>JAGDYQ010000002.1:11735422-11788524 GCA_021962125.1 Bulinus truncatus
CAGTGACTGTCCAGTGTATTACATCAGTGAATTACAGTGTATTATATCAGTGACTTACATTGTATTACATCAGTGACGTACAGTGTATTATATCAATGACTTACATTGTATTACATCTTTGTTACAACTTACCGGTGTGATACTTTCACTTTTCGGTGGATGGGTAAGTAGGTAAGAAGGTAGATAGATAGATAGATAGATAGATAGATAGATAGATAGATAGATAGATAGATAGATAGATAGATAGATAGATAGATAGATAGATAGATAGATAGATAGATAGATAGATAGATAGATAGATAGATAGATAGATAGATAGATAGATAGATAGATAGATATGCGAGGATGCATGCTTGGCATAACAATCATTATACGATCGATCTTAAAACTCACATTTATGCCCCAAGTATGCAACCTACCAGATCAGGAAAAATATATAAAGCCTGGACTTTTTTTTTATTTTTATATTTTAAACTTGTGGGATTGTGGGATTGGGCCATATGCATCTTTTTTTGTAATGTACTTTGTCTGTTTTGATTTATTTTTTCATTCACTCATTTTTTTGGTCATAGTACTTTTTTTTTCATGAACGATCGAACTTCATCATAGGTAATGACGGTTTGATGAGATTTGTACGGGGTTGAAGTGTCAACATGGGATAGGGTGAATGTAAAGGAAGGGACTGTGTGCGACTAGAAGAGAGGGGACGAAGGAGATTCAGGGGAGATCATTCTGAGGGGGGAAATTATGAGCCCTTGAAAGGAGAGATATAAGGTGAAAAGAAACTGTTTTGTCTTGTGTTTACTTCAGTTTCATACTGTAGCCATTTGTTGGCACTTGAGGAATACAAGAAATTTGAAGAGACTGATAGATGAATAGAAAGAAGAATGACAGGGAGAGTTGTTAGATGAATAGCATCGGAGAATGGTTAAATGGATTGATAGAAGAGTGGTATGTCGAATTAATGATCAGGCTGACGGAGCCGGAGCCGAGGAGCCGGGAGCCGCTACTTTTTGCTGGAGCCGGAGCCGGAGCCGAAAAAATCTGGCGGCTCCACGGCTCCCAAATGCTTTTTTTTTACAGCAGAATTTTTTTTTTTAGCTTTAAAATTCCAAATTTGTTTGATTGTTTGCCTCCTACAATTTGAAATGTTGTTATTTTTACAGTAACAGCGTTAAAATGATAGCGTGCACGCACATCACCACAAGAAATCTTTAACGGGGAATCTTTTTGTGTTCGTTTTAAATCTTATTTACCCTCCGAAATTATTTTAATGGCATGTTATTTTGTTATATATAAAGTTAAAACGGTTTTATTTCATAGAATAATTGTATCAATCATTTAAAATAAATTTTTACTAAGACGACAAATAGAACGCGTCATTTTCGTATTATTATTTGACCGTGAATCAGGCCCGTAGCGTGTGTTAGGGCCAGGGGGCTTAGCCCCCCCCCCTTGCGTTTTGTCTGGCCCCCTCTGCTTATTTGCTCTACTTAGTAAAATGTATTACCTGCCCCCTGCTATTGCCTGGCCCCTATTGTCAGGCACGCCGAAGGGGGGGGGGGGCAGGGGGTCATTGCCAGGGGGCCCGCATCCGTAAGGGGGCCCGGCCGCCTCGACCATGTCAATTTTTCACGACTTATTGTTTATTAAGGGGCCCGCAATGATGTCCTGCCCTGGGGCCCTTGTTGGCTCTCGGAGCCACTGCCTGCTGTAGAAAGTTCACGCTACGGGGCTGCCGCAAATTTGTAATAGACTAAAAACAAAATGGTCGCTTTCTGTACTTAACAATTTTATTATAAACAGAATATCTGAAATAGAGTAGATAAATTTATAAGGCTGTGGCTATACGGACCCGGGTCCCAATAAAATCCGATTGTTATTCGGACCCGTGGCAAATATGCACTAAGCTTAGCTATATTTAAACTTTATTAGACGGAACCCGAAAAAAATAATAATACAGAGTCCGCTTAGTGGAACCCTAGACACTGAGTAACGATTAAATCATACAATTCAAACAATTATAAAAAAACAATAATAAAGTTTATGCATAGCTAAGTTAAGTGCATATTTGCCACGGGTCCAAATAACAATCAGACTTGATTGGGACGGGGTCCGAAGAAAAATCGGAGTTTATTGGTAGCCGGGTCCGAATAGTCACTTCGAATTTATAAATAATAAATATAAATACTGAAGTCTTTAAAATATTTTAAATAATGTATCAATTTACTATTGGCTAATTTGATTATTGAAATAACTTTTTATTTTCTTATGAAAATGGCGACTAGTGAAACCTCGGTCGAAAATAATGATATGATTCTGAATGCACTGAAATGGTTTATTTTTAGTAAAACCGACATGCGTATATTTTTCAAGTTCCTGACTATGGGGCAGCCCTGTAGCGTGAAAATTCTACAGCAGGGGCCAGGCATTCTACAGCAGGGCCGGGCAATAGCTGGGGGCAGGTAATACATTTACTAAGTAGAACAAATAAGCAGAGGGGGCCAGGCAAAACGCAGGGGGCCCCGGCCCCCTGCCCCCCTGCACACTACGGGCCTGCTATGGGGGTGAACGCGACAATATTTGCATAACTTTTTATCAGCGGCATGTTTTCGTGGCGCAATTACAAAATTTCTTTTCTCTTGTGATACTATCTTATTAGGGAGCCGGAGCCGTCATATTTGTGGGAGCCGGAGCCGGAAAAAATTTTGGCGGCTCCGCAAGCCTGATGCTGATATAATGAATTTAGTAATATAGAAAATGGGGAAATGTGAATAACGTACTATCAATCTATCCTCTAGAGAAAGACCTGTTAATGTTAATTGAATTCTGGTCAAAGTGAAAATACCAATTATCTCATTGAATTGCGTTTCTAGGATAATGTTAGTAATTATCGCAACCTTCTAGAATTATCCTTCCACTTTAAGAGTTTTAGTTTTATTCTTCCATTGTTACAGTCATATTAGGTAATTGGGGGGGGGGGTCTGTCCTAGGTAATGTATCTTTCTGAGCCCTAAAGTATCAGATTTTATGGAAAATAATACGAAAAGGATCCCTTCAGGGTGAAGGATAGTGAGGGGGATCCTAAGTGGTCTCCTAGTGACCCTGTCCGTGAGAATGATCCTGGTTCTAGTCATTCAATTTTGTCCACATCTCATTTCCTAGTGCAGAATGTTATTTTTGTCTGATTAATAGTTTTTTTTTTTGGAATGAAGAGTTATTCTGTTTATAAACTGCTTATAGTACAAAAGAAAAGCCTCTAGCAAATAATGAGGCAACCTTAATTATTAAAGAACTCTCAGAGTTTATTCCTTTAACTGTTAAATAGTTTTTTTTATTAGTTTTTACTTACTTTACATACCCAATATAACACTTCTCAATGCACCCATTATAATAAAAATGTTATGTTTCCTATTCTTCACCAATACTAAGTCTCCTAAGACTATAAAAAAATCTTTTATTTTTCTGGATTCTACTTTATAAACATAATATTGTAACACTAAAGTTCCGACAGTTCAATAGCTCATTAAACTTAGTAATTGTATCCTGAACAGGTGTTGTGATTCCAGCATACTTTCAATTACCTGTATCGCTTACAAACACTTGAACGAAAATCAACCCAGTAATATAAATAAATTAAGTTGACCATAAACTAAAATGTTCATTTCCACTTATAAACTTGAGTACTAGCTACTATGTGTACTTTACGGGTTGAGCCTAGATGTTTATACTTGAGTTCTAGCTGCTATGTGTACTATACGGGTTGAGCCTAGATGTTTATACTTGAGTACTAGCTACTTTCTATGTGTACTTTACGGGTTGAGCCTAGATGTTTAAACTTGAAGTCCCCTTATAGATTCAGACTCACAATATACATGAGATGTGGATTGCTTTTTTTAGACTGTTTTAATACAAGTAAATAAAATATTGGATAAGGGTTTCCAAATAATCCTTAGGTGAATGACTTCTTAATTTTAAGCGACTTCATGTGAAATGTAATCTAAATAAATTATAAAATAAATTGTTAAAATCATATTATTTCACCAACAAGCAGTATGTTATCATCCTGTTAATTGGTAACAATTATTTCTTTAGACGTACACAGAATATAAGTTGTTCATCGTGTGCAGTCTACTTCACAGTCGCTATGTAAATATTTGTTGTATGTGTGCAGTCTACTTCACAGTCGCTATGTAAATATTGGTTGTATGTGTGCAGTAGTAGGTCACATGGGAAGTCAGACTATCTTGCTATACTATAAATAGCTGGTCACCAGGTCTTGTTATGTCCTTTCATACACTGACCTTAGATAAAACGACCACTGAATGAAAACATTGTACACAAATAATGTTTAAACTTCTGGGCGATGATTTGAATGGAATTCTTCAATTTAGTTCGTTACAGTCAGATTTAAGCAAAAAACAAGAAATTTAAATTCATTACGTCTGTACGGCCAGCAATGACTTAAGATGGGGAGATCTCAAGTCCACTTTAGCCCGCGTGAAATGGGATGTATGTATGAAACAAACAAAACTAATGGTAAACATTTTTAAAAACAGTGTTATCGTAATTAACTACCTCTACCTGATAGTAGCGAGTCAGTCTTTTTATTTGGTCAAACTACGGTCTGTGGGTCATGTCCGGTCAGTCAGTCTTTTTATTTGAAGATAACTACCTAGACCAGACCTGGTCAAACTACGGTCTGTGGGTCATGTCCGGTCAGTCAGTCCGTTTGTCCGGACCCACTCGTTCACATTGATAACATTTAGAAATCTGCCAAATTTAAGAACCCATTGTGGCCCGAGGCTTATAAAAATCTTCTCAAAATGTGAATTTCAAATTATACTCTACATAAAAACAACTTCTGGATAAATTGGCATTAGGTAGGAATACAGATGAGTTTCTAAATGTGAAAACCACAGGAGTTTCTAACTGTGAAAACCACGTGATTTTCTAACTGAGAATACCAGGTGATTTTCTAGCTGAGAATACCAGGTGATTTTCTAGCTGAGAATACCAGGTGATTTTCTTTTTGACCGGCGTTGAGTGTAATTGTGTTGTTCCCTCATATACGAACAGTACGCTATTCCTCACATACAAACATCGGTCCAAGTTTTCTTACATTGTAAAATTTTTGAGCTTGAGTGTGTGCGTGAAATCACTGTAAGGATTAGATGAAATCTCTTAGATCCTATAGACCACTAATAAGACGGTTTTTGCGGTGCCCTCCATTCATCTCGACCTTAGCAGATAGTGCAATTACTTTGGAGGCACCACGGGAGATTTAGCGGGGACTTTAACTATGACCTGAAATAACCATTGATCCTCACCGGAGATCGAACCTGGGACCCAAAGGTTGACAGTCGAGCGCTTTATCTCACAAACATTCGCCTCATCCGTGCTAACTACTTCCTCTACCCCCTCCCCACATTAGCTAGCTCTGAACAGATCAGTAATGCCTGCCATAATACAAGCTAAGATAATTTCAATAATATCTAGATGAAATGCTTCTATATGCAAACCGTTTTAAAATATTCGCTTGCCATTTTGTTACTGTTAGATATAAGTGATACGTAGATTAGTAAATTAGAGATGTGTGGACTATTAAATAGGTTGAAAGAATTATCAAAACATGTTACAAACAAATACAGCAAAACTAACCTGTATTACGAATCCAGTTTGTATAAACAAGAGCGACTTGTTATGTAAACATGACTTATGATGCCAGCCAAACAAGTATTCAAAACACCAGTTGAAAGCAACAAGTAGAAATATATTTGACACTACTGTTAATAATTAAACAGAACTCCTAAAGTTTGTTTGTCAGACAGTATATCCATGGGTACAAAACACACTAATGTCAATCAAAATCCAACTTTTTAATTAATGTATTTATTTTTTTTTTACTTTGCTGCTATCCAAGTAGGTCAAACACAACTTGTATTAACTCCATGGTAATGTTCCTTGGTTTGAAATAATGTCTAAGTTGACTATGGTGGACAATAGCCAAGGATATTACGTACTTTAAAATGGACAGTGGTCAGCAGGTAGATATGCTTAGTAAGGCATGAGAGAAGGTCATGTGGCTGAACAGTTGAATGTTTAAGTAGTAATGTGCTATTCGGTGCACCTGTTTTATTAAAACAGTAATGAGCTTTTTAATGCATCTGTTTCATCTAGCAAGTAAATGTTACAAAGAAAATATTAAATCCAAATCCCAAGACGAAAACATATTGATATAAGTCACACATAAATATAAATGCCACACGGATGCTAAACTACTCACAAAGAAATAACACACTGATGTTACGACAATAACGCACCGATCTTTCTAAAGATAATAGCACACTGATCTTAAGACAATGACACACTGATCTCAAGACCATGACACACCAATATCAAGACCGAACAAACAAAGTCGTGGAATAATACAATGGGCGGCTACACATCAGTTCACTCTACCCGATTATTCCCCGTTCCCCCCCCCCCCAATTCTCTTAACCTGCAATGAAACAAACAATGACACGCATGAACTTAGCATTTAATATTCAAAGAATGACCGGAGCCATTTATATGCCGGATCGGATTAGAGGTCCAGTTAGACCCTCAGCTGGCAAAGAGTCCACTATTAAAGTTGAATATATTCACATAAAAACATCACTTTTAATTATGTTTTACGGCTGTGACGTAATTTTAAATCCTTCATAGGCAAATTCAATGCACCTGATGTGTCAGGCCCGGCGATCTCCTTTGAAGGCCCGTCAACATAAATAGTAAAATGAGGGAAGGGGGAAGAAAGTGCAAAAAGAATTTTGCAAAGGCCCATATCAGTATCTGACCAGATTGTTTTGGAACTACGATATGTAAATAAAACCAAATTAAAAGTTGTGATATCAGTATCTGACCAGATTGTTTTGGAACTACGATATGTAAATAAAACCAAATTAAAAGTTGTGATATCAGTATGGATCCACGCCCCCATAACTGTATGACTGATTCCTATTCAATAACTGTATGATTTGATTCCTATTCAATAACTGTATGATTGATTCCTATTCAATAGACCTGTAGACACCACAGTATGATTTTATATTTAACAGTGGATTGAGAAAGGAAAACTAATACAAAAAATAAACACTCTTTGGCTTTAAAGGTTCCAGGCATCAAAAATAATTCCAATATCCAACTCTGCGATCCAGCTCCACTAAGCTTTTCCTTTTATGTCTCATCTTCTGATGCAATAGCATTTGATGACTTCATAAACTCTGAACACATTTTCAAGGGACGGGCTTAAAACAAATTCTCCTGTTTACTGATGAAAATTTTATTTCGCACAACGCCCAGGCGTAAACATAAACGCTTGATTCCAGGGATGATTGTGTAGATTGAAAGCTGTTGATTCCGGGGATGATTGTGTAGATTGAAAGCTGTTGATTCCAGGGATGATTGTGTAGATTGAAAGCTGTTGATTCCAGGAATGATTGTGTAGGTTGAAAGCTGTTGATTCCAGGGATGATTGTGTAGATTGAAACCTGTTGATTCCAGGGATGATTGTGTAGGTTGAAAGCTGTTGATTCCGGGGATGATTGTGTAGGTTGAAAGCTGTTGATTCCGGGGATGATTGTGTAGATTGAAAGCTGTTGATTCCAGGGATGATTGTGTAGATTGAAAGCTGTTGATTCCAGGGATGATTGTGTAGGTTGAAAGCTGTTGATTCCAGGGATGATTGTGTAGGTTGAAAGCTGTTGATTCCGGGGATGATTGTGTAGATTGAAAGCTGTTGATTCCAGGGATGATTGTGTAGGTTGAAAGCTGTTGATTCCAGGGATGATTGTGTAGGTTGAAAGCTGTTGATTCCGGGGATGATTGTGTAGGTTGAAAGCTGTTGATTCCGGGGATGATTGTGTAGATTGAAAGCTGTTGATCCCAGGGATGATTGTGTAGATTGAAAGCTGTTGATTCCGGGGATGATTGTGTAGATTGAAAGCTGTTGATTCCAGGGATGATTGTGTAGATTGAAAGCTGTTGATTCCAGGAATGATTGTGTAGGTTGAAAGCTGTTGATTCCAGGGATGATTGTGTAGATTGAAACCTGTTGATTCCAGGGATGATTGTGTAGGTTGAAAGCTGTTGATTCCGGGGATGATTGTGTAGGTTGAAAGCTGTTGATTCCGGGGATGATTGTGTAGATTGAAAGCTGTTGATTCCAGGGATGATTGTGTAGATTGAAAGCTGTTGATTCCAGGGATGATTGTGTAGGTTGAAAGCTGTTGATTCCGGGGATGATTGTGTAGATTGAAAGCTGTTGATTCCAGGGATGATTGTGTAGGTTGAAAGCTGTTGATTCCAGGGATGATTGTGTAGGTTGAAAGCTGTTGATTCCGGGGATGATTGTGTAGGTTGAAAGCTGTTGATTCCGGGGATGATTGTGTAGATTGAAAGCTGTTGATCCCAGGGATGATTGTGTAGGTTGAAAGCTATTTATGTCCGTTATCATGCATCGACGTCAATAAATGTTCCAGCAGAATGGTTGTGGTGTCTGTGAAGTGGACTAAGTTAATGTTTGTTTTGCATGCATTGATGGACTAAGTTAATGTTTGTTTTACATGTATTGATGGACTAAGTTAATGTTTGTTGTACATGCAATGATGGACTAAGTTAATGTTTGTTTTGCATGTATTGATGGACTAAGTTAATGTTTGTTTTAGATGTATTTATGGACTAAGTTAATGCTTGTTGTAATGTAATGATGGACTAAGTTAATGTTTGTTGTAATGTAATGATGGACTAAGTTAATTTTGTTGTGCATTAATGATGGACTAAGTAAATGTTTGTCGTACATGTAATGATGGACTAAGTTAATGTTTGTTGTACATGTAATGATGGACTAAGTTAATTTAGTTGTACATTAATAATGGACTAAGTTAATGTTTGTCGTACATGTAATGATGGTTATTCCACAGTAAATAAAAGGCTGGTCTGTATGTCCAAATACATATTTTTAATTTATGCACTAGAAAGAATGTGATTATTGATTTATGTTAATAAAAAATCTTTTCGTTGAAATTTTTTCTTTTGTTTTTGCAGTAAATCAAATTTAACGGCTTTGATAAGGCCCGATCGATTGGGCCAGACCGGGTGATTGGGCCAGACCGGGTGATTGGGCCAGACCGGGTGATTGGACCAGACCGGGTGATTGATTGGGCCAGACCGGGTGATTGGGCGAGACCGGGTGATTGATTGGGCCAGACCGTGTGATTGATTGTGCCAGACCGGGTGATTGATTGTGCCAGACCGGGTGATTAATTGGGCCAGACCGGGTGATTGATTGGGCCAGACTGGGTGATTGGACCAGACCGGGTGATTGGGCCAGACCGGATGATTGGAGCAGACCGGGTGATTGGGCCAGACAGGGTGATTGGACCAGACCGGGTGATTGGACCAGACAGTGTGATTGGGCCAGACCGGATGATTGGACCAGACCGGGTGATTGGGCCAGACCGGGTGATTGATTTGGCCAGACCGGGTGATTGGACCAGACAGTGTGATTGGGCCAGACCGGATGATTGGACCAGACAGGTTTGTTAAACAAAAGTGAATTTTATTTTGAATTCAAAAAGGTCGTAAGTGTGGTAACGTAAAGCTAAGTATATCAAAGGTTTTGTCTATAACAAAACTAACAACAGTCTGCTGAGTGATGGGGGGGGGGGGCAAACTGTATCTATCAAGTACTTTTAATGACTATTGATGCTATTTTTGGTCTAGTCTCTATAAATAAATTAAAAACTTGAATCAGGTGCAAAAAACATAAACCTAAGTGGAATAATACAGCAAACATTCATGGAGTAGGTAACTCTTTAGATAAAAATAAATTAAAAATCTTTGACACAACTTGGGGGAACAAATACAAAGTTGAGTCAATTATTTTGTAAACTAAGTATAAGGATCTTTGGAAAAGACATTTTGTTTGATACATAACTCAGTATGACTCATTATAATAAGACCAGACTGTTTAACCCTACTGACCAGGTGCTCACTGTTGACCAGCAGATACATGTGTGGGCCAATCCAGCCCCACCACGGGAATCAGATTAGCGAGGCATGGATTAAGAGAAATTAAAAAAAAATATTTAATCACCACATGTTACGAACATATGTTGAATTGTTCTTATCCTTTGTATATTTCTGTGTCATTCAATAGCATTTTATCCAAATGAAATGACCTTATTTTGAAGAAGCTTGCCTAACCAGATGTCTAATTTGACCCGACGGCTAGAAACGAACTTTGTCGCTATGTTTACGACTCCATTATGGCTGCTGGGCAATAAACAAATACATCCAATACAAACAATGCATCCAATACAACCAATACAACAATACAACCAATGTATCCGATATAACCAATACATCCAATACAACCAATGTATCCAATACAACCAATACAACCAATACATCCAATACAACCAATGCATCCAATACAACCAATGCAACCAATGTATCCAATACAACCAATATAACCAATGCATCCAATACAACCAATGCATCCAATACAACCAATGCATCCAATACAACCAATGCATCCAATGCATCCAATACAACCAATGCATCCAATACAACCAATGCATCCAATGCAACCAATGCATCCAATACAACCAATGCATCCAATGCATCCAATGTAAATTAGTAAAAACGGTTGAATTAAGGAAAGTATTAATATAAAGATTAGAGAAGAAATATTTTTGAACCATAAAATCTACTAAGCAATAGACAACATTTAATAATAAACTGAACTTTCTAATAAAGAGTGTATATATTTTAACATATATTATTAATATGGTGTCACTCAATTTGTGTTCGTAATGAGGAAAAAAATTATTCTGACGAATTTTGATGTAAAATAATGGTATTTAATGGTGACTCATAAGAGTCAAAGATTTAAAAAAGTGACTTTTCTCAATATTTTCGTATGAAATTAGTTATTGAGCATCTTTTGATTCTTGCAGCTTTCTAATTCAAACAGTAGAATCAGGTGATTCTGTTCGTGGAGATATATGACATCCGTATGCCATCAGTATGTCTTCAGTATACCATCAATATACCATCAGTATGCCATCAGTATGCCATCCTTATGTCTTCAGTCTGCCATTAGTATGTCATCAATATGCCATCAGTATACCTTGTACGCCATCAGTATGTCATCAGTATGCCATTAGTATGTCTTCAGTATACCATCAGTAAGCCATCAGTATGTCTTCAGTAAACCATCAATATGTCTTCAGTATACCATCAGTATGTCATCAGTATGTCTTCTGTATGCCATCAGTATGTCTTCAATATACCATCAGTATGTCATCAGTATGTCTTCTGTATGCAATCAGTATGTCTTCAGTATGTCATCAGTATGTCTTCAGTATGTCATCAGTATATTATCAGTGTGCCATCAGTATACCATCAGTATGTCCTCAGCATGTCATCAATATGTCACCAGTTTATTATCAGTGTGCCATCAATATACCATCAGTATGTTATCAGTATGTCTTCAGTATACCATCAGTATGTCACAAAGATGTTAAGTGATCAACCGATAACAGTTCACATGCAGTTATTGAAATAATGAGCCAATCAGTTGAATCCATTAAACTGTAGGCCTATATTATTTTAGATATCACCTATTTTCAATGCATTTTTTTTATAAAAGCTCATTTTCCAGAAAGGATTTTTATCTACCTTATATCCTTAACGAGAAGTTAAACCTGTACCATAGGAAGATAGACACAAGTATTGTAAATCTTCATTCATGGTGCGTATATTTCTACAATACTGATGATTCAATCATGGTACTATATTTCTACAATACTGATGATTCAATCATGGTACGTATATTTCTACAATACTGATGATTCAATCATGGTACGTATATTTCTACAATACTGATGATTCAATCATGGTACTATATTTCTACAATACTGATGATTCAATCATGGTGCGTATATTTCTACAATACTGATGATTCAATCATGGTGCGTATATTTCTACAATACTGATGATTCAATCATGGTGCGTATATTTCTACAGTACTGATGATTCAATAATGTTTTTTTTTTATTATCGTATTGTAACATTAAACATTTAATAATCCATCGTATATTGTAACATTAAACATTCAATCATCGTTCTTATATTGTAACATTAAACATTCAATCATCGTTCTTATATTGTAACACTAAAATTTCCATCATGTTTCATTGTTACGTTATTTCACCTTTTGTTTTGCTTTTCGTGTGTTGATAAATAATTCAGTACTTTGAATCGCCAGTACAAACACTACATATAAGAATACAACTGACTTTGTTAAAAACTATCAATGATTGACTTAATTCATAGATTACCGAAAAACAAAGGATGTGATGAAGTTTAAAACACTGGGATTAATGAGAAAGTGAAAATATTTGAAGTGCAGCGAACGCTTACGAAGATAACAGTTAACAAAAATACTTCCACTTAGTCTCGTGTTACAGTCTTGTTATTTCACATTTTTGTATTTGAATTGTACTACTCATTATTTTTACTTTGTAATATTTAGAAGGTGTGTTAAACATTTTGCTGACGTACTCAGTTTTATCCAAATGTAAGTAGTATATTTATCTATATCAACTCATCATTCATCTAACTAGCAAAATATCTTCACTATTGATATGTAATGTTTTTTCACATTTAAAAAAATATATTTATGTAATCTCTGTTTTTATTTCTCACGTAAGTCATATCAGTAACAGAAAATATTTTCCATTACAAAGAATATTCAATGTACATTATAAACAAACCGATTCTGCATTGGTGATTTTCCACAGGAAAGTCTCGTATATTTACTCAGTGTGATGTATTATCTCAGTGCAGTGGCGCAACCAGCAAAAAATGCTTGGGGGGGGGGGGGGGCTCACATATAGAAAAAAGACAGTTTATATAGTAAAATATGTATGATGATTTGGTCTGGGGGGGGGGGCTCAGCCCCCTGCCCCCCCTGGTTGCGCCACTGTCTCAGTGTGATGTATTATCTCAGTGTGATGTATTATCTCAGTGTGATGTATTATCTCAGTGTGATGTATTTTCTGAGTGTGATGTATTTTCTCAGTGTGATGTATTATCTCAGTGTGATGTATTATCTCAGTTTGATGTATTTTCTCAGTGTTATGTATTATCTCAGTTTGATGTATTTTTTCGGTGTGATGTATTATCTCAGTGTATTGTATTTTCTCAGTGTGATGTGTTTTCTCAGTGTGATGTTTTATCTCAGTGTGATGTATTATCTCAGTGTGATGTATTTTCTCAGTGTGATGTGTTTTCTCGGTGTGATGTATTATCTCAGTGTATTGTATTTTCTCAGTGTGATGTATTATCTCAGTGTGATGTATTTTCTCAGTGTGATGTATTATCTCAGTGTGATGTATTATCTCAGTGTGATGTATTATCTCAGTGTGATGTATTTTCTCAGTGTGATGTGTTTCAAGCAAGTTTCTGAAAAGCAGCCCCCTAATTATTTTCTTTCTTTAACATAACCTTCGAGTTAATGCTGCCCCACTTCCGGCCCGCCCAGACGTGGCCGCCTCCCTGTTACATAGCCCCTCGTGACCCTGATGTACTAAAATAGAAAGAAAATGGAACGAGAAAAAAAGAAAGATCGAGACTAAACTCGACAGTTGACTCAGTCAAGACCACCTGTCCACCGAAGTTGTCATGGAAACATAACAGTCTTAGTCGTCTACTGTCGTCTACATGTTTCTTTAGTAAGTTACCTGCCCTGTTTAGTCTTGACCCCCTGTTCAAGTTAAATTGATTGATTTATGTAATTATAATTAAAGAATAATCTGGTGATAATCCTAAGTACGGAGGAGGTGGGCTACTGAAGACAGTCTTGACAAGTTAACCGCGCTCATTTTAACCGTTAAAATCCCTGAACAGGTTATCTAGAATAATCTAGATCATTTAACAATCAATGAGACGATACTGTAATGCCCTACTTTCATCCCCACCATAATAAAAAGGTTATGGAGATCGTAGGTGACTTGGAGCTTAACTTTAACCCACAGCGTGTAGATTGGACGTATGGTTGGCCCATAGGGCATAGTACTATAATAACTCTGGGTGACCCAATGGATGTAGTACTGTAACGACGCTGGTTGGCCTATCGCACGTAGAGCTGTAGGGACGCTGGTTGGTCCATGAGGTGTAGTACAACAAGTATAGAAGTTGGACTACATTACACCATGTATAGTAGTTGGACTACATTACAAGTTTAGCTTTTGTACTACATTACAACAAGTATAGCAGTTGGACATTACTAAAATTTGATCGAATGACTGATGTTCCATTCAAAGTTGTTCAGTGAAACATTGAAATGTGTCCGTGTCGGGGATGAAAATAAAATATAAATAATGACATAATGGATGGTAGCTATTATGATATTTATATATATATATGGGATAGTGTGGTGTAATAGTGTTGTGCAGTAGCATGGTGTTGTGCATGAAGACATTTTATTGTGCTGTGCAGTGAGATATGTAATGTGATGTGAAGTGATCAAATTGAATTGTGCTGTGCAATAGGACAGTGTTGTGCAGTAGCATAGCGTTGTGTACTGGATAGTGTTGTGCAGTAGCAAATACAATTGCTTTGTGAAATTTGATAGTATTACTTATATTTCCAATTAGGATTTGAATTTAAAATTGATCCTGTAATTAGGTCAAGATACTTTAAAATAATTTGTTTACATGTCATGCATAGAGATGATATTTTGGTCGTTATTCTTTGGCAAGGGGCTATAGTAGTTCTCAACTAGTTATACTAGACAGACTGATATATAAACAGATAGCGATGGAAATGTAGAGAAACAGATAGATAAACTGAGTGTAAAAATAGAGATACATTATACATAATAGAATACAGAAAATATGGTTGACTTTCTAAAGAGATTTATAGAATTATATACAAGGTATTAGATACATTTTGAATCAGATAAAAAGTCAGACACAAAGATATAAAACGATAGCCAAGCTGATAGCAAGAATGACAGGGAGATAAATAATGTTTAACTATAATGAATACAAATAAGATAGACAGATAAATATAAATGTTAAAAAAACAGACGAATAGAACGAAATACAGAAATGTTAACAATTAGATTGAAAAGAAATAGAAAAAATTGATAGACAGAAAGGATGTACTAAAAAACTGCATTGTCAAAAGAAATACACTCAAATACAGAAATATAGACAGACTAATAGATAAATAGAACGGTAGGCTATAGACATGCAAGCAAATATTATAAAGCGTTTAGGACGGAAGCAGAAAGACAAACTGAATGAAAGACCCACAGAATAGGACAGAAGACAAATTATTTTTTTAAATATATTTATAAATTTAAAATAATGAAAGAAAGATGTATCTGTATGACAACAATGAAAGAAAGATGTATCTGTATGACAACAATGAAAGAAAGATGTATCTGTATGACAATAATGAAAGAAAGATGTATCTGTATGACAACAATGAAAGAAAGTTGTATCTGTATGACAACAATGAAAGAAAGATGTATCTGTATGACAACAACAAATAGTCCGATTTGTTGCATTTATCTGCGTTAATCCAATTATTTAAATGTATACTGCCTTGTGTTAATTCTGCTAAATAAATATATTCTACTTTGCGTTAATCCTGTTATATAAATATATTCTACCTTGTGTTAATCCTGTTATATAAATATATTCTACCTTGTGTTAATCCTGCTATATAAATATATTCTACCTTGTGTTAATCCTGTTATATAAATATATTCTACCTTGTGTTAATCCTGTTATATAAATATATTCTACCTTGTGTTAATCCTGTTATATAAATATATTCTGCCTTGTGTTAATCCTGTTATATAAATGTATTCTGCCTTCATGTTAAAAAATATTATCTTACAATAAAAACAAGCATAAATCAAGGTAGTGTATAAATGTTGGAGTTTTGTATTAAATAATAGGGAAGTAAATCCTAAACATACAACAAAATAATTATCTTTTGACATTACAGTAACAACAAAATAACACAAATAAAAGCATTCATGAGTAAGTATGTTTACAGTAACAGCCACAATGAAAGAAAAAATTAAGCTATAGCAATAACGGTAGCTACTTGAGCAATTAATTAAACAGACACATATAAACAATCGCTATATTAAAATATGACGTTTATATAAATAAATAGAAATTAGACAAATAGCAACCTGTCGCCTTACCTTTATTGAGATGAAGAGACCTCACGGCGACTAATGCACGCACCAGATGTCTGTCTATATACACTCAACCAATAAGCCTGCCAGTTTAGTTCACTCAAGGTATCTCTATTTTGTACTCTAATTACTGTCAACTCTTGTCTTTCCACAGCACCATGTCGTGTTTCTGGAAGTGAGCACAAAAAATGAAATAAAAAATTCTCACTACGACTCACTCACTCGGCGAACGTCCGATTCACTCCCCCGCCACTGGGAGAAATATCAAACGAGAAAAAAAAGTAAATAAAGAAAAGAATGAAAAGTTCGCTGGAGGATAGAGAGAGCGGGAGGAAGTTGGTCGTATTAAGAGAGAAGAGATGACGACATAGAAATTCATAGATAGGAAATACCAGCTGTTGGAGTGAGCATTCATTGAACTTTCTCTCCCACTCTCTCTATCTCTCTTCTTCTCCATCTCTCCCACTCTCTCTCTCTCTCTCTCTCTCTCTCTCTCCCCTTCTCCATCTCTCATTTTTGTCTGTTCTCTCCTATCTCTCCGTCTAATGGCTGCTAATTTGAATATCTGAAAAAATCAAATTTGTCAGATTCTTGTATTTTTTTTACACATATTTGGTTTGGCTTTCTACTTTGTTACGTCATTTCTATTTATCTAATTTTAATTATAATGTCTCACGTCAACTATTCCCCCTCTGTATCACCCCCCCCCCCCTCTTATGACTAACTCGATAAAGAAATATTCTTCAATACTCATTCAAATATGGTCATTTAACAGACAAAGATAAAGAGGATGGCCATAATAGGTTTCTTGCTAGTTCAAGTCACAGTTTCATTACTTTCATAGTTTCATTACTTTCACAGTTTCATTACTTTCAAAGTTTGACTACTTTCACAGTTTCATTACTTTCAATCTTTCATTACTTTCACAGTTTCATTACTTTCAAAGTTTCATTTCTTTCATAATTTCATTACTTTCATATTTCATTATTTTCATAGTTTCATTACTTTCATAGTTTCATTAGTTTCATTACTTTCAAAGTTTCATTACTTTCAGTTTCATTACTTTCATATTTCATTACTTTCATAGTTTCATTACTTTCATAGTTTCATTACTTTCATAGTTTCATTAGTTTCATTACTTTCATAGTTTCATTACTTTCATAGTTTCATTACTTTCATAGTTTCATTAGTTTCATAACTTTCACAGTTTCATTACTTTCATAATTTTATTACTTTTATAATTACATTACGTTCATAGTTTAAACATGCAATGTTGTTGGTATGTTCAGTTCTAGATATATTTTAAAAAATATATATGTCTTATAAAAGTATCGGTTGTTACCATTGAGGTTGAAAACTCTTGTAATGACTATTTGAATTCCCGCCTTTAAAATTGTGTCCATTTAGAAACAAGTTCAAATAATACAATATTTAGTTTTCAAGCGGTGCGGTGTTTTCATTTGGTAACGTCACTGCCAGCCTCGTCACGTGATGTTCACTGTTTAATTTGTTATCCGGAAGAAGAGAACCGACTCTTATCTGACCAGACGAACTTCATACGCGTCGTTAGAGGTCATCGCTGGGTCATCTCCATCTCTCAACTGAAGAGAGACGACAGGTCCGTTAGCAGTGTTCAATTACCTTCCCCTTACTGACTGTATTCCCCCCCCCCCGCTTTACCCCTTTCACCAAGTCAATACCCCCCTCCCCTCCACCCAACCGACCACCTCGTCCTTCTCTCCCAAATATCCAACTTTCACTTTTTTGGGGCAAGTCCAATACTTCCGGGGATTTTAGGTCAATGAATACTAATAAGGACAAACTGATCGCTCGCGGCTCATCTTCTGTTGTGTTCATTTAACCCGAGGAGGGCCGGATCCCCTTCCCGTCCCGTCTTGAAGTTTCTTTGTTACCAGCTCCACCTTCTTAGCTGAGCAGAGTCTCGTCTAGGGTGAGCAAACAGCGGGCCGCGCTCAGTTCTCAAATTTGACAAAAGGGCCGATTGATGGATGGCTGTTTACAGGGAATGATAAAAAATAAAAATATTATTCATATAATCGAAAGTTCGCGGGCCGGACGGATAGTACTTGGGCCTCAGTTTGGTCATCCGCTGGTCAGTTTGGTCATCCGCTGGTCAGTTTGATCAATTCTCACTAAATTCATAATTTTTCTTTTTCTTTCAATATTCCATTTATTTTAACGCCAAGCATCTTGCCTCACTTCTTAAGTTAAAACAATGTAACCATGCATTGGGGGCTAGACTGCTGTGATGAAGCTAGGATCTGCAAAGGCAGACATAAGTCAATATGCGATACATCTTTAGACGTCAAGTCGATATTAAATGATTTGTAAGGGAGACATAAGTCAATATGCAATACATGTTTTTTAATTACACTAGCTTCATCTGGTGGTTGACGATTAGAAATTTTGAACACTTGTGTGTCCTCGATAACAACACACTGTTTTAATTGTGTGTCAATTCAATAAATTCATAAAGAGCTTATTATTTTTTCGATAATGTTTATAAGTCAATTTTTTTCAAGAGATTATGGCGTCTCAATTTCAGCATTTGATGAGTTCTAATTTTTTTTTTTTGCAGTCTTGCACGCTATATTTATTGTATGTAATTTTTACCGACTAAAGGAAATGTAGTTTTTCTAAAAATATAAACTATAACATAAATAAAACAAAAGATGTATTAGTTGTTCATTGTCACACTATATACGCCACTAACTAGTTTATATTAAATATACAAAATGAATAATTTTGTCAACAGTAAATGAAATAATTCACATTGGCCCTCACTATGTTAATAAAATTTAATTATTTTAAATATTTCTATGATCTATGCCATTTTAAAAAATATACTTAAAACGATTTTATTTATTTTTGGATGTTTAATGTAGACTACGGTTTTTTTTTCGTCCTTAAACAAATTTCTGGAATGAAAAAGTAAAGATAATTATCTACAATACATTAAAACATTAAGATAAGATAATTCAACCCACAAGTTACTCCCTGTTATTATAATAATTAAATTGTGATATCCATTTTTCTTTTTTTTTTTTATTTCGCAACTTAATTAACTTTACAAAACAGCTGCAGCAGTTCAAAATATTCATCTTTTAAAAATCTGGTTAAAATGTTTTGATGCGCCATAGTATACATGTGCCAGATTGTCTCAGATTATTATTAAATTAAGAATTAGCTGTCTAGGCTGATATTTTTTTTTTTTATAAATTATAGTATATTCAACATGCAATTACGGTGAAGACAATCACACAATCACACAATCATTGCATCACCTGGGCCGGCCATAGAACAGAGGTTCTCAACCTTTGATTTTCATATTACCAAATAAAATTTGACAAACCCGTGAACCTAATATCTGATACACTGCTAGTAGAATATGTTTAATAAGACCACGTATTTAATCATGTATAACGTACTAAATGTACACCCATATAATTAGTAGTTTACAATATTATATTCCTTTGAAAAGGAGTAAACAATACAAGGAGTACTTAAAGTTATGGTGACTTCACCCCCCCCACACACACACACCAACTAGTGCGAAGACTGGGTCCAAATTTACTAATATATACACACAAACACACGAACACACGATTGGTGTGATTGGTAGATCGATTTATTATTGCAACAATACGTCGATGTGGAGATGTGACTAGTCCGACTGTTATTAAGACCTCACAAACAGGTTGTCCTTGGTCCAAACGTTTGGATGTCGAGCTATAATAGACACAGTTTGGTTACTTACGGTTGAATGTCTAGCTATGATAGACACAGTTCAGGTACTTACGGTTGAATGTCGAGCTATGATAGACACAGTTCGGGTACTTACGGTTGAATGTCGAGCTATGCTAGTCACAGTTTGAGTCCATACGATAACATCTATAGTTCACTGTTCATTCTGTGACGCTCAAGTAATAACGTAGGATTGTGTTATAATTTCATTAAATTAATCAACGAATGCTCGATTTTGTAAAACTAATATCAACCTCAACAGCTAGTGATTCTAACCTTTGACCCTGGTGGGATGGGCGTCACTTCCAGCTATTGAGCCTTCAAGAAAGGAAAGCTCTTGTGTTTCAAGTTAAGTTATATAAATATTTGTTAAATAACTAATCATCAAAAAAGTAATTAATAAAATATTCACTCCTGGTCCATGTGGTGAAATAGCTTCCATTCCACAGCACCTATTGTCTTCCACATATCAAACACTGCTCAGTTCCACCGATCAACCCTATAACATTCAACCCACGTGTATTGAATACATGTACGTCTATATACAATTACTGCAGAAATAGTCATTAACTGTAAATCAAATCACTCAGATGTTTCTGTTTAACAACTAGTCGAGTGAGCGTTTTAGAATTCCTAGGAGTCAGAAGACATTTCGCCAGTGTAGAATAATAAGTCCGCCTGAAACATTTTCAAAACATTTATTTCATATCCGTTAGTATATATTGCTGTTTACCTCTTTGTTATTTACATAATCATTGAATCGTGATGTTTACGCTTAACGAAACTTTAAATTAGCCAATCAGCTTTTCTTCAAGCATCGATATGATTAAAAAAAAATAGAACTAGGTCGTCTCGCAGTATCAATAATATGTGATATAAATACTACCTGTGATACAAATACTACCTGTGATACAAATACTACCTGTGATACAAATACTACCTGTGATACAAATACTACCTGTTTCAAACTGTTCTAATATGTGATACAAATATTACCTGTTTCAAACTGTTCTAATATGTGATACAAATACTACCTGTTTCAAACTGTTCTAATATGTGATACAAATACTACCTGTTTCAAACTGTTCTAATATGTGATACAAATACTACCTGTTTCAAACTGTTCTAATATGTGATACAAATACTACCTGTTTCAAACTGTTTAAAGTTTTTATAAAAAAGAAGTTAATGGTAAAAAATGCAATGACACACACACAACTGTATAAATGAGTCTTTAGATTTTTCTCTCTTAAATTTAGACTTGAAAATAAAAAGTAGTGCTCAACTAGTATCATAGTTTAACTAGAATCATAGTTCAACTAGTATCATAGTTCAGATAATATTTTATATTTGGATTAGGCAGATTTAGTGTCTGAGTATGTGTGTATATTGTGTATGTAAATGCCTAATTACACTAGTTTGTAGTTTGGAATGTAGATGTAACAGTCAGATAAATAGATCAATCAATGAGAATAACTCAAACTGTGCCTAATGAGTTGTGCTGTTTTAGTCAAATTTAGTCTATGTACATTCAAGGGTAAAAATATTACTAGCTACCAGTGATGGCAACTGCAGGAACAGACGTCACGTGATGTTTAGTACTAGAATGGTTATTGTGGAGTTGACAGTTGAGCAGATGACGTGATGGTCAGTTCTAGAACATGTGTTATGGAGTGGATATGACAATCAGTACTAGAACATGTGTTATGGAGTGGATATGACAATCAGTACTAGAACATGTGTTATGTAGTGGATATGACAATCAGTACTAGAACATGTGTTATGGAGTGGATATGACAATCAGTACTAGAACATGTGTTATGGAGTGGATATGACAATCAGTACTAGAACATGTGTTATGGAGTGGATATGACAATCAGTACTAGAACATGTGTTTTGGAGTGGATATGACAATCAGTACTAGAACAGGTATTGTTGAGTTGATGTTATGCTTTTTGTCTGGCCCCCTCTGCTTATTTGTTCTACTTAGTAAAATATATTACCTGGCCCCTGCTGTAGAATGCCTGGCCCCTGCTGTAGAATTTTCACGCTACGGGGCTGACTATAACATGTGTTGTTGAGTTGATGCAATGGTCAGTATTAGAACAGGTGTTGTTGAGCTGATGTAATGGTCAGTATTAGAACAGGTGTTGTTGAGTTGATGTAATGGTTAGTATTAGAACAGCTGTTGTTGAGTTGATGCAATGTCAGTATTAGAACAGGTGTTGTTGAGTTGATGCAATGGTCAGTACTAGAACAGCTGTTGTTGAGTTGATGCAATGTCAGTATTAGAACAGGTGTTGTTGAGTTGATGCAATGCCAGTATTAGAACAGGTGTTTTTGAGTTTATGCAATGGTCAGTACTAGAACAGGTGTTGTTGAGGTGATGTAATGGTCAGTATTAGAATAGCTGTTGTTGAGTTGATGTAATGGTCAGTACTAGAACAGGTAGAACTTACCATTAGGCAGTTAAGCAATAAGGTGAACCAGAAAATCTGACCGATACTCTACCTAATTATGTACGCTATGGCTCACCTGTTGTGATGCAAACAGAAAAGCTGTTAATATGTTTGGACCTATTTTATCACATAATTAGTGACGGTTTGATATTTCACAAGTATTCTCTTTTAGTAAGTTTTTAAATTTAAAAAGGGAGAGAGAGGGGGGGGGATGTTACAGGTTAGTAAACTATTGAAGAAAAGACAGACATATGGTCAAACTGATGAACACATGAGAGGAAGAAACAATAAAATATAAACCAGTGTAGGCCAGGTAGGGCTCTCAGCGCGGCAACATTGGTCAGTTTGTCATGACCATCAACTCATTTCAAATCTAGGACTATTGAGTGGCTCTCTGAAAAGTTTTGTACCATTTAAAAAAAAGAAATGAAGCTCTAACTAGCCTCAACCTTGGACACCACTGACATAAAGTTACACAAAATTAAATACTAACTCAAAGTTTTTTTCTTAAACTTGAACAGACTTTTAAAAGATTTCCATGACACGAAACAATTAATAGAAGATGAATCAAGTTGAATTGTCCAAGAATTATTTTCTCTTTCCCAATCAGAACTCCATTTGAGCTCTTCCAAATTATTTTCTAATTTTGTTTCCTCTCCAGCCATTGGTTGCCATTCTAGTGGGATGATCCCCCACTAATTGTGTTTCTTCTGGAGTGTCTATTCGCACCATAGACCTGAATTAGATTAATAACATAAATACAATTTATTTAATCACCACATTAGTCTTTTACAATCACTTTATATACATTTCTTATTGTTTTTTAGATATAGCACAATATAAACTGTGTCTTAGTCTAAAGGGATATAAGAATTTTTACAGCGAAAAATCTCAGCACTTGAAAAAACAATCTTGTAACGAAAGATGGTATTTACAAATGTTGGATATTATGTATAACGAAAGATGGTATTTACAAATGTTAGATATTATGTATAACGAAAGATGGTATTTACAAATGTTAGATATTATGTATAACGAAAGATGGTATTTACTAATGTTGGATATTACGTATAACGAAAGATGGTATTTACAAATGTTAGATATTATGTATAACGAAAGATGGTCTTTACTAATGTTGGATATTATGTATAACGAAAGATGGTATTTACTAATGTTGGATATTACGTATAACGAAAGATGGTATTTACAAATGTTAGATATTATGTATAACGAAAGATGGTATTTACTAATGTTGGATAAAAGATGGTATTTACTAATGTTGGATATTATGTATAACGAAAGATGGTATTTACTAATGTTGGATATTAGGTATAACGAAAGATGGTATTTACTAATGTTGGATATTAGGTATAATGAAAGATGGTATTTACTAATGTTGGATATTATGTATAGCAAAAGATAGTATTTACTTATATTGGATATTATGTATAACGAAAGATGGTGCTTTACTAATGTTGGATATTACGTATAACGAAAGATGTGTTATTTACAAATGTTAGATATTATGTATAACGAAAGATGGTCTTTACTAATGTTGGATATTACGTATAACGAAAGATGGTATTTACAAATGTTAGATATTATGTATAAAGAAAGATGGTATTTACTAATGTTGGATATTACGTATAACGAAAGATGGTATTTACAAATGTTAGATATTATGTATAACGAAAGATGGTCTTTACTAATGTTGGTGTTAAGGTTGTAAAGTTATCTTGATGTTATGGGGTCTGACTGCAGTTGCAGTCAGACTAAACTTGGAGGCTTACTGTGTGGTAGCGTGTCACTTAATTTCTCACACACAAACACTGGTCCAATCAATGCACAATTCAATGTTGCTGATTCATTATTTTATTATCGTACGTAGACATTAACAATATTATCAAACCTTACACGAAAGTATATGACATAGGCACATCCTAGAAGTATCTAATAAACTATCACTTGCTAGTCTAAATCAAATCAATAACTTCTTCATAGTTGGATAAAATATATGTCCTACACGTCTAGGATCTAAAATGTAACTCAACCTTCTTTGAAGGTGATAAAAAAGACTATCAATTAACAATACTACTTCATGGCTCAGAAGTCCAATTTACAACTAACTAGCACGAGATAAAAATCGCGACTGCACCTAGTACCAAAACCCAAAATATCTCTCTCTCGACAAAGTTTGTATCCAAGTAAAGAAATCTTCATGTGACCTCAAATAGCAACCAATACGTCACATAGTAAATATTACACTATAAACATAATTCATAGTATTTTGAAAAGTGCGGTGCGCAAACTCAAGATTAATAAAAATAGATTTATGAATATCTGCACCAATCCTTCGTACTCTACAGTTGGATATTACACGTATAACGAAAGATGTTATTTACAAATGTTAGATATTATGTATAACGAAAGATGGTCTTTACTAATGTTGGATATTACGTATAACGAAAGATGGTATTTACAAATGTTAGATATTATGTATAAAGAAAGATGGTATTTACTAATGTTGGATATTACGTATAACGAAAGATGGTATTTACAAATGTTAGATATTATGTATAACGAAAGATGGTCTTTACTAATGTTGGATATTACGTATAACGAAAGATGATATTTACAAATGTTAGATATTATGTATAACGAAAGATGGTATTTACTAATGTTGGATATTATGTATAACGAAAGATGGTATTTACTAATGTTGGATATTAGGTATAGCAAAGATGAGTATATTTACTTATATTGCGGATATTATGTATAACGAAAGATGGTCTTTACTAATGTTGGATATTACGTAAAACGAAAGATGGTATTTACTAATGTTGGATATTATGTATAAAGAAAGATGGTATTTACTAATGTTGGATATTATGTATATATTTACTAATGTTGGATATTAGGTATAATGAAAGATGGTATTTACTAATGTTGGATAGCAAAAGGTATTTACTTATGTTGGATATTATGTATAACGAAAGATAGTCTTTACTAATGTTGGATATTACGTATAACGAAAGATGGTATTTACTAATGTTGGATATTAGGTATAATGAAAGATGGTATTTACTAATGTTGAATATTATGTATAACGAAAGATGGTATTTACTAATGTTTGATATATATTTACTAATGTTGGATATTAGGTATAATGAAAGATGGTATTTACTAATGTTGGATAATGTATAACGAAAGATGGTATTTACTAATGTTGGATATTATGTAGTGACAACCAAAGCTTGAAAAAAATAAATGATCAATTAAGATATAGAAAGCATGATGGTCATTTTGACACTAGTGTCATTTTATGTTTGCAGCATGGCGATCCAAGTAGTTTTGGTGTCAACATTTTCAAGGTGAGCTAGATCTTACATTGTGAACACCATGGTGTGCAGTAAATGTGTTCCCCTGACGGTCTAGAGGTGGTGAGTATGTTACCTTCCATTCTTTGACTGCACGGCCGTTCTTATTTCTTCGGGACCCTTGGAACAGACATTCAGAGTGATTTGGTGGCCCAATACAATACAACCGATGGGGGCCCAATACAATACAACCAATGGGGGCCCAATACAATGCAACCAATGGGGAGCCCTGATTGTCTCAGATTCAGTTATTTGCTTAATAAACCTATCTAAAATAACACCTGTGCCTAGTGGTGGGCCTGTTAGTTACAATGATGGCCTGATAGTTACAATGATGGCCCGTTAGTTATAACGATGGCCCGTTAGTTATAACGATGGCCCGTTAGTTACAATGATGGCCCGTTAGTTACAATGATGGCCCGTTAGTTATAACGATGGCCCGTTAGTTACAATGATGGCCTGTTAGTTATAACGATGGCCCGTTAGTTACAATGATGGCCCATTAGTTACAATGATGGCCCGTTAGTTATAATGATGGCCTGTTAGTTATAAAGATGGCGTAAAAAACATTAAACGATGGGCTAAGACAAAATGAAAGTCCCATCATGGAGACCCCATTAATAGTTGGAACCTTAATTATCAGCAGTCCATTTAATTATCAGCAGTCCATTTAATTATCAGCAGTCCATTTAATTATCATTCTGAAAGATCTGTCTGACTTAGCACTGTAAGTATCAGCAGTCCATTTAATTATCAGCAGTCCATTTAATTATCAGCAGTCCATTTAATTATCATTCTGAAAAATCTGTCTGACTGCGGACTGTAAGTATCAGCAGTCCATTTAATTATCATTCTGAAAGATCTGTCTGACTGCGGACTGTAAGTATCAGCAGTCCATTTAATTATCATTTTGAAAGATCTGTCTGACTGCGGACTGTAAGTATCAGCAGTCCATTTAATTATCATTCTGAAAGATCTGTCTGACTGCGGACTGTAAGTGCATGTACGGCCATAACACAGTGAATAAGAAGAGAAGAGACTAACGCTATTTACATCAGAATATTGCATGTCTACTGTCTAGTGGCAATAAGTAGGTCAGAAGTCAAACTCATTCATTGAATTATAGTGGGAGGTGGAGCGGAGTGTCAAGTGATGTCCAGTACGAGGTCACGGTTCAGCGCGCTTGAGCGTACAGAAGGGTGTATTGATTGACCTCACTTGACTATTTTGTTTACAAACGTAACGTTTCCCTAGTAAATAAACTGGTGAAATGTGGCTGAATGATATACTGGTAGGATAACAACGACCATCAAGGCATGTACTGTACAGTGATACAAGAGATAGTCTAGTAATGTATGTACTGTACAGTGATACAAGAGACAGTCTAGTAATGTGTGTACTGTGCAGTGATACAAGTGACAGTCTAGTAATGTGTGGACTCATGTCTACCATCGGTCGGCGTGGACTGATGTCTATTATCGGTCAGTGTGGACTGATGTCTATTATCGGTCGGTGTAGACTGATGTCTACCATCCGTCGGTGTGGACTGATGTTTACCATCGGTCGGCGTGGAGTGATGTCTACCATCGGTCGGCGTGGAGTGATGTCTATCATCGATCGACGTGTACTGATGTCTACCATCGATCGGCGTGGACTTATGTCTACCATCGGTCGGCGTGGACTGGTGTCTACCATCGGTCGGCATGGACTGATGTCTACCATTGGTTGGTGTGGAGTGATGTCTACCATCGATCGACGTGGACTGATGTCTATTATCGGCCAGTGTGGACTGATGTCTATTATCGGTCAGTGTGGACTGATGTCTACCATCCGTCGGTGTGGACTGATGTTTACCATCGGTCGGCGTGGAGTGATGTCTACCATCGATCGACGTGGACTGATGTCTATTATCGGTCAGTGTGGACTGATGTCTATTATCGGTCGGTGTAGACTGATGTCTACCATCGATCGACGTGGGCTGATGTCTACCATCGGTTGGCGTGGAGTGATGTCTACCATCGGTCGGCGTGGACTGATGTCTACCATCGGTCGGCGTGGACTTATGTCTACCATCGGTCGGCGTGGACTGGTGTCTACCATCGGTCGGCGTGGGCTGATGTCTACAATCGGTCGGTTTCGGTGTGCATTAATGTCTACCATTGGTCGGTTTCGGTATTGATTGATGTTTAACATCGGTCATCAGGGATGATAATAATGAATGTTTGAATTTCACAGAAGAAATAATCACAGTAACATACTTCGAGGTATAGGTATAAATGGATTATGTAATCTAAAGTTTTAATCAATAGTATGTCTTAAAGCCAACCCTTTCTTAACTGATACATATGTCTGCTTCATCGTTTCCTTTCAATAATCTATTGACTGACTATTGGTTATGAAAGATGAGCCCATTTTTGGAAATATTAGCATGTGTGTCCTCTTTTTTCAGTGATTGTATTGTCTAAGAAGTTCTGCAAATATAAACAAATCTCTGGCTTATCACAGGGTAGTCAAACAAGGGGAATAATCAATGATAGGAAATTACTCACGGCGCTGCACAGAAGCCTCGAAAATATAAACACACACACACACACACAATATGTCCGTATGACCAACAAACAAGGTAAAGATGTTTCATTCACTCTGGCCAGTAGATGGCCACAGAACAGCGAACGTGACGGGCATGAACGAGTAATCTGCCCTTGAAGGCACACGGGTTGGTTATCTTCACATAAGTTTCTGTCCGGATTTCATCTATTCAATTGAAGTCAAACTCACTGGGTGTATTGTGTTTCATCACGAAGACAATTGGTTCTATTCATTTCACACGATAAAAACTCATTTTAAACTAAGAATTTTGAAGGTCATGCCAATGAAAATAACATAATTCAGCACTGATTTTTCCATTGGCTTTTCTCATTGGGTAAAGTACTCCAGTCCATCAAATAATATTGCTATTAATACTTAAAATATACAATTTGTTTAGGGCAATTTAAAACTTGCCGTTTGTAAAATCAAGCCATTTATTTAATTAATTCAACTCAGTCAGATATGACCAAATAACTTAAGCAGTATGAATTGATGAATTTTAAAAGAAATGTCTCCACTGAATCTCCAACCTCAGGGTTAGGGTTTTGATAGCCTATTTACGTCTCAATAAGATTTGAAGAAATGTCTGCTTTTACTCTTTTAAACTTTTACACCTGTAGAAATGACACCTGTGTGTGAAGGATGAGATGAAATTTCTTAAATCCTATAAAACACTAATGGGACGGGTTTCGCAGTTCCCTATTTTCATCCACACTATAGCCGATAGTGCAATGGCTTTGGAGATACTACGGGAGATATAGCGGGGACTTTAAAACCATGACCTGAAAAATCCATTGTTCGTCACCGGAGATCGAACCATGGACCCTCAGGTTGACAGTCGAGTGCCTTGCTACATGACCATCGGTCCTATGACCTGTTCACTATAACACCTGTACAAATGTCTACTTTGACACCTGTAGGAAATGTCGACTTTTACGTAGAAATGTCTATTTTTACACATGTACAAATATCGATTTTGACAAATGCAAAAATGTCTAATGTGCGTATTCAACCTGTGTATGTTATTCAACTGAGTGGAACCATGCTTTGATTAGCTATTGGTCTCCCATCATGTATACGTGGTTACAGTAGACAAGATTATAGTAGACATATTAATGTATATCTTTAAATCAAGTGTTATTAATAAGACTTTATCGACCAGGATAAGAATGGGCATATTAAAACGAATTCAAGGACATGTCTCCCATCTAGCAATAATCTACTTCTGAGAATAATTCAGATATGAAAATAAAATGTGCTAACATCTATTACATTTGAAGGCTACACCCTTTGACAGAACCAAAATAAAATGTGCTAACATCTATTACATTTGAAGGCTACACCTTTTGATAGAACCAAAAAAAAAACATAATCTTGAATCCCTGTCATTGGACATTCAACACATGAACTCATTGTTTCTGTACTCTGACATTTCACGTTCATCTCGTTATGTGATTTTATGACATATACCCACTCCATCCTCCCTCCTCCCGCCATCTCTGTTGTGTTTCAGAAAGAAGCGTGTCTCAGGTTCAGCGTTGTTCGGTTTTAGGAGAGATGATAAAAAATGTGAAGAGGGGGGGGGGGCAGCTTTAATCATGACACAAAGATGAAAATGTCGATCTACAAAGTTCATTTCTCATGTCTATTATAGTCAATCTACAAAGTTCATTTCTCATGTCTATTATAGTCGATCTACAAAGTTCATTTCTCATGTCTATTATAGTCGATCTACAAAGTTCATTTCTCATGTCTATTATAGTCGATCTACAAAGTTCATTTATCATGTCTATTATAGTCGATCTACAAAGTTCATTTCTCATGTCTATTATAGTCGATCTACAAAGTTCATTTCTCATGTCTATTATAGTCGATCTACAAAGTTCATTTCTCATGTCTATTATAGTCGATCTACAAAGTTCATTTCTCATGTCTATTATAGTCGATCTACAAAGTTCATTTCTCATGTCTATTATAGTCGATCTACAAAGTTCATTTCTCATGTCTATTATAGTCAATCTACAAAGTTCATTTCTCATGTCTATTATAGTCAATCTACAAAGTTCATTTCTCATGTCTATTATAGTCGATCTACAGAGTTCATTTCTCATGTCTATTATAGTCGATCTACAGAGTTCATTTCTCATGTCTATTATATTCGATCTACAAAGTTCATTGCTCATGTGTATTATAGTTTTTTTTTACCTTGAAAGTGACCTTAAAGTGACCGACGGCTTAAAAAACAACAACAAACAAACGGTATACTTTATCCCAATAAGGAAAACAAATAAATAAGCATGTGACTTTGACTGAACAACTTGCACGCTTGGAGTTAAAAGTTTGGAAATAGTAAACATTACAAATACTGAACGAAAAAAATCGATTTTACTGAACAAAAGATACATTTTACTGAACAAAAGATACATTTTACTGAACAAAAGATACATTTTACTGAACTTTACTGAACAAAAGATACATTTTACTGAACAAAAGATACATTTTACTGAACAAAAAGATACATTTTACTGAACAAAAGATACATTTTAAAAAAGAAATCGGACTGTTGACAAGGAAAACGTAAACAAGTCTTATCCTACCATTGACCAATCCGTGTTTTAGTATACAGTGGTATAGACCATGGACCAATCCGTGTTTTAGTATACAGTGGTATAGACCATGGACCAATCCGTGTTTTAGTATACAGTGGTATAGACCATGGACCAATCCGTGTTTTAGTATACAGTGGTATAGACCATGAACCAATCCGTGTTTTAGTATACAGCGGTATAGACCATGGACCAATCCGTGTTTTAGTATACAGTGGTATAGACCATGAACCAATCCGTGTTTTAGTATACAGTGGTATAGACGATGGACCAATCCGTGTTTTAGCATACAGTGGTATAGACCATGAACCAATCCGTGTTTTAGTATACAGTGGTATAGACCATGGACCATTCCGTGTTTTAGTATACAGTGGTATAGACCATGAACCAATCCGTGTTTTAGTATACAGTGGCATAGACCATAGACCATGGACCAATCCGTGTTTTAGTATACAGTGGTATAGACCATGGACCAATCCGTGTTTTAGTATACAGCTGAAAAGTTAATAGTGTAAAACGTGACATCAACTGTCCTTGATTTTCACTTTTCTTCCAAAGCTAAATATAGAAACGTAGGGGACAACTCATTGATTCGTTCAATGTTAGTTTGAATTTCAAATGTGGGTTATCGTTCTTAAACTGAAATGCTCTATTAACTATTACTTTAAAAAGACAATTTTTTTTTCTCAAATTTCTTTTCTTACTTATTCTTTTTTTTTCTCAAACAATTTTGAATAAGAAACTCTAATAGTACGAAGTCTACAAATACATGTAATCACAATAAATAAGGCCGGATAGTAAAACTATTATTATTTTAGTTACATTAGTTCAATCAATTGGTTATTACATTCTTCTAAAACATAAACATTAATTTTTGGTTGTAATGGCCAGGACGGTATCACGGTTGTCATAATAATTTCTATCTATCTTTCATTTAACTAGGTCACAGGTGACTTATATAGTCGGCCTGACATAACACTCTCCACACATTAGTAAAGTTTCCTATACATTATAACGTTTGTTTCAAGTAGTGTGTCAACACTTCATACTGAACTGGCAACCCCAACACTAGACTGATGACCCAAACATGGGACTGACGACCCCAACACTGTACTGATGACCCCAACATTGGACTGATGACCCCAACACTAGACTGATGACCCCAACATTGGACGGATGGCCCAAACATTGGACTTATGACCCAAATACTGTACAGATGACCCCAACACTGAACTGATGACCCCAACATTGGAATGATGACCCCAACACTAGACTGATAACCCCAACAGTGGTCATCCCATTAGACTGGGAAACGCAACACTAAACTGATGATCCAAACACTGGACTGATGACCCCAACATTGGACTGATGACCCAAACACTGTACTGATGACCCCAACATTGGACTGATGACCCAAACACTGTACTGATGACCCCAACATTGGACGGATGAACCCAAAACTAGAATGACGACCCCAACATTGGACGGATGACCCTAACACTGTACAGATGACCCCAACATTGGACTGATGATCCAAACACTGTACTGATGACCCCAACACTAGACTGATGACCCCAACATTGGACGGATGAACCCAAAACTAGACTGACGACCCCAACATTGGACTGATGACCCTAACACTGTACTGATGACCCCAACATTGTACTGATGACCCAAACACTGTACTGATGACCCCAACATTGGACTGATGACCCTAACACTGTACTGATGACCCAAACACTAGACTAATGACCCCAACATTGGACTGATGACCCAAACACTAGACTGATGACCCCAACATTGGACTGATGACCCAAACACTGTACTGATGACCCCAACATTGGACTGATGACCCAACACTGTACTGATGACCCCAACACTAGACTAATGACCCCAACATTGGACTGATGACCCAAACACTAGACTGATGACCCCAACATTGGACTGATGGCCCACACACTGTACTGATGACCCCAACATTGGACTGATGACCCCAACACTAGACTGATCAGTGGTCATCCCATGGACTGGGAAACGCAAACACTAAACTGATGATCCAAACACTGGTCTTATGACCCCAACACTGGTCTCCCCACTGAACGGATGACTTTTTTTAAAATGAGTAGTCTTTGTTTACTCGGTGTTTATATCATGATATTTTTTTTTCAATGTTAATTCTGTAGGATCATTATAAAAAAAACTAAAACACAAGTATTAAACGTATCTAAAAAGAGAAACATATATCTTATAAATTAATAATACTAGTATGTTTGTGCACATTTTCATTTAGGTCCACTCAACAATGTACAAAAAGTATACAGTTGAAAATTAGTATTTTAAGAATATTCAAGATAGCCAGTATCCTGGGTACATACAAATGTATGCTAAATTGACGCAGAGTTTCAATGATTGGCACACTGTAGGATCGATCAATAATTGATATCAATATACATAGCAGAGGCGTACCTATGGTGGGGAGGGGGTCCCAATCCAAGTCCCCCCGGGCCCAGGTTGAGGGGGCCCCCAAAATATGTTTATATTAAATGCTAGTACATTATCTCATGTCATGGTGTCGAATGTCAAAATGCAGGGGCCCCGAAAGAGGCCAAGCCCCCCGGGCCCCCAAATCCCTAGGTTTGGCATTGATACATAGTACAGTGTAAAGAAATATTTTCTAGATAGAACATATATAAAGCAATGAATGATTTCCATGGACCACCTACGTTATGTTTACAATATCTCAAGAAATGAAAAATGACACCTGATACTTTGTTATTTCTACGAAATATTTTATTTTTGGATTAGTTTGAAAAGAAATCTGGATTATACATTTGCTTTACTATAACACATTCATGTCATTCACATTCATGTCATACAGTTTAGAAGAAAAAAAAATGTTGATAATGTTGAAATTTTTTTTGTAATCTCTAGTGGGAAAATATTTTTTTATTTGTCTGGAAAAGTCGTGTGTGTGTTGCCATTTATAAATAATACGTTATTAAATGTTCTGTATTGACTTGAATCAACTCCATCTCTTCATAACAAGCTATTATTCGCTTGATGCCAATATTAATACCCGTCTTACATTATTCACTGCTCACTAGTCACTACTCACTAGTCACTACTCACTAGTAACCTCTTATAAGCCACTACTCACTAATCACTATTGACTAGGCTAGTCTAACAACAAAGGTAAGAATAAATGCTGGATTGGTGAAATAATTATTGATGTAAATAAGATGTGATTGACACAATTGACGAATGTTATAGGACCAAACCATTAACAGACGTCACTGGACGACATAAGTCACTGATTTCATTGGATGACATAAGTCACTGATTTCATAGGACAAAAGTGACTGACATCAAAGGACGACACAATTGATTGATTTCATAGGACGACATAAGTGACTGACTTATTAAGTCATAGGAAAAAATAAGTGACTGACCGATTTTATCTCTCGTAACTATCTCTATCTTCTCTAACTCTCGTTCTAACTCCTCTCATAACTACGAACTGCTCCCTCACTAACTAATATCCGAACCCAGCCCCTATTTATACCCCTAACGTCCGTGCCCTAATTACCCTAAGTACGTCACAGTCTCTTCACTATCTAATCTTTCTAGGAGCGTCACCTGGTCGTCATTGTTAACCTACTAGACTGTCCGACGTCGCCTCTCGGTCTTCACACCTTTGCTGTCTACTATTCTATTGTTTCCCCACCTTGCCCTAAGTCGTTTGTCACCTTGGCACTATTATTCGTACTAATCCTAATTCTTAGATATCTACTATGTTAAAAGGTCGAAGGGGACTGTCTCTGTCTCTAAATCTACTTTAGCTCGTCACATCTCCCCCCTTGTTAGTAAGCATGATGCAATCATGCCAAACCAAAAAAACATCAAAATCATATTTTAACAAAAGCAAAACTAACACAAATATTTTAAAAAATTGACACATTGTCAGTCCCGTAAAAATTGGGTAGCCTATAACACTAAAGCATAAAATTTTAAGTTAGTTAATTATTGTCTAAATACCAAATGATAACATTACATAAGGTCATAATTCTAAAACTTGTCTATTACCATGATCAATAACACGCAACATGAGTGTCACATATCTATTTACAACAACTGTGTCATTTCGATGCAAATGACATCATACAATAAACTTTACAACTATATCAAAATGTCATTAAAATTAGGTCAATTAAATATTTGTGATTCCTTTTACAGATTTACGTAATAAAATGCTAGGTAACCATAATTTACAGCAAAACAAAATCATCATCTATAACATAAAAGTTACATCAAGCGATTCTAAACTCTTAAAAAAAACCAAACAAAATTATTGTCAACAACAAACCATATTTTCCAATAAACAAAAAAATCATCAATTAAAATACTTAAAAGGAAATTACATACTTTTTACAAGCATTAACCGTTTCAGGTACATCAGTAATCGAGATGCCACATGGTCGAGAATCAAACTATTTTACAAACTGTTCTCGCCAGTTGCCATCTATATCCCTCTCCCTGCCTTGGAAGAACCCATATCTAGGCTTTCTCATTTGATAACAATCGTTATTAACCCGATTATTTCTTGGTACTGACATAGAAGTGAAATATTGATCAGGGTAATGAGGCCTAAAGCATTGCTCTACCCTTCGTCTACCATATAACTCTTTACCCATATTTCTATGGGAGTACCTTAGACAATTATCCCCATGACAAGTGTAGTTCATTCTTCTACCATCAATATTTTGTGGGTAATTTCTACGCCTGTACCGAAACACATCGTTCATACCATGTCTACACTGTGTCTCCATTTGCCCATACTTCAACAAACTCTCATTTTCGCAACATTTCCTTCTAGTCATGCTACCACACACGTATTTGTGCTGCCTATTTAGCTCTTTTACCGCTTTGCCCTTCTTTTGTTCTTCCCCTTGGTTTATTAACTTTAACAAAGAGGTGTCGTTTCTCTGTTTATTATGAAATGAACTCTCATCTTTGATAACTTTGTGAACATCATCTATTACCAGATTGTCGAGGGATTTGTCGCTCTCGTTAATATAGCCTTTCTTTAGGCTCCCTACTTCGGTCTCGGTCAATTCATTTGACTCTTTTGTAACTTGGTCCATATTGGGACGGATAACTTCGTCACGGCGCATGTCTTTATCGGTTCTTGACCTCTTGGCTACGACAACATTAAATTTTGGCACCGGAGTATTATTTTCCACCCAAGTATCGATTTCTGATGGGCTGCACCCGATCACCCCCGGAATATTACCCAATATAATATCACATGGAGGATTATCAATTGTAAAAGCCCCTACCGTTCCTGTGAAAAAGGGACTTCTAATTTTAACTACTGCGATTGGCAACTCGTGTCTTCCACCTACAAATGACATACAATAGCCAGTTTTACCGGTGTATTCGTTTTGTTTTACCAATGACCTCCTTATCCCTACTACTGTACTACCCGTATCACGTAGCACGTCAACTGGTGTATCGCCCACAAACCTAGGGTTGAAATGGAGGTTACCGTCACAAACCATTACGGCCAGGATCGGGTACGTCCTGCCTCTCGATCTCTGTCTGGCGTCGTTTGTCTGGTATTCGTTTCTACCGTGAATGCTTTCCTTTAGCTTGGTGCAATATCTCGATGTGTGTCCCCTGCCATTGCAAGCCGAACACTTGAGGCTATTATTCCTGTCACTTCTGCAGTCCTTGGCAAAATGTCCATCTTTCCCGCACCTGTAACAAGATTTGTCTCTCTCATGGCTCTCCTTAGAACTGCTTCTGTGCCGTTCGGAACCGTGGCTATATTCAGGCCGGGGTAATGATTTGGCAAAACATAGTATGTCCTGCCTCTTGTCTGCGTCAGTTTTTGTCATAGGTTTATCTGGGTGTGCTGATTTATATTTCCTTAGTAAATCCGTAACCTCCTCTAATTTATTTGGTCCCTTCTCTTTTAGGAATGCGATGACATCCTTGTGACACGAATTTATGGCTTTGTCAACTAACAGAAGCTCCCGAAGACTTTTAAACTCCTGTTCTATACCAGATAATGCCACCCACCTATTAAAAAACAAACTAAGATTTGCTGTATATATCTGTGGATCTTCATCATTGGACGGACGGATGTTATTGAATTTGTCTCTATACCCATCAGATGTATTCCCATACATTTGCATCAGTGCGTCCTTTACTATGTTGTAATCCCTTATTTCCACTCTGTCTAATTTCAAGCAAACATCCAAGGCTTTCCCCCGGAGGAATGTCAAAAGTGAGGATGCCCATTCACCCTCTGGTATCCCGGCACTACTTGCCAACAGCTCGAAGCGTGATAGGTATGTGTCCATACTGTCCACATCCTCACTAAAATATGGCAACTTCAGGGTAGGCGTAGTTAGTCTCTCGCTAGTCGTGATACTCGGCGGTTCGCTTGCCCTTGCTCTATCGAGTTCCAACCGTTCTTTTGCATTTTCAGCCTCTAACTTCCTGATCATTCTCTCTTCGTGCCTCTCCTCCCTCTCCTTATCCTCCCTATCTTTGTTTCTCGCTATCTCCTCGCGTCTCTCTTCTTTCTCCTCGGCATCCCTTAGCTTAACCCAATCAAACAACTCCTGCCCAGTAAGTCCGAGGGACTTACCATTGTCTATTAAAGCTGTCATGGATGTCATGATACTGATTATCTTGGACTGACAATACTACTAAGAAAACAGGGAATGCAACCAAAATTAAAAAAAAAACTATTTATTGTATCAACAATGCTGATCGTTTAAATAATGTTGGAAACAGAAGAAAAACTAAAATAATAGCCTAAATGTATGTGTTTTAGTTGCTCTAGGTGGACCCTATTTAAACCTCTACTGTATTCAAAGTAATACAGAATTCCACCAAGAACAACGAACAAAATGCATTAATAGGTTACAAATGTTTAAAATAAAGTATGCAAGAATAAAATGTTAGACTTAGCTTGTGTGTCCAACACCTTTCGCCGAATTCACAACAATAATACGATATTGTCTATAGACTTGAATTGATATTGTCAATACACTTGACTTGATCCACAAATTAAAATAATACGATATTGTCCATACACTCCAACTTGACCGGTGCAATGTAGCAGATAAAACTAGGTTCACGTCTTCCTCAGGTCAACAGCAACAACAGCTTCATAAGTACTATAATGCGAGTACAACACGTCACAGCATACGTAAAATCAAACTTCCTGTATTGTTCACGTTGACAGCAACAGCAAATCCATGAGATACAGCAATAATCAATACAGTAATACCTCTTTATGACGACAGCATACTTAGAATAAAAACGTCATGTATTTGTAACGATGACGACAACAGCAAGTCACTGCTATACAGCAACGATCAATACATAATAATCCTTTACGTCGGCAACATAAATATAATCTTCATGTATACAACAGATATTACTTCACACTATGAATTCCTCAACACTTTATAATGCACAACACTGTTCAGCGTTAGTCAGAGTTACCGTCGGAGGTGCCATAAATGTTACGGGTCCTTTTTATATACTTCATACATGTTACCGGCTCTTTGGTTATGCTCAATAAACGTCTCAGGCCCTTTGGTTTATGTTATGAGTTGTGCGTTTTAATTCGAACGTAGAGGTGTCAATTTAGCTTAATGTCTGTCTGTTTCACTCTTATTTGCTCACTCCTTTGTTACAACTCAAAAACCAACCAAACTCGATGCGTTGTTAGTACAACGATTTATTTACATAAATGTACATCAGAATACAACAAGTCCATAAACGAATACACATTTAAATCCACAGTAATTTGCTCTGCCTCAACTCTGACTAACTATAATTCCTGTCCCTAAAACTCTGGTCACTAGATCTCTCGTAACTATCTCTATCTTCTCTAACTCTCGTTCTAACTCCTCTCATAACTACGAACTGCTCCCTCACTAACTAATGTCCGAACCCAGCCCCTATTTATACCCCTAACGTCCGTGCCCTAATTACCCTAAGTACGTCACAGTCTCTTCACTATCTAATCTTTCTAGGAGCGTCACCTGGTCGTCATTGTTAACCTACTAGACTGTCCGACGTCGCCTCCCGGTCTTCACACCTTTGCTGTCTACTATTCTATTGTTTCCCCACCTTGCCCTAAGTCGTTTGTCACCTTGGCACTATTATTCGTACTAATCCTAATTCTTAGATATCTACTATGTTAAAAGGTCGAAGGGGATTGTCTCTGTCTCTAAATCTACTTTAGCTCGTCACAACCATTAAGACATAAAATGACAAGAGCTAGTCTTTTCTGAAAGAGCTAGTTTTGTCTGAAAGAGCTAATTTTGTCTGAAAGACCTAGTTTTGTCTGAAAGAGCTAGCCTTGTCTGAAAGAGCTAATTTTGTCTGAAAGAGCTAATTTTGTCTGAAAGAGCTAGCCTTGTCTGAAAGATCTAGTCTTGTCTGAAAGAGCTAGTTTTGTCTGAAAGAGCTAGTCTTGTCTGAAAGAGCTAATTTTGTCTGAAAGACCTAGTTTTGTCTGAAAGAGCTAGCCTTGTCTGAAAGAGCTAATTTTGTCTGAAAGAGCTAATTTTGTCTGAAAGAGCTAGTCTTGTCTGAAAGAGCTAATTTTGTCTGAAAGAGCTAGTCTTGTCTGAAAGAGCTAGTCTTGTCTGAAAGAGCTAATTTTGTCTGAAAGAGCTAGTCTTGTCTGAAAGAGCTAATTTTGTTTGAAAGAGCTAGTCTTGTCTGAAAGAGCTAATTTTGTCTGCAAGAGCTAGTCTTGTCTGAAAGAGCTAGTCTTGTCTGAAAGAGCTAATTTTGTCTGAAAGAGCTAGTCTTGTCTGAAAAAGCTAATTTGTCTGAAAGAGCTAGTCTTGTCTGAAAGAGCTAATTTTGTCTGAAAGAGCTAATTTTGTCTGAAAGAGCTAGTCTTGTCTGAAAGAGCTAATTTTGTCTGAAAGACCTAGTTTTGTCTGAAAGAGCTATTCTTGTCTGAAAGAGCTAATTTTGTCTGAAAGAGCTAATATTGTCTGAAAGAGCTAGTCTTGTCTGAAAGAGCTAATATTGTCTGAAAGAGCTAGTCTTGTCTGAAATAGCTAATTTTGTCTGGAAGAGCTAATTTTGTCTGAAAGAGCTAGTTTTGTCTGAAAGAGCTAGTCTTGTCTGAAAGAGCTAATTTTGACTGAAAGAGCTAGTCTTGTCTGAAAGAGCTAGTCTTGTCTGAAAGAGCTAATTTTGTTTGAAAGAGCTAGTCTTGTCTGAAAGAGCTAATTTGTCTGAAAGAGCTGTTCTTGTCTGAAAGAGCTAATTTTGTCTGAAAGAGCTAATTTTGTCTGAAAGAGCTAGTCTTGTCTGAAAGAGCTAATTTTGTCTGAAAGAGCTAGTTTTGTCTGAAAGAGCTATTCTTGTCTGAAAGAGCTAATTTTGTCTGAAAGAGCTAATATTGTCTGAAAGAGCTAGTCTTGTCTGAAAGAGCTGATTTTGTCTGGAAGAGCTAGTTTTGTCTGAAAGAGCTAGTCTTGTCTGAATGAGCTAATTTTGTCTGAAAGAGCTAGTTTTGTCTGAAAGAGCTAGTCTTGTCTGAAAGAGCTAATTTTGTCTGAAAGAGCTAATTTTGTCTGAAAGAGCTAGTTTTGTCTGAAAGAGCTAGCCTTGTCTGAAAGAGCTAAATTTGTCTGAAAGAGCTAATTTTGTCTGAAAGAGCTAGTTTTGTCTGAAAGAGCTAATTTTGTCTGAAAGAGCTAATTTTGTCTGAAAGAGCTAATTTTGTCTGAATGAGCTAGCCTTGTCTGAAAGAGCTAATTTTGTCTGAAAGAGCTAATTTTGTCTGAAAGAGCTAATTTTGTCTGAAAGAGCTAGTTTTGTCTGAAAGAGCTAATTTTGTCTGAAAGAGCTAATTTTGTATGAAAGAGCTAGCCTTGTCTGAAAGAGCTAATTTTGTCTGAAAGAGCTAATTTTGTCTGAAAGAGCTATTTTTGTCTGAAAGAGCTAGTTTTGTCTGAAAGAGCTAGCCTTGTGTACTATCACAAATGGCCTGGGTATTTATTCGCTAATACACACAATTAAAAAAACAAAAAACTAAATGACTTATTTTTGTCAAATTGTACATTTTTATAACTATTTTTTTTTAAGAATTGAAATAATTGAAGAAATTTTCACAAAATATTTCTATGATATCTGGTTAAAATGTTAACAAATAATAAGAGAAACGAGTCTGTTCAATTAATGAATCAAAATTTATTGAATATTACAAATGAGATGACATAATAGTGGTCTAGTGGACATGACAAAATTATAATGATTGTTACAAAACTTGACATTTTAAAATATAAAATTACATCAAAGGTGAAGATCATATGATTTAGATGAATGACATTTGAAGAATAACATTTGAAGAATGACATTTGAAGAATGACATTTGAAGATTGACATTTTTGTATACGATGATGACTATGAGCAGTACTGTGAAGAATGGTTTTAATATTTGCGATATTACATGACAATATCTGACCCTGTTTGACATACTGTAACACGAGGAACGGCTAGCAGATTTCATCTGACATACACACTCACGCACACAAACAATATGTGTACATCTCACAAAGAGATTACAAAAAATGAAATACAATGACTACAAGTATCATGGCGTTTTATCAGATCCTGAGGTAGGGGCCTGAATAGTATCATTATAAACTGCACCACGTGTTTACTCGGTACAGAATCGCAATCATGGTATCGTTATAAACTGCAACACGTGTTTACTCAGTAGAGAATCGCAATCATGGTATCGTTATAAACTGCAACACGTGTTTACTCAGTAGAGAATCGCAATCATGGTATCGTTATAAAACGCAACACGTGTTTACTCAATAGAGAATCGCAATCATGGTATCGTTATAAACTGCAACACGTGTTTACTCGGTACAGAATCGCAATCATGGTATCGTTATAAACTGCAACACGTGTTTACTCAGTACAGAATCGCAATCACGGTATCGTTATAAACTGCACCACGTGTTTACTCGGTACAGAATCGCAATCATGGTATCGTTATAAACTGCACCACGTGTTTACTCGGTACAGAATCGCAATCACACCACCTTGAAACCAATCGTTGTACCTTGCTCAGTTGATATCATTCGCTCCGTAGATAATCACGTATAAGTCAAAAAAAAAATGTATGCCTTAAAACCCACGGCAAAAAATAGGGTCGCTTATCCGCGGGTACCATAATATTCCATAGATTTGAGTAACGACATTGTACACTCAACACCGCAAGGCGACTCGGGCAATGGCGGAACCGGAAACAAAGGCTCGACATTCATTTGGCGCAGAGTTTTGCAGCTCTTGATTAAACTTGCATTGAATTAACTCTGTACCCACAGCATATCTAATGTTCTAATAGCATCTAGACTTCTAATCTAAATGAGGCGAAGTGGCTGGATAGTTCAGTTGGTACAGTGGCTGGATAGTTCAGTTGGTACAGTGCATGCAATGCGATCCTGAGGGTTGGAATCCGGTCACCCCATGCTTATCGGTTGAATGATGATCAAGTGCCGTAGCGAGTTTAACTCGCGCCCGGGGCACAATAACTTTTTAATACCTTTTTAGCGCCCCCATTTAAAAACCATATAATATTATATGTAAAATATACCATTTGTGAGTAGCACTGGGCATGATGCCCCTTGCCCATCCCTTGCTACGCCACTGTGAAGATCAAGCGCGTTAACAAATGCAAATTTAAATGAAACTACAGTAATAGTGCAGCGGAATAATTATGAAATTTAAAGAATATGATAGTTGTCATGTTTTACTCTCGACTTATGCGTGGGTCATAACAAATTTCGTAATTTTTTTCTTAAAAATACTCTCGACATATCTGCAAGATCGACTTATATGCAAATTCTACTATAGCTTACATCCGTCCAACGTCTTATGTACCATCTATTAAACTGTAAAAATGGCGTCATTAACAGAGTCTTTTGGTGACTAATTGATATCAGATAATTAAGATCAATCAATGACATTTGAAATTATTTATTTTTACATATAATGAATGTAATAAAATATTAAAGTAGTAACTATTTCAGATGATTCTAAATTTGATGAAATGCAGTACAGAAACTTGAGATATTGGTGCTCTCATAATGAGATGGCATGGAATACAGATATTAATGAGGATGTTCCAATAATAATGAGCCCCAGTGATAAATGAATTGTTAATGAATTTTAAAACCAATAATCCCAAAAGAAAAAAAATTCAAATATATTTTTATTATGGAAATGTGTGTCTTATTGTGGTTCTGTAAATAAAGCATCAGCCTTTGATACGTATGTTCTATAAATAATATATATGTACATAATGTACAGTACATTACATATTCTTACAATTTTGAGACAATGTCCAGCTTCCAAATCAGAGGGTGTTCAAAGGGAAAGCAATAAGCTCTTGAAATGGAACATTAAAATGGCGGTCAGTTATGTCCCTTTGAAATTTTTTTATTTACGTCGTATCACGTGCATGATAAATACAAACCGATAAATTTCGTTTTTTTTTAATCAACGCTTTATTATTCACATTTAATTTTACATGTATTCATATCATCATGATGCATGATGCCAAATGTCATGCTTCATGTCACACAAATGGTCATTTAATAAATGGTGATTTAAACATGATGACAATGGGAACAAGCCAAATCATAACAATAACATCTCACAGCAAACAATAGAACAATCACATCTCACAGCAAACAATAGAACAATAACATCTCACAGCAAACAATAGAACAATAACATCTCACAGCAAACAATAGAACAATAACATCTCACAGCAAACAATAGAACAATAACATCTCACAGCAAACAATAGAACAATAACATCTCACAGCAAACAATAGAACAATAACATCTCACAGCAAACAATAGAACAATAACATCTCACAGCAAACATTAGAACAATAACATCTCACACAAACAATAGAACAATAACATCTCACAGCAAACAATAGAACAATAACATCTCACAGCAAACAATAGAACAATAACATCTCACAGCAAACAATAGAAGGAAAAATATATTAACATCAGCGGACACAAATGATGAGACACGTGACCGATCAAGTCTATAAATAAACAAAAACTGTCGATATCTTTTTTTTTATGTCATTGGGTCGAGGGTCGATTTGAAGTGGGTCGTGGGTTTGTTTAATAGTGGGTCGCCAAAATATTGTAATAGTTACTGAGTCGAAAATATGTATAATTAATGTTGATTCACATTGTTACTTTCTTTACAGGTGTGTCGAGAGAAAAAGTAAAATATCTAGGTGGGTCGTGAAATCTGAAAGATTTATTAATGGGTTGGAATTTAAACGATTTCTGAGAAAAAACAAAGAATTCTTGATGGGTCATTAATTGCAAAAGATTTAGAGGTGGTGCATTAATTGTTCACTATAATGTACTTGCATCTTAATTATGTTCCGTGTTTGTTATAGGAACTCCGATGACTTCAGTACGGCAATAGTAGTACAATTTTAAAGTCTAATACATCAATCGATTATTTTGCTATAACGCCGGATGTAAAGGAAACACTTTAAGTTTCCTTAACTCTGTTATTGCGTCCTCCACTACTATCACAGGTGACCCTATTTTATAACTTTATGTAACTCTCAGTTACAAGAGTCTTACTTGTCCGTAAACAGTCCCTAATGTCACTAGGACTTAAATCGAAAATTTCGACTAGGTAGTCCAACCTGGTGACTACATAGTCTCAGGTTCTACCTTATAGGCCAAAATGTTTCACTGACTACATAGTCTCAGGTTCTACCATATAGGCCAAAATGTTTCACTGACTACATAGTCTCAGATTCTACCATACAGGCCATACTGTTTCACAGATTACATAGTCTCAAGTTCTACCATATAGGCCAAAATGTTTCACAGACTACATAGTCTCAGGCTCTACCATATAGGCCAAAATGTTTAGCTGAATATTTAGTCGTGGTCAGTTGTAATCAAAAGATCAAAATGTATTGTTGGACCTGAGCTATCCTGGCTGTCAGTACTCATTGTAAACGGCTGTAACACATACCATAGTACTCATTGTAAACGGCTGTAACACATACCACAGTACTCAATGTAAACGGCTGTAACACATACCACAGTACTCATTGTAAACGGCTGTAACACATACCACAGTACTCAATGTAAACGGCTGTAACACATACCTCAGTACTCAATGTAAACGGCTGTAACACATACCACAGTACTCAATGTAAACGGCTGTAACACATATTACAGTACTCAATGTAAACGGCTGTAACACATACCATAGTACTCATTGTAATCGGCTGTAACACATACCACAGTGCTCAATGTAAACGGCTGTAACACATACCACAGTACTCATTGTAAACGGCTGTAACACATACCATAGTACTCAATGTAAACGGCTGTAACACATACCACAGTACTCATTGTAAACGGCTGTAACACATACCACAGTACTCATTGTAAACGGCTGTAACACATACCACAGTACTCAATGTAAACGGCTGTAACACATACCATAGAATACGCAATATAAAAATGATATGCTCAATGATATGATATTTCTTTGGTCAAATTGGATCTGTTGGTTGACAGCATTCGAAATAAATACAAAAAATCATCACAATAAATTGAAAAATAAATTGAGTGCACACAAATATACTTTATGTACACAGTGTACATACCAGCACATCTGTCACATCACTTACAAACAAGTAAATATCATTTGACACTCTATCTAGTTCAATATTTATAGAAAGCGTTACTTTATAGTCTTAAATAGACATTTTCCCAGAGATTAGTCAATTAAACTTCAATGCACTGCATAGAGTTGTACTATTTTAATGAATACAAAAGTGAACAAATGATTGTCTTTAAATTTCACCGTCTTATAAGTAAACTAGTATTAGTAACGTTTTGTTTCTTATTATTATACAGAGAAATTGAATGTCGCTTAGTGCCAGTCCATATGAAGCTGTTAAATTAAACACGTTTTCCCTGGCGTCCACTAGACAGAAGAACCAGACTTGTTCTGTCTCATAACATAAATTAGATGCAAATAAATAGAATACATTCTGACATTCCTACGGTAATATATTACTAGGTCAGAGCAGGGTCAGTGAAATATAATTGCGATGAACCAAGGGAGAAAATACAATAGACTGTGAGCAAAGGGAGGTAAAGATGTGTTGTTTCTCCAATATCCATCGCTGCCTGTAAAATAAAAAGAGAAAAAAAAATGAATTATTGATTATAATAATAATTTTAAAATTACAATGCTTAATAAATGTATATACATCTTCATTAAGATTTATATGATATTAATACTTTAAAAATTTCTGCACAGTGGAATATCAATTTAAAAATTTGAAACACCAGAAATTTTTCATGATCTTAAAATATCACTATAAGAAAAATGTCTCATTGGCATTGAATCTGAAATAATTCTAACCGAAATCAATGGCTTAATGTTTATATACTAATAACTTTACAAACAAGGCAGTAAATTTAGACACCATATCACTGCGATTTTTGTAAAGAACAATGCGGCCGTCTTGAACTTCGAAAATGTTTAATACAAATACTGTCCCTGGCTATTGGTCAGTTAAGGTCACTACTATCAAACAAACTTTTCTTTCACAATAATAAAGTGCGTCCATTACCAGTCAATCTTATATAGTCCAGTTATTCTCGTGGAAGCCAGGTAACTGGTACATCATCTCTTCTAACACATACCAATCCTTCGTTTGTGCACAAATGGATAAATTCATTAACGTAGAAACTCGACCGCTGGACATGGGCTATAACTATCAGGAATACAGCCTTAACTGCACATTATTGGACTTACCAATAGAACTGGTTGACTTGCTTCTTGCTGGCTCTGATCCTTTCCCTGGGGTAGGTGGGTCATCGACTGGGAGATCGAAAAACATAATCAATAAACATTGCGCATAATTGATTTGAATGAATATTTGAATGACGTATGTTTTATGACATGAGTGATTAAATATTATATCCTGAGTGAAAAAGCAGTGCATTGAACAAAGAATTAGAGCTAAATATACAGTTTGTAAAAGACAGAGACATGAGTGAAGAGATCTATTCTTATTTATAATTTCATTGGTATAAATGTGTGCTGGCAATGAATCAATAGTTAGATAGATGGTTTGCATTTGGACCCATTGAACGCAGAAAGTGGCTCAGCGGTCATATATTCCACACTGGACGTGTCAACGAACTTCCTAAGGCCGAGCTAAGTAAAGACCTGGTGCTTGTGTTGGAAAGTAAAATGCATCCATTGATCAATGAATGCTATGTTTTGTTGGTCTAACCTTCCATTTATATTAATGTAAATATGAGGCATTTATAGATTGTCAAATCATGCTGTTGCTACTGTTAAAATAACTGCACAGTGGCTTTGATTTAAGGTCGCATCTGTCAATGAAGCAGAGTAGAGTTTAAAGTTTATTTCACCTGACACCGAATAAAGCAAACACCTGCGTCAATTATTTCTTTTTTAAATATGACATATCACATGACATATTCTGGCATTGTACAAGATGCTAGCCGTCTGATATACTACTGACCTGATCCACCTATCCTGTGTTTGTGGTCAATAGCTGGCGGCACGTTCAGCTTCGCGCTTTGGTGATTATCATAAATAGGTCGGTCTGTTTGTCTGTTGATAGACATGAACTCTTGCAGCGCTGTTGTCCTCGGTGTAGTTGGGGTTGTGGTTGTCATCACCTCTGATCAGTTGACAAAATCAAATATTATTTTTTTTTAAATTCAATTATGCTTAACTAACCAAAGAAAGAGTTTATCTTCATTAAAAAAATATGGTCATTCAGCCATCTGAATATGTGTTAAAGTTCTGGTCATTACAGGTGACCAACTTTCTTACCATATAAAATTTTTTCCCCTTTGTCTTCGCCGAGAAAATTCTCACCGGTGCATTCGTACTTGCCGAAGTCAGAGGTCGTCAGGTCACGGATTCTCAAGGCCAAGGTCACAGAACTATCGACGTCATTGTTCAATACATCTATGTCGTACCTGGAAAAAAACAGTATAATTATATTTTAAAGGTAATCGCCTCGTCTGTTTACTACTCACATCCACCAAGTTGGTCTAAGGTAGTGGGTATCCTAATTAGGCAACCGTAACTGTCCTAATGATGTTTAGTGATGAGCCTAAAAGTTGAAACGATAGTTAATAAACATATTTAAAACAAAGAAATAATAGTACAAATATTATTTTTATCAGCTGACAGGGTCGAGTAGTCCGAGGTCGAACTGTTCGCGGTCGAAGTATCACGGGTCGAACTGCCCAGGGTCGAAAAGTCGTTGAAGAGTTTTCTTAATATTAAATACACAATATTTATTTGTTCAAACTCACTTTTCATTTTTAGTCAACACTTTCCCATCTTTCATCCAATTGGTCACTGCCAGTGGGTTTGCGTAGATCTGACAGTCCAGAATAGTTTCTTTCCCCACATACTGACCAAGACGTCTGGGATGTGGTATGACCACTTCAGGTGGGTCTGGCAAAGAAATAGATTGAGACAAAAAAATGAGATTTTAAAAAACAACAACAACGAAACCTAACAACGCAACCATAGACATAATATACAGTATGCCTAATGACATATCAGAGACAAACTGCATAGTATGCCTAAAGACTCTATAAAATGTATACTATATGGAATACCCAAAGACCCTATCAGAGACTTACTACATGTATGCCTAAAGACTCTACAAAAATCATTTTCTTTTTTAGAAATGTTAGTGCAAAAACTCTTTCTCAGAATGAGGCTTGTTTAACAGAATTTTAAAATTAATTATTTTAATGGGTCTTTCTAATTTTTTTTATTATGATTATCTTAGTAGTAATTTAAAAAAAAACTTTTTTTCTAAAAATGCTAAAAGTTATGATAGAATAATTGAACGTACAGTTGACCACCACTCTAATGGCCTTACTGACCGCCGGGGGCACGCCATTGTCCACGTAACACTCATACACGTCATCACAGTGACGAGTTATGTTGTGGATGAACAGAATCTCGCCCTCTTTGTAGATTTCTGGCGGGAAGTAGAAATAAAAGTCAAATAAAATGAAATAACGATGAATACAAACGAAATGTGGATAACTTATTAACAAACATTCCTACTTACATACATACATGCTTACATACATACATGCTTACATACATACATACATGTACATGAATACCAACATAAAGTGCTATCACTACAATATTGCGAGAATGTTTTACAAGAGATTTAATGAGATACAAAAATGTCACCCTTACTTGGTAGTATAATGAAATGTCACCCTTACTTGGTAGTATAATGAAATGTCACCCTTACTTGTTAGTATAATGAAATGCCACCCTTACTTGGTAGTGTAATGAAATGTCACCCCTACTTGGTAGTATAATGAAATGTCACACTTACTTTCTTTGAAATTGTTGGCCGTTCTCTGGTTTCTTTTAAACCACGTGACATTGGGCTGGGGAATTCCTGTGACGTTGCAAACCAACATTGCTTTCTGCCCTTCTTCCAAAACGATTTTGTCAGACGACATTTCACTGACGATAGATGGCGGCACTGGAGAATAAAATATTTTACATAGCATGATGACGTAATGCTGCATAAAAATGGTGCTTAATGACAGTTTCATAAATTTGACATTTCATTACATGGTCAATTTAAGAGAGAAAACATCGTTGTTCTATGAAACGACTTGAACACAAAAAAACATTCCACTAACTGTATATACTGTTTAATTTACACATAGAAAAAATTGACTTAATACCAATAATATCGAACGTAATACATTAATGTAATAAATAAATTGAGACAGATAATTAAAAACAAGATATTCATATATAAAATGATATAATTACATGTATTTTAGATGATTACAAGAAGAAAAAACACGTTTGTAAACACGATTTTAAAAAATGTAATGGCGATAAGCCAAGGAAAATAATACTATGTAACCGAATAAAGTGAAATGTGAGCTTTGTTTCCCTTTAACATTTGTATACTGTTATACTTTAGTTTACGAATAGCTTAGCTTAAATAATAAGTGGACGTACATAATGTTTCCCATACGTATGGAATGATTCCCTTTTAAACCTATACGTACCATCAGGTTCAGATGGTGTAGAGCTTATCTGTTTCTGTAGCCACGGCTATTTTATGGGATTGTGTGCCTACTACAATCACCAGATTCCTTTACTTTCCCCATTTGTTAGCTGGGTGGACTTAGGCACATTGGTTAAACCCTAGAAATCCCAGCACCCACTGGTTTGCAGTCAAGCGCTCGTACACACTGCTACCGAGTCCCAGGAGTGCTAATTATTCGCTATTAATCTTCCGAGATGTACAACGTCACTTAGTCGATACTTCGTTTCTACCACGATCTATGTAGTCCTTCTACCACGATCTATGTAGTCCTTCTACCACGATCTATGCAGTTCCTATATTAAGGATGAAAAACTCCCTTGGTTCTTACTGAAGATCGAACTCAGAACCCTCAGGTCAACAGTGAATAGCTTTACTGCACGACCATCCGTCGACTCCCCCACAATTGGGTTCATTCAATAATCTTTCCATTATTTAGTAAACATATGTGTGAGCGTTGGCTATGTATCGCAGTTATGTGAGTGTGTAGTAATAGTTATGTGAGTGTGTAGTAATAGTTATGTGAGTGTGTAGTAATAGTTATGTGAGTGTGTAGTAATAGTTATGTGAGTGTGTAGTAATAGTTATGTGAGTGTGTAGTAATAGTTCTATGAGTGTGTAGTAATAGTTATGTGAGTGTGTAGTAATAGTTATGTGAGTGTGTAGTAATAGTTATGTGAGTGTGTAGTAATAGTTATGTGAGTGTGTAGTAATAGTTACGTGAGTGTGTAGTAATAGTTATGAGAGTGTGTAGTAATAGTTACGTGAGTGTGTAGTAATAGTTATGTGAATGTGTAGTAATAGTTATGTAAGTGTGTAGTAATAGTTATGTGAGTGTGTAGTAATAGTTATGTGTGTGTGTAGTAATAATTATGTGAGTGTGTAGTAATAGTTATGTGAGTGTGTAGTAATAGTTATGAGAGTGTGTAGTAATAGTTATGAGAGTGTGTAGTAATAGATATGTGAGTGTGTAGTAATAGTTATGAGAGTGTGTAGTAATAGTTACGTGAGTGTGTAGTAATAGTTATGTGAGTGTGTAGTAATAGTTATGAGAGTGTGTAGTAATAGTTATGTGAGTGTGTAGTAATAGTTATGTGAGTGTGTAGTAATAGTTATGAGAGTGTGTAGTAATAGTTACGTGAGTGTGTAGTAATAGTTATGAGAGTGTGTAGTAATAGTTACGTGAGTGTGTAGTAATAGCTATGAGAGTGTGTAGTAATAGTTATGTGAGTGTGTAGTAATAGTTATGTGAGTGTGTAGTAATAGTTATGTGAGTGTGTAGTAATAGTTATGTGAGTGTGTAGTAATAGTTATGTGAGTGTGTAGTAATAGTTATGTGAGTGTGTAGTAATAGTTATGTGAGTGTGTAGTAATAGTTATGTGAGTGTGTAGTAATAGTTATGAGAGTGTGTAGTAATAGTTACGTGAGTGTGTAGTAATAGTTATGAGAGTGTGTAGTAATAGTTACGTGAGTGTGTAGTAATAGTTATGTGAGTGTGTAGTAATAGTTATGTGAGTGTGTAGTAATAGTTATGAGAGTGTGTAGTAATAGTTATGTGAGTGTGTAGTAATAGTTATGTGAGTGTGTAGTAATAGTTATGCGAGTGTGTAGTAATAGTTATGTGAGTGTGTAGTAATAGTTATGTGAGTGTGTAGTAATAGTTATGTGAGTGTGTAGTAATAGTTATGAGAGTGTGTAGTAATAGTTATGAGAGTGTGTAGTAATAGATATGTGAGTGTGTAGTAATAGTTATGAGAGTGTGTAGTAATAGTTACGTGAGTGTGTAGTAATAGTTATGTGAGTGTGTAGTAATAGTTATGAGAGTGTGTAGTAATAGTTATGTGAGTGTGTAGTAATAGTTATGTGAGTGTGTAGTAATAGTTATGAGAGTGTGTAGTAATAGTTACGTGAGTGTGTAGTAATAGTTATGAGAGTGTGTAGTAATAGTTACGTGAGTGTGTAGTAATAGCTATGAGAGTGTGTAGTAATAGTTATGTGAGTGTGTAGTAATAGTTATGTGAGTGTGTAGTAATAGTTATGTGAGTGTGTAGTAATAGTTATGTGAGTGTGTAGTAATAGTTATGTGAGTGTGTAGTAATAGTTATGTGAGTGTGTAGTAATAGTTATGTGAGTGTGTAGTAATAGTTATGTGAGTGTGTAGTAATAGTTATGAGAGTGTGTAGTAATAGTTACGTGAGTGTGTAGTAATAGTTATGAGAGTGTGTAGTAATAGTTACGTGAGTGTGTAGTAATAGTTATGTGAGTGTGTAGTAATAGTTATGTGAGTGTGTAGTAATAGTTATGAGAGTGTGTAGTAATAGTTATGTGAGTGTGTAGTAATAGTTATGTGAGTGTGTAGTAATAGTTATGTGAGTGTGTAGTCATAGTTATGTGTAGTAATAATTTATGAAGTGTAGTAATATCGTTATATGAAGGTAACGTACATAGTGAGTTATGTGATGTTCTGTGGGAATGTTTACTACGCCAATGACATATTTCTAGAAACAAGACGAAGGTATTTCTCAACTCAAATGAAATAAGGGAAGTGTGTCAAAAGTTGTTAACACCCTACAAATAAGACGTATTTGGGTGGGTGTAACGCCAGGTTACATTTCTGCGAAATCCTTTCAAAGACAAAATCAAGTGTCACTGAATATAATCCATAGAAATGACTCATAAAAAGAAATCAATTATTTTAAGCAGATTATGTATTCTCTCCGTTTGTAATAAAGAAATTTGTGTTTTTTTAGCCACTAGGAGAGACTACAATTAAGTTACTATGTATTTACTA
>JAGDYQ010000002.1:11789024-11805532 GCA_021962125.1 Bulinus truncatus
TCCCCTTTCCAACCTCAATAGAATACTCCACCTCTCATCCCTTCACCCCCCCCCGCTTGTAGTTACATGGTTGTCCTTCCCCCCCCCCATTAGCCTGAGGGAGACGGAAGTGTTTGGAATTTCCCAGACTATTCTTTAGCTTCGAGCAAGTGGAAGGGATACATATGATCGGATCTACGCACGGTCTATTACGTTTAATAATTATTTATTAGATCCGAAAAAATAAAAACAACAACATTGTGATGGGTAAAGTAATTTTTTATATATATTTTATATATGATTACCCATTCGTATACTACAAAAACAAAACCATTTTATTGTTACGGGCTCTTTCTCTATACTCCATACCCAGCCCCCGTAGCGTGAAAATTCTACAGCAGGAGCCAGGCATTCTAGAGCAGGGGGCGGGTAATACATTTTACTAAGTAGAACAAATAAGCAGGGGGGCCAGACGAAACGCAGGGGGGGGAGCCCGGCCCCCCTGCCCACTTCCCGGTACGGGCCTGACTCCATACATGTTATGTGCACTTTAGGTTATGTTATGATTTGTACGTTTTTAATTCAAACGTAGAGATGTCAATTCAGCTTAATGTCTGTTTCACTCTTATTTGCTCACTCCTTTATTGTCACAACTCAAAAACCAATCAAACTCGATGCGTTGTTAGTACAACGATTTATTTACATACATGTACATCAGAATACAACATGTCCATAAATGAGTACACTTTTAAAGTCTACAGTAATTTGCTCTGCCTCAATTCTGACTAACTAAAGGTCGCTCTCCCGTAACTATATCTCTAAAACGTATCTCCTCACTAAGGATTTCTCCTAACCATGAACTTCCCCCTAACTTCATGACTCGTAACTATCTCTCTTCTCTAAAACTCAACATAACTATTTAATGTCCTAATCCAGTCGTATTTATACCCTAACGTCCGTGCCCTAATTACCCTAAGTACGTCACAGTCTCTTTTTAGTATAGTCCTAATTATCTAATCTTTCTAGGAGCGTCACCTGGTCGTCATTGTTAACCCTACTAGCCTGTCTGACGTCGCCTCCCGGTCTTCACACCTTTGCTGTCTACTATTCTATTGTTCCCCACCTTGTCCTAAGTCGTCTGTCACCTTGTCAGCCATTATTCGTATTAAAACCTACTTTTTAGGTAACTTCTAATCTTAAAACGTCGAAGGGGATTGTCTCTGTATCTAAATCTACTTTAGCTGCTCGTCGAAGTTAGGTAATGAGCTCTCACGCCGCACCGATGATGACGTCTCCCTACCGCATCACCCTGCACTCTGAAGAGCAGGACATAGAAAAAATGTACATTAAATTAAACTGCATAGTATAGACTATTTGGCTTAATTGATACGGCAGGTTCATTTCGGATATCTACTGCAAAAGCCAAATATTGCTTATTTTCACGCTAAACTTTCATCCCCCTTACACTAATTAACTGGACTGAAAATCACGTTTCCAGTAAGCCGAATAATGAGGTTGCCGTATAATCACAGGCAATTTATTTGAGGGTTTACTTTATTTTGCGACTTTTGTTCAAAACAATACTAATTTTTAAAAAAAAAGAAAAAAAAATTATCGTGTCGAATAAGTACTAAGGCAAAAATATTCCCAATTGACTCCTCCGACCCTTGATTTCCCCACTGCTACTCCCTTAATAATAATATGTTCCATTCCCCCCATCCCGTAATTACGTCATGCGGGCAGGTGGACAGCGAGTCAAGGAGCGAAACCCTACGCTCCGACGAGGAGAACGCTGGCCAGGAATCTAGGAGGGGGAGGATGCTATTTCACATCGTGCGGTTTTTTCTCTGGTTTCTCGCCTACTGTTTGACTAACGATAAAGAGTAAATATCTAATCACACTGTCGGTCCCTATTGTCTTTGTAGTTTGGACGTACCCCTTACCTCCTCTCTCTAAGAGCGGGAAATTAAAGCCCACTGATTCGCGGGGGTGAGGAGCGTAGAATGCATGGTTGGTGGGGGGGGGGAGGGGTCACATGTGCAAGTATTGAAGCGTGAGAGAAAGTGTGAGACTTGGGTTTCTCGTATGTGAACGGTCGAACGTACGAAAAAGAGGGAATATAGGAGCTAACGTATTATTCGCTAACATTGGTATCTTTGTAAACCACCATACTGGTACCTTGTTGCAATAAAGTTATACTTATTGCTATACAAGACCTGTTGATTGCTTCTTCACGTGTTGTACATTTTTTGTTATCTGTGAAACTTTCTTTTTTACGCCCGCCATTGCATGATAGGGTGTGGTGTACTTACCACACCAGCATTGTTGGTGACGTTATGACATGTCTGCCATGCCCTGAGAGTGGCAGGGTGAGTGTTCCCGCTATCATTTTGCAGGGATTGGCAGAAAAGAGGGTTTTTAAGACTTGCCCAAAATGGCCTGACCAGCAGGGTGTTTGTACTGCTGATCGGCCCAGAATGGCAAGGCCAAGGGATTTTCCCTGCCACTCGGACAGAGGGAGGGTGTGATGTGCCTGTACCCTCAGCCCGAAATGGCAAGCTGCACAGGTGCGCTTGGGTGGGACAGAGTGGAAGGGTGCTGTGTAACAACCACATTCGTCACCACCGCCAGCTGTGATTACTAATGTCTCGGATAGTCCTCATTGACTACAGTACCACCACCCTCACCAAGGGCTTTTTTTTTTAATTCCTGACTAGAGAACCCCAACGATCTATTCCCCGAAGATCATGAGTATGTCTCTCAGACTAGAGAACCCCTATGATCTATTTCATTTAGATCATGATATGTCTCTCAGACCAGGATGGAGAATATCATCAAAATCATGCCAGAATAATCTCCATGATGAAACGATTTGGCAGATGAAAATATAAATACGAGTCCAAATAAGTCAGTGACTCATACGACATGTGGCCGCTGACATCGGATATTTTTATTCTTTTTTAAGATAATATTAGGAAAAATAAACACCGGTGGCCTTAGATGGTGGCTAATGGGGCCCCTAGCGATTGCTGAAATTTTCGTTACAAGACTGTAAAAAGGTCAAAAGTAACTATTAACGAAATTTCTATAAAATGTCTATATCTAATGTACAATTATCTCCCTTTACCGCTGACATAAAACTATTTTTGTTAATTATATATATATATATATATATATATATATATATATATGTGTATATGTATATATATATATATATATATATATATATATATATATATATATATATATATATATGTACATCTTTAGACGAAATGAGACTTTTATCCACCTCAAGTGTTGACACTTCTGACCTATGTAAACAGTAATAAATATGAATGTAAAATAAATTTCGTAAGCGACCGAGCCTGCCCCCCCTTAAGGCTAGGGTCCCCTGACAAGTGTTCGGATTGCTTATCTCACCCCCCCCCCCCCCACATACACACGCCCTGCTACTCTATATACTAACCTGCAATATCCTGTACAGCAATCGCTAGCTGGTCTGTTTTTGCAGTTAGCATTTTCCCCTAAACATTATCTTCTGAAATAAAATAACTCTACTAACAAACTAGTTCACAGATAAAAAGATCAATTAATAAATTAAAATTACCATACAGTCCGTGGATTTTATTTTACGATATTGATCATTAATTTACCTTTCTACCCTGACTGTATTAGTTTGATCTCCTGCAATCATAAAACATTTCTTAATAACGATTTTTTTATGACCCACTCGCTACATGTTTAAAGCTTTTAAAAGGAAGGACAAGTGATGTAAGTGAAATAATGTACACGCGATTAAGTCAAACAAAGGAAAGTCTTTTTTTTTTAATAAAGTTTTATGATTTACATTATATAATTAGATGATGAATTTATAGAATCTATAATACCAAAAAATCCTTTCCTGCTCTGTCGGCATTCCCTTGTCTTTCACGGAAGATGACCGCAACATTTACTGTATATTGTATGTGTTGTTTACTAAATGTCATGTTAACATTTCTTTCATTTCTTATGAATTATACATAAGTGCGCTGGGCACGGAACCACTAAGGGAGACCCGAGATGTTCCCAAAGTTCTAAATATAGAACCCGGGACTTTCGGTTAATAGCCATGATACATAAAGCCATGATACATACAGCCATGATACGACTCCCAGCTAGCCAGCCAAGCAGGATATTCCGTATCAAGCTGTCATAATTGTTCTTGGTCTGCCTTAAGTTTTGAAAGTGGCAAGTGAACAGGTCACCTACACCTCTACACACGGCATTTAAGGTTGTGTACGCCTTTCGGCCAACCTAACTAATGTATTCTGTGCGACCGCCACGATCTTAACCAAGAAGTAACGAGTGCAATTAAACCAGATTTACCTCAAGGAATCAGATCAGTTGAATTTTTTTTTAATTTAATTTTTAGAACGCCGCCATTGTGGGCGTGGTAGGGTGTTTAAAGCTTTGATATTTCTTTTTTAAGAGGCCTGATATTCTCTTCTGGGTCTGCGGCCTCAACTAGTATACATCCGGGCTAATGGTATTTTTTTTAATTGAAGGGTAGAAACAATCTACAGAACGATTCTATCTCCAAAAATAGTGTCCATGTTTCTATGTATAAGCATTTTCATATTATTTTACCTGTTTATTATCATAACACTTTTTTTCTATTTCATTAACATACAATGGCATATTACTTTGCTATTTTTTCAAATGTAGTGATATGTTTTAATCGCAGTGTGTTTTGTAAAGTTGTTAATTTAATTGTAAGTGGCCCTCATACGATATTACCCACCCACCTTTAGCCGCGGGTCCCAATGGCTAGCAATTGGTCGAATCGTTCTACAGCCGGCCATGACTATAATTAGCAACTTACTCTTTAAGGCGATAGAGGCAATACAAATGTTGCCAAGAGCCAGAAGTGTTATAAAAAAAAACAACTGCAGAAACCATTTCTCTTGGATTGAATCTAAACTGCAAATAAAAATACGATTCCTTACACACACATTATATTAATGCAATTTATTTTAATTATGTATAAAATTTCACAAGAGATAAAGGGTTTTTTAATTTTTTTTAGTCAGTATATAATTTAATAGCTGAAAATAAATAGGGTTAGGGTTAGACTCAATTTTTGTGTTTTAATTAAAGTGCATCTATATTGAAAGTAAACCATGAATGCGACCCTGTAAATTTGAATATAATAATTATCAAGAAGAAAAAAGCCCTACTGTATTAACAGAAGAGAAGGTCTTGATGTCGGAGCTAGTTGTCACGTTGCAGCTAAACAAGGCTTTATATAGGTTAAATCAGAAAATACGTCACACAAAAACAACCATACCAACTTTATGTTGATCTTCTTATCTGGGTAAAAAAAACACAATATCTTTTTACTAATGCATTCAATGCCTGTCACTGAGCTACCATTGAAAATCTCTTTTTTTTTTTTCAAAACAAAACTTTTTGCAATTGTTTATAAGGGGAAAGGGGGGGGGGTTACATGCAAAATTAATATTAATTAATTAATTAATATTCCTGTTTATATGTTTGATTCTCATTCGAATACAGAAACCGATGGTATCAGCTAAGTAAAGGGCAATACAGCGTTGCTGTGCGTTATTATATTAAAAACAAATTAAGTAAATGGCCCTTCCCCTTCTCCCCTTTATCGATGTGGTCGTTGGGGGAAATATGGACGTATCAACAGACATTTTGCTTTCATTCGTTCTTTCTGTCCGCGTGTGTAGACTTGGTGAAGCCCATCTCCTCTCCAAAACAAGGTGGTGCCCATCTCCTGTACAAGTTATGGGGCCCATCTCCTGTACAAGTCTTGGTGCCCATCTCCTGTACAAGTTATGGGGCCCATCTCCTGTACAAGTCTTGCCGCCCATCTCCTGTACAAGTTATGGGGCCCATCTCCTGTACAAGTCTTGGTGCCCATCTCCTATACAAGTTATGGGGCCCATCTCCTGTACAAGTCTTGCCGCCCATCTCCTGTACAAGTTATGGGGCCCATCTCCTGTACAAGTCTTGGTGCCCATCTCCTGTACAAGTTATGGGGCCCATCTCCTGTACAAGTCTTGGCGCCCATCTCCTGTACAAGTCTTGGTGCCCATCTCCTGTACAAGTTATGGCGCCCATCTTCTGTACACGTCTTGGCGCCCATCTCCTATACAAGTCTTGGTGCCCATCTCCTGTACAAGTCTTGGCGTCCATCTCCTGTACAAGTTATGGGGCCCATCTCCTGTACAAGTCTTGGCGCCCATCTCCTGTACAAGTCTTGGTGCCCATCTCCTGTACAAGTTATGGGGCCCATCTCCTGTACAAGTCTTGGTGCCCATCTCCTTTACAAGTCTTGGCGTCCATCTCCTGTACAAGTCTTGGTGCCCATCTCCTTTACAAGTCTTGGTGCCCATCTCCTGTACAAGTTATGGGGCCCATCTCCTGTACAAGTCTTGGCGCCCATCTCCTGTACAAGTCTTGGCGTCCATCTCCTGTACAAGTTATGGGGCCCATCTCCTGTACAAGTCTTGGTGCCCATCTCCTGTACAAGTCTTGGTGCCCATCTCCTGTACAAGTCTTGGTGCCCATCTCCTGTACAAGTCTTGGTGCCCATCTCCTTTACAAGTCTTGGCGTCCATCTCCTGTACAAGTCTTGGTGCCCATCTCCTTTACAAGTCTTGGTGCCCATCTCCTGTACAAGTTATGGGGCCCATCTCCTGTACAAGTCTTGGCGCCCATCTCCTGTACAAGTCTTGGCGTCCATCTCCTGTACAAGTTATGGGGCCCATCTCCTGTACAAGTCTTGGTGCCCATCTCCTGTACAAGTCTTGGTGCCCATCTCCTGTACAAGTCTTGGTGCCCATCTCCTGTACAAGTCTTGGTGCCCATCTCCTGTACAAATCTTGGTGCCCATCTCCTGTACAAGTTATGGCGCCCATCTCCTGTACAAGTCTTGGCGCCCATCTCCTGTACAAGTTATGGCGTCCATCTCCTGTAAGGTCTTGGCGCCCATCTCCTGTACAAGTCTTGGTGCCCATCTCCTGTACAAGTCTTGGTGCCCATCTCCTGTACAAGTCTTGGCGCCCATCTCCTGTACAAGTCTTGGTGCCCATCTCCTGTACAAGTTATGGCGTCCATCTCCTGTAAGGTCTTAGCGCCCATCTCCTGTACAAGTCTTGGTGCCCATCTCCTGTACAAGTTATGGCGTCCATCTCCTGTAAGGTCTTGGCGCCCATCTCCTGTACAAGTCTTGGTGCCCATCTCCTGTACAAGTCTTGGTGCCCATCTCCTGTACAAGTCTTGGCGCCCATCTCCTGTACAAGTTATGGCGTCCATCTCCTGTAAGGTCTTGGCGCCCATCTCCTGTACAAGTCTTGGTGCCCATCTCCTGTACAAGTCTTGGTGCCCATCTCCTGTACAAGTCTTGGCGCCCATCTGTACAAGTTATGGCGTCCATCTCCTGTACAAGTCTTGGTGCCCATCTCCTGTACAAGTCTTGGTGCCCATCTCCTGTACAACTCTTGGTGCCCATCTCCTGTACAAGTCTTGGTGCCCATCTCCTGTACAACTCTTGGTGCCCATCTCCTGTACAAGTCTTGGTGCCCATCTCCTGTACAAGTTATGGCGTCCATCTCCTGTACAAGTCTTGGTGCCCATCTCCTGTACAAGTTATGGCGCCCATCTCCTGTACAAGTCTTGGCGCCCATCTCCTTTACAAGTCTTGGTGGCGCCCATCTCCTGTACAAAATGTACAAAATGCTGAATAAAGTGTATAACACGTCTTTATGTTTTTCAGTATTGTTGTAACCCTCTAAATTCTAACACATGTAGCCCTCATATTTTAACACACGGCGCTGCTCCATTCGTCACCGGGACAGGTGTGTAAACAAGAGATGTGGGTGGGGGTGAAACAACAGTCGTTCCCCTCCCCCTTCTCATCTGGCGCTAGCATCAGGACGGTGCATTGAGTCCAGTCACGTGACCTGAATTGAGGGGGTGGGGGATCTACTTCGGACTTTAGATATAAGCAGTGACCAGAGAAAAAGTGGACAGTCCGTGACTTAGCATTTTAGGAAGTTATTCTGAGAACAACGAGTTCGTTACCTGAAGGTAACACGTTCGACTCGCTTGTCGCTGTAGTTATTGTTTCATGTGGATGTATTAGTTTAGCTTAGTAGTTATAGATTTAAATGTAAAGTGAATTTGTAATAATAAATAAAGTATTAGTCTAGAGTTATATTGAACCCACGTGTCCTGTGTGTGAATATTAAAGTTACTACAGTATGATTAAAATTAAGAACTACTATTAAAATGCACGACACTGCTTTATTAATGTTCAGTCTATGCTACATCGTTGAATGATGTGTAGCTTCATCAACTACAACCTCAACTTCACCACCTAAAACTTCATCAACTACAACCTCAACTTAACCTCATTAAGCTTCATCAACTACAACCTCAACTTCACCACCTAGAGCTTCATTAACTACAACCTCAGCTTCACCACCTAAAGCTTCATTAACTACAACCTCAACTTCACCACCTAAAGCTTCATTAACTACAACCTCAACTTCACCACCTAAAGTTTCATTAACTACAACCTCAGCTTCACCACATAGAGCTTCATTAACTACAACCTCAGCTTCACCACCTAAAGCTTCAATAACTACAACCTCAACTTCACCACCTAGAGCTTCATTAACTACAACCTCAACTTCACCACCTAAAGCTTCATTAACTACAACCTCAGCTTCACCACCTAGAGCTTCATTAACTACAACCTCAACTTCACCACCTAAAACTTCATCAACTACAACCTCAACTTAACCTCATTAAGCTTCATCAACTTCAATCTCAACTTGACCACCTAGAGCTTCATCAACTACAACCTCATCTTAACCTCATTAAGCTTCATCAACTACAACCTCAACTTCACCACCTAAAGCTTCATACAATATTGAAACTTGTCACGAATGATTATTTTAGTACATCAACAACTTCACCAAACATCAGCTACTCGTTTGTTTCAACAATAGCAGAAAAGTATGGACAACTCAAAATATCGTTTGATAATGCTTGAGCACCACTAAAGAAATGATGACATGGATTTAACATAATGCTCCAGGATTTTCAAAACTAGAAGAATCTTACCAAAAGTAAATTTTCAATCACTTTCAAAAATCAGTAATACGAGATGGAACTCAAGGGCAATTTATTGTTTGTCATCATTCGTTCTGATGAGTATCTGCAAACAGCTATGGCAGCATGTGATTTCATCAGTGGTACGTGGGCTGACATCTGGTTCACTGCCCAGTGTTTCAATACTACTAACTTTAATAATTTATCATAAGCTTGTAAGCAGCATACAAAAACTTAGAAGTCATTAAAGACATTATGGTTCACAGATCCTTCTTCTATACCAACGAAACGTTCTAATATCTGTGCAGAGAGTGCAATTAAAGTGATACAAGATTTACTACCACTTGCAAGTTCATTGAAATTTCTACTACTAATGCACAATAGAAATGTACATTGTAACATTGCAACTATTATCAATATTATACTTATGTCACTTTTATTTGTAATGGTGAAACCTTTATTGAAATATTTGAAAATTTGTATGTTATAAAATATTCGTGTCGATTGGAGGGTGAACTTTTTTATGCAAAAAAAAAAAATAACCGATATTTTCTTTATTTATGATACAATGCTCCACCAAATATGATATGGGGGATATAGGCTTATATTTTAGTCATACCCCTAATGTGCATGTAGGCGCTTGGACGGTTCCCTTAAGGCGGGGATGTTATCTATTTTGATGGATACCTCAAATCTTACTCAAGAACTACCAGCCACATGTAGGGACCATTCGGTCATTCTGCATTGTAGATGTATTATTGTTAAGGTAGCCTATAAAGCTACTTATCCTTTTGAGGGTACAATGGTTGTCGCTTCATGTAAATAAACTTTATTCGTTGTATTTGCATGAGCCGTATACTCATTTCTTGTTGTTTTATGTGCGTCTTGTGGAACCGCGTGGATGGGTAAAATAGAGGTAATCGCCCAAACTCAGTAGGTGATCAAACACACAAGACAACGTCCGTCACAGATCGCCTATGATCTTGACACCTCCCCTCCCCCATAGTGTTTCTGCCCCTCCACCCCCCCCCCACACACTGAACCAAACGAAAAGATATATGGGGATTAACCAGGAGTCTCGGGCTACAACAATGATACAACATATAAAAGTTGTTTGTCGAAAGTGGGTGGGGGGCGAGAGAGATTTCAAATATCGTAGGGGGTGGGGAATTTTATAATCAGTGACCTTTAACCTTTGTTTAGTGTCATCAAAAATATAAGAACGCTTCTGAATGCAAAATTTTTAATTCATCTTTAATTTATAAAATAATAAGCATGCCATACATAAAATACAAATATAAAAAATGTATTGGGGATTATAATTTCTCTTCATAAGATACAAAAAAATAAGTTGGTGATAATCATTTCTCTTGAATCCTCATAGGCCTGGGTGCGTTTCATTGTAATATTGCTACTAATATTCAAAGATGGTTTATAATGATCATGCATTATACATTTTAAAGAAAAAAAATATTAATTAATGTCATTCACAAACATTTGAAAACATTTGTACACGTTACATTCAATGTTAATATTGAGAACTTTACAAAGCGCAAACTCAGCCGTTACTAGATCCCAAGCTATAGAAGAGTAAAGAGGAAGGTTAGCAACCCAATCCTGTAAAAAAATAAATAAACATAACCGCTACGGAAACTAATGCAATACACACCAACAAAACTCCAAACTGAAATCAGGAAGACGCCTCGATCTAGGACCCTATGACCAGTGGCTCAACAAGCCCCCCCCACCCCAGTCCAAAGCGGAGGGACCCTGCAATTTGTCCAAATCCAAAAAAATTTTTTGGATGTGGGGGGGGGGGTATGGTGCTTCTCAATATGCCATAACCACAATAACTTTCTTTCTTTTGTATCATCAATACATAATTAAAGTTACAAAAATTACTGTAAAACTTATGATAATAATAATCTGTTCTATCCTTAATTCTTTATTAATTATAATTTTTAGTTTTGATTCGAAGAGTTTAAACAAAAATTTCGACTACGGCGGGCTTTTGTCTTTTTTCAAAATGTGAGCCCCCCCCCCCCCCCAGCATTTTTTGCTGGTTGCACCACTGCCTATGACGTATGGCTGGGAAAAGACACACGGAAGCCAACCATCCGACAACTCTTCGGACGATGAAGGCAAACACCAGAATAGGAACATGGAACGTTCGCACCATGTATGAAGCAGGGAAGTCAGCACAGGTTGCAAAAGAAATGACTAAGTATAAAATCCAGATACTAGGTATATCAGAGTACAGATGGAACGGAACAGGTAGGTCAACATTGGCAAGTGGAGTGACATAGAGAGTAGCCATGATGCTATCACCCAATGCAACAAGAGCTTTTATGGAATAGCACCCAATGCAGCAAGAGTCCCTATGGAATGACACACGATGCAGCAAGAACCCTTATGGAATAGCACCCAATGCAGCAAGAGCCCTTATGGAATGGCACCCAATGCAGCAAGAGCCCTTATGGAATGGCACCCAATGCAGCAAGAGCCCTTATGGAATGGCACCCAATGCAACAAGAGCCCTTATGGAATGGCACCCAATGCAGCAAGAGCCCTTATGGAATAGCACCCAATGCAGCAAGAGCCCTTATGGAATGACACCTAATTTATTCCAGTCTGATGACAGCACGCTTTAAATACAAAGGGAGGAATGAATGTCCAAAGTTCCAATAAGTGTCACAAGGGTATTATTTTTATAGCTTAGATTAGAATATCAAAGAAACCCCTGTTTTTGCACGGTGACTGAAGACGACTTCATTTACCATATGCGCCATATCTAAATGACTCGTACATGTAGCAACTGACAGAACTAAAGATAGCCTACCAAATGATCATACTCATACTATGAGTACTCAGTCTTCACCATACCCCCGTGTTACCAATCATTAAGTAATCATGAAAAAGAACACAACAGATAAAAATCGAGCATAAAAACTATAAGCATCATCATACTAAAATGAACTTAAATCATGTAGGCATGATATTCAGTTTTTTTACAATTTGCCACAACATAACAATATGCATAAAAACTGCATTGTAATAATGATAAATACATATTGAATAATAATACAATATACATATATACATTTTATACATGCCAAATGTGTAATATTACTTGTAATTGTCCCCGTTTTGTCTGTCCGTCTGTCATCACCCTAGATCTCAACAACCATAAGTCCTAGACCCATGATGTATATATCATTTTGTAGGTCTTGGCCTGCCAAGAAATGACTTTTTCCATTTCGCGATATGACCTCTCAGGGCCGTAAAAGGGGCCTTAGTACCGTTTTTTTTACTATATAAGCTATATTAATAAAGAAGCGCTATATCTCAGCAACTATAAGTCCTAGACCCATGATGTATATATCATTTTGTAGGTCTTGGCTTGCCATGTGTACATCAAAAGTCCATTTTGCGATAGGACCTCTGAGGGCCGGGATTCAGGGCTCCTAAGGGGCTTATATATTATATATACACCTTGTACGTTCAATAGCCCGTTCATTTGGTGCGAAATACTGCAGCACGTAGTTTCACCAAGATTTATTAAGAAACTCATCAAATGAAATAGTAAGCTTGTGTTCTGAGTTTAATTGAAAGTATCAGAGCTATGCAACAATTGACGGAGTTTTCGGACGATTAAATGACTATAATTTCGAATGTTTTCAATTATGAGTCCTATTTCAGTAACCACAAACCACTTGTAGTTAGATTTAAGAAACAATAATTTTTTTTCAAATATAAAGAAACGTCTTTATAATTTATTTTTTACAGATATATGCATTACACAATTGAATTTATAAACATTTCCAAAATTTACAAATATTTACTGAAAGCTAACAAACGTACTGATACATAATACGAAAATGCTCTAACACGTCCTGTGTCCAGAATGGAACAGGCTTAATTGCTTGTTTAATGTGTGATTAATTCTTTTCCTTTTTTTTTCTCTTTTTAAAAAAAAAATTATTATTCTATATTTTTATTTATTTTATCGTCAAAATAAATCTTCATAATAATAATCAGTGGTTTTTTTTGTGACGTTACCCACCGGTACGGCGTACCATCACATTTTTCAATTTGGGGGAAAATTATTACTTTTCTTGCATTTTAACGTTTAATATTGATTTATTATATTACTAATTTGTTAAAATTGAATTATTTTAAAATTGTGCGCAGTAATAACTAAACTAGACGCAGTAATAACTAAACTAGACGCAGTAATAACTAAACTAGACGCAGTAATAACTAAACTAGACGCAGTAATAACTAAACTAGACGCAGTAATAACTAAACTAGACGCTGGGTTTTAGCTAAAATTTAGGCAATCCATCACTGAGTAACGGCACCTTTTATTTTTTTTACAAAAAAAAAAGCACTGATAATAAAGAATTAATGAAAATCATTTCCTACTGTCAGGACGTAGAAGGGTTAAAACCATTTCAATGACACATATTTAATACTGTGTCGGCAATATCACGTGATATTGTGTCTGCAATATCAGATAACATTTTTTTATGACGTTCACTTTTTTTTAGTTGAAGTAGCCAATGGTTATGTAACAAGAGCAAAGTTCGAAATTAAACTTCGGTCAAGAAAAAAAAAATTACATGAACTTAACTGCTTATCTGTTCCTGAGATTACAGTCAGTCCTGAGTATGAGGTAGAGGGGAGGAGGGGGTAGCAGTTGGGCTACTGGTCCAGGGCCCCCTATTCTCAAGGGAAGGCCTAGTTGTCTGATGCAAAATTAATTTGAGAAATACATTTTTACGTCATATTTTTGTTTTAATTGTTTTTTAATCATAGGTGAAAACCAGCCGGCCCCCTGTCCCCCCCCCCGCACGTTACGGGCCTGGGTGGGGGTGTTACAACAAATGTCTAGCAGTGTTTTTAAATTTTAAATCTTTTAACTAAAGCTAAAATTGTTTTAACAAAAAAGGCAGACCAGAGCAGGACAATAATTAATTATACGCTCCACTTGTAAAATCAATGACTTTTAAATGTTGTGTTAATTCATTAGAAGTAAATTAAAATTGATTAGGTCCATATCGAACATGTTAAATGACCGTAATTTTAACGCAATATTTAATTCATTCTGGTTTTATGGTATGTAAATGTACTTAATAACATGGATATGAATTTAAGAAAAATATTGCTATAAACTATTTTAAAGTAAAATAAGAACATCTTAGTCTGTATGAAGTAAATTGTTCTTTTTACAGTTTTCTGCTTATCAAACAACTTTTTTTTTATTCTTGAAAAGTAGTCATCTCTATGACATTCTCCGGGATAGGTTCGGGGGTAAATCGATGAGAAATACAGGAGCAAAACATTTCCTTAAAAGCTTTGTTGTAGTTAGAACCCATGAAGAAAAAATGATGAAATGAGAGGCTGCATTGATGAAGTCTAACAAGTAGATAATGTGCACAATGGTCATGAATATAAGTCCTTGGCTTTCCAAATAATGATATTCTGAGACGACTAGCATGGCCACAAAGTGGCACACTCTAGGGATGACACAAATTATGTATATAATGATCGTCGTCATCAGCATTTTCATGACTTTATGATCGATGTTGTCCCATTCATCGTGGCCTCCGCTGAACACCGCCCGTCTGGATCTGGCCAGGAACAGCTGACGTGTGATGATTAACGTAGAGGGATAGTCATGCAGCCAAACTGGCCAGTGGAAATATAACGTTGAGGATGTTGTATACAGACACATAATCCCTGGCCATGCCTGCCCGAAAATTCAGTGTAGTTAACACAGTGAATTACTGTGTTGCAGAAGGAGTTGTACGTTGGGGTGCATTCGAGATTGTAAAGAGCATCGGCGACAGTGCTTATGAAAACAATTCCCACGATGACTGCAATTATGATGATGGTGGTTCTTGTAGACAGCATCGTCCTAGCCCTTAGGGGCATGTTTGACGCATAGGTAACTTTCCACTGATAAAAAGCCAGCAACGACATACGCCGCATTTGCGCTTAATAAGCTGCAAGAAGCTCACTTGTGGGAATAGACATTGCTCCCACGTTAGAGCCTTTGCAGGCGAAAATATGTTGATGGGCCAGTAAAGCAAGATGAAGAATGCACAAGCCATTTGGGAAGGGATGTCGTTACTAACGTTAACCCTATTATGGATATGTTGACACTGTCGTGCAGGTCCTAGGCGTCGAAACACGGCGACATTGATGGCAGATGTTACCAGCCCGAACACTACCACTGGAAAAGACAGTCCGGCGTGCAGAACACTCTTCACGACAAAAAACTCCTCGGAAGAAACGATGAACTCTTCACCGTGTGGGTTGAGGTCGCACATGTTACAATAAATCTGAAACAGATACATTTTAATGATTATTATTTTTTAATTGTCGATCAATATTTTAAAAGAATTCAGTTTACTTCTTTTTTTTTTGTTAAAAGGGGCAGTACTAGAAACGTATATTATTTGTAGCCTTTCATTCTAACCAAGTGAAGTCTTGTCTATTTGCCATGTCCGGTGCCTTTAAATCTCCCGCGCACCTTGCACGATATTTACTGAATACTCCAAAGTAGGGATTACTGGATACTTAAGTTGGGGGTTACTGGATACTCCAAAGTAGGGATTACTGCATACTTAAGTAGGATTTACGGGTTCGATTTACTAGATGCAGAAGATTTACTTCAGAGACATAATGCAACAGTGGACGAGGGGGAACGGGTGGACGTGCAGTTTAAGAGCTCGACATTCGATCGGAGGGTCCTGGTTCAAACCTCAGAAAGAAACCTTGAGATTTTTTATGTGTCCTGGTGGTAGCCCCCACGTCCACTAGCTTTAAAGGTGGCTGGGCGTTGTGCTAACCACACATTCTAAAAATATGCCGAGTGTTATAGAAACAGATGAATTCTACACACTTTATCTGCCCCGATGGCCCTTTCTTTTGGGCCCTGGAAACTTTTACTTTTTGTATAGAGAAGGGCCCAAACGGGATCTTTAATAAAACAAAATAAAAACAGGTGGAAGGGGTTATTTCTAATTCTAATGTTTATCCCAATTAAATGTTATTGATGTAAGCAGTATAGTTTGTTGGGGGAGAGGGGAGTCTATACGCGGTCCAGATGAACCAGCCTAACGAACCTTTAGCTTGCCCTTGTGTGTCCTAGAATGCCTTTAGCAGAAACCTCCTGGGCTATACGTTCGGTGGACGGTCAGCGCTTGTTTGGTCATGCAGTATCAGGTCTCTGTGACACAAGTCCCCGTTGGCACCTTTATGCTTTTGCTATCTATGATATGTATGGAGATAATATAAAAAAAAACAATGACAAACAAATTTACATAGTAGTGGCTATAGAATCAAGAGGCATATATATATATATATATATATATATATATATATATATATATATA
>JAGDYQ010000002.1:11806032-11899705 GCA_021962125.1 Bulinus truncatus
TTCATCAACTACAACCTCAACTTCACCACCTAAAACTTCATCAACTACAACCTCAACTTCACCACCTAGAGCTTCTTTAACTACAACCTCAACTTCACCACCTAGAGCTTCATCAACTACAACCTCAACTTCACCACCTAGAGCTTCATTAACTACAACCTTATTTTAACCTCATTAAGCTTCATCAACTACAACCTCAACTTCACCACCTAGAGCTTCATTAACTACAATCTCAACTTAACCTCATTAAGCTTCATCAACTACAACCTCAACTTCACCACCTAAAACTTTATCAACTACAACTTCAACTTAACCTCATTAAGCTTCATCAACTACAACCTCAACTTCACCACCTAAAACTTCATCAACTACATCCTCAACTTAACCTCATTAAGCTTCATCAACTACAACCTCAACTTCACCACCTAAAGCTTCATCAACTACAACCTCAACTTCACCATCTAAAACTTCATCAACTACAACCTCAACTTCACCACCTAAAGCTTCATCAACTACAACCTCAACTTTACCACCTAAAGCTTCATACAATATTGAAACTTGTCACGAATGATTATTTTAGTACATCAACAACTTCACCAAACATCAGCTACTCGTTTGTTTCAACAATAGCAGAAAAGTATGGACAACTCAAAATATCGTTTGATAATGCTTGATCACCACTAAAGAAATCAGAACAAGAGTGCTGGCGAGATGACATGGATTTAACATAATGCTCCAGGATTTTCAAACTAGAGGAATCTTACCAAAAGTAAATTTTCAATCACTTCCAAAAATCAGTAATGCGAGATGGAACTCAAGGACAATTTATTGATTGCCACAATTCGTTCTGATGAGTATCTGCAAACAGCTAAGGCAGCATGTGATTTCATCAGTGGTACGTGGGCTGACATCTGGTTCACTGCCCAGTGTTTCAATACTACTAACTTTAATAATTTATCATAAGCCTGTAAGCAGCTTACAGAGACTTTAAAGTCATTAAAGACATTATGGTTCACAGATCCAACTTCTATACCAACGAAACGTTCTAATATATGTGCAGAGCGTGCAATTAAAGTGATACAAGATTTACTACCACTTGCAAGCTCATTGAAATTTCTACTACTAATGCACAATAGAAATGTACATTGTAACATTGTAACTATTATCAATATTATACTTATGCCACTTTTATTTATAATGGTGAAACCTTTATTGAAATATTTGAAAATTTGTATGTTATAAAATATTCGTGTCGATTGGAGGGTGAACTTTTTTATGCAAAACAAAAATAACCGATATTTTCTTTATTTGTGTTACAAAGTTCCACCAAATATGATATGGGGGATATAGGCTCATATTTTAGTCATACCCCTAGTGTGCATGTAGGCGCTTGGACGGTTCCCTTAAGGCGGGGATGTCATCTATTATGATGGATACCTCATGTCTTACTCAAGAACTACCAGCCACATGTAGGAACCATTCGGTCATTCTGCATTGTAGATGTATTATTGTAAAGGTAGCCTATAAAGCTACTTATCCTTTTTAGGGTACAATGGTTGTCGCTTCATGTAAATAAACTTTATTCGTTGTATTTGCATGAGCCGTATACTCATTTCTTGCTGTGTTATGTGCGTCTTGTGGAACCGCGTGGATGGGTAAAATACAGGTAATCGCCCAAACTCAGTAGGTGATCAAACACACAAGACAACGTCCGTCACAGATCGCCTATGACCTTGACACCCCCCCCATAATGTTTCTGCCCCTCCCCCTCTGAACCAAACGAAAAGATATATGGGGATTAACCAGGAGTCTCGGGCTACAACAATGATACAACATATAAAAGTTGTTTGTCGAAAAAGGGTGGGGGCGAGAGAGATTTCAAATATCGTAGGGGGAGGGGGAAATTTTATAATCAGTGGTCTTTAACCTTTGTTTAGTGTCATCAAAAATGTAAGAACGCTTCTGAATGCAAAATTTTTAATTCATCTTTAATTCATGAAATAATAAGCATGCCATACATAAAATACAAATATAAAAAATTTATCGGGGATTATAATTTCTCTTTATAAGATACAAAAAAATGTGTTGGTGATAATCATTTCTCTTGAATCCTCAAAGGCCTGGGTGCGTTTCGTTGTAATATTGCCACTAATATTCAAAGATGGTTTTTAATGCTCATGCATTATACATTTTAAAGAAAAAAAAGTAATGTCATTCACAAACATTTGAAATCATTTGTACACGTTACATTCAATGTTAATATTGAGAACTTTACAAAGCGCAAACTCAGCCGTTATTAGATCCCAAGCCATAGAAGAGTAAAGAGGAAGGTTAGCAACCCAAGCCTGTAAAAAAAAAAGAAACATAACCGCTTCGGAAAATAATGCAATACACACCAACAAAACTCCAAACCGAAATCAGGAAGACGCCTCGATCTAGGACCTTATGACCATTGGCGCAACAAGCTCCCCCCCCCCCCCACCCCAGTCCAAAGCGGAGGGACCCTGCAATTTGTCCAAATCCAATGAATTTTTTGGATGTGGGGGAGGGGGGGTATGGTGCTTCTCAATATGCCATAACCACAACAACATTCTTTCTATTGTATCATCAGTACATAATTAAAGTTACAAAAAAGACTGTCAAACTCATAATAATAATAATCTGTTCTATCCGTAATTCTTTATTAATTATAATTTTTAGTTTTGATTCAAATAGTTTAAAAAAATTTCGACTACGGCGGGCTTTTGTCTTTTTTCAAAATGTGAGCCGCCCCCCCCCCCCAGCATTTTTTGCTGGTTGCGCCACTGCCTATGACGTATGGCTGGGAAAAGACACACGGAAGCCAACCATCCGACAACTCTTCGGACGATGAAGGCAAACACCAGAATAGGAACATGGAACGTTCGCACCATGTATGAAGCAGGGAAGTCAGCACAGGTTGCAAAAGAAATGACTAAGTATAAAATCCAGTTACTAGGTATATCAGAGTACAGATGGAACGGAACAGGTAGGTCAACATTGGCAAGTGGAGTGACATGGAGAGTAGCCATGATGCTATCACCCAATGCAACAAGAGCCCTTATGGAATAGCACCCAATGCAGCAAGAGCCCCTATGGAATGACACACAATGCAGCAAGAGCCCTTATGGAATAGCACCCAATGCAGCAAAAGCTCTTATGGAATAGCACCCAATGCAGCAAGAGCCCTTATGGAATGGCACCCAATGCAGCAAGAGCCCTTATGGAATGGCACCCAATGCAACAAGAGCCCTTATGGAATGGCACCCAATGCAGCAAGAGCCCTTATGGAATAGCACCCAATGCAGCAAGAGCCCTTATGGAATGACACCCAATTTATTCCAGTCTGATGACAGCACGCTTTAAATACAAAGGGAGGAATGAATGTCCAAAGTTCTAATAAGTGTCACAAGGGTATTATTTTTATAGCTTAGATTAGAATATCAAAGAAACCCCTGTTTTTGCACGGTGACTGAAGACGACATCATTTACCATATGCGCCATATCTAAATGACTGGTACATGTAGCAACTGACAGAACTAAAGAGTGCCTACAAATGATCATACTAATACTATGAGTACTCAGTCTTCACCATACCCCCGTGTTACCAATCATTAAGTAATCATGAAAAAGAACACAACAGATAAAAATCGAGCATAAAAACTATAAGCATCATCATACTAAAATGAACTTAAATCATGTAGGCATGATATTCAGTTTTTTTACAATTTGCCACAACATAACAATATGCATAAAAACTGCATTGTAATAATGATAAATGCATATTGAATAATAATACAATATACATATATACATTTTATACATGCCAAATGTGTAATATTACTTTTTTAATGTGTGATTAATTCTTTTCCTTTTTTTTTTCTCTTTTTAAAAAAAAAATTATTATTCTATATTTTTATTTATTTTATCGTCAAAATAAATCTTTATAATAATAATCAGTATTTTTTTTTGTGACGTTACCCACCGGTACGGCGTACCGTCACATTTTTCAATTTGGGGGGAAATTATTACTTTTCTTGCATTTTAACGTTTAATATTAATTTATTATATTACTAATTTGTTAAATTGAATTATTTTAAAATTGTGCGCAGTAATAACTAAACTAGACGCAGTAATAACTAAACTAGACGCAGTAATAACTAAACTAGACGCAGTAATAACTAAACTAGACGCAGTAATAACTAAACTAGACGCTGGGTTTTAGCTAAAATTTAGGCAATCCATCACTGAGTAACGGCACCTTTTATTTTTTTACAAAAAAAAAAGCACTGATAATAATGAATTAATGAAAATCATTTCCTACTGTCAGGACGTAGAAGGGTTAAAACCATTTCAATGACACATATTTAATACTGTGTCGGCAATATCACGTGATATTGTGTCTGCAATATCAGATAACATTTTTTTATGACGTTCACTTTTTTTTAGTTGAAGTAGCCAATGGTTATGTAACAAGAGCAAAGTTCGAAATTAAACTTCGGTCAAGAAAAAAAAAATTACATGAACTTAACTGCTTATCTGTTCCTGAGATTACAGTCAGTCCTGAGTATGAGGTAGAGGGGAGGAGGGGGTAGCAGTTGGGCTACTGGTCCAGGGCCCCCTATTCTCAAGGGAAGGCCTAGTTGTCTGATGCAAAATTAATTTGAGAAATACATTTTTACGTCATATTTTTGTTTTAATTGTTTTTTAATCATAGGTGAAAACCAGCCGGCCCCCTGTCCCCCCCCCGCACGTTACGGGCCTGGGTGGGGGTGTTACAACAAATGTCTAGCAGTGTTTTTAAATTTTAAATCTTTTAAATAAAGCTAAAAATTGTTTTTAACAAAAAAGGCAGACCAGAGCAGGACAATAATTAATTATACGCTCCACTTGTAAAATCAATGACTTTTAAATGTTGTGTTAATTCATTAGAAGTAAATTAAAATTGATTAGGTCCATATCGAACATTTTAAATGACCGTAATTTTAACGCAATATTTAATTCATTCTGGTTTTATGGTATGTAAATGTACTTAATAACATGGATATGAATTAAAGAAAAATATTGCTATAAACTATTTTAAAGTAAAATAAGAACATCTTAGTCTGTATGAAGTAAATTGTTCTTTTTACAGTTTTCTGCTTATCAAACAACTTTTTTTTTATTCTTGAAAAGTAGTCATCTCTATGACATTCTCCGGGATAGGTTCGGGGGTAAATCGATGAGAAATACAGGAGCAAAACATTTCCTTAAAAGCTTTGTTGTAGTTAGAACCCATGAAGAAAAAATGATGAAATGAGAGGCTGGATTTATGAAGTCTAACAAGTAGATAATGTGCACAATGGTCATGAATATAAGTCCTTGGCTTTCCAAATAATGATATTCTGAGACGACAAGCATGGCCACAAAGTGGCACACTCTAGGGATGACACAAATTATGTATATAATAATCGTCGTCATCAGCATTTTCATGACTTTATGATCGATGTTGTCCCATTCATCGTGGCCTCCGCTGAACACCGCCCGTCTTGATCTAGCCAGGAACAGCTGACGTGCGATGATTACCGTAGAAGAGGTCATGCATGCCAAACTAGCCAGAGGAAATATAACGTTGAGGATGTTGTATACAGACACATAATCCTGGCCATGCCTGTAAAAAAAATCTGTGTAGTTAACACAGTGAATTACTGTGTTGTAGAAGGAGTTGTACGTTGGGGTGCATTCGAAAATAAAGAGCATCGGCGACAGTGTTATGAAAACAATGCCCACGATGACTGCAATTATGATGATGGTGGTTCTTGGGGACAGCATCGTCCTAGCCCTTAGGGGCATGCTGACGCATAGGCAACGTTCCACTGATAAAAAGCCAGCAACGACATACGCCGCATTTGCGCTAATAAGCTGCAAGAAGCTCACTTGTGGGAATAGACATTGCTCCCACGTTAGAGCCTTTGCAGGCGAAAATATGTTGATGGGGCAGTAAAGCAAGATGAAGAATGAACATGACATTTGAAGGATGTCACACAACGTTAACCCTATTATGGATATGTTGACACTGTCGTGCAGGCCTAGGCGTCGAAACACGGCGACATTGATGGCAGATGTTACCAGCCCGAACACTACCACTGGAAAAGACAGTCCGGCGTGCAGAACACTCTTCACGACAAAAAACTCCTCGGAAGAAACGATGAACTCTTCATAGTGTGGGTTGAGGTCGCACATGTTTGAACAAATCTGAAACAGATACATTTTAACGATTATTATTTTTTAATTGTCATTATTTTAAAAGCCTTTGGTTAACTTCTTTTTTTGTTAAAAGGGGCAGTACTAGATACATATATCATTTGTAGCCTTTCATTCTAACCAAGTGAAGTCTTGTCTATTTGCCATGTCTGGTGCTTTTAAAATCTCCCGCGCTCCTTGCACGATGTTACTGAATACTCCAAAGTAGGGATTACTGGATACTTAAGTAGGAGTTACGGTTCGAAACTAGATGAAGATTTACTAGAGACATAATGCAACAGGGACGGGGAATGGGTGGACGTGCAGTTTAGAGAGCTCGACATTCGATCGGAGGGGTCCCGGGTTCAAACCTCAGAAAGAAACCTTGAGATTTTTTATGTCCTGGTGGTAGTCCCCACGTCCACTAGCTTTAAAGGTGGCTGGGCGTTGTGCTAACCACACATTCCCTAAATATGCCGAGGTTATAGAAACAGATGAATTCTACACTTTATCTGCCCCGATGGCCCTTTTGGGCTAAGGAAACTTTACTTTTTGTATAGAAGGGCCCAAACGGGCTCTTTAATAAAACAAAATAAAAACAGGTGGAAGGGTTATTTCTAAATACTAATGTTTATTCTAATTCAATGTTATTGATGTAAGCAAGCATAGGTTGTGGGGGGAGAGGGGAGTCTAGACGCGGTCCAGATGAACCAGCCTAACGAACCTTAGCTTGCCCTTGTGTGTCCTAGAATGCCTTTAGCAGAAACCTCTGGGCTATACGTTGGGTGGACGGCAGTGCTTGTTTGGTCATGCAGTTCAAGTCTCTGTGACACAAGTCCTCGTTGGCACCTTTATGCTTTTGCTACCTATGATATGTATGGTGATAATATAAAAACAATGACAAACAAATTTACATAGTAGTGGCTATAGAATCAAGAGGCATATATATATATATATATATAATTTATACACACACACATACACACACACACACTAACAACAAATAGTACTTACTTATTCAGATCAGAGTCAGGAAGCGCACAAATAAAACAACATGCACCAAAAGAGAATCAATTTATCTACCTGAAATAAAATTTAAAATGTGCGAGGAAGTAAAGTAAACAATGATGTAAACTAAACAGTGATGTAAAGTAAATAGACATGTAAGGTAAACAATGGTGTAAACTAAACAGTGATGTAAAGTAAATAGAGATGTAAGGTAAACAATGGTGTAAACTAAACTGTGATGTAAAGTAAATAGAGATGTAAGGTAAACAATGGTGTAAACTAAACAGTGATGTACAGTAAATAGAGATGTAATGTAAAAAATGTTGTAGACTAAAAAGTGATGTACAGTAAATATAGATGTATAGTATAAAATGGTGTAAACTAAACAGTAATGTAAAGTAAATAGCGATGTAAAGTAAACAATGCTGTAAACTAACCAGTGATGTAAAGTAAATAAAGATGTAAAGTAAACAGATATGTAAACAGAGATGTAAAGTAAACAGAGATGTAAAGTAAACAGTGATGTAAAGTAAACAGAGATGTAAAGTAAACAGTGATGTAAAGTAAACAGTGATGTAAAGTAAACAGAGATGTAAAGTACAACAACTATGACCTACAATTGAACTGTTTTCTATCGTCTCAACGTTTTGTTTTATATTCGAATATCTATTTGGAACTTTTTTAAACGTAAATTTATAAAAAAAACAAATCATGTAGCAATATTTGTACTTACTTACAATTTTGCTCAGAGTGATGAAACACACCACGTGATGACAACAATGAGACCCGTCTCTGAGAGTGAAAACTGCTTCCAAGGGCAGAAAATGAGCCAATGAAAGCTTGCAGTTTGATCTCTTACTGGGTGTGAAGGCACCTTGGAAGGATGAGGTGAAATCTCTTAGATCTTATAAACTAATATAAACCACTCATGGGACTGTTGTGTTAATTGTTCCCCACCCACAACCCCCCTTTACACCCCCACCATAGTCCATAGTGACATGGCTACAGAGGCGCCATGGGAAATATAGCGAATACTTTACATATGACCTGAAATATCCATCAGTCCTCACCGGAGATCGAACCTGGTCGACAGTCCAACGTTTTACAATACCACCTTATGCACACAATACAATAAACTACAATAGACTTGGGCACTTGACTTATAAAATCGGCAATGAAATTTGAAAAGTTCAATGTAAAAAAAAAATAACCGCGCAGTGTAGAGCGCTAGAGTCAACCAGGGAGTCCCCGGGATTGAACCTCGTGATTTTCTCAGGTTCTCCCCAGGAACGGTGGTCAAAGGTTATCAACAGCTAGTATCGCACATTTTTACCCGATAGAAAGAAAGACTTTGAGAGCCACTGATATATATCAAATACAAATGAATATAATTTTCTGCTGTTAATTATGGTATACTAAACTTATTTAATGAATCCATGTATGTCGCCTCCCCCCCCCAAGCACTGTTAAGATCCACATGTCCACATGTGGTCTTTCTTGTCACTGCTATTCGTGATCACAGCCGGAGCACTTCTACCCGAGGCAATGAGCCTAGATAGAGCCCATTCTACGAGGACCCAAGTATAAAAATTGTAATCTCAAAACAAGTTTACCATAGATACTCTTTCATTCTCTCTCTCTCTCTCTCTCTCTCTCTCTCTCTCTCTCTCTCACTCACTCCTCTCTCTCTCTCTCTCTCTCTCTCTCTCTCTCTTTCTCCCTCTCTCTCTCTCTCTCTCTTTTTCCTTCTATCAACTCTCATTTATTCTCTGAACTAAGATTCTGAGAGATGAAACTCGCAGTTTTATCCCTCAACATCCCGGAGCTGCCAGTTTGGCCTATTGCCAGCAAGCTATCTGTTTTTGTGGGCCCTAGGCCAAGTTATATTTAGACGCACTATTCAAAAGAACATTTGCAAATCTCGCGTCCCTAAGTATACCCACCACCACCACCATCACCAGCAAAGCTGTTGTCATTTAGCCCAAAGACTGAAAGTGCTAAACGCAAGCGGTTGACTGGGGTTTTTGAGGTTCTGTGCATATTTAACTCCCAAATAAAAAGACTAAAATAAAAAAGGGGGTTGGTGATAACTCTCTTATACATTTGGTCTTTTCGGGACTCCCCCTATCCCCCGAAAAGGTAAGGCGCGTGCCTAGTGCGTCTGCCGTTAGATCACCATCTGAGGCCAACCACAAACAATTTGGCTATCATTTTTGTTGAATGGATATTTTTTTTCAATTATTGTTGTATTTATAACTGTGTATGTTTAGTATATGCTTAAATTCACTATTATTTAAGTCAGAACCATTTTTAAATGTCATAATTAAATCCTTATCAGACGGTTGTAGCAACTCAATACTTTATAGAAGGTTTCTAAGTGCTAGTTGGAGGGATACCTTTATTGCCTCTGACTACTAGACGATTAGTAATTACATGACTTCTTCAACTCCTGGTTTTGAAAGAGGAAAATGGCAAGTCATGGACTCATGTAACTGTCACGCCTGTATTTTTTTATTAAAATATTTCTTAGCCACTCATGCGTTTTGGTTATTATTAAGTATCTTATTATTAATATTAGTTCAGTTTGAGTTTTATTGACGTTTGAACATCTTTTAGCTGTAATTAAACATGGTTCTCACAAATCCAAAAAAAAAAAAGAACTGGTAATCAAATAAAGTAACATATGGAAAAGACTTTTATGTATTTAAATACCATATCAGCAGTATATTATGTAACTTATTTGGACCAATTTGAATGTGGGTTATATATTTTAAAAGCCTTGCAACTTTTAGAGTGAATAGGAAATATACAGTCCCATGAAGGAGTCTGTTCTTTCAAAACTACAGAGATTAACTAATGAACTTTTCATTTCATTTTTTTTATTTATTATATTAAGTAAACAACAGACATTCAAACTCTTGATAAACAAATAATAACAGAGAAATAGATGAAAACATAATAAAACATTTAAAACAAATAAAACTTTTAATGGTAGGATCAGCCCCGTAGCCAGGGGTGGGGGGGGGGCACGTGGGGCCGTGCCCCCCTCCCGGCTAGGGTGTGGAGTGCCCCCCCCCCGCCCAAAAAAAAGAAGAAAAAAGAGGAAAAATGAGGTAGAAAAGTAAAAGGTGCTCCCTTGCTGGGTATTGGTGCCTCCCTGCTTACTTTGACCTGGCTACGGGCCTGGGTAGGGTCAATAATTGGAAAAAAATGTCCTTGATGAAATAGTAGTACTATATCAAGAAGAAATTAGAGTTAAAATCACTAAATGATCAACAAAACAGTACATTATCTCTAAGTAAGCATGAATTGAAACAAAACAGATGTGTTTTGAAAAGCTCCAGAAATAAACCTTTATTACTATGAGAGGTATTGAAACTGAAAGATGAAATAAAAAAAGAAGGGAATGATGCTGATCAACATAGCAAGATTTATATATAACCTACACAAGCTATAGCTTAGCACCCCCACTTTTTTAGGAGGCCCCCAAAAACTGTTAGAGTGAGCAATTGTCATATTTATTTAAATATTTGACACTGCCATTTAATTTCTGGAATTATAAAGGGCCCCATATCCCAAATGATGGATGGCCTAGTGGTGTAGATACTCGACTGTCGACATGTTATCTGGTGCAAAGTCGTCCCACAAGTCCACCCGGCTTTAAATGTGTACCTGACTTAAGTTGGGGAATTAAAGGCGGCTGGGCGTTGTGCTAACACGCAATCCCCTCATATGTCGAGGTTATAGAAACAGAAGAATACTAAACTTCATCTGCCCCGATGACCAAGTAGGGCTAAGGGAACTTTTCTATTTCCCAAATAGCTTAGGGCCTTATGACGTCTAAATCCGGTTCTGCTGATCAATTAAATGGTACATCAATAACTCATTCAAATGGTATATGATTACATTAACTTAAAAGTAAAATTACTTAAATTTCAAAAAGTTGCACTTATTTAGGTGAGCTCCTGTAGTGGTAAAATGCGTAAATTATTTGTTAGCTTTCCATGGCTTATGAAATAATTAGAATATAATTGAAATGTATGCATCTAATGTTACGGTTACTATTGTTACTAATATAACTTTTCAAATAATACTTAATAGTGGAGTTTTCCCTAATGAAAAGTATTTTTATTGATTTTTACATGCATGGATTTATTCATCCCTGTACTGTATATATAAAAGTAATTGGTCTAACGACTATTTTATAGTTAAGAACTATGCATATCCTACATTTTCATATATAAATGTTGAATATATACATAACAGTTCTTTTTTTCTGAATTTTTGAAAATGACAAATTTTTTAGTTTTTTATTACCCTACCTATTTCTAACCTTTGATATATTAATCATAAATAATCTTAAGATATTATGACTAATTGAATGTATAGAGCTTAAGTTACCCTACAGATTGATGTAATTAGTTCTTATGTGTGTTGATTACAATTAGTTCTTATGTGTGTTGATTACAAATTTTATTATGATTTTTTGAAATGTCACGAATTTTGAAAATTTATCTCCCTTTTTATTTTTTCTAAAAAATGATGAAAACCCATTTTCAGTGCTATAAATTTTAATGATATTATAATTTTACACTTTTGAAAAAAATTTTGTTTATTCTATGTATATTTGTGTTTGTATTGAATGTAAATGATTTGGTGTAAAGGAAATACTTTTGCCGATAACGCTTGGCAAAAATGGCACTTTTGAAGGTGTTGTGAAAAAATGAAAAAGACATTTTCAAAAATTTATATCTCTTAAACTATTTGAGCTATAGTGATACATTTGATGTCCACCATCTTAGATTCTCGAGTTCTTGCAATATTCATGTTGAAAAAAGCTGTAAACCCATTTTAAAAAATCAGTTTGTGGTACCTACATAAACGACTTAAAAATTGGCTGTCGGAGGGGGTCCGAGTTGTAATTGGCTGTCAGAGGGGGTCCAAGTTGTAATTAGCTGTCAGAGGGGGTCCAAGTTGTAATTGGCTGTCAGAGGGGGTCCAAGCTGTAATTGGCTGTCAGAGGGGGTCCGAGTTGTAATTGGCTGTCAGAGGGGGTCCAAGCTGTAATTGGCCGTCAGAGGGGGTCCCAGTTGTAATTGGCTGTCAGAGGGGGTCCGAGTTGTAATTAGCTGTCAGAGGGGGTCCGAGTTGTAATTGGCTGTCAGAGGGGGTCCAAGCTGTAATTGGCCGTCAGAGGGGGTCCCAGTTGTAATTGGCTGTCAGAGGGGGTCCGAGTTGTAATTAGCTGTCAGAGGGGGTCCGAGTTGTAATTGGCTGTCAGAGGGGGTCCAAGTTGTAATTAGCTGTCAGAAGGGGACCAAGTTGTAATTGGCTGTCAGAGGGGGTCCAAGTTGTAATTGGCTGTCAAAGAGGGGGGGGGCAAGCTTTAATTAGCTGTCAGAGGGGGACCAAGTTGTAATTGGCTGTCAGAGGGGGTCCAAGTTGTAATTGAATGTCAGAGGGGGTCCAAGCTGTAATTGGCCGTCAGAGGGGTCCCAGTTGTAATTGGCTGTCAGAGGGGGTTCGAGTTGTAATTGGCTGTCAGAGGGGTCCAAGCTGTAATTGGCTGTCATAGGGGGCCCAAGCTGTAATTGGCTGTCAGAGGGGGTCCAAGCTGTAATTGGTTGTCAGAGGGGGTCCCAGTTGTAATCGGCCGTCAGAGGGGGCCAAGCTGTAGAAGTCAACTTTTAAAATGTTGTAGAATGATTTTTGTATATATTCTGAGGAATTTCATTTTTACATTTAAGTACATTTTAATTAAAGCATTTTTTTGATCAGATACATTTGATTTATTAGCTTTGCTTAAAGATATCAATTTTGCACGTGTTAATTTTCTGTTTGGTGATTTTGAAAAAAAACTGTAGCAACTGTAACATTTACTGTTTTCTCTGCCTTGATTAAATATAAGTTTTATAAAGTTCTAATTGTATATTGTCAAAGATATCACTATATGTCCTTCGATTAAAGGCAATTTATTTTTTCTTTGCTTGTTTTTGCAAATCTTGTGGTTTATTTCTAGTTCTATGTTTTTGCAAATCTTGTGGTTTATTTCTAGTTCTACGTTTTTGCAAATCTTGTGGTTTATTTCTAGTTCTACGTTTTTGCAAATCTTGTGATTTATTTCTAGTTCTACGCTTTTGCAAATCTTGTGGTTTATTTCTAGTTCTACGCTTTTGCAAATCTTGTGGTTTATTTCTAGTTCTACGTTTTTGCAAATCTTGTGGTTTATTTCTAGTTCTACGCTTTTGCAAATCTTGTGGTTTATTTCTAGTTCTACATTTTCGCAAATCTTGTGGTTTATTTCTAGTTCTACGTTTTTGCAAATCTTGTGGTTTATTTCTAGTTTTACGCTTATTAAAAACTGACACTTAGAAGTATCTATCTAAAATATTGGGGAAATAGAGACATATATTTTATACATGATATATGCTTTGTGTGTCATGATTTGACTATGATTTTTGAAATATATAGCGCTTTATTAAACGTGACTTAAACATTCGTTATAAAGTAGACATCGAAAAATATAGCAGTAGCTGACTTATAACTTAACACAGGAAATACTTCATAATTTTAATTAATTCTTTTAATAAGGACTAAAGCGATGCCGCCAATTCTGTTATTTTCACTTTTAATAGGATGGTACCCTTATATATCTATGATGGTACCTAAATATTGATAAAGTATAAGGCGGCATTTCTTCGGTCATTTTTTTTAATGGATTTACGGGGAGACAAGTGTTATCTTAACCCCCCCCACACACACACACGCACACGCACATGCACACGCACGCGCACACGCGCACGCGCACGAGCACACGGACGCGCGCACGCACGCACGCACACACACACACATACACACACGCACACACATACACATTCACCCCTCCGCAACTGATAGCCGAACGGTTACAATTGTTTTATGACGAACATAATCAAATAATTCATAAAAACTGTAATTGTAAATAAATTTTGACATTTCTTTTAAATTGTACTAATCTGGCGGGCTTTCGTTTCTTAAACGAGTTTAAGCCGTTTATCGTTAAAAAATATATATATGAAAAGTACGGTTTGTAAGAGTTGCATTATTATTATCCTATAATAAAATATATAATTTACAGACTCGTGATTTTGAGAATCATAAAACATGATTTATTTATTCTTAATTTAAGAAAAAGAAGAGGAAACGTATTTTGGATCCTTGTGGGATCAATTGTCCTGCTCGTTTCACCCTGTCCCGGCAAATGACGGCCATGGGACTTTAACTTATTAGTTACACACTAATTTCAAAAATGCATAAAACTAAATATAAAAGTTGCACAATTAGTAGCGAAACAATGCATTTAAATTACCGAATATTCGGATATGATGCGCTAGTATTTTTTTTGTTTTCCATATAATCGGAAGAAAAAACTGGGAAAATTTGTATAAATATTTATCTATTATCTGTATTATCTATACAATATTGTTTATCTATTTTTTCAATCAAATCTATCCAGATAATAAACTTGAAAATTGTAATTCTATAATTTAAGCACTTTGTTAAATTGAGATTAATTGAAATCAAACCAGATAAGTACTGCCGTCCATCAAGTGTGTACTTTTCATAACAAAATGTTCCAACTAAAATAATTCAATGTAATCAAAATTCGGCTAACCATAAGATGAATATTTTCATAACTAAGAAGTTGAATTGGATTATGTCCATACCTTTTAACAATCCACTTACACTGAGAGCTGAATTGTATCACATACCCTAATAAATTTACTCTAAAAATCTTGAATGAAAAAATATACATGTGTATACAACATATAAATGTCTGTGTTGTTGGGTCATGATTTAAATATGTAGGTCACATGATTTATGAAATATAAATTCCTTTTTAATAGGGTAGCACCTAAATATTGATAACGTACATGGCGACATTTCCTTTTTTAATAGGGTAGCACCTAAATATTGATAACGTACATGGTGGCATTTCCTTTTTTAACCACCTATTATAGACCTGGTGATTTAAATACGCTAGCTGAACGGGTGAAATTGTTTGTGTGAAGAAAATACAAAAATTAATACATGCAATCTGTGAATGGAAGTAAACTTTGAAATTTCTTTTAAATTGTACTTAAGTATGTAGTTGAACTAGATAGTTTCATACCTTTTAACAGTTCAAGTACACTGAGAGCTGAATTTTGAACTTTTAATAAACTCCTCAATAACAGACAGGATTTTCTGAATTTTTGAAGACAGTATCTCACATGTGCACACAGTCAAACGTTGCCTCATTATGTAGTTTATATATTACCTTTTCGTTATGATCTCAGTTTCAGACTTTAAATGTCTCATTAATCTTACACCTACCCCGTCATTGACTTCCCATGTTTCAATGTCCATTTTTTTCAGGCGCCTCGAAAGTGATAAATGATTGGTTTCCTGTAAATTAAACAATAACTTTCAAGTCTTTTTTATGTTTCTTTGCTTAGACGCTAAAAGATAGAATGCGTAAACAGTTAGATATCTCTAATTAAAATTTTGTTGGTATTTTTCTCACTCTCTCTCTCTCCCTTCCCATCTCCTTCCCTCCCTCCCGAGATCTCTCTCCCTCCAAGCTCTCTCTCTCCCTCCCTCCCAAACTCTCTCTCGTCCCTTCTCTCCACATATTTCCCTTACTCTCTCCTCCTCCTTCCTTCCCTCTCTATTTCCTCGCTCCCTCCTCTCGGTCCCTCTCTCTCTCATTCCTCCCCCCCCCAACGTCTTGCTCATCACCTTCCCCCTCTCTTTCTTCCTCCCCCTCTCCTTCAATACTCTCCCTTCCTCTCTCCCTCAATCTCCCCGTCTCTTCCTCCCTGTCCCCCCATCCATCTCTCTCACCCTCTCTGACCTCCCTCCCTCTCTCCTTCTCTCTCTTCCCTTCCTTCCCTCCCTCTTCCTCACTGGCTCCCTACCATCTCTCCCCTCTCCCTTCTCCTATCTCTATCTTTCTCTCTTCCTCTCTCTTTCATATACTCGCGCAAACCAGACAAAAATAGCAGGTATACATTGAAATACCGACCCCCCACCCCCCGAGTCTAGCTTGGCTATTACATTTGATTCTTAGGATTGATGATCGTAAGTACCCCCAGCACCATGATTTATCTCGGGGCAGGCCATCTGCCAGCCAAAATATTGGGGCCCCCTTGTAATCTCCACCGATTGGGCTCCCTCTGACAACACGCATACACAAATTGCTATGTCATTTTACAGTACCCGACTTGGCGCCCTTAAGAGCAGGAGCCCATTAATTATGTTCAGGTCGCATCCCACTTGAGGCGGCCCTGCTAAGAGCCCTGCAATAATGTTGAGACGGTTCTGGCACTTGCATAGTCTTTTACATTAGCTTCCACCCGTCAAACCTCCCAAAAAAAACTCACGCACACTATCACAGACACACACACACACACACGTATTTATTATCACCGCACGCTCCCCTCCCACACCCCACATACAAAAACCATTTTTGTTTGTACCGTCTGAGACGTAGTTGAGTGCCCCGCCCCCCCCCCCCACACCCACCCCCTCATGGATACTACCCTTCCCTACCACGCCAACACGATTTCCCTGATTTATCTAATTAGCCTCTTATTCCTTTTTTTTAAATTAAATTTAATTAGACATTTCATCAAATTAGACCCACCTTAGAACATTTACATTCAACCGTCGCGTCCCACCCACACACATACACACACACACATTTTCCTTTTATCATGTTTTAAACGTCTTCAGCGCTTTGAAGAGTTATAATGAACTAATTAGAGACATTATTGTATAGCTCTTAAATGGTTGACCCGTGAGGTCATCTTATGTTGTTTTTTTTTTTGGCGGCCCTATGGAAGTGAACATTGTTGGCCCCGAGACAAAGGAACAAAGATTTGTGTGTGTGTGTGTGTGTGTGTGTGTGTGCTAGTGTGTGTGTGTTTGTGTGGGAGGTTTGACGGGTGGAATCTAATGTATAAGACTATGCACGTGCCATAACCGTCTCAACAATCTTATGAAATGGTACATTTAGGGTTGTCAGACAACGGAATATTAAAGGGCTCCAAGCTAAGGCGAAACTAGTCAAAGGCACATTTCTCTTGCCGTAGAAGAAAACGCCCCTTACAAAATATCGGGACCACTTTGAAAACTTCACTCCTCCTCTCTGACAGCCACTATCTAACCCCTCTATCTGACAGCCACTATCTAACCCCTCTATCTGACAGCCACTATCTAACCCCTCCATCTGACAGCCGCCAACTATAAATTACACAGATTGACTCTTCTTGTGCCTGGCTAAAAAGAGGTTACAGCTTGAAAAAGGGGTGGGGGGGCATTTAGCTCCCTAGTTTGCCATCTAGTTGCCACCTAGAATGCCATCTAGTTTGTCACCTAGTTTGCCACCTTGTTTGCCATGTAGTTTGTCACCTAGTTTGCCATGTAGTTTGTTATCTAGTTTGCCATCTAGTTTACCATCTAGTCTACCATCTAGTCTACCATCTAGTCTACCATCTAGTTTACCATCTAGTTTACCATCTAGTTTGCCACCTAGTTTGCCACTAGTTTGCCACCTAGTTTACCATCTAGTTTACCATCTAGTTTGCCACCTAGTTTGCCACTAGTTTGCCACCTAGTTTGCCACTAGTTTGCCACCTAGTTTGCCTAACCATATGAACGGCCCTGCAGACACCCACTGTAGACCTATATATAATTCGAGTGTATAAAATTATTATCCAGAGGCGGACTTAGGTCAGTTGAGGTCCCGGGCGCAAAGGAAATATTGGGAGCCTAAAAAACAAATGAGATATTAAAGGGTTTTTGTGGGATCCTTTCAAAGTCGGGACGCCTGGAGTGTGCCCGATGTGCCGGTCCTTAAATGTAGATGATAGATAGATAGATAGATGATAGATAGATAGATAGATAAATAGACAGATAAATAGATAGATAGACAGACAGACAGACAGACAGACAGACAGATAGATAGATAGATAGATAGATATATAGATAGATAGATAGATAGATAGATAGATAGATAGATAGATAGATAGATAGATAGATAGATAGATAGATAGATAGATAGATAGATAGATAGATAGATAGATAGATAGATAGATAGATAGATAGATAGATAGATAGATAGGTAGGTAGGTAGGTAGGTAGGTAGGTAGGTAGGTAGGTAGATAGAAAGATAGATAGATAGATAGATAGATAGATAGATAGATAGATAGATAGATAGATAGATAGATAGATAGATAGATAGATAGATAGATAGATAGATAGATAGATAGATAGATAGATAGATAGATAGATAGATAGATAGATAGATAGATCTCCAAGATCACGGAACGTATTGTCGACACACATTTTTGTCATGCTGTTGATACCGTTATTTTTCTGTGCTCGCATGTCAAGAAAATTATGCAGAGGCGTGCAAGAGACGGGCTGCAATGTCAGTGCAGCACAGATGATACTGTATCCCAGGCTGCAATGCGCTGCTGTGAACACCCGACAAGCCCAGAGTGATTTCTGCGCGTCGCCTAATTTGGTGCGACGGGTGTTTATGTCATAATGATATGAGTTACTTGAACTAAAAACGTATAGCTGCTATGACATAGCATTGTTTATTCATCAAAATTATGTTACATTTTTACTTTGATCTTCTTGAAAAAAAGCGTTGATTGGGGTCAAAATTATATTAAAAAAAAAAAGAAAAAAAAAAACACTTTATTATAGCACTTTATATCTAAAGGCATGAGATCACCATAGGTCCATATGTGGAACGAAGAGTTGGTCATGGTGACACCGCTGCCCACACGTTCAATTAGTTGTCTGCTTTTTCTGCAAACGTCAATAACAAGGAATATAGTTTGAGCTTGATTATCAGTAAGCGGCCTTTGTGAGTGATGACTGTAACAACAGCCACAGGTTTCACGCCCGCAGGGAGGGAGAAGTGCATGAAAGGAGCGTTTGATAACATTTATAGACAATTTACGGCCCAATGCCCTGCATTTAATACTCCCATTAGGCCCTTAATGTTAAAACCGCAGCTGCCAATAGTATAGACTCTATTATAGACTTATATAGACTATAGTATAGACTATAGGAAAGACCCTAATATATAGACTCTATGAAAGACACTAATATAGACTAGAGCATAGACTACTCTGTGTGACGGATGGCCGAGTGGTGTAGATACTCGACTGTCGACCTGAGAGTCCTGGGTTCGATTCTCGGTGAGGAGTGAGGACTATGGAAATTTTTCCAGGTGAAATGTGTTTCAAAGTCCATCCAGCTTTAAATGGGTACCTGACTTTAAGTTGGGGGAGTAAAGGCGGCTGGGCATTGTGCTAACCACACAACCCCTTCATATGCCGAGGTTATAGAAACAGATGAATTCTACACTTCACTTCATCTGCCCCGATGGCCCGTTAGGGCTAAGGGAACTTAACTTTTTTATAGACTACTCTAGACCATAGTATAGCCTAGTATAGACCATAGTATAGAGTATAGAGTATAGACCAGTGTTTCCCAAAGAGTTCGGTAGCAGTACGCACTGTTAGGAAATCCAAACGGAAAAATCAATAAATAAATCGGAAAGAAAAAAACCTGGCTTACATTTTCACAGTGAACACCGGTTACAGATAAACCAAATATCGGTATATGGTCGGTATTGAAAACGTCCGAAAGACGTGCGCATCGTAACCATAATTTCTAGGTTAAGAATCTCACGGAAACTGAACGTACCAAGAACTATCGCATCTCAGAAAACAAAAACAAACGTAAGAAATTGCAGAGAAGGGTTGCTGGTAACAAACAGGGAGAGAGAGAGGGGCGAAAGAAAGACAATTTAAGGGTTCTGTAACATTGAATCTATGTGCATATATGTATGTGTGTATATGTGTATGTGTCTGTTTGTGTATGTGTGTGTATGTGTGTGTATGTATGTGTGTGTGTATGTGTGTGTGTATGTCTGTGTGTATGTATGTGTGTGTAGGTGTGTGTGTACGTCTGTGTGTATGTGTGTATATGTGTTTGTGTGTGTATATATGTGTGTATATGTGTGTGTATGTGTGTGTATGTGTGTGTATGTATGTATATGTGTATGTATGTGTGTGTATGTGTGTGTTGTGTATGCCTGTTTATGTGTGTGTATGTGTGTATATGTGTGTATGTATGTCTGTGTATGTGTGTGTGTTTATGTGTGTGCATGTGTGTATGTGTGGTTTTGTAGTGTCGCTGTAAGCAATGATTCTGTGCATCTCCCCCCCCCACTCCAAGGCCCAGACAATCGTATCCGCTTAAAAAATGTCATTTATCTATAAGGTGTGTGTTTTAGTAAACCTCCACCTATTTTTAAAAATTCATTCTACATAAATTTTTTATCCTAAAACATTCCAAAAAGATGCATCACTTGTTGAGATCTGGAACTTTTAAACCGAAATAAAGCATTGGTTTTAGTAACAATCGACAAAAACAGAAAAAAAAAATAGAGTTAAAGAAAGTGAACCAACCAAAATTCCGAAAGAACCTGTTAAGAATATAACAAGGAAAACAGACGAACGTGGCTAAGAAAATCTTAAATTGGATTTTCATGGACTGGGTTAGATTGACCGGAGCATACTCCACTCTGCGTCATAAAAAAAACCACCCCACTTAAAGCGCTTACTTAGAGACTTAACCACATTCAGTAGAAAGATAAACCGATCGATTTTAAAAAAATAAATAAATTAAGGATTTAAATCAGTCTAGAAAAGTAATGCGGGGCTCGAATGTAGGTGACGATAAAAATAATTTATACAGATGCTCCGTATCACGTGTTGTATTTATTGCATCGGAGCCTTTTGGTAAAACTTTAATCAAAACAGCAGCCACAATATGGCTGAAGTAATACATCAGAAGACAGCGCAAAAGTAACTTTTTGACCGCGTTCCACTCCTCTCTCAAATAATCGACGAATCACCGAATCTGTCAGTTAATGTCAAACAGATATTACTTATCATTATGATATTTATCAAAAACGTCACTAGTGTCGAATGTCAAAATGCAGGGATCCCCAAAGAAGACAAGCCCACCCCCACGGGCCCTCAAATCCCTAGGTTCGGCACTGGCGTACGGGCATGGGTGTATGGTTTTGTTGTGCTCGCACGGCTGCATTATAGTACGAATGGTCAGGGGAAGAGAATCAGTGTTTGACTGGTGACAGAGTGAGATCAAGGAACACGCGTGTGGGTGCGTGTATAGTGAACGAGTAAAGTGCGGAGATGATGACCAAGTGATTTACTCCAGCGTGTGATATAAGACTTGTTGTATAATATATATCCAGCTGGAGTTAGTGTTAATTGTCACGCAAATACTTTCTGTGAAAAAAAATACACACATATATATATATATATATATATATATTATAAATTATTGTTACTTGATTACAGTGGCGCAACCAGCAAAAAATAGGGGGGGGGGGCTCACATTATGAAAAAAGACAGTTTGACAGTCTTTTTTGTAACTTTATAACATTAATTATGTATTGATGATTTGGCCTGGCCTTCTCCCCCCCCCCCCCTGGTTGCGCCACTGCTTGAGTATCCCGTGTGTTTTTTTTTTTTGGCAAATTGTGGATAGTGATGATGATATTAGGAAGGTGTCACTTTTTCCTAACCCTATTGAGGTCTCCTCCGACGTCTCCCCCTTTTTTTAAAAAAAAATTGTGGATAGCGATCATTTATTTAACTTAATTACCGGTAGAACTATTATTGGCATCAACTAAGCTGAATAATTGAAGATGCTTAATAAAGTTCAATGTAGAATTAAAACATGGGAAAATGTTTCAACATTTCTAAGTCAATAATTGTTTCCTTTACTTCTACAGTTTTAAAAGTTGAGCAAGATTTCCTCCATACTTGTCCGTATTTTACATACACACACCCCCTCCAAATCCCTTTTCTTCCGTAAATGGCCACACAATGCCTTCATTCTGTGTATGTCCATCCAGAATAAACTGGTAGGCTTTTCAATAGCAATGCTTACTATGTATATTCTTCTGATTGTAACGTATGTATGCAAGCATCGTGTGACAAACACATACGTGTTGTTGACCAAATGCCTTTTCCCATGGACCCTTCAAAGGCCCTGAATATGATAATGAAAACGTGCAACATCGAATGATTTTTTTTTTAATTACGCTTACATGCCAACTATTTTTTATTCAAAATCGTGCTGTTCCACGAAGTTGAAGTTTTTTGTCAATGCATCGCATTAAAATAATATACGAAGAACATCAGACCATATTTGGGTATGTTAACTATACGTGTATTTCTTTGCCTCTAAGAAGTATCCTTCATATTGAATTTTATTTCGGGTGAAATATTTGTAATTAAGGTAATGGTAATTTTATAGTAGTATACATGACAATGTCTAGGCAACGGTTTGAAAAAAAAATAAAGACACCTTAATCCTGTCGAGCAACAGAGGCTCTTAAACCTTAATGCACACACACACACATACCGTATTTCCCCATGTATAAGCCACCCTTTTCCAAAATTTTCAAGCCCAAAAACTAGTGGTGATGAGTGTATGAGTGATCATTATGAATCTTGAATTTTGTTTCTTTGTAAATTTTTTTTTCTTTATAACTTGCATCTCTAATAAAATATTTTTTTTCAAAACTTCACAGTCTAAAAATTGGGGGTGGGGGGAGTGGCTTATACAAAGGGGGTGCTTATACATGGGGAAATACGGTAAATATATATATAAGTAAAGAAAGCATGTCTATGGGTGGAAGGTTTTTAAATCAAACACTTCCTGTGATAAATGACAAGTGTTATGGAATTAATATTGATCCAACATGACATAGAAGTCATGTGTGTGTGTGTGTGTGTTGTGTGTGCGTTGTGTGTGTGTGGTGTGTGTGTCAAAGTCACTACAAAAATGAGATTTGTATCTCTTAGATCCCGCAAACAACTATTGGGGCGAAAGTGTAACGGTCATCGATGCTCCGGAGTAGACAGAGGAAACTTTCCCTGCTAAAAATTCCTTGGTTCTCATTGGTTAACCAGCCCTGTCCCGATGTACACCGCTCGACCAATCGTCACCTTCATAGTCGCCTCCTTGAATGGGGCGGTTTTCGAAGTGACCTTCTTTTTTTCCACACCATCTCCGAACTTTCCAATTTACCATATCCTGAACTGAACAATGTTTGATCAACTGCTGTGGATTGTTTGGTAGCAGCTGTTAACAAACATACAGTTTATTAATTATTTTTTTTTTTGTTTACCTTCACCAAAGATGGATAACTCTTAAAGAATGCTTGGAAAAAAAAACATCATCAGTTGCACTAAGTTTATCAAGGTGGATTATGGGTTCGACTCCCGGCATATCCGGTCACCTACCTATGTACTGATGACTAGCTGATCTGAGTTACATTGCTAACAAACTTAATAAAAAGTACAGTTTCTTTGCACGATTATTTTATTTTCATTCAGCAATAAATTACAAAAAAGACATATTTACATCAACAGTAAGTAAACAATAAATTTTACATATATCCTTTAGTTTCCCATCGATGCTTTGGCTCAAATCTGAAAGTAAGGGGAAATAAACAGTATGTTAAAAACAAGCAATTAAGCCTGTTCCATTCTGGACACAGGACGTGTTAGCGCATTTTTGTGTTATGCATCAGTACGTATTTTAGCTTTCAGTAAATATTTGTAAATTTTGGAAATGTTTATGAATTCAATTGTGTAATTGTAAAGGGTGTTTTTCGAAAATAAAATTATTGTGGCTGAAGAATAAATACTCTACTGCGCAGAACACGTGTGACGTCAATCTTGGTGAAACTATGTGCTGCAGTATTTCGCACCAAATGAATGGGTTATTGAACGTATAAGGTGTAGAATGGGGCCATGAAAATGACACAATTATTAATATAGCTTATATAGTAAAAAACGGTAAAAAACTGATGTCCAGCCCTCAGAGGTCAGATCGCAAAATGAACTTTTGCTGCACACATGGCAGGCCAAGACCTACAAAATGATATATACATCATGGGTCTAGGACTTATGGTTGTTGAGATCTAGGGTGATGACAGACAGACAAAACGGGGACAAAAAGACCAGGATAAAGTGATATATTATCTCCCTGAAAATCAACATTTTAAAATTAAACATATTGCATTTATTAGTTTTAAAAATATTTACCCCCAGTGAAGTTTCTTTTTCCTTTTTGCTTTGACTGAATTTTCTTCCATCTAGAAATAAAAATATACACACAAAAGAGAAAAATATTATGATAAAACAAGGCTTAATCAATCAACTAAAAAAGAAAATGTCATGTTACATTAAAGTAAAACATCTGAAATATTTTAAATATAAAACAAAGCTTGACAATCAATTAAATTATAGAGAATGTAATTCTGGTGTATTTTTAGAGGGTAACAATTAAATATGAATAAATTACTATAAAATTCATTCTTATATAAAATTTTAGAAAAAAAAAATCTTTAAGTGATTTTTGTATCATATCATTGACAACTAACAATTGGTTATCAAGAGATACGAAGGAAAGTAAAAAAAAAGAAAATATTTCCTGAGAGAGCATTCTACGTTACCCTTTGTACTCTACTGCCAATCACAAACTATTTATTTTCCATGACTTATATGGTGTAACTATTTTAAGCTTGGTTGACTCAAAAAACGTAAGCGTGACAATATTGGCATAAGCTGGTGCTCAAAACCAGGACCTTGAGATCTTCTGTCAAGCGCTCTACTGCAGGGCCAGCCTACCCTCACATAGTTTATAAATTCTTGTAATCTGAGAGAAAACAGGCAAAAAAAAAAAGCAGAAGAAAAAGGAAAGCAACATGTAGCAGGTATACAACAGATCCTTCAAAAAAGCAACATGTAGCAGGTATACAACAGATCCTTCAAAAAAGCAACATGTAGCAGGTATACAACAGATCCTTCAAAAAATGGGGAAAAAGACAAGAGATCTCACAGATTAGAGAAATTACACATTGCATGGGAACTACAAAGTTTCAACCAATCAGATTATAATTTTGATTACTAGTGATAATTTTTGCATTTCAACAGTTGGTCGCTATCACAGACAGACTAAACAGTACAATGGAAAAATGGAGAGCAAATTACTTATATATCTCTGTCAAATAAAGAAGAAGTATTCACAAAAATAAAAGCATAAATAGCAGTAAACATCAGATCTCGAAGACAAATTTACCAGATGTAGATGTTTTCTCCAATGTTTGGAATTCATTGCCTGAAAGGACTAAGTTGCAAAAGACAATGAGCTGGTTGCTAATTTTGCACATGTTTATAAATATTTGTCCCCAATGCTTGGACAGGTATGACTAACATCCTTTTCACAACTATTATAAATTAATGTGAAAGACAATATTTGAAGATTTTATTTACAAAGGCAAAAATTTAGACAGTTTAAATTATCTATTTATATTTTTTTAAATGATAAAAATGTATGATTAACTACAATAAGATTTTTAAAAAATAGAAAAAAGAAATTTTTTATAATATATTTCACTTAAATTTTTTTTTCAACTTTTTAGGACTCTTTAATGGTCATGGGTCATAAGCACAGTACCCATGGTGCCTATAGACAGCCCTGGCTACAAAAACACATTAAAACCACACATCATTCTATCATAACCTCTAAACTACTTCTTAATAATTGGCAGTTAGGAATAAGACTTCCAGTGTTTCAGATAGATTACTAAAATATCACCAGTGTTTAGTGATGAGGTGAACAGGTATAGACCATCTCCCTGCCCCAGTTCTCACTTCAATGGGATGCCATTTTCCAGTTTAATTTTCTCTATCCTCCTAGGTTGGTCTGTGGAAATACTTTACCCTAGTGAAAATAGCCCACTGTCCAAGTCTAGTAAACGGATGAAAGAAGTCTTACCATAACAATTCACCCCTAAACCACATTTATAGCTAAAGAGTGACAAGAGACATGGTATTGACCTCATAAGGGAGAACACCCGAAAGTTGCGGTGTTGTTAAGATATCTCAGTAGTCATGGAATTTTCAACAATTAACCTAAGTCTAGACGAAAAAAAATGGTATTTCAAGTTGAAAAAAACAGCTTTCAAATTCTTCAATATACCAGTTTTTCAAATCTGTTTATATTTTTTTTACAAAAACAATTTCTAGACCCAGGTTTGAAGACTTAACACCATGCACTATAAAATTAAGCTCTTGTGTTTAAAAAAAAAAGAGTGGAATGTGCTAAAAATGCTGATATGAAAGAGATTCATAGAGATCTTAACACATGAAATTTATAAACGAGAATAAAGGATTAAAATGTAGTCATACCGTTTTCTGCTCCAAATAATTTTTGGCATCAATGGCAGAGACAATTTTTTCTCCAAGCTGAAAACAAAAATTTAAAATGTTTTGATTTTTCAATGCGCATACACTGAATATTCTTTCTTCGTCATAAAAACAATGTCATAATGAAGACTTTTAATACAAATCAAATCACGGTTATGTTATATAATATAGGAATATATGTTTTTTTTTAATCTATTGCCACAAATTTTAAAAACTGTTGATGTCGGAAAAAAGTTAAACAAAATATAAAAAATCCTTTCCAGTCATAAAAATCAAACTCCCGTTTGGACAATTATTATGAAACAAGTGAAGTTTCTTAATAAATAGATTATTTTTGCTGATATTTCTGGATCTATCCGTCACTAATCTACAGAGCACACTAATTACGTAATAACAATGTGGTTTTAACATATACTGTGCAAGCAGGAAGAGACAACAACTTATTTGAAGGATCGCAAACATCCAAACAAATAGAATTAAGATTTATTATTGTTTATATATATTTATAAATGAGCTATGCCATCAGCATTTTATTATCCTGTGGAAAATATAAATGATATATTTAATTTAATAATATTCATAGCTGTAGTTAAATGTTCTGAATTGTTTTGTTTAATCCACTTACATCCTAACTGAGCTATTTTTTAAACAGTTTAATACATGTCATTGATATAAGAATACTGATGGATCCTATCTTTGCTAGATTTCCAATTTTATAATTAACAACAGAACCATAGTTATTGAGCATCTGTAATTTAAAAATTCATGAAATAATATTAAAAAAATCTGTTGAAATTTTTAAGATAATGAAAGAAAATGACAATGTTTCAATCAATGGCGAATTACATTCTAAAAATTTAAAAGGAAGACGAAAATACAAATCTTCAAGGCCTTACCTCTCTGGTCGCTAGGTGATCACTCAGAGTTTCAGCTGTCTGAATATCTTCATAATGTATTGCCTCATCTATGCGCTTTTCTAAAGCAGTTGCTGGAGGAGGTCTGGAAAAATCTGTTGTGTGAAGATGGTCATTAATATTTAAAAACGTTGCAATGCCTTTGAGGGGTTCCGACTGGGAAGAACTTGCTGAAACCTGAGGACTGAATGATTTTTTAAGTAATCTATTTGTATCTAATGATTTTATTTTTACTTACTGAGAATTCCTTTAAAAAGCTTTAAAGATAAACATTTTTAGCACTCAATAAAGATTGATAGGATGCTTGGGAAATCCCCAAGTTACAGATGATTGTTTTTGTAATTAGACAGATTGACATCTATAATTACCCTTTTTCCTTTTGTTTATGACAAAAATACTATTAATAGTTTTTAATATAAATAAAAAAAAAATAGTTAGTCTGAAAATCACTTGATTTTTGAGTTAGTCTGAAAATCGCTTGATTTTTGTTGACTGTCAGTTAGAAAAAAGAAAGTCTTTACATGATATTCCAAAACAACTTTTTTTAAAACAAAAACCGAATAATTTCAAATTTGCATTAAATAATAGGCATAAAAAAGTCTTCAGGTGATAACAAGAGTGGGGAAAAAACTTTCTGTCTAATAGAGAACAATAATATGAAATCTAATTTAAGGAGTTCATGGTTGAATGATATCTACTAATATCTTAACTTCATAATCACTAGCGTTAAGAGTACTGAAGTGCCTATGTCTCTCACAACATGACCAAGCCAAGGCAGCTGTGGTAATGATATTGTTGAACTCTGGACCTATAACTTGCGACATGCCTACTGTGCATTTGATTCCAAGCTTATACAACTATACATCTCAATGGCATGCCCCTTGCTGATAAAATATTTTATTCAGTGACCCAGAAACAACTAACTCTGCTTTTCATAATGTATAGACCAGTGCTATTATTCTTTTCCGATTACGACAGTTATTAATTATATCCCTTACTCAGGTTCCTCATTATGTTTCCTCTTCTTCCTTTTTGTCTCGTCTTTTACTGGAGGACCAAATTTCATATCATACTTTCTCAGAATGTCTTTGTCATCAGGTAAAGTAAACTCACTAGTAACTAAAAGATGAAAGAAAAAAAAACAAGAAACAATGAGCGAAATATTTTTTTGTTAATGACAATTTTGATAAAATCTATAAAATAATATAGTTGCATATTTATTCCTTACCTGTTTCTAATACTTGCTTCTGCAAATGCTTAATTCTTTTTTCAGTTGAGTGTCTGGTCATCTCATCAGTTCTTTTTTCTAACAATTTAAATTTCTAATAAAAACAAAAAAAAGATGTTAAAGTTAAAAAAAATTATGAGATATAAAAAAATAACAATTAAACAAAATGAATTAGTATTGAGTTTTCAATGGAAGTGAAATTTTACTGGGTGAATACAAGAGAATGATGCTACAAGGCTTTTAACACAAGATATTATAGTGCTGAGTAGTGAGCACAAGAAATCTTAGAACATTAAAAAAAAAATACTTATATTAATATGTCAGCTCAGAAAGTTTTAAGACACCTGAAAACAAATAATTAAGATAGCATATCAAAGTTGACCAAAGATATTGTCATAACCATCGTTTTATTATGTATGCATTCTAATGTTTGACTTCTGCTGTTGTCTGTTTGTGTTTTGATGTTACAGGCTATCTCACAAAAAGCACAGTTAGAAATAATAAACAGCCAGCCAAGTCAAGGTTAATTAGTTTATTTAGATAAACACATTAAATAAGAATCATATTCATTGCTATATGTTCTTTACTGATAAGTTCAGATATATTGAAACATAACTAAACACTTTATTCACTCCCATCACAGTGACTTTACTCTGTGACACCTTACTCATCTTGACAACTATTTCAACACTACTATTCTGACTCAACTTAAACTCTTCTCTAACTTTTAACAGATTATTCTGTAAAAGATCTTCCTTGTATTTATCTCTGTGTATATATAAGATTAATAAATTATGTTATACTATTATCATAGACTTAAAAAAAATTGGCTCATTTATAACTTTTTTACTCAGTTTTTAATAAATGAATTAATCAAGTAATGACCAATGTCATTGTACAGTCACAGATTGATCATGTGTCATGCAACTGACAGGTAAGTGACTTGTAGGTGTAAGAACAACAGTAAGAGAAAACTACATACCTAACAGACAGTAGCCTTTAGTCTGTACTATTCTATACAAAGTAATTTTTATGCCATAAAAAAATGTTTATCTCTGCCTTTAAATTCTAAATAAAAAATACTTTTTCCTTTGGTTTATTTTTTAAAATGTTTAGTTTATTAATATTCGACAATAAGCACAACACTTCAAAGTATATATGTTATTAATTTGACGTATATATATTCAATAATTAAAAAACTATGCAATTTTATCTGCAGCACATTGAGTTTTCGGTCACAGTTTTTTTATATTCCTTTTGATAACCAGGCTTATGTAAAAGTGACCCCCCCCCCCTTTTTAGACCTGAAAAAAATCATAACTTCTGTTCTAAAAGACATAGAATACTAAATATGTTATCATTGGAAAGCTTTCAACCAGCTCTAACCAATTAAACATATTAAACTTTTAAATTAATATTCTGAATTTTCTCATTGAAGTACTTATTTATGGCTACTTCAACGTTTTAGATATATATAAGACAGAAAGAATGGTATGAGTAAGATCTTAAGTGCGACCTACTACTTGCAAGTAAAATTGCAAGAAATATATTTTTTAAATTGTTGATGATACATTGACAGTATTGTCTAAACTCTAATGATAAATCCTTCTGAAGGCTTCTCTTTCTCATCATTCATACTTTGATATTTTTTTAATTATCAAATCCCTACCTCCCATAAATATTTCGATACATTCTTCGGTGGTTCATTTACAATTGTTACAGACTCTGTAATTTCCTGCATTTATTTTGAAAATTTACGAATCTATCAAATAATTATTCCAGTTTTCTATACAGTTTACTCAAGTTTGTTATTAACACAAAACGTCGTACAGATTAGCAGCGTAGACCTTGGCAGTTTTTTTTTTTTAGCGTAATACCAGATTTTTCTCTAATTGAAAATTAAAGAAAAAAAAGCGCTATTACTTGCATTTATGTAAAATCGGAATAATACTTCTTTATATTGAATTAAATTAGTGATTTATAAACAAAAAAAATTAAAACTATAACCAAAATGTTAGTACAATTTTGTGAATTATTTTTTTTTTTTTTTTGGAAATTCAAATATGGTTCTTTGTCTACAAGATTGTTGCTTTCAATATAACAACAGAAGCACGGATTTCGGAAACTTATCTTTTTTTTCCCCCAAAAATGTATTATGCGTAAATATTAAGTAAGTTTTTTTTCTTCTGAATTTTGCCGGGACCGGATTCTTCCGGTCATCGTAATAGTTTATTTGTTTACTTCGAGTAGACGTGCTTCCATCTGCCTGCGATTAAAATAGGCTGCTATCGTATTTTATACTAATGTTGAGTTTTGTTTTAATATCTTTATTTCAATAAAGTTAATTTTGACAATCAATATACAAATGTATTTATGTAATGTGTCTGATTTTTTGTTTTCGTTTTATTTAATTGACATTAATCACGGTTAATGTTATCCAACTAGTATTACTAGAAATGAATAGTTATTCAACAGGATTTTAAACTAAATATATATATTTGTTGTAGAATGCCTGGCCCCTGCTGTCCAGGCACGCCGAGGGGGCAGGGTCATTGCCAGGGGGCCAGCATCTGTAGGGTGCCCGGCCGCCCCGACCATGTCAATTTTTTCACAACATTGTTTAAAGGGGCCCGCAATGAACTGCCCTCCACGTGTTGGCTCTCGGCGCCACTGCCTGCTGTAGAATTTTCACGCTACGGGGCTGCCGAATTTGTAATAGATTAAAAACAAAACCCCAGAATATCTGAAATAGAGTAGATAAATTTATAGGCTGTGGCTATAATTAATACCTCCCCTTTCCAAGTAAATAGAATACTCCACCTCTCATCCCTTCACCCCCCCCCGCTTGTAGTTATAGTTGCATTAGCCTGAGGGAGACGAAATTGTTTGGAATTTCCCAGACTATTTTTAGCCGAGCAAGTGGAAGGGATACACACGATCGGTCTACGCACGGTCTACTACGTTAAATAATTATTTATTAGATCCGAAAAAATAAAAACAACAACATTGTGATGGGTAAAGTAATTTTTTATATATATATATTTATTTCGTTACCCATTCGTATACTACAAAAACAAAAATATTCTATTGTTACGGGCTCTTTCTCTATACTCCATACAGCCCCGTAGCGTGAAAATTCTACAGCAGGGGCCAGGCATTCTACAGCAGGGGGCGGGTAATACATTTTACTAAGTAGAACAAATAAGCAGGGGGGCCAGACGAAACGCAGGGGGGAGCCCGGCCCCCTGCACGGTACGGGCCTGACTCCATACATGTTATGTGCTCTTTGGTTATGTTATGAGTTGTACGTTTTAATTCAAACGTAGAGATGTCAATTCAGCTTAATGTCTGTTTCACTCTTATTAGCTCACTCCTTTGTCACAACTCAAAAACCAATCAAACTCGATGCGTTGTTAGTACAACGATTTATTTACATACATGTACATCAGAATACAACATGTCCATAAATGAGTACACTTTTAAAGTCTACAGTAATTTGCTCTGCCTCAATTCTGACTAACTAAAGGTCGCTCTCGTAACTATATCTCTAAAACGTCTCCTCACTAAGAATTTCTCCTAACTATGAACTTCCCCCTAACTATGACTCGTAACTATCTCTCTTCTCTAAAACTCAACCTAACTATTTAATGTCCTAATCCAGTCGTATTTATACCTTAACGTCCGTGCCCTAATTACCCTAAGTACGTCACAGTCTCTTCAGTATAGTCCTAATTATCTAATCTTTCTAGGAGCGTCACCTGGTGGTCATTGTTAACCCTACTAGCCTGTCTGACGTCGCCTCCCGGTCTTCACACCTTTGCTGTCTACTATTCTATTGTTCCCCACCTTGTCCTAAGTCGTCTGTCACCTTGTCAACCATTATTCGTATTAAACCTACTTTTTAGATAACTCTGTATCTAAATCTAATTTAGCTGCTCGTCGAAGTTAGGTAATGAGCTCTCACGCCGCACCGATGATGACGTCTCCCTACCGCATCACCCTGCACTCTGAAGAGCAGGACATAGAAAAAATGTACATTAAATTAAACTGTACAGTATGGACTATTTGGCTTAATGATACGGCAGTTCATTTCGGATACTGCAAAAGCCAAATATGCTTATTTCACGCTAAACTTTCATCCCCCTTACACTAATTAACTGACTGAAAATCACGTTTCCAGTAAGCCGAATAATGAGGGTGCCGTATAATCACAGGCAATTTATTTGAGGGTTTACTTTATTTTACGAATTTTGTTCAAAACAATACTAATTTTAAAAAAAAGGAAAAAAAAAATTATCGTGTCGAATAAGTACTAAGGCAAAAATATCCCCAATTGACTCCTCCAACCCTTGATTTCCCCACTGCTACTCCCTTAATAGTAATATGTTCCATTCCCCCCATCCCGTAATTACGTCATACGGGCAGGTGGACAGCGAGTCAAGGAGCGAAACCCTACGCTCCGACGAGGAGAACGCTGGCCAGGAATCTAGGAGGAGGATGCTATTTCACATCGTGCGGTTTTTCTCTGGTTTCTCGCCTACTGTTTGACTAACGATAAAGAGTAAATATCTAATCACACTGTCGGTCACTATTGTCTTTGTAGTTTGGACGTACCCCTTCCCTCCTCTCCTCAGAGCGGGAAATTAGTGACCACTGATTCGCGGGGTGAAGAGCGTGAATGCATGGTTGGTCGGGGGGGGGGTCACATGTGCAAGCATTGAAGCGTGAGAGAAAGTGTGAGACTTGGGTTTCTCGATGTGAACGGTCGATGTACGAAAAAGAGAGATATAGAGATAACGTACTATTCACTTTTATTGGTATCTTTGTAAACCACCATACTGGTACCTTGTTGCAATAAAGTTATACTTATTGCTATACAAGACCTGTTGATTGCTTCTTCACGTGTTGTACATTTTTTGTTATCTGTGAAACTTTCTTTTTTACGCCGCCATTGCATGATAGGGTGTAGTGTGCCTACCACACCAGCATTGTTGGTGACGCTGAAGCATGTCTGCCATGCCTACAGAGTGGCGGGGTGAGTGTTCCCGCTATCATTTGCAGGGATGGCAGAAAAGAGGGTTTTTAAGACTTGCCCAAAATGGCCTGACCAGCAGGGTGTTTGTACTGCTGATCGGCCAGAATGGCAAGGCAAGGGATTTTTCCTGCCACTCGGACAGAGGGAGGGTGTGATGTGCCTGTACCCTCAGCCCGAAATGGCAAGCTGCACAGGTGCGCTTGGGTGGGACAGAGTGGAAGGGTGCTGTGTAACAACCACATTCGTCACCACCGCCAGCTGTGATTACTAATGTCTCGGATAGTCCTCATTGACTACAGTACCACCACCCTCACCAAGTCCTCATTGACTACAGTACCACCACCCTTTTTTTAATTCCTGACTAGAGAACCCAACGATCTATTCCCCGAAGATCATGGTATGTCTCTCAGACTAGAGAACCCCTATGATCTATTTCGTTTAGATCATGATATGTCTCTCAGACCAGGATGGAGAATATCATCAAAATCATGCCGAATAATCTCCATGATGAAACGATTTGGCAGATAAAAATATAAATACGAGTCCAAATAAGTCAGTGACTCATACGACATGTGGCCGCTGACATCGGATATTTTTATTCTTTTTTAAGATAATATTAGGAAACATAAAGACCGGTGGCCTTAGATGGTGGCTAATGGGGCCCCTAGCGATTGCTGAAATTTTCGTTACAAGACTGTAAAAAGGTCAAAAGTAACTATTAACGAAATTTCTATAAAATGTCTATATCTAATGTACAATTATCTCCCTTTACCGCTGACATAAAACTAACATATATAATATATATGTTCGGACTGCATATCTCTTTAGACCACCACCCAAGTGTTACCCCCCCCCCCAATACGTAACACACCTTTTTGCGACGCCCTGTTCTACTCTATATACTAACCTGCTAATATCCTGTACAGCAATCACTAGCTGGTCTGTTTTTGCAGTTAGCATTTTCCCTAAACATGATCTTCTGAAATAAAATAACTCTACTAACAAACTAGTTTACAGATTAAAAAGATCAATCAATAAATTAAAATTACCATATAGTCTGTGGATTTTATTTTACGATATTGATCATTAATTTACCTTTCTACCCTGACTGTATTAATTTGATCTCCTGCAATCATAAAACATTTCTTAATTACGATTTTTTTATGACCCACTCGCTACATGTTTAAAGCTTTTAAAGGGAAGGACAAGTGATGTAAGTGAAATACTGTACAAGCGATTAAGTCAACCAAAGGAAAGTCTTTTTTTTTTAATAAAGTTTTATGATTTACATTATATAATTAGATGATGAATTTATAGAATCTATAATACGAAAAAATCCTTTCCTGCTCTGTCGGCATTCCCTTGTCTTTCACGGAAGATGGCCGCAACATTTACTGTATATTGTATGTGCTCTGTTTACTAAATGAGTTTAATCTAAATGGCATGTAAACATTTCTTTCATTTCTTATGAATTATACATAAGTGCGCTGGGCACGGAACCACTAAGGAGACCCGAGATGTTCCCGAAGTTCTAAATATAGAACCCGGGACTTTCGGTTAATAGCCATGATACATAAAGCCATGATACGACTCCCAGCTAGACTGCCAAGCAGGATATTCCGTATCAAGCTGTCATAATTGTTCTTGGTCTGCCTTAAGTTTTTGAAAGTGGGAAGTGAACAGGTCACCTACACCTCTACACGGCACTTAACGTTGTGTGCGCCTTTCGAGCCAACCTAACTAATGTATTCTGTGCGACCGCCACGATCTTAACCAAGAAGTAACGAGTGCAATTAAACCAGATTTACCTCAAGAAATCAGATCAGTTGATTTTTTTAATTTAATTTTTAGAACGCCGCCATTGTGGGCGTGGTAGGGTGTTTAAAGCTTTGATATTTCTTTTTTAAGAGGCCTGATATTTTCTTCTGGGTCTCCGGCCTCAACTAATATACATCCGGGTTAATGGAATTTTTTTAAATAGAAGGGTAGAAACCATCTACAGAACGATTCTATCTCCAAAAATAGTGTCCATGTTTCTATGTATAAGCATTTTCATATTATTTTACCTGTTTATTATCATAACACTTTTTTTCTATTTCATTAACATACAATGGCATATTACTTTGCTATTTATTCAAATGTAGAGATATGTTTTAATTGCAGTGTGTTTTGTAAAGTTGTTAATTTTATTGTAAGTGGCCCTCATACGATATTACCCACCCACCTTTAGCCGCGGGGCCCAATGGCTAGCAATTGCTCGAATCGTTCTAGAGCCGGCCATGACTATAATTAGCAACTTACTCTTTATGGCGATAGAGGCAATACAAATGTTGCCAGAGCCAGAAGTGTTATAAAAAAACAACTGCAGAAGCCATTTCTTTTGGATTGAATCTAAACTGCAAATAAAAATGCAATTCCTTATACACACATTATATTATTGCAATTTATTTTAATTATGTATACAATTTCACAAGAGATAAAGGGTTTTTAATTTTTTTTTTTAGTCAGTATATAATTTGATAGCTGAAAATAAACAACGTAAGGTTAGACTCAATTTTTGTGTTTTAATTAAAGTGCATCTATATTGAAAGTAAACCATGAATGCGACCCTGTAAATTTGAATATAATAATTATCAAGAAGAAAAAAGCCCTACTGTATTAACAGAAGAGAAGGTCTTGATGTCGGAGCTAGTTGTCACGTTGCAGCTAAACAAGGATTTATATAGGTTATATCAGAAAATACGTCACACAAAAACAACCATACCAACCTTATGTTGATCTTCTTATCTCGGTAAAAAAACACAATATCTTTTTACTAATGCATTCAATGCCAGTCACTGAGCTATCATTGAAAATCTCTTTTTTTTTAAACAAAACTTTTTGCAATTGTATATAAGGGAAGGGGGGAGGTTTACATGCAAAATTAATATTCCTGTTTATAGGTTTGATTCTCATTCGAATACAGAAACCGATGGTATCAGCTAAGTAAAGGGCAATACAGCGTTGCTGTGCGTTATTATATTAAAACAAATTAAGTAAATGACCCTTCCCTTCTCCCCTTTATCGATGTGGTCGTTGGGGGAAATATGGACGTATCAACAGACATTTTGCTTTCATTCGTTCATTCTGTCCGCGTGTGTAGACTTGGTGAAGCTCATCTCCTCTCCAAAACCAGGTGGTGCCCATCTCTGTACAAGTTATAGGGCCCATCTCCTGTACAATCTTGGTGCCCATCTCCTGTACAAGTTATGGGGCCCATCTCTGTACAAGTCTTGCCGCCCATCTCCTGTACAAGTTATGGGGCCCATCTCTTGTACAAGTCTTGGTGCCCATCTCCTATACAAGTTATGGGGCCCATCTCCTGTACAAGTCTTGCCGCCCATCTCCTGTACAAGTTATGGGGCCCATCTCCTGTACAAGTCTTGGTGCCCATCTCCTGTACAAGTTATGGGGCCCATCTCCTGTACAAGTCTTGGCGCCCATCTCCTGTACAAGTCTTGGTGCCCATCTCCTGTACAAGTTATGGCGCCCATCTTCTGTACACGTCTTGGCGCCCATCTCTATACAAGTCTTGGTGCCCATCTCCTGTACAAGTCTTGGCGTCCATCTCCTGTACAAGTTATGGGGCCCATCTCCTGTACAAGTCTTGGCGCCCATCTCCTGTGCAAGTCTTGGTGCCCATCTCCTGTACAAGTTATGGGGCCCATCTCCTGTACAAGTCTTGGTGCCCATCTCCTTTACAAGTCTTGGCGTCCATCTCCTGTACAAGTCTTGGTGCCCATCTCCTTTACAAGTCTTGGTGCCCATCTCCTGGCCCTGAGTTATGGGGCCCATCTCCTGTACAAGTCTTGGCGCCCATCTCCTGTACAGAACTTGGCGTCCATCTCCTGTACAAGTTATGGGGCCCATCTCCTGTACAAGTCTTGGTGCCCATCTCTGTACAAGTCTTGGTGCCCATCTCCTGTACAAATCTTGGTGCCCATCTCCTGTACAAGTCTTGGTGCCCATCTCCTTTACAAGTCTTGGCGTCCATCTCCTGGCAATCTTGGTGCCCATCTCCTTTACAAGTCTTGGTGCCCATCTCCTGTACAGTTATGGGGCCCATCTCCTGTACAAGTCTTGGCCCATCTCCTGTACAAGTCTTGGCGTCCATCTCTGTACAAGTTATGGGGCCCATCTGTACAATCGTGGTGCCCATCTCCTGTACAAGTCTTGGTGCCCATCTCCTGTACAAGTCTTGGTGCCCATCTCCTGTACAAGTCTTGGTGCCCATCTCCTGTACAAATCTTGGTGCCCATCTCCTACAAGTTGTGGCGCCCATCTCCTCAGCCTAGTCTTGGCGCCCATCTCCTGTACAAGTTATGGCGTCCATCTCCTGTAGGTCTTGGCGCCCATCTCCTGTACAAGTCTTGGTGCCCATCTCCTGTACAAGTCTTGGTGCCCATCTCCTGTACAAGTCTTGGCGCCCATCTCACCTGTACAAGTCTTGGTGCCCATCTCCTGTACAAGTTATGGCGTCCATCTCCTGTAAGGTCTTAGCGCCCATCTCTGTGCAAGTCTTGGTGCCCATCTCCTGCTACAGTTATGGCGTCCATCTCCTGTAAGGTCTTGGCGCCCATCTCCTGTACAAGTCTTGGTGCCCATCTCCTGTACAAGTCTTGGTGCCCATCTCCTGTACAAGTCTTGGCGCCCATCTCCTGTACAAGTTATGGCGTCCATCTCCTGTAAGGTCTTGGCGCCCATCTCCTGTACAAGTCTTGGTGCCCATCTCCTGTACAAGTCTTGGTGCCCATCTCCTGTACAAGTCTTGGCGCCCATCTGTACAAGTTATGGCGTCCATCTCCTGTCATGCAAATCTTGGTGCCATCTCCTGTACAAGTCTTGGTGCCCATCTCCTGTACAACTCTTGGTGCCCATCTCCTGTACAAGTCTTGGTGCCCATCTCCTGTACAACTCTTGGTGCCCATCTCCTGTACAAGTCTTGGTGCCCATCTCCTGTACAAGTTATGGCGTCCATCTCCTGTACAAGTCTTGGTGCCCATCTCCTGTACAAGTTATGGCGCCCATCTCTGTACAAGTCTTGGCGCCCATCTCCTTTACAGATCTTGGTGGCGCCCATCACCTGTACAAAATGTACAAAATGCTGAATAAAGTGTATAACACGTCTTTATGTTTTCAGTATTGTTGTAACCCTCTAAATTCTAACACATGTAGCCCTCATATTTTAACACACGGCGCTGCTCCATTCGTCACCGGGACAGGTGTGTAAACAAGAGATGTGGGTGGGGTGAAACAACAGTCGTTCCCTCCCCCTTCTCATCTGGCGCTAGCATCAGGACAGTGCATTGAGTCCAGTCACGTGACCTGAATTGAGGGTGGGGGATCTACTTCGGACTTTAGATATAAGCAGTGACCAGAGAGAAAAAGTGGACAGTCCGTGACTTAGCATTTTAGGAAGTTATTCTGAGAACAACGAGTTCGTTACCTGAAGGTAACACGTTCGACTCGCTTGTCGCTGTAGTTATTGTTTCATGTGGATGTATTAGTTTAGCTTAGTAGTTATAGATTTAAATGTAAAGTGAATTTGTAATAATAAATAAAGTATTAGTCTAGAGTTATATTGAACCCACGTGTCCTGTGTGTGAATATTAAAGTTACTACAGTATGATTAAGGTAAGAACTACTATTAAAATGCACGACACTGCTTTATTAATGTTCAGTCTATGCTACATCGTTGAATGATGTGTAGCTTCATCAACTACAACCTCAACTTCAACCTAATTAAGCTTCACCAACTACAATCTCAACTTCATTAACTACAACCTCAGCTTCACCACCTAAAGCTTCATTAACTACAACCTCAACTTCACCACCTAAAGCTTCATTAACTACAACCTCAACTTCACCACCTAAAGTTTCATTAACTACAACCTCAGCTTCACCACATAGAGCTTCATTAACTACAACCTCAGCTTCACCACCTAAAGCTTCAATAACTACAACCTCAACTTCACCACCTAGAGCTTCATTAACTACAACCTCAACTTCACCACCTAAAGCTTCATTAACTACAACCTCAGCTTCACCACCTAGAGCTTCATTAACTACAACCTCAACTTCACCACCTAAAAACTTCATCAACTACAACCTCAACAACACTCATTAAGCTTCATCAACTTCAATCTCAACTTGACCACCTAGAGCTTCATCAACTACAACCTCATCTTAACCTCATTAAGCTTCATCAACTACAACCTCAACTTCACCACCTAAAGCTTCATACAATATTGAAACTTGTCACGAATGATTATTTTAGTACATCAACAACTTCACCAAACATCAGCTACTCGTTTGTTTCAACAATAGCAGAAAAGTATGGACAACTCAAAATATCGTTTGATAATGCTTGAGCACCACTAAAGAAATGATGACATGGATTTAACATAATGCTCCAGGATTTTCAAAACTAGAAGAATCTTACCAAAAGTAAATTTTCAATCACTTTCAAAAATCAGTAATACGAGATGGAACTCAAGGGCAATTTATTGTTTGTCATCATTCGTTCTGATGAGTATCTGCAAACAGCTATGGCAGCATGTGATTTCATCAGTGGTACGTGGGCTGACATCTGGTTCACTGCCCAGTGTTTCAATACTACTAACTTTAATAATTTATCATAAGCTTGTAAGCAGCATACAAAACTTAGAAGTCATTAAAGACATTATGGTTCACAGATCCTTCTTCTATACCAACGAAACGTTCTAATATCTGTGCAGAGAGTGCAATTAAAGTGATACAAGATTTACTACCACTTGCAAGTTCATTGAAATTTCTACTACTAATGCACAATAGAAATGTACATTGTAACATTGCAACTATTATCAATATTATACTTATGTCACTTTTATTTGTAATGGTGAAACCTTTATTGAAATATTTGAAAATTTGTATGTTATAAAATATTCGTGTCGATTGGAGGGTGAACTTTTTTATGCAAAAAAAAATAACCGATATTTTCTTTATTTATGATACAATGCTCCACCAAATATGATATGGGGGATATAGGCTTATATTTTAGTCATACCCCTAATGTGCATGTAGGCGCTTGGACGGTTCCCTTAAGGCGGGGATGTTATCTATTTTGATGGATACCTCAAATCTTACTCAAGAACTACCAGCCACATGTAGGAACCATTCGGTCATTCTGCATTGTAGATGTATTATTGTTAAGGTAGCCTATAAAGCTACTTATCCTTTTGAGGGTACAATGGTTGTCGCTTCATGTAAATAAACTTTATTCGTTGTATTTGCATGAGCCGTATACTCATTTCTTGTTGTTTTATGTGCGTCTTGTGGAACCGCGTGGATGGGTAAAATAGAGGTAATCGCCCAAACTCAGTAGGTGATCAAACACACAAGACAACGTCCGTCACAGATCGCCTATGATCTTGACACCTCCCCTCCCCCCATAGTGTTTCTGCCCCCTCCACCCCCCACGCTGAACCAAACGAAAAGATATATAGAGGATTAACCAGGAGTCTCGGGCTACAACAATGATACAACATATAAAAGTTGTTTGTCGAAGAAAGGTGGGGGGCAGGAGAGATTTCAAATATCGTAGGGGGTGGGGAATTTTATAATCAGTGACCTTTAACCTTTGTTTAGTGTCATCAAAAATATAAGAACGCTTCTGAATGCAAAATTTTTAATTCATCTTTAATTTATAAAATAATAAGCATGCCCATACATAAAATACAAATATAAAAAATGTATTGGGGATTATAATTTCTCTTCATAAGATACAAAAAAATAAGTTGGTGATAATCATTTCTCTTGAATCCTCATAGGCCTGGGTGCGTTTCATTGTAATATTGCTACTAATATTCAAAGATGGTTTATAATGATCATGCATTATACATTTTAAAGAAAAAAAATATTAATTAATGTCATTCACAAACATTTGAAAACATTTGTACACGTTACATTCAATGTTAATATTGAGAACTTTACAAAGCGCAAACTCAGCCGTTACTAGATCCCAAGCTATAGAAGAGTAAAGAGGAAGGTTAGCAACCCAATCCTGTAAAAAAATAAATAAACATAACCGCTACGGAAACTAATGCAATACACACCAACAAAACTCCAAACTGAAATCAGGAAGACGCCTCGATCTAGGACCCTATGACCAGTGGCTCAACAAGCCCCCCCACCCCAGTCCAAAGCGGAGGGACCCTGCAATTTGTCCAAATCCAAAAAAATTTTTTGGATGTGGGGGAAGTATGGTGCTTCTCAATATGCCATAACCACAATAACTTTCTTTCTTTTGTATCATCAATACATAATTAAAGTTACAAAAATTACTGTAAAACTTATGATAATAATAATCTGTTCTATCCTTAATTCTTTATTAATTACTCAATTTTTAGTTTTGATTCGAAAAGTTTAAACAAAAATTTCGACTACGGCAGGCTTTTGTCTTTTTTCAAAATGTGAGCCCCCCCCCAGCATTTTTTGCTGGTTGCACCACTACCTATGACGTATGGCTGGGAAAAAGACACACGGAACCAACCATCCGACAACTCTTCGGACGATGAAGGCAAACACCAGAATAGGAACATGGAACGTTCGCACCATGTATGAAGCAGGAAGTCAGCACTGGTTGCAAAAGAAATGACTAAGTATAAAAAATCCAGATACTAGGTATATCAGAGTACAGATGGAACGGAACAGGTAGGTCAACATTGGCAAGTGGAGTGACATAGAGAGTAGCCATGATGCTATCACCCAATGCAACAAGAGCTTTATGGAATAGCACCCAATGCAGCAAGAGTCCCTATGGAATGACACACGATGCAGCAAGAACCCTTATGGAATAGCACCCAATGCAGCAAGAGCCCTTATGGAATGGCACCCAATGCAGCAAGAGCCTTATGGAATGGCACCCAATGCAGACAAGAGCCCTTATGGAATGGCACCCAATGCAACAAGAGCCCTTATGGAATGGCACCCAATGCAGCAAGAGCCCTTATGGAATAGCACCCAATGCATTAAGAGCCCTTATGGAATGACACCTAATTTATTCCAGTCTGATGACAGCACGCTTTAAATACAAAGGGAGGAATGAATGTCCAAAGTTCCAATAAGTGTCACAAGGGTATTATTTTTATAGCTTAGATTAGAATATCAAAGAAACCCCTGTTTTTGCACGGTGACTGAAGACGACTTCATTTACCATATGCGCCATATCTAAATGACTCGTACATGTAGCAACTGACAGAACTAAAGATAGCCCTACCAAATGATCATACTCATACTATGAGTACTCAGTCTTCACCATACCCCCGTGTTACCAATCATTAAGTAATCATGAAAAAGAACACAACAGATAAAAATCGAGCATAAAAACTATAAGCATCATCATACTAAAATGAACTTAAATCATGTAGGCATGATATTCAGTTTTACAATTTGCCACAACATAACAATATGCATAAAAACTGCATTGTAATAATGATAAATACATATTGAATAATAATACAATATACATATATACATTTTATACATGCCAAATGTGTAATATTACTTGTAATTGTCCCCGTTTTGTCTGTCCGTCTGTCATCACCCCTAGATCTCAACAACCATAAGTCCTAGACCCATGATGTATATATCATTTTGTAGGTCTTGGCCTGCCAAGAAATGACTTTTTCCATTTCGCGATATGACCTCTCAGGGCCGTAAAGGGGGCCTTAGTACCGTTTTTTACTATATAAGCTATATTAATAAAGAAGCGCTATATCTCAGCAACTATAAGTCCTAGACCCATGATGTATATATCATTTTGTAGGTCTTGGCTTGCCATGTGTACATCAAAAGTCCATTTTGCGATAGGACCTCTGAGGGCCGGGATTCAGGGCTCCTAAGGGGCTTATATATTATATATACACCTTGTACGTTCAATAGCCCGTTCATTTGGTGCGAAATACTGCAGCACGTAGTTTCACCAAGATTTATTAAGAAACTCATCAAATGAAATAGTAAGCTTGTGTTCTGAGTTTAATTGAAAGTATCAGAGCTATGCAACAATTGACGGAGTTTTCGGACGATTAAATGACTATAATTTCGAATGTTTTCAATTATGAGTCCTATTTCAGTAACCACAAACCACTTGTAGTTAGATTTAAGAAACAATAATTTTTTTTCAAATATAAAGAAACGTCTTTATAATTTATTTTTTACAGATATATGCATTACACAATTGAATTTATAAACATTTCCAAAATTTACAAATATTTACTGAAAGCTAACAAACGTACTGATACATAATACGAAAATGCTCTAACACGTCCTGTGTCCAGAATGGAACAGGCTTAATTGCTTGTTTAATGTGTGATTAATTCTTTTCCTTTTTTTTTCTCTTTTTAAAAAAAAAATTATTATTCTATATTTTTATTTATTTTATCGTCAAAATAAATCTTCATAATAATAATCAGTGGTTTTTTTTTGTGACGTTACCCACCGGTACGGCGTACCATCACATTTTTCAATTTGGGGGAAAATTATTACTTTTCTTGCATTTTAACGTTTAATATTGATTTATTATATTACTAATTTGTTAAAATTGAATTATTTTAAAATTGTGCGCAGTAATAACTAAACTAGACGCAGTAATAACTAAACTAGACGCAGTAATAACTAAACTAGACGCAGTAATAACTAAACTAGACGCAGTAATAACTAAACTAGACGCAGTAATAACTAAACTAGACGCTGGGTTTTAGCTAAAATTTAGGCAATCCATCACTGAGTAACGGCACCTTTTATTTTTTTTACAAAAAAAAAAGCACTGATAATAAAGAATTAATGAAAATCATTTCCTACTGTCAGGACGTAGAAGGGTTAAAACCATTTCAATGACACATATTTAATACTGTGTCGGCAATATCACGTGATATTGTGTCTGCAATATCAGATAACATTTTTTTATGACGTTCACTTTTTTTTAGTTGAAGTAGCCAATGGTTATGTAACAAGAGCAAAGTTCGAAATTAAACTTCGGTCAAGAAAAAAAAAATTACATGAACTTAACTGCTTATCTGTTCCTGAGATTACAGTCAGTCCTGAGTATGAGGTAGAGGGGAGGAGGGGGTAGCAGTTGGGCTACTGGTCCAGGGCCCCCTATTCTCAAGGGAAGGCCTAGTTGTCTGATGCAAAATTAATTTGAGAAATACATTTTTACGTCATATTTTTGTTTTAATTGTTTTTTAATCATAGGTGAAAACCAGCCGGCCCCCCTGTCCCCCCCCCCCGCACGTTACGGGCCTGGGTGGGGGTGTTACAACAAATGTCTAGCAGTGTTTTTATATTTTAAATCTTCTAACTAAAGCTAAAATTGTTTTAACATAAAAGGCAGACCAGAGCAGGACAATAATTAATTATACGCTCCACTTGTAAAATCAATGACTTTTAAATGTTGTGTTAATTCATTAGAAGTAAATTAAAATTGATTAGGTCCATATCGAACATGTTAAATGACCGTAATTTTAACGCAATATTTAATTCATTCTGGTTTTATGGTATGTAAATGTACTTAATAACATGGATATGAATTTAAGAAAAATATTGCTATAAACTATTTTAAAGTAAAATAAGAACATCTTAGTCTGTATGAAGTAAATTGTTCTTTTTCCAGTTTTGTGCTTATCAAACAACTTTTTTTTTATTCTTGAAAAGTAGTCATCTCTATGACATTCTCCGGGATAGGTTCGGGGGTAAATCGATGAGAAATACAGGAGCAAAACATTTCCTTAAAAGCTTTGTTGTAGTTAGAACCCATGAAGAAAAAAATGATGAAATGAGAGGCTGCATTGATGAAGTCTAACAAGTAGATAATGTGCACAATGGTCATGAATATAAGTCCTTGGCTTTCCAAATAATGATATTCTGAGACGACTAGCATGGCCACAAAGTGGCACACTCTAGGGATGACACAAATTATGTATATAATGATCGTCGTCATCAGCATTTTCATGACTTTATGATCGATGTTGTCCCATTCATCGTGGCCTCCGCTGAACACCGCCCGTCTGGATCTGGCCAGGAACAGCTGACGTGTGATGATTAACGTAGAGGAGGTCATGCATGCCAAACTGGCCAGTGGAAATATAACGTTGAGGATGTTGTATACAGACACATAATCCTGGCCATGCCTGTAAAAAAATCTGTGTAGTTAACACAGTGAATTACTGTGTTGTAGAAGGAGTTGTACGTTGGGGTGCATTCGAAAATAAAGAGCATCGGCGACAGTGTTATGAAAACAATTCCCACGATGACTGCAATTATGATGATGGTGGTTCTTGGGGACAGCATCGTCCTAGCCCTTAGGGGCATGCTGACGCATAGGCAACTTTCCACTGATAAAAAGCCAGCAACGACATACGCCGCATTTGCGCTAATAAGCTGCAAGAAGCTCACTTGTGGGAATAGACATTGCTCCCACGTTAGAGCCTTTGCAGGCGAAAATATGTTGATGGGCCAGTAAAGCAAGATGAAGAATGCACAAGACATTTGAAGGATGTCACACAACGTTAACCCTATTATGGATATGTTGACACTGTCGTGCAGGCCTAGGCGTCGAAACACGGCGACATTGATGGCAGATGTTACCAGCCCGAACACTACCACTGGAAAAGACAGTCCGGCGTGCAGAACACTCTTCACGACAAAAAACTCCTCGGAAGAAACGATGAACTCTTCATAGTGTGGGTTGAGGTCGCACATGTTTGAACAAATCTGAAACAGATACATTTTAATGATTATTATTTTTTAATTGTCATTATTTTAAAAGCCTTTAGTTAACTTCTTTTTTTTGTTAAAAGGGGCAGTACTAGAAACGTATATTATTTGTAGCCTTTCATTCTAACCAAGTGAAGTCTTGTCTATTTGCCATGTCCGGTGCCTTTAAAATCTCCCGCGCACCTTGCACGATGTTACTGAATACTCCAAAGTAGGGATTACTGGATACTTAAGTTGGGGGTTACTGGATACTCCAAAGTAGGGATTACTGCATACTTAAGTAGGAGTTACGGGTTCGACACTAGATGAAGATTTACTAGAGACATAATGCAACAGGGACGGGGAACGGGTGGACGTGCAGTTTAGAGAGCTCGACATTCGATCGGAGGGGTCCCGGGTTCAAACCTCAGAAAGAAACCTTGAGATTTTTTATGTCCTGGTGGTAGCCCCCACGTCCACTAGCTTTAAAGGTGGCTGGGCGTTGTGCTAACCACACATTCCCTAAATATGCCGAGGTTATAGAAACAGATGAATTCTACACTTTATCTGCCCCGATGGCCCTTTTGGGCTAAGGAAACTTTACTTTTTGTATAGAAGGGCCCAAACGGGATCTTTAATAAAACAAAATAAAAACAGGTGGAAGGGTTATTTCTAAATTCTAATGTTTATTCTAATTCAATGTTATTGATGTAAGCAAGCATAGTTTGTTGGGGGAGAGGGGAGTCTACACGCGGTCCAGATGAACCAGCCTAACGAACCTTAGCTTGCCCTTGTGTGTCCTAGAATGCCTTTAGCAGAAACCTCTGGGCTATACGTTCGGTGGACGGCAGCGCTTGTTTGGTCATGCAGTTCAGGTCTCTGTGACACAAGTCCCCGTTGGCACCTTTATGCTTTTGCTATCTATGATATGTATGGAGATAATATAAAAAAAAACAATGACAAACAAATTTACATAGTAGTGGCTATAGAATCAAGAGGCATATATATATATATATATATATATATATATATATATATATATATACATATATATATATATATATATATAATTTATACACACACACACATACACACACATACACACACACACACACACACTAATAACAAATAGTACTTACTTATTCAGATCAGAGTCAGGAAGCGCACAAATAAAACAACATGCACCAAAAGAGAATCAATTTATGTACCTGAAATAAAATTTAAAATGTGCGAGGAAGTAAAGTAAACAATGATGTAAACTAAACAGTGATGTAAAGTAAACAGTGATGTAAACAGTGATGTAAAGTAAATAGAGATGTAAAGTAAACAATGGTGTAAACTAAACAGTGATGTAAAGTATATAGACATGTAAGGTAAACAATGGTGTAAACTAAACAGTGATGTAAAGTAAATAGAGATGTAAGGTAAACAATGGTGTAAACTAAACAGTGATGTAAAGTAAATAGAGATGTAAGGTAAACAATGGTGTAAACTAAACTGTGATGTAAAGTAAATAGAGATGTAAGGTAAACAATGGTGTAAACTAAAAAGTGATGTACAGTAAATATAGATGTAAAGTATAAAATGGTGTAAACTAAACAGTAATGTAAAGTAAATAGCGATGTAAAGTAAACAATGCTGTAAACTAACCAGTGATGTAAAGTAGATAAAGATGTAAAGTAAACAGATATGTAAACAGAGATGTAAAGTAAACAGAGATGTAAAGTAAACAGTGATGTAAAGTAAACAGAGATGTAAAGTAAACAATGATGTAAAGTAAACAGAGATGTAAAGTACAACAACCATGACCTACAATTGAACTGTTTTCTATCGCCTCAACGTTTACTTTTATATTCGAATATCTATTTGGAACTTTTTTAAACGTAAATTTAAAAAAACAAACAAATCATGTAGCAATATTTGTACTTACTTACAATTTTGCTCAGAGTGATGAAACACACCACGTGATGACAACAATGAGACCCGTCTCTGAGAGTGAAAACTGCTCCCAAGCGCAGAAAATGAGCCAATGAAAGCTTGCAGTTTGATCTCTTACTGGGTGTGAAGGCACCTTGGAAGGATGAGGTGAAATCTCTTAGATCTTATAAACTAACATAAACCACTCATGGGACTGTTGTGTTAATTGTTCCTCACCCACCACCCCCCTTTACAACCCCACCATAGTCCATAGTGACATGGCTACAGAGGCGCCATGGGAAATATAGCGAATACTTTACATATGACCTGAAATATCCATCAGTCCTCACCGGAGATCGAACCTGGTCGACAGTCCAACGTTTTACAATATCACCTTATGCACACAATACAATAAACTACAATAGACTTGGGCACTTGACTTATAAAATCGGCAATGAAATTTGAAAAGTTCAATGTAAAAAAAAAAATAACCGCGGCGGTGTAGAGCGCTAGAGTCAACCAGGGAGTCCCCGGGATTGAACCTCGTGATTTTCTCAGGTTCCCCCCAGGAACGGTGGTCAAAGGTTATCAACAGCTAGTATCGCACATTTTTACCCGATAGAAAGAAAGAGTTTGAGAGCCGCTGATATAGATCAAATACAAATGAATATAATTTTCTGCTGTTAATTATGATATACTAAACTTATTTAATGAATTCATGTATGTCGCCTCCCCCCCCCCCCAAGCACTGTTAAGATCCACATGTCCACATGTGGTCCTTCTTGTCACTGCTATTAGTGATCACAGCCGGAGCACTTCTACTCGAGGCAATGAGCCTAGATAGCGTCCATTCTACGAGGACCCTAGTATAAAAATTGTAATCTCAAAACAAGTGTACCATAGATACTCTTTCATTCTCTCTCTCTCTCTCTCTCTCTCTCTCTCTCTCTCTCTCTCTCTCTCTTTCCTTCTAAAAACTCTCATTTATTCTCTGAACTAAGATTCTGAGAGATGAAACTCGCTGTATTATCCCTCAATATCCCGGAGCTGCCAGTTTGGCCTATTGCCAGCAAGCTATCTGTTTTTGTGGGCCCTAGGCCAAGTTATATTTAGACGCATTATTCAAAAGAACATTTGCAAATCTCACTCCCTAAGTATACCCACCACCACCACCACCGGCAAAGCTGTTTTCATTTAGCCCAAAGACTGAAAGTGCTAAACGCAAGCGGTTGACTGAGATTTTTGAGGTTCTGTGCATATTTAACTCCCAAATGAAAAGACTGAAATAAAAAAAAAAAGGAGTTGGTGATAACTCTGTTATACATTTGGTCTTATTGGGACTACCCCTACCCCATGAAAAGGAAAGGCGCGTGCCTAGTGCGTCTGCCGTTAGATCCGCATTTGAGGCCAACCACAAACAATTAGTCTGAGACCCCGACATAACCGACTTAAAAATTGGCTGTCAGAGGGGGTTCGACTTGTAATTGGCTGTCAAAGGGGGTCCGAGTTGTAATTGTCTGTCAGAGGGGGGGGGGCAAGCTTTAATTAGCTGTCAGATGGGGTCTGAGTTATAATTGGCTGTCAAAGGGGGTCCGACTTGTAATTGGCTGTCAGAGGGGGACCAAGTTGTAATTGGCTGTCAGAGGGGGTCCAAGCTGCAATTGGCTGTCAGAGGGGGTCCAAGTTGCAATTGGCTGTCAGAGGGGGCCCAAGCTGTAAATGGCTGTCAGAGGGGGCCCAAGCTGTAAATGGCTGTCAGAGGGGGCCCAGGCTGTAAATGGCTGTCAGAGGGGGTTCAAGCTGTAATTGGCTGTCAGAGGGGGTCCGAGTTGTAATTGGCTGTCAGAGGAGGTCCAAGCTGTAATTGGCTGTCAGAGGGGGGTCCAAGTTGTAATTGGGGTGTCAGAGGGGGTCCAAGCTATAATTCGCCGTCAGAGGGGGCCCAAGCTGTAATTGGCTGTCAGAGGGGGCTAAGCTGTAGAATTCATTCAACTTTTAAAATGTTGTAGAATGATTTTTGTATATATTCTGAGGAATTTCATTTTTACATTTTAGTACATTTTAATTAAATCATTTTTTTTTGGTTCAGATATATTTGATTTATTAGCTTTGCTCAAAGATATCAATTTTGCACGTGTTAATTTTCTGTTTGGTGATTTTGAAAAAAACAAACTGTCAAAGTGTTTTTTTAGCAACTGTAACATTTACTGTTTTCTTTGCCTTGATTAAATATAAGTTTTATAAAAGTTCTAATTGTATATTGTCAAAGAGATTACTATATGTCCTTCGATTAAAGGCAATTTATTTTTTCTTTGCTTGTTTTTGCAAATCTTATGGTTTATTTTCTAGTTCTACGTTTTTGCAAATCTTGTGGTTTATTTCTAGTTCTACGTTTTTGCAAATCTTGTGGTTTATTTCTAGTTCTACGTTTTTGCAAATCTTGTGGTTTATTTCTAGTTCTACGTTTCTGCAAATCTTGTGGTTTATTTCTAGTTCTACGTTTTTGCAAATCTTGTGGTTTATTTCTAGTTCTACGTTTCTGCAAATCTTCTGGTTTATTTCTAGTTCTACGTTTTTGCAAATCTTGTGGTTTATTTCTAGTTCTACGTTTCTGAAAATCTTGTGGTTTATTTCTAGTTCTACGCTTATTAAAAACTGACATCTAGAAATATCTATCTAAAATATTGGGGAAATAGAGACATATATTTTATACATGATATATGCTTTGTGTGTCATGATTTGACTATGATTTTTGAAATATATAGCGCTTTATGAAACGTGACTTAAACATTCGTTATAAAGTAGACATCGAAAAATATAGCAGTAGCTGACTTATAACTTAACACAGGAAATACTTCATACAGAGAGTGAATCTTTTAATTAATTCTTTTAATAAGGACTAAAGCGATGCCGCCAATTCTGTTATTTTCACTTTTAATAGGATGGTACCTAAATATTGATAACGTATAAGGCGGCATTTCTTCGGTCATTTTTTTTAATGGATTTACGGGGAGACAAGTGTTATCTTAACCCCCCCCACACACACACACGCACACGCACGCGCACACGCGCGCGCACACGCGCACGCGCACGAGCACACGGACGCGCGCACGCGCACGAGCACGAGCACGCACGCACGCGCGCACGCACGCACACACACACACATACACATTCACCCCTCCGCAACTGATAGCCGAACGGTTACAATTGTTTTATGACGAACATAAACAAATAATTCATAAAAACTGTAATTTACGGGGAGACAAGTGTTATCTTAACCCCCCCCCCACACACACACACACGCACACACACATGCACACGCACGCGTACACGCGCACGCGCACGAGCACACGGACGCGCGCACGCGCACGCGCACGAGCACGCGCACACGCACGCACGCACACACACACATACAAACACACACACATACACATTCACCCCTCCGCAACTGATAGCCGAACGGTTACAATTGTTTTATGACGAACATAAACAAATAATTCATAAAAACTGTAATTGTAAATAAATTTTGACATTTCTTTTTAAATTGTACTAATCTGGCGGGCTTTCGTTTCTTAAACGAGTTTAAGCCGTTTATCGTTAAAAAAATATATATGAAAAGTACGGTAAGAGTTGCATTATTATTATCCTATAATAAAATATATAATTTACAGACTCGTGATTTTGAGAATCATAAAACATGATTTATTTATTCTTAATTTGAGAAAAAAAAAAGAGGAAACGTATTTTGGATCCTTGTGGGAGCAATTGTCCTGCTCGTTTCACCCTGTCCCGGCAATAGTCCTGCTCGTTTCACCCTGTCCCGGCAATAGTCCTGCTCGTTTCACCCTGTCCCGGCAAATGACGGCCATGGGAATTTAACTTATTAGTTACACACTAATTTCAAAATGCATAAAACTAAATATAAAAGTTGCAGAATTAGTAGCGAAACAATGCATTTAAATTACCGAATATTCGGATATGATGCGCTAGTATTTTTTTTTGTTTTCCATATAATCGGAAGAAAAAACTGGGAAAATTTGTATAAATATTTATCTATTATCTGTATAATCTATTCAATATTGTTTATCTATTTTTTCAATCAAATCTATCCAGATAATAAACTTGAAAATTGTAATTCTATAATTTAAGCACTTTGTTAAATTGAGATTAATTGAAATCAAACCAGACAAGTACTGCCATCCATCAAGTATTTGTATTATCTATACAATACTGTTTAAGTATCTATTTTTTCAGTCAAATCTATCCAGATAATAAACTTAAAAAATTTAATTCTATAAGTTAAACAATTTGTTAAATTGAGATTAATTGAAATCAAACCAGATAAGTACTGCCGTCCATCAAGTGTGTACTTTTCATAACAAAATGTTCCAACTAAAATAATTCAATGTAATCAAAATTCGGCTAACCATAAGATGAATATTTTCATAACTATGAAGTTGAATTTGATTATGTCCATACCTTTTAACAATCCACTTACACTGAGAGCTGAACTGTATCACATACCCTAATAAATTTACTCTAAAAATCTTGAAGGAAAAAATATACATGTGTATACAACATATAAATGTCTGTGTTGTTGGGTCATGATTTAAATATGTAGGTCACATGATTTATGAAATATAAATTCCTTTTTAATAGGGTAGCACCTAAATATTGATAACGTACATGGCGGCATTTCCTTTTTAATAGGGTAGCACCTAAATATTGATAACGTACATGGCGGCATTTCCTTTTTAATAGGGTAGCACCTAAATATTGATAACGTACATGACGGCATTACCTTTTTAATAGGGTAGCACCTAAATATTGATAACGTACATGGCGGCATTTCCATTTTAAAAAAATGGATTTAGGGGGAGACAAGTGATATCCTGACCACACCCCCCTTCAGCACTTGAACCACCTATTACAGACCTGGTGATTTAAATACGCTAGCTGAACGGGTGAAATTGTTTGTGTGAAGAAAATACAAAAATTAATGCATGCAATCTGTGAATGAAAGTAAATTTTGAAATTTCTTTTAAATTGTACTTAAGTATGTAAATGGACTAGATAGTTTCATACCTTTTAACAGTTCAAGTACACTGAGAGCTGAATTTTGAACTTTTAATAAACTCCTCAATAACAGACAGGATCTTCTGAATTTTTGAAGACAGTATCTCACATGTGCACACAGTCAAACGTTGCCTCATTATGTAGTTTATATATTACCTTTTCGTTATGATCTCAGTTTCAGACTTTAAATGTCTTATTAATCTTACACCTACCCCGTCATTGACTTCCCATGTTTCAATGTCCATTTTTTTTCAGGCGCCTCGAAAGTGATAAATGATTGGTTTCCTGTAAATTAAACAATAACTTTCAAGTCTTTTTTATGTTTCTTTGCTTAGACGCTAAAAGATAGAATGCGTAAACAGTTAGATATCTCTAATTAAAATTTTGTTGGTATTTTTTCTCTCTCTCTCTCTCTCCCTTCCCATCTCCCTTCCCTCCCTCCCGAGATCCCTCTCCTCCAAGCTCTCTCTCCTCCCTCCCTCCCAGACTCTCTCTCTTCCCTTCTCTCCATGTCTTCTCCCTCACTCTCTCCTCCTCCTTCCTTCCCCTCTCTATTTCTCGCTCCCTCCTCTCGGTCCCCACCTCTCTCTCTCTCATTCCTCCCCCCAACGTCTTGCTCCTCACCTTCCCCCTCTCTTTCTTCCTTCCCCTCTCCTTCAATACTCTCCATTCCTCTCTCCCTCAATCTCCCCCGTCTCTTCCTCCCTGTCCCCCCCATCCATCTCTCTCACCCTCTCTGACCTCCCTCCCTCTCTCCTTCTCTCTCTCTTCCCCTTCCTTCCCTCCCCCTTCCTCACTGGCTCCCCTACCATCTCTCTCCCCTCTCCCTTCTCCTAACTCTCTCAGCCTCTTTCCTCTCCTCTCTCTTTCCTTATACTCGGGTAAACCAGACAAAAATAGCAGGTACACATTGAAATACCGACCCCCCACCCCCCGAGACTAGCTTGGCTATTACATTTGATTCTTAGGATTGATGATCGTAAGTACCCCCAGCACCATGATTTATCTCGGGGCAGGCCATCTGCCAGCCAAAATATTGGGGCCCCCTTGTAATCTCCACCGATTGGGCTCCCTCTGACAACACGCATACACAAATTGCTATGTCATTTTACAGCACCCGACTTGGCCCCCTTAAGAGCAGGAGCCCATTAATTATGTTTAGGTCGCACCCCACTTGAGGCGGCCCTGCTAAGAGCCCTGCAATAATATAGAGACGGTTCTGGCACTTGCATAGTCTTTTACATTAGCTTCCACCCGTCAAACCTCCAAAAAAAAAAACTCACGCACACTATCACAGACACACACACACACACGTATTTATTATCACCGCACGCTCCCCTCCCACACCCCACATACAAAAAACCATTTTTGTTTGTACCGTCTGAGACGTAGTTGAGTGCCCCGCCCCCCCACCCACCCCCTCATGGATACCCCCATCCCTACCACGCCAACACGATTTCCCTGATTTATCTAATTAGCCTCTTATTCCTTTTTTTTTAAATTAAATTTAATTAGACATTTCATCAAATTAGATCCACCTTAGAACATTTACATTCAACCGTCGCGTCACACACACACACACACACACACACACACACATTTTCCTTATACCATGTTTTAAACGTCTTCAGCGCTTTGAAGAGTTATAATGAACTAATTAGGGACATTATTGTATAACTCTTAAATGGTTGACCCGTGAGGTCTTCTTATGTTGTTGTTTTTTTGGAGGCCCTATGTAAGTGAACATTGTTGGCTCCGAGACAAAGGAACAAAGATTTATGTGTGTGTGTGTGTGTGTGTGTTTGTGTGTGTGTGCTAGTGTGTGTGTGTTTGTGTGGGAGGTTTGACGGGTGGAATCTAATGTTTAAGATTATGCACGTGCCATAACCGTCTCAACAATCTTATGAAATGGTGCATTTAGGGTTGTCAGACAACGGAATATTAAAGGGCTGCAAGCTAAGGCGAAACTAGTCAAAGGCACATTTCTCTGGCCGTAGAAGAAAACGCCCCTTGCAAAATATCGGGACCACTTTGAAAACTTCACCCCTCCTCTCTGACAGCCACTATCTAACCCCTCCATCTGACAGCCACTATCTAACCCCTCCTCTCTGACAGCCACTATCTAACTCCTCCTCTCTGACAGCCACTATCTAACTCCTCCTCTCTGACAGCCACTATCTAACCCCTCCTCTCTGACAGCCACTATCTAACCCCTCCATCTGACAGCCACTATCTAACTCCTCCTCTCTGACAGCCACTATCTAACTCCTCCTCTCTGACAGCCACTATCTAACCCCTCCTCACTGACAGCCACTATCTAACCCCTCCTCTCTGACAGCCACTATCTAACTCCTCCTCTCTGACAGCCACTATCTAACTCCTCCTCTCTGACAGCCACTATCTAACCCCTCCTCTATGACAGCCACTATCTAACCCCTCCATCTGACAGCCGCCAACTATAAAGTACACAGATTGACTCTTCTTGTGCCTGGCTAAAAAGAGGTTACAGCTTGAAAAAGGGGGGGGGCATTTAGCTCCCTAGTTTGCCATCTAGTTGCCACCTAGAATGCCATCTAGTTTGTCACCTAGTTTGCCACCTAATTTGCCATGTAGTTTGTCACCTAGTTTGCCACCTAGTTTGCCATGTAGTTTGTTATCTAGTTTGCCATCTAGTCTACCATCTAGTCTACCATCTAGTTTACCATCTAGTTTGCCACCTAGTTTGCCATGTAGTTTGTCACCTAGTTTGCCACCTAGTTTGCCATGGAGTTTGTTATCTAGTTTGTTATCTAGTTTGCCATCTAGTCTACCATCTAGTCTACCATCTAGTCTACCATCTAGTCTACCATCTAGTTTACCATCTAGTTTACCATCTAGTTTGCCACCTAGTTTGCCACTAGTTTGCCACCTAGTTTACCATCTAGTTTACCATCTAGTTTGCCACCTAGTTTGCCACTAGTTTGCCACCTAGTTTGCCTAACCATAGACACCCACTGTAGACCTATATATAATTCGAGTGTATAAAATTATTATCCAGAGGCGGACTTAGGTCAGTTGAGGTCCCGGGTGCAAAGGAAATATTGGGAGCCTAAAAAACAAATGAGATATTAAAGGGTTTTTGTGGGATCCTTTCAAAGTCGGGACGCCTGGAGTGTGCCCGATGTGCCGGTCCTTAAATGTAGATGATAGATAGATAGATAGATAGATAGATAGATAGATAGATAGATAGATAGATAGATAGATAGATAGATAGATAGATAGATAGATAGATAGATAGATAGATAGATAGATAGATAGATAGATAGATAGATAAATAGACAGACAGACAGACAGACAGACAGACAGACAGACAGATAGATAGATAGATAGATAGATAGATAGATAGATAGATAGATAGATAGATAGATAGATAGATAGATAGATAGATAGATAGATAGATAGATAGATAGATAGATAGATAGATAGACTGTAACATTGAATCTATGTGTATATGTGTATGTGTCTGTTTGTGTATGTGTGTGTATGTGTGTATGTGTGTGTATGTATGTGTGTGTGTGTATGTCTGTGTGTATGTATGTGTGTGTAGGTGTGTACGTCTGTGTGTATATGTGTTTGTGTGTGTATATGTGTTTGTGTGTGTATATATGTGTGTATATGTGTGTGTGTGTATATGTGTGTATATGTGTATGTGTGTATATGTGTATGTGTGTGTATGTATGTGTATGTGTGTATGTATGTGTGTATGTGTGTGTATGTGTGTGTTGTGTATGTGTGTGTATGCCTGTGTATGTGTGTATATGTGTGTATGTATGTGTGTGTATGCGTGTGTGTTTATGTGTGTGCATATGTGGTTTTGTAGTGTCGCTGTAAGCAATGATTATGTGCATCTCCCCCCCCCCACTCCAAGGCCCAGACAATCGTGTCCGTTTAAAAAATGTCATTTTTCTATAAGGTGTGTGTTTTAGTAAACCTCCACCTATTTTTAAAAATTCATTCTACATAATTTTTTTATCCTAAAACATTCCAAAAAGATGCATCACGTGTTGAGATCTGGAACTTTTAAACCGAAATAAAGCATTGGTTTTAGTAACAATCGACAAAAACAGAAAAAAAAAAATAAAGTAAAAGAATGTGAACCAACCAAAATTCAGAAAGAACCTGTTCGGAATATAACAAGGAAAACAAAACGAGTGTGGCTAAGAAAATCTTAAATTGGATTTTCATGGACTGGGTTAGATTGACCGGAGCATGCTCCACTCTGCGTCATAAATAAACCACCCCACTTAAAGCGCTTACTTAGAGACTTAACCACATTCAGTAGATAGATAAACCGATCGATTTAAAAAAAAATAAATTAATTAAGGATTTAAATCAGTCTAGAAAAGTAATGCGGGGCTCGAATGTAGGTGACGATAAAAATAATTTATACAGATGCTCCGTATCACGTGTTGTATTGATTGCATCGGAGCCTTTTGGTAAAACTATAATCAAAACAGCAGCCACAATATGGCTGAAGTAATACATCAGAAGACAGCGCAAAAGAAACTTTTTTGACCTAGTTCCACTCCTCTCTCAAATAATCGACGAATCACCGAATCTGTCAGTTAATGTCAAACAGATATTTATCAAAATCGTCACTAGTGTTGAATGTCAAAATGCAGAGGCCCCCAAAGAAGACAAGCCCACCCCCACCCCCCACGGGCCCTCAAATCCCTAGGTTCGGCACTGGCGTACGGGCATGGGTGTATGGTTTTGTTGTGCTCGCACGGCTGCATTATAGTACGAATGGTCAGGGGAAGAGAATCAGTGTTTGACTGGTGACAGAGTGAGATCAAGGAACACGCGTGTGGGTGCGCGTATAGTGAACGAGTAAAGTGCGGAGATGATGGCCAAGTGATTTACTCAAGCGTGTGATATAAGACTTGTTGTATAATATATATCCAGCTGGAGTTATTGTTAATTGTCACGCACATACTTTCTGTGTTATTTCTAAAACCCCTAGACCAGTGAGTGCGTGAAATATATATATATATATATATATATATATATATATATATATATATATATTATAAATTATTGTTACTTGAGTACAGTGGCGCAACCAGCAAAAAATGGGGGGGGGGGCCCTCACATTATGAAAAAAGACAGTTTGACAGTCTTTTTTGTAACTTTATAACATTAATTATGTATTGATGATTTACCCTGGGGGGGGGGCTCAAGCTCCCCCTCCCCCTCCCCCCGGTTGCGCCACTGCTTGAGTATCCCGTGTTTACTTTTTTTTTTTTTGGCAAATTGTGGATAGTGATGTTGATATTAGGAAGGCGTCACTTTTTCCTAACCCTATTGAGGTCTCCTCCGACGTCTCCCCCTTTTTTTTTAAAAAAAAATTGTGGATAGCGATCATTTATTTAACTTAATTACCAGTAGAACTATTTTTGGCATCAACTAAGCTGAATAAGTGGAGATGCTTAATAAAGTTCGTGTAGAATTAAAACATGGGAGAATGTTTCAACATTTCTAAGTCAATAATTGTTCCCTTTACTTCTACAGTTTTAAAAGTTGAGCAAGATTTCCTACATACTTGTCCGTTTTTTACATACACACCCCCTCCAAATCCCTTTTCTTCCGTAAGTGGCCACACAATGCCTTCATTTTGTGTATGTCCATCCAGAATAAACTGGTAGGCTTTTCAATAGCAATGCTTACTATGTATATTCTTCTGATTGTAACGTATGTATGCAAGCATCGTGTGACAAACACATACGTGTTGTTGACCAAATGCCTTTTCCCATGGACCTTTCAGCGGCCCTGAATATGATAATGAAAACGTGCAACATCGAATTTTTTTTTTTTAAATTATGCTTACATGCCAACTATTTTTTATTCAAAATCGTGCTGTTCCACAAAGTTGAAATTTTAAACATGGGGAAATACGGTATATATATATATATATATATATATATATATATATATATATATATATATATATATATATATAAGTAAAGAAAGCATGTCTATGGGTGGAAGGTTTTTAAATCAAACACTTCCTGTGATAAATGACCAGTGCTATGGAATTAATATTGATCCAACATCACGATAGAAGTTGTGTGTGTGTGTGTGTGTGTGGTGTGTGTCAAAGTCCCTACAAAGATGAGATTTGTATCTCTTAGATCCCGAAAACAGCTATAGGGGCAAAAGTGTAACTGCCATAGATGCTCCGGTGTAGGCAGAGGAAACTTTCCCTGCTAAAAATTCCTTGGTTCTCATTGGCAAACCAAGCCCGGTCCCGATGTACACCACTCGACCATTCGTCACCTTCATACGTCGCCTCCTTCAATGGGGCGGTTTTCGAAGTGCCCTTCTTTTTTTCCAAACCATCTCCGAACTTTCCAATTTACCACATCCTGAACTGAACAATGTTTGATCAACTGCTGTGGATTGTTCGGTAGCTGCTGTTAATAAACATACAGTTTATTAATTTTTTTTTGTTTACCTTCACCAAAGATGGATAACTCTTAAAGAATGCTTTGAAAAAAAAAACATCATCAGTTGTACTAAGTTTATCACGGTGGGTTACCGGTTCCAATCCCGGCATGTTCGGTCACCTACCTATGTACTGATGACTAGCTGATCTGAGTTACATTGCTAACAAACTGAATAAAAAGCACAGTTTCTTTGCACGATTATTTTATTTTCATTCAGCAATAAATTACAAAAAAGACTTATTTACATCAACAGTAAGTAAACAATAAATTTTACATATTTCCTTTAGTTTCCCATCGATGCTTTGGCTCAAATCTGAAAGTAAGGGGAAATAAACAGTATGTTAAAAAAAAGACCAGGATAAAGTGATATATTATCTCCCTGAAAATCAATATTTTAAAATTAAACATATTGCATTTATTAGTTTTAAAAATATTTACCCCCAGTGAAGTTTCTTTTTCCTTTTTGCTTTGACTGAATTTTCTTCCATCTAGAAATAAAAATATACACACGAAAGATAAAAATATTATGATAAAACAAGGCTTAATCAATCAACTAAAAAAAAAATGTCATGTTACATTAAAGTAAAACATCTGAAATATTTTAAATATAAAACAAAGCTGTCACAATCAATTAAATTATAGAGAATGTAATTCTGGTGTATTTTTAGAGGGTAACAATTAAATATGAATAAATTACTATAAAATTCATTCTTATATAAAATTTTAGAAAAAAAAAAATCTTTAAGTGATTTTTGTATCATATCATTGACAACTAACAATTGGTTATCAAGAGATATGAAGGAAAGTAAAAAAAAAGAAAATATTTCCTGACAGAGCTTTTTGGGGCATCAGAGCAGATGAGCTCACTCGCTTTTAGATATACTATTGTGTGGATAGAATAATGGCCAGTCACCAGAGCCACATCTAACTGTTGTGTGGATAGAATAATGGCCAGTCACCAGAGCCATATCTAACTATTGTGGTGCCCTGTGGGAGTTACATTTATGGGTGCCATCCTCCCAATCTGAAAACATTTAACAGCGCTCTCTCAGCACCCTTCCTAGAAAAGTCCCTTTTGGCAGCTGCACATTCTACGTTACCCTTTGTACTCTACTGCCAATCACAAACTATTTATTTTCCATGACTTATATGGTGTAACTATTTTAAGCTTGGTTGACTCAAAAAACGTAAGCTTGACAATATTGGCATAAGCTGGTGCTCAAAACCAGGACCTTGAGATCTTCTGTCAAGCGCTCTACTGCAGGGCCAGCCTACCCTCACATAGTTTATAAATTCTTGTAATCTGAGAGAAAACAGGCAAAAAAAAAAAGCAGAAGAAAAAGGAAAGCAACATGTAGTAGGTATACAACAGATCCTTCAAAAAAGCAACATGTAGCAGGTATACAACAGACCCTTCAAAAAAGCAACATGTAGCAGGTATACAACAGATCCTTCAAAAAAATGGGGAAAAGGACAAGAGATCTCACAGATTAGAGAAATTACACATTGCATGGGAACTACAAAGTTTCAACCAATCAGATTATAGTTTTGATTACTAGTGATAATTTTTGCATTTCAACAGTTCGTCGCTATCACAGACAGACTAAACAGTACAATGGAAAAATGGAGAGCAAATTACTTATATATCTCTGTCAAATAAAGAAGAAGTTTTCACAAAAATAAAAGCATAAATAGCAGTAAACATCAGATCTCGAAGACAAATTTACCAGATGTAGATGTTTTCTTCAATGTTTGGAATTCATTGCCTGAAAGGACTAAGTTGCAAAAGACAATGAGCTGGTTGCTAATTTTGCACATGTTTATAAATATTTGTCCCCAATGCTTGGACAGGTATGACTATCATCCTTTTCACAACTATTAAAAATTAATGTGAAAGACAATATTTGAAGATTTTATTTACAAAGGCAAAAATTTAGACAGTTTAAATTATCTATTTATATTTTTTTTAAATGATAAAAATGTATGATTAACTACAATAAGATTTTTAAAAATAGAAAAAAGAAATTTTTTATAATATATTTCACTTAAATTTTTTTTTCGACTTTTTAGGACTCTTTAATGGTCATGGGTCATAAGCACAGTACCCATAGTGCCTATAGACAGCCCTGGCTACAAAAACACATTAAAACCACACATCATTCTATCATAACCTCTAAACTACTTCTTAATAATTGGCAGTTAGGAATAAGACTTCGTTTCTTCCAGTGTTTCAGATATTATACTAAAATATCACCAGTGGTTAGTGATGAGGTGAACAGGTACAGACCATCTCCCTGCCCCAGTTCTCACTTCAATGGGATGCCATTTTCCAGTTTAATTTTCTTTATCCTCCTAGGTTGGTCTGTGGAAATACTTTACCCTAGTGAAATAGCCCACTGTCCAAGTCTAGTAAACGGATGAAAGAAGTCTTACCATATCAATTCACTCCTAAACCACATTTATTGCTAAAGAGTGACAAGAGACATGGTATTGACCTCATAAGGGAGAACACCCGAAAGTTGCGGTGTTGTTCAGATATCTCAGTAGTCATGGAATTTTTCAACAATTAACCTAAGTCTAGACGAAAAAAAAATGGTATTTCAAGTTAAAAAAAACAGCTTTCAAATTCTTCAATATACCAGTTTTTCTAATCTCTTTATATTTTTTTTACAAAAACAATTTCTAGACCCAGATTTGAAGACTTAACACTATAAAATTAAGCTCTTGTGTTTAAAAAAAAAAGAGTGGAATGTGCTAAAAATGCTGATATGAAAGAGATTCATAGAGATCTTAACACATGAAATTTATAAACGAGAATAAAGGATTAAAATGTAGTCATATCTTTTTCAGCTCCAAATAATTTTTGGCATCAATAGCAGAGACAATTTTTTCTCCAAGCTGAAAACAAAAAATTTAAAATGTTTTGATTTTCCAATGCGCATACATTGAATATTCTTTCTTCGTCATAAAAACAATGTCATAATGAAGACTTTTAATACAAATCAAATCACGGTTATGTTATATAATATAGGAATATATATTTTTTTTTTTATTTATTGCCACAAATTTTAAAAACTGTTGATGTCGGAAAAAAGTTAAACAAAATATAAAAAATCCTTTCCAGTCATAAAGATCAAACTCCCGTTTGGACAATTATCATGAAACAAGTGAAGTTTCTTAATAAATATATTACTTTTGCTGATATTTTTTTCTTTATTTCTGGATCTACCCGTCACTAATCTATAGAGCACACTAATTACGTAATAACAATGTGACATGAGCAATTTGACTGATTTTAACATATACTGTGCAAGCAGGAAGAGACAACAACTTATTTGAAGGATCACAAACATCCAAACAAATAGAATTAAGATTTATTATTGTTTATATATATTTATAAATGAGCAATGCCATCAGCATTTTATTATCCTGTGGAAAATATAAATGATATATTTAATTTAATAATATTCATAGCTGTAGTTAAATGTTCTGGATTGTTTTGTTTAATCCACTTACATCCTAATAGAGCTATTTTTTAAACAGTTTAATACATGTCATTGATATAAGAATAATGATGGATCCTATCTTTGCTAGATTTCCAATTTTATAATTAACAACAGAACCATAGTTATTGAGCATCTGTAATTTAAAAATTCATGAGATAATATAAAAAAAATCTGTTGCAACTTACGATAATGAAAGAAAATGACAATGTTTCAATCAATGGCGAATTACGTTCTAAAAATTTAAAAGGAAGACAAAAATACAAATCTTCAAGGCCTTACCTCTCTGGTCGCTAGGTGATCACTCAGAGTTTCAGCTGTCTGAATATCTCCATAATGTATTGCCTCATCTATGCGCTTTTCTAAAGCAGTTGCTGGAGGAGGTCTGGAAAAATCTGTTGTGTGAAGATGGTCATTAACATTTAAAAACGTTGCAATGCCTTTGAGGGGTTCCGACTGGGAAGAACTTGCTGAAACCTGAGGACTGAATGATTTTTTAAGTAACCTATTTGTATCTAATGAGTTTTATTTTTACTTACTGAGAATTCCTTTAAAAAGCTTTAAAGATAAACATTTTTAGCACTCAATAAAAATTGATAGGATGCTTGGGAAATCCCCAAGTTACAGATGATTGTTTTTGTAATTAGGCAGGTTGACATCTATAATTACCCTTTTTCCTTTTGTTTATGACAAAAATACTATTAATAGTTTTTAATATAGATAAAAAATATAGTTAGTCTGAAAATCGCTTGATTTTTATTGACTGTTAGTTAGAAAAAAGCAAGTCTTTACATGCTTTTCCAAAACAACTTTTTTAAAAACAAAAACCGAATAATTTCAAATTTGCATTAAACAATATGCATAAAAAAGTCTTAAGGTGATACAAGAGTGGGGAAAACACTTTCTGTCTAATAGAGAACAATAATATGAAATCTAATTTAAGGAGTTCAACATTTAATGACATTTACTAATATCTTAACTTCATAACCACTAGCGTTAAGAGTACTGAAGTGCCTATGTCTCCCACAACATGACCAAGCCAAGGCAGCTGTGGTAATGATATTGTTGAAATCTGGACCCATAACTTGTGACATGCCTATGGTGCATTTGATTCCAAGTGTGCAGCAAAGTATATTATACAGCCTATACACCTACACATCTCAATGGCAAGCCCCTAGCTGATAAAATATTTTATTCGCTGACCCAGAAACAACTAACTCTGCTTTTCATTATGTATAGACCAGTGCTATTATTCTTTTCCGATTAAGACAGTTATTAATTATATCCCTTACTCAGGTTCCTCATTATGTTTCCTCTTCTTCCTTTTTGTTTCGTCTTTTACTGGAGGACCAAATTTCACATCATACTTTCTTAGAATGTCTTTGTCATCAGGTAAAGTAAACTCACTAGTAACTAAAAAATGAAAGAAAAAAAAAAAACAAGAAACAATGAGCCAAATATTTTTTTGTTAATGACGATTTTGATAAAATCTGTAAAATAATACAGTTGCATATTTATTCCTTACCTGTTTCCAATACTTGCTTCTGCAAATGCTTAATTCTTTTTTCAGTTGAGTGTCTGGTCATCTCATCAGTTCTTTTTCTAACAATTTAAATTTCTAATAAAAACAAAAAAAAAGATGTAGAAGGTAAAAAAAATTATGAGATATAAAAAAAACAATTAAACAAAATTAATTAGTATCGAGTTTAAACACAAGATATAGTGCTGAGTAGTGAGCACAAGAAATCTTAGAACATTAAAAAAAGAATACTTATATTAATATGTCAGCTCAGAAAGTTTTAAGACACATGAAAACAAATAATTAAGATAGCATATCAAAGTTGATGAAAGATATTGTCATAACCATGGTTTGATTATGTATGTATTCTGATGTTTGACTTTTGCTGTTGTCTGTTTGTGTTTTGATGTTACAGACAATCTCACAAACAGCACAGTTAGAAATAATAAACAGCCAAGTCAAGGTTAATTTGTTTATTTAGATAAACACATTAAATAAGAATCATATTCATTGCAATATGTTCTTTACTGATAAGTTCAGATATATTGAAATAAGCTATCCACAACTAAACACTTTATTCACTCCCATCATTGTGACTTTACTCTGTGACCCCTGACTCTTCTTGACAACTATTTTAACACTACTATTCTGACTCAACTTAAACTCTTCTCTAACTTTTAACCGATTATTCTGTAAAAGATCTTCCTTGTATTTATCTCTATGTATATATAAGATTAATAAATTATGTTATACTATTATCATAGACTTAAAAAAAATTGACTCATTTATAGCTTTTTTACTCAGTTTTTAATAAATGAACTAATCAAGTAATGACCAATGTCATTGTACAGTCACAGATTAATCAAGTGTCATGCAACTGACAGGTAAGTGACTTATAGGTGTAAAAAACAACAGTAAGAGAAAACTACATACCTAATATCTCTGCCTTCAAATTCTAAATAAAAAATATTTTTCTTTTGTTTATTTTTAAAACGTTTAATTTATTATTACTCAACAATACGCACAACACATCAAAGTATTTATGTTGGAAATTTGACGTATATACATTCAATAAAAACTATGCAATTTTATCTGCAGCACATTGAGTTTTTGGTCACAGGTTTTTTTTTTATATTCCTTATCATGTAAAAATGACCCATTTTTAGACCTGAAAAAAATCATAACTTCTGTTCTAAACTACATAGAATACTGAGTATGATATCATTGGAAAGCTTGCAACCAGCTCTATCTAATTAAACTTTTAAATTAATATTTTAAATTTTCTCATTGAAGTGCCTATTTATGGCTACTTCAACGTTTTAGATATACATCAATAAAATGTGTATATAAGACAGAAGGAATGGTATGAGTAAGATCTTAAGTGAGACCTACTACTTGCAAGTAAAATATGTTTTTAAATTGATGATACATTAACATAACAGTATTGTCTATTGATTAAATGAAAACTCCAATTCGACCAAGTCGGTCCTAGTAGACCGATTGGCAAGTCAAATCATTCTCATCATTCATACTTTGATATTTTTTTTATTATCAAACCCCTACCTCCCATAAATGTTTCGATACATTCTTCGGTGATTCATTTACAATTGTTACAGACTCTGTAATTTCCTGCATTTATTTTGAAGGTTTATGAATCTATCAAATAATTATACCAATTTTCTATAGTTTACTCATGTTTATTATAACAAAACGTCGGAAAGATTAGCAGCGTAAACCTCGGCAGTTTTTTTTTTAGCAAAATACCAGATTTTTCTCTAATTGAAAATTAAAGAAAAAATAAAGTGTTATTACTTGCATTTATATTAAATCATAATGATAATTATTTATATCGAAATCAATTAGTGATTTGTAAACAAGATTTTTTTTAATTATAACACAAAATTTTAGTACAATTTTGGGAAATATTTTTTTTTGGAAATTCAAATATGGCTCTTTGTCTACCAGATTATTGCTTTCAATATAACAACAGAAGCACGGATTTCGGAAACTTTTCTTTTTTTTTTCCAAAAATGTATTATGCGTAAACATCAAGTAAGTTTTTTTCTTCTGAATTTTAATAACAAATGCTACATTTATTTGTGCGTTATGATAGATCATATTGTTCTGCATATTTAAAAAAATTAGTCGCAAAATTTGAGTTAAACCAGTTTTCGATAACTCATATGTAAACTATGGTTGCAGTTTAGTAAACTAAAATAATAAACCATGAGCATGGCAATTATTTTGTGATTTATCTTGAATAATGACATATGAATAATTTAATAAACCTCTAATTATGTGGGTAATAAAAAATTAAATGTTTTAAATAGCAAAGATTGAGATGGAGTATGTTTACTAATATACTAATAGTAAGTAATACTAGACTAGCCTAGTAATAATTAAGTTATTAATAAATATAAAAAAACAATACATAGACTAATACTTTCAATTAGTCACTAGATTGTCAAAAACAACATGTAATATTATATTTAATGCAATAGTTGTTTCTTTTTGGGTTAGTTACTGGTATTTTACTTGATAGTATTTGTTTTTGTCAATTTTATGCATGAATGAGTAATTTACATGCTTGTTTAGACTTAGTTGTTAGATTTAGTATCATTTAGACAATTTAGTCTTAGTAAAGTGACAATAGATCACTGTTATTTTCTCTCTCTCTCTGAATTAAATGGGTTGGATTATTTATATTCTTGGCTTCAGTTAAAAACATGCCACAAATATAAATGATATATTCCAACATATTCTATCTACTAAATTTGATTTTACAAGAGCACATCTCAGTTCCCAAAATCTCAGATGTTTATAGAGTATAGTAAAATACAGAAGGCAGTTAATTTTTTTTTTTTAAATTTCAAGTATTTTACATACACTCCCAGATGGAAAGTTTTTTTTATAAAGTGGGATCTTGTGCACCAATACCATGATGGTGCTTTGGCTCATGACATACAATTTTTAAAATTATAATCATGATGCTACTAATAAGTGTTTTTCTTTCCACATAAACAATATATATTTTAAAGTTTAAAAAAAAACACTTGTTTATTTATATAGTCAAATCCAGACCCCACTTAATTGATGCTTGTCCCTTTAAAGCGCTGTTCTACTCTCATTGATAAAGATAATCTTTTAAATCCTGTAAACCAGTTTGGGACTGTTTTTGCAAGGCCTTTCTTTCATGCCTAACATAGCAATGACACTAAGGGAGACATGGAGGTAAATTCATCCATGACCTGAAAATTTTCCTTGGTTCTCATAAAAGGTCAAACCTGGAGCAGTCAGGTTGACAGTCAACCCCTTTTTTAGTACATGGAAGAATCTTACGAATTTAGAATTCCTTTGATAACATATTAGACAGTTTGGTAGGGAGTTTGGTATCCATGTTTTTTGTGAATGCCAAAAAGTAAGTCTACATACTTTTGATACAACTGTTTTGTATATTAATAAAAAAGGTTTAAATTTATTATGGGTTAAAATCATCATGAAGGTAATAAAGATGAAAATTTAAAATTGAAAGTCAAAAGCATTTCCATAGAAATATATTTTCAAGCCTCTAGAAGCAAATTACATTAGTTGATTTCTCAACAAATTTTTTTTTATATAAAAATCAATGTTCCACATTCTGTTAGTCAGTGTAATATCATTTATTTATTTATTTTCTTTATGATTTATTTATTTTCTTTATGATTTATTTATTTAACAATCATAAAATGTCTATAATTACTGGAATAATGCATACAATTTTATCATGTAAAGTAGGCCTATGAAATGCCCCATAATAAAAAGACAATATTTTAGTTATGAAAAAGGGAAAACGTTGCAGCTTCATAAAGATAATATTTCGCCCTACTGGATTGGGTATAACTCCTAAAATTTTATATTTGAAAAAAAAACTAAGTTCCCAACCTTGAATAGTTAATTCTGTATTTACAGTTAATTACTTTATAACTTAATAATGCCATATAAATAATATTTTTTTACTAGCTGTACCCTACAAAACCTTTGCATAGAGTTATATCCCCTTAGGCTTGATCATTAGGCAAGGTTATATTTTTGGTTTTGGGCAGATCTGATTTTTTCATGATTGTATTTTAAACTGGAATACTGTTGTATTATTTCTTTACTTTCAATTTAACGCAGAACCCAAATCGTTTATATATATATTATTGTTAAATAAAATTTATGAACTGTTTGCTAATTGTAATCATTTTTTAATGATAAATCCTATTTTCTTAAAATTCAGTGTCAGTAAAATATATTCAAATTACATTGAAAGTCTAGAGGACTTCAGCAATCAATTTATTTTTTTGTATAATTATGCAGCTAATGCAAAACTTTGGTGTTGCTTGAATTTCTGTAATTATCTTTCAATATAACAAAAAATAAACTTAAAAAAATTTTTTCAACCAAGCACCATATAACATGAAATTCGCACAGGTCAACTGTACACTAAAAAATAATTCATTAGTTTACATACATAAATAAAATAGCTTAAATTTTATTCTGGTGTGTTGAGACAAGTCCTTTTATTACTCATTTCTGTCAACATATTAACAGAAGGAAACACAGGAAGTGTGATGAGGCTTTTTATGTAGTAGATTTGATATGGGGGCATGAATAGTTTCGAATAAATTGGCTGAGACTTTTTATTAATAGCCATGATGCTCTACATTCAAGCAGGTACATTGAGAACAATAAACGAACGTTGATATGGTAGGATCTCCAATGAGCCCGCAGGATGCTGCTACCCAGCTGACTGCATTCAAGTCCTATGTTCAGCTAATTGCAGATTCTACAGCTGGAAGTTAGTAGCAAAATATTCTTAAACTTTTAATGTAACTGTTAAAAATAAAGAATATTATCTATAATTATTTGAAATAATTTTATCAGCATTTTGACATAATTTTTTTTACAATTTAATTTAACTTGAAGTCATTAGAATTGTATATTCATTTCTATCACATCTCCGCATTCTAAATATTTATTTTGGTTTTGATATATTATTTTATTTTTGTCTGTTGAGTTCTCATTAACCCTTCAGGAATTTTTAACCCATTAGGGGTTCTGGTTTTACCACTGTATGCTGTCAATGATAATTATTTTTGTCTTTTATGGACAATTTATCTGAGCTATATTTTTTTAATCTTATGCAAAAATATTTAATTTGGCCTAGGTGTCCAGGACTGGCAACTGGTAGTTTTTAAAAAAAAAAAAAAAATCGTCATCTTGAGCCTTCCTTTTTGCATTATTGTAATCATTTATCAGCGGGCTTTATAAAAATCTATGCATTTTTTTTTATTTTTAATTTGTGTACATTCGCACTGCATGATAAACATAATTTTATGCTATTTGTATATAGAAGTAGCTTTTACTTAAAACTTTTATACTTCTCAAATACTATATCGTAAATCAGAATCATTCATAAAGTTCAAGCCTTGTACTAAGAAATTAAAAAATATGAAAGGCTGCGTTTTGGTATGAAAAATTTAACAATTAAGGCAGGGGATTGGGGTTTTTAGAACTCTAGAATATCTGGCTTTTATATCATCTGGCCTTTATCCCTTTTGATGAAAGATTTTTTTATCTGGTGTCATTTGCTTATTCAATATCTTATACATATTTTAGTTGTCGAAAAAAAGCTGAAGGCTGCACAGGAGCTGAGTGAAAACTTTGAGGCAAGTTATTTCATTAAAATTAAAAAATACTTATCTGTTTTAATAATTTCATCTGCGATAAGTATTATAGATAAAATAATTTGGTTGGGGTGTTGTTTTTTTTTTAATTATTTAATTGGACTAGAAAAATCTGGTTTTAAATATTGTTTGATAGCTTTTTGAAGATTTTGATTGTTTTTGAAGTAGTTAGCCACTTTTTATGTCTTTGTTTTAAGCTTGTTTATTTAAAACAAGATGTTTAAGTATGTCTGTCAGTTTATTTGAATTATGTTTAATGAAATCAATGTAAATTTCTTTCTCTTAAGAGTGTGGTCACATTGCCACAGTACCCGCAGTTTCTTGCAGAGTTGATGAGAGTTTTCCTGAAAATTCTTGATGAAGGAGAGCCACAGTTTATAGCTGAACAGAATATACAGGTTAGTGAAGGCTTATTTACTGAACATTTACTATTTCAAAGTGATATAATTTTTGTAATCATAATTAATTTACTGATTTAATTGAAACTAACTCACGAGGAAACTGTTATGTAAATTTTTTTTATAACATAAACTTATGATATGATAACATATGATATGTTAGCTACATTGTTTTATTTATTTCTTAATGTTAATTTTTGATGTTTGTCATTTCATAGCAACTTCGCAAATTGCTTTTAGAGATTATTCATCGCATACCATGCAATGACCACTTGAAAAAATATGTGCAACAGATTTTGACTCTGATGTTTAGGCTTTTAAAGGTATGAATATGTTTTAAATTTAAAACATTCTAAAATATGTGTAGGTAATGTTCAATAATTCTTCATATTTTTTTGTACATTTTTAAAGTTTTTTGTGGGAAATTTACTACTTATTTAATTCTTTTTATCTGTATTTTTTTAAATAGGATTTATTTCAACACCTTGCTTGAGAATAATTTTGAATATTTTTCATTGCTGTGCATAATTTTTATCGCCATACATACAAAATAATTTCTATTTTAATCAGATATTAATATAGTGAATGGGAAGATTTTGTCTATTTTAATCAGATATTAATATATTTTATGGGAAGATTTTGTAATTTGGTTAAATTGTGGTTGTTTTTTTTTTTTTTTTCATTAGTCTTCTCTTAACTAATTTAATTTCACTATTTTTTTTTTTCCTATTTAAAGATTGAAAATGAGGATAATGTTCTTGTGTGCATTCGTATTATCCTGGAGCTACACAAGCAATATAGACCACAGATGAATGAAGAGGTAATCAGTTTGAAATTTTTTTATAATGCTTAGGTGGTAATAGAACTAATTCTTTTGTACACCTTGCATTGAGGGAATTTTAGAGCAGGCAATTTTAATGATAGGTGTTTACTCGATATCATTTAGTTTGTGAACTTTTGATATAGCTTGGTCTATATGCTGTAAGTAAAGTTTCCCTTATTAAGTATACACGGCGTAGCAGAGTCAGATGAAGTAGAGTTCATCTGTTCCTGTAGCCACGTCTATTCTATGGGATTGTGTGGCTAGTACAATGCTCAACTGTCTTTACTTTACCCAGCAAATGTCGGGTACTCATTTAAAGTCTGGACTCCAACTTGAGACCTTTCAGTTAGCATGTTAGTGTTCTACCACAGTGTCACTGCTTCCCATGTACATGCTGTAGGTTAAATATTAAAATCTTGGCAAGCCTTCCATGATTTCCCCATTTCCATTGTACACTATGCAATGGTGGAGATGTGAAAAGGGAATTACAAAAATGTTTCTATTAGCGGATTATAGGCTTACTAGATAAAAAAATTAAATTTTTTTCAGATTACGGAGTTCATGAAGTTTGTAAAAGGGATCTACAGCAATTTACCTAATCATCTGCCTCGTATCTTTGAGCCTCGGTCACAAAAGAAAGTTAAAGATCTTACAGATATCAACGTTGAAGTTTGGCTGCAGGACATTTTCACTGTGACCACAGTTCTGACTGATAAGAAAAATGCAGAAAATCAAAGTGTGCAAGTAAGTTTAGATTGGCTTATGATAATGTATTTGTAAAAACACACCATTGGCCTAAAATATATGAATAAATGACTTAAATTTAAAATATTTTACCATAATAATCATTTGAATATGAATAAGCAAATAAAGCTATTTGTTTGGTGTAATGCATTCACTTACAAAATGAATATTTAGTGAAATATGTAAAGCACAGAATCCTTCTCTTTATTAATACATGTATTATTATTTTATTTCTGCAAACCTGTCCACTGTGTTGTGTTATTACCATTATAGGCCAACATTTGTTGAGCTTGAAGCCTAAGACTGGCATTCTTTAACAAATCTATCCTGTTAAAACTAATACATCTATCATATTAATTACTCTTGCATGTTGCTATTTACAATTCTGTTTTCTTGTCTCCCTCCTCCAGTACAACATCATCCCAATGGGTGTACAAAGTCTCAAAGTTCTGGCTGAGCTGCCTGTCATTGTGGTGCTGATGTATCAGATGTACAAGCAACAGGTTCAGAATGACATGGTTGAATTCATTCCCCTCATCATGAACACCATCACACTCCAGCCATCAGCACAGCATAGGTAATGTACTCATCACTTACCATTGTTAATCTATTGAGTAATATTTTTAAATATTGAAAATTAATAATTCATTTTATACTCTCTTCTTTTTTTTTTTTTTCGCAGAATTTTTTTTTTATTAATGCATTTTTTTTTGTTTTATTTTTTTGGTTGGTAAGAAATTTAATAAATATATTGTCAGTTCAGCTTTATAGGCTGGTGATCTCTCGACTAATTCACATAGAGGATTTAAGTCTTGAGTCTAATTTTCCCTTTTTCAAAGGTCGTTGCTCGGAAAACAATGCTTACTTTAATTTTTTTTCTTTTTGCTTCAGAAATAGTCCAAACTTCAACAAGGAAGTTTTTGTTGACTTCATAGCTGCACAGATTAAGACCCTCTCATTCTTAGCGTACATCATAAAAATTTATCAGGTAACTTTTTATTAACTTTTTTTTTTAACTCCTTTGTGGTAAAGTTGACATCTAGTGAAAGGTATTGTTAACAACAATAAATGTACATAGATATTGCGCAGCCTTTTTAACTTGAGTCAGGCCAGAGCAGAAATGTGCGTTTATGTTTTTAGCCCATATTTTAGGGCGTAGATAGACCTTCAGTATGCAAGTTTTTAAAAATAAGCTTAGAACTAAATGAGTTATGATGTTTTCTTCTTATTGATTAGTTATTGATGTACCCATTAATGCATGGAAACTTGTTCCTTTTTTTTCAGGGAGCAGTCAACAGCCATTCACAGCAGATGGTGCAAGGGTTGTTAGGCCTCATGTCATTATGTCCTCAGGAAGTGGCTCATTTAAGAAAAGAATTGCTTATGGCTGCCAGGCATATATTGTCCACAGATCTTAGAAATAGTAATTATTGTATTATTTATTTTTTAAAATTCTGTCTTGTGCAGTTTTTCACTAAAAAAACTTGTTGATTTTGGAAAAAAAATGTCTGCATAAGGCTTATTTTGTCACAATACTGAAAGTAAGAAATATAGTTTAACAGACATTATATTAGCTAAGGGAAAGGGATAGATATAAAAAAATTCACAATACTGAAAAATTCATTACACTAGAGTTTGTAATAATGATATTTCATGAATTGATTTTGGTCTGCACTAAATAAATATATTCACAATTTTTCTTTAGGATTTGTTCCAGTAATCGATAAGCTGTTTGATGAAAATATTCTGATAGGATCTGGTTGGACAACCTATGAGTCTTTAAGGTACTAATATTTTAATTCAGTTTATTGGCGATCCTTTGAAACGTGTTTTTATGTTTTATATTAATATTGTTTTTTTTTTTTTTTACGAAATAGTATGATGGTAATTTTAATCACTTTTAAGCTGATGAAAAATAAGACTCCGGCATCATTTTAAATATTTGTCAATATGAAAATAAGGAAAGGGATAAAAACTGATTTTAATTTCTATTTTTTATTTTCAGACCTCTTGCTTACAGCACATTAGCTGATCTAGTCCATCATGTTCGTAACAATTTGTCTCTCCATGACCTTTCACTTGCGGTTAATTTGTTTTCAAAGAATGTTCATGATGATTCACTTCCTAGCAGCATTCAGACGATGTCTTGCAAACTTTTGTTGAATTTAGTGGACTGCATAAGGACTAAAAGTGACCAGGAAAATGGCAATGTTTGCAATTTTCATTTTTAATAGAATAATTCAGAATACTAATAGGATACTTATAGAATTTAAAAAAAAAATGGTATAGAATGTGCATTTTTTTTAAAACTTAATTTTATCAAACACTTTCATACAATTGCTCTTAAAGATACCCAATAAATTTATGTCTTTAAAGGGGAGAGAACTGCTGTTGCGGATGTCTGAAGTCTTTGTCATAAAATTTAAGACAGTTGCCAAAGTTCAATTGCCACTGCTGCTCAACAAATGGTAAGCATCTTGTTATGAGATGACGATAGTTTTGAGTGCGGAATAAAAATTGATGGACATTAAACAGTTATACGTTTTTTTTTCATGTCAGTAAACCACTAAATGAACCATCCAAACTGGTTGAAGCGAAAGCAATCTGCCCATCACCAACCAGTGCTCAGGTAATAATTTCATTTCTTGGTGATATTTTTTTTTTTAGACTTGATGGTAGTTGTGAGTAGATCATGTGTTATCTCACTGAATAGACATTTTAATTTAACATTTTCTTTTCTCCTAAACTTCAGGTTGCTCAACAGTTGATAGCATCTGGTGATGGTAAACTGCCTGATTCCATCAAGGATGAGAAGCTACAGTCACTTTTCACTACAAGCGTTGAGGCCAAAGATAAAGAAGATAAGGTTTGTACATCTTGGGGTGTTTTCTTATGAACAATTTTTTACAATATTTTTTTTCTTTTTGTGGAGGTCATGTTATAAATTCTTGTTTCCTCTGTAGCCAATGATGCGTTTCGGTGCTATCCCCAATCACAACAGCCCTTATTCTGTTTCTGAATGCCGCAGTCTGATGAAAACTCTGGTGTGTGGTGTCAAGACTATAACGTGGGGGACCCTCAATTGTAAAGCTCCCGGTACAGGTTTGTCTTGTTTTAAATATATATGTATATATTTTTTTTAAATATACATATATATACATGTATTTAGATATCATATTATGCTAGAGTAGTAAAGTCATGAACTAAATCACCTGCTACCTATTTAAATTGCTATAAACAGTGGATAAAAAGAGTATTATGAATTACAGAAATAAAATTATACAAATGAGCATTGTCATTTGGATCTCCTATTACTTTATTTGCTTAGTCACTTAAAGGAATGTGATATAGTTCTTCTAGATCTGGACAGGCAAATTTATTACCAGTCTATGTCTCAGAATTCATTTTTATATTTCTTTAAAATCAGTAGTCCCTTCTTTTTAATAGGACTGTTATTTTATATCAATACTAGTTGCAAGTACCCGGCTTTGCCCGGGTTTAAAATAAGGTTTTCTGTTTACCTTTTGTTTTCTCCCTTCCTCTCTCTCTCCCTCCCTCCCTCTCCCTCCCTTTCTCCCTCCCTCCCTCTCTCTCCCATTTCTCTCCCTCCCACCCTCCCTCTGCCATCTCCCCTCTCCCCCTCCTTCTCTCCCCCTTCCTCCTTCCCTCTCTCCCCCCCTGCCCCCTCTCTCTCTTTATCTCTTCCTCCCATTTCTCCCATCCTTTCTCTCCCTCTCTCCTTCCCTCCCCTCTCTCCCTCCCTAACCCCTCTCTCCCTCCCTTCTTTCTCCCTCCCTCCCCTCTCCACCTCTCTTCCTCCCTCCCTCCCTCATTCCCTCTCTCCCTCCCTGCCCCCCTCACTCTTCATCTCTCTCCCTCCCTCTCTCCCACCCTTCCTCTCTCCCTCTCCCCCACCCTCTCCCTCCCTCCCCCTCTCTCCCTCCCTCCCCTCTCTCCCTCCTTTCCTTTCTCTTCCTTCCCTCCCTTTCTCTCTCCCTCTCCCATCTCCTTTCTCTCTCCCTCCCTCTCCCATCTCCTCCTCTCCCCTCCTCTCCCCCTGTCCATCCCCCTCCCTCCTACCCTCCTTTCCTCTCCTCTCTCCCCCCTGCCCCCCTCTCTCTCTCTTTATCTCTCCCTCTCTCCCTCTCTCTCTCTCTCTCTCTATATATATATATATATATATATATATATCTATATATAAATACTTATTATTATGGCTTCACACTTCTTCTAAAATCCTTCTTCATTCCTTTACCTTCCTCAAACTGTACAAATCAGAGAGCATGAAAAAACATCAACAGTTCTTTGCATCACAAAGGCACAATACAGCACCAGCGCGCAAGTTCTATTCAATCATAAGGAAATGACGTCACAGAGGAATTTTATTTATGGCGCCGTCGAGATTACTTTAATATAGTAAAATACTGAAATAAAAAAAAATTAATTACAATTAAACTACCCATCGAGATGAAACGAAACCTGTCCTATAACCTTCCCCATGTAATTATGTGTATGTGTAACAAATTTCATGTTATCTGTTTTTCTGGATCTTGAGTTATAAGGGAACAGACAGACAGACAGACAGACGAAAAATGCGTCTTATAAGTATAGAGATTTATGTGCTATACTATCAATATTTAAAATCAGATTCAACTATATTTAATTGGTAAAAAAAAACCTTACTTAATACACAGACTTATGAAATTTATGGCAATTTTTAAAGCAAATTTTTCGCTAATATTTTTTTTCCTCAAAAACAAAGATTTTACCAAGTAATATAAAAGAGTCCATGGCTACAAGAAAAGCAATAACACTACAAATGGTGGTACTTTTCAGCCACTGGTAGAACACTTTTTAAATATCTATTACTCATTCAGTCAAATATATGTTATGTCACATTATTAGGAAATCTAGATCTTAATTGCTAAGGCAATAATAATGAAAACAAAACAATACTCTTTGTTTGTAACTATGCTGTAAAGAGGGAATAGGGGTCAAATTTTTTATATTTCGGCATTACAAGTGCCTGTTTTCTCCTTAATGTCTTAGTATTTTTGCATTGTATCTAATCTTATCTGAACAATTTAAATCTCATGTTAAACTTAATAAATAATACTTTCTTCAGTTAATTACATTGTGTATTCATTCAAATCTGCCGCTAAATATGTGACAAGGAAAATTTCTCTTGTTTCAGCCAATAGCAAGCAGTTCCTGTCCAAAGAGATTCTAGTCTATGTCAGATTACTCAAATATGCTCTCAAAGCTTTAGACATTTATACCATCTGTGTCAACCCAAATGGAGGTCTTTATGTACGATCTCAAAGGTATGAGACTTAGTAATGTTACAAAATTTTTTTAATAAAGCTGTATAAAAGGCTGTAAAGTTTCATCAATTTCAAATTCCTGTTGTAAATGTACATGTATATTTATAATTATTTTTGTTTGAATAGTCTATAGGATGGAAGGATACAGAAACTCAAAAAAAAATATATCCAACTTTTGTATGAACATTTTTGTAACATTGTTCATTTCTACATCAGTCTAATTTTTGTGCTATGTTTACGATGCCATTTTGTCCGGCGGGAAATGCAATTTATCTAAAAATGGTTGGTCAGTAATTAATTAAAATAAAAAAGAAAAAAAACTCCAGTGTAGGAAATAGGACAATGTTTATGTAATGGACTAAAATTTTAAAGTCATGTTCATATATTTATCATTTTTTTATTTCTGAATCCATCCCACAATAATCTTATAACACCCTTTTTTTTTTCATTAAAAAAAAATGCTGTTGAGGAATATACTGAATGCATCTAAATTATTTATTAAATATAGCAGTCTACGCCTAGAGTATGCAAACAGTGACTAATCATGTTTCAGACAAACTGTAAAAAGCAAAATTTTTTTTAAACTGATAAACTAAATTTTTTTTTTCCATTAGAGGTTGGAAGCCTTTGCTGGATTCATCAACAATAAAAAATATAAATAGTAACGTTCTTGGATGTATTCAGTTATGTTTGAAAATGTAAAAAAAAAAACACTTGCTTTAGAGAGAAGTCTTTATAGACGGGTTTTTTTTTACGATGGGAAAAATTTAATACTGAAACATCTAATGGTCGTCTGTATTTTACGTACACACTATTTCTTTTTGCTATTAGTGTTCAGAATGTGAAAGTTAAAGAGGAGAAGGAAGCATTAGAACATTTTGCTGGGGTTGTGAGTATTGCAATTCAAATATATTCTTAGCTAAACCATTTATGGCTCATTAAATACTTAGGTATTCATAGACTGTTTCAAAATACTTGTCCAAAGTTTCATCATGAAAATATTACTTTTTAATTGTTCAGTTCACCATGCTGACCCCACTTTCTTTCAAAGAAATATTTTCTTCCGTCATTGAGGTAAGCCAGCTTTTTTGTGGGTCTATTTCATTTAAATTTTGCCGCAAATATATTCTATAATTCTGAGTGCTAAATCTGTCCATTTGCATGTAATACTTTTTGGATTCTCTTTGCAATTCTATTTGCTCATTAAACCAACATTAGAACTGTGCGGTTAATACATTTTTATTCTTCTTTACAGTATATGGTTGATAGAATTCATGGAAACTTTGCACTGCAGGTAACTATTAACATATCTGTAACACAACAATTGTTTAAATAGACTTTATTTCAGTCTGAATATCTGCACACTTCAAATTTTCTGTCTATGCCTATTATAAAACACCTGATTTAAAAAATGAGTTGCAGTGGTTTTATATGAGTGCTGCTTTGTTTATAACATATATTATAAAAAATGAGCTGTTAATTTATTTAAAATCTTTCTGCTGTGTTTTTAGATAGTCGCCAACTCTTTCCTTGCCCACATGACAACTTCAGCCACATTTGCAACTATCCTGGTTGAATATCTACTGGAGAGAATCCATGAGATGGGATGTCAGTTCATTTCAGATACTTTTTTTAATGTGCTCTGAATTTTGCTTAAACCATCAATTTATCTTGTTTGTTAGTAAAATAATTAACTTGTGCGAACCATTTTATTTTTTTTTACGAACAGCCAATGTTGAACGTTCCAACTTGTATTTGAAGCTGTTTAAAATGGTCTTTGGTTCTGTCTCTTTGTTTGCTGCTGAGAATGAACAAATGCTAAAAGTAAGCATATATGTTTTTTTTTTCATTTCTTTAATCTTGTTCATTTGACAGTAGTATGGGCTGAAAAGTTTTAATAGACTGGAACATAGCTCTCAAAGATCTCATGTGTTGTAACCAGCTCTAATGTAAAACATTAGTTAAAGGGTGTTGGTTTTAAATAAGCTATGAATATTGTATTAAAGACTTTCTGAAATTAATAACTTAACTTAATGTGAAGTTTTTCTTTAGTAATTTGGAATGGGTTGGTAGCATTATTTAAATTTAATTTTATCTTCTAAATGCTGTTGGTGATAATTAAACAGCGAATTTATCTTCAGGAGAGGCACGCTAGTCTAGAAATCATCAATATATAGTCATTCATATTTTTTTTTTCAAAATATAATTTTTTTTAATGTTTATGTTTTTTAATATGTGATGAATATACATTTCTAGCCTCACTTGCATACCATTGTCAACCGTTCAATGGAGTTGGCTCTGTCTGCCAATGAGCCCTACAACTACTTCCTCTTGCTGAGAGCATTGTTCAGATCCATAGGAGGTGGAAGTCATGACCTGCTCTATCAGGAGTTCCTTCCTTTGCTGCCTAACCTCTTGCAAGGTGATTAAAGAACAAAAATGGAAACCATCTAGAATTATAAATTTATTTTAGCACTTTATTTCATGTATAACAAATTATTTTGAAAACATTCTGCTTGTTGATTGTATTCATTAAATACCCCAAAGTTTATAGGAAAGATATCTGACTGCATTTTTTTTCATCAGGCTTAAATGGTCTTCAGAGTGGACTACACCGGCAACATATGAAGGATCTGTTTGTGGAGCTGTGTTTGACAGTACCGGTTCGTCTGAGCTCACTCTTGCCTTACTTGCCCATGCTTATGGACCCTCTGGTCTCTGCTCTCAATGGCTCTCAAACACTCATCAATCAGGTACGATCCTCTTCTGTTAGTAAAACAGTATCTCAGGTTACTATGAAAGATATTGTATTTCCAAGGTATTAGATGCATATAGACTAGAAAGATAATTTTAGTTTTGAAACCCCTTACTGTCAGATTTTCAATAATACTATAGCCAGGCAGTAATAGGGCATCGAATTGATAGTATTGTTAATTTGAAAACTATAATTGTCTTTATATTTCATTTATTGTGTGCACAAAATTATTGATCTTATCCAAACAAAAAAAATATTTTGTTGCTGTCTAGGGATTACGAACACTTGAGCTCTGTGTTGATAACTTACAGCCTGATTTTCTCTATGATCACATCCAGCCAGTCAGAGCTGAATTGATGCAAGTGAGTTGTTACCTCCTGTAGCTAAATTAATCTTGTTTTAATGTTTTGCAAAAGGAATGTGGCATACCAGCAGTTTTCCCTCTAAGCTGAGCGCGTGAGCGATCGCTAACACGAATTCAGAGCGTCGCTCATACTACACGTACGATCACTCACTCCGACGGACGACATCGCTTAAATCGCTCACAAATTTTGGCCTCAAACAAAATGTCGCTCAGAGACAATTTTTTGCTCACGTCATACCACACCGTATAGGGAACATTGCATGGCAGTAGACAAAAATTTTGCTTTAAAATGTGTTGTCATAAAGAATATTTGCTGTATAACATGGTAATCAATATACCTGTAACAGTTATATTCTTGTGGGAGACACTTTCAATGGTAGCGTCTGTGGCGTAGCAATATATTCTCAATGACAACACATGAATTTAGAGTGAAAACAATCAATTAATTGTTTATTGATGGACTTGATTGATGTTTTACATAATTGAATACTGAATCTAAACTACAACTAAGACTTCTTCTATAACTTATCTCTCTCTAGAGCTCATTTCTCTACTCTAGTCAACTCCAACTCTACTTCAACTGATCTCTAAGCTAATACTGATCTCTACACTAATACTGATGACGATACACATCTATCCAAGTCACCCCAATTCTTTCATCTCATTGGAAGACCAATCAGCACATTGTACATCTTAACAAGGATTATTCTATTCATGTGTATCATGGGTTCTTCCAATGTGAGAAATATCAACAAAAAAAATAACTGTGCACCAAAATATGCATTAAAATAGAAAATATTACAGGCCCTGTGGAGAACATTGAAGAACCCCCAAGATGCAACTGCAGCTACTGCGTTCAGAGTGTTGGGAAAGTTTGGCGGTGGAAATCGCAAAATGCTAAGAGAACCACAAATGGTTTGTTTCGGCTTTTTTCGTTTGTTGTTTATTATTTTCATTTTGGTTAAAAAAAAACTCTGCTGGTAAAGCTTTTACTTCTTCATGGGTTTGTAAAAAAAAAGGTTTTTTACATTTCATATGTCCAAACATTTGTGTATTTAAAGCTGCAACAAAATGCTGTTTATCTGAGTTTGTACTCTTGGGCCAACACGACATACAGCTTTTTTAATTTATAGATTTTTCCCAGGAAAAAATAATTTATTCTTCAAGATTGGTCTTTTTTTATAAGTCAGTTTGAATCATTTTGACTCCATGAGCATCTTGTAGAATTGTGAAACTGATTACTTTTAGTGATGTTTATAAAGGGAAAAAAATTTACAATAATCTTGTCACATCAAAATATAATAGAAAGTCAAGTAAAATTTGCCATAATCTTGTCACATCAAAATATAATAGTGAAATTGCACAAAATATTGCAACTATTAATATAGATTAGCAGAATTCATTAAATTCTATTATAGAGTATAAAATCAATTGCAAGTTTTATCCTCTGAAAACTAAAAAGTATAAAATAAAAAAAAATATTTAAAAAAAAATACTTTTAAAAATTTAAACTTTTATTCAAATGCACTAAAAGGTAAAAAACAACTCATTTCAAATATTTATATGATCATTACTTACATTAAAAGCATAGGTAGTTATAATATACTGATACATGTATTAATAAGCCTAAATAACATTAGTGGATAAGTTGCAACGATAATAATTCTTTATGTCTAGATTGGCACCAGCTTTTAATTACAGTAATGATAATTTATGTACATATTTTAATGATATAATATACTATTAGTTTTTTGTTTTTTTTTTTCACTTTTTAGTAATTTTAATAAAAGCCTTTAAAAAAGTAAAAATAGTTTTTTATATATTATGCTGTATATTTTAAATTTTATTAATAAAACATGTGTACCTAGCATAAAGGCTTATGAATTTTTTTTTAGTGGAAATGTTTTGGACCAACCGTAGGTCTTAAAACTTTCAAGTTGTTTTTTTTTAACTGCGTGAGCACAATCTATTTTTTCAAAGCAGTGTAATAATGATATTTTTCCCCACTGCAGTACAATGTAATCATGATATTTTTCCCCACTGCAGTACAATGTAATCATGATATTTTTCAGCTGCAGTACAATGTAATCATGATATCTTTCAGCTGCAGTACAATGTAATCATGATATTTTTCCTCACTGCAGTACAATGTAATCATGATATTTTTCAGCTGCAGTACAATGCTAAAGAAACAGTTGGACCTTGCATTAACATACACTTCCTAGAAAGTAAAACGCCCATCTCTTTGCCTGTAGAAAAGGTAATTTTAAAAATAATTTAACACGGCTTTTTAGTAATTAGTGATTTTTAGCAGGTAGTTAACCAAGAATAATATTTCTTGCAGGCTGTAGAATCTGCGCTCACAACATTAAAGAGCTCTATGATTGACTCTTACAACAGACGTCAGGCCTATGATCTGATTCGATGTTTTCTCATATCAGTTATGAACCTGGAAGATGATAAGCAGACAATGATGCACCTGTTTTCCCACCCCAGGTGAGTTGGTTTCAGTTTAAAAAAAATTTAATCGACTTGTTTATTCATTGCTTAAAATTGCTAACATCTCATTGTATGTAAACAAAATGTAGCTATTTCCTGCCATTCATTTATTCATTCTATGCACTTTTTTCATTATTTAAATATTTTTAATGTACTTTTTTTTTATTCAATGCTAAAATCTTATTTTAAAATGTTGATTTTTTTGTTCTTATGATCTCCAGTTTTAAAGAGGCAGAGATAGTTCAGTTGAATGCACAGATCTATAAGAATCCAGATTCGTATTCTCGTAAAGTGCATGAACAGGCTCTGACTGGAATGTTTGGTAAGCTTTTTTTTTACATTTCGATAGACAAGGGTCTTATTTTCAAAAACAGAGGCATCGTTAAACTCTGTATTTTCTTTTTTAGCTTTAGAATTCTCCAGTAATATCAGTATTTCTTTCTAGTTGAAAAAATAAACATTTATAATTTAAAACAAAAAAAAATTTCTCCATTAATGATGAAGGAAATGTAGTTTTGAGTGTACAATAAATTCAAGATGAAATATTACTTCTCTACTTTTCATTAGTTGCTGCTGCAATCAAAGATCTGAGACCCACTGCTCTTCCTTTTATGGCCTGCATGGTGCGACACTATACCCTGATTACCATCTCTCAGCAATGTGGTAAGTGGTTTGTGTGGATTTCACCTCAGCATCAATTATTTTGAATCTATAGGACTTATTAGTAAATAAACTACAATTTGTATCATGGTGGACTATGATGTGCAATAAAAAAAAAAAGTGATATTCTTTAAACCGTGAAAAATAGGCATCCAGATTGTGAATGAAAACCAATATTTAATATAATGGTAGTTGTAAAGTAAAGCATCTTAAATATGTCAGTCTTGCTGGACACATATATTTAATGCTAGAACACTTTTTTATTAGAACTGGTTTTGATTAATACATTCTTTAAAATGGAATTAAATGTCTATTAAAAAATACAGTGATCTACAGCGAGCTTCTTTTAATATTAAATCTCCTAGCATTACCACTTTCAAATTCTGCAAATATGCAGTGTAAAATAGCTCTTCATTTTTCAAAACTCCATTCGATATAAAAAATTGTTAAATTTTGCATTTCACATTTATCTTTTAAATTATTTCATTAATAAAAAAAAGTTTTCAAATGTCAACGATTTCTGATGATTTGTGCATGAAGGACGATTGAAGTAAAATAGCTCAATTTACTAATAATATTGCAGTAACCAGTAATACTATTTATTATATACATTGCGCTTGTATGAGCTGCCTCATCATTCATTTTATCATGCACTGTTTGATTCCCTAATCCAACCTTGTAGACTGCATGTCAATTTGACTTTTTTTTTTTTTTTTTTTTTATAACAGGCCCATTCCCAGTTGGAGAGAAACAAACAAAACTTCAGGGCATGGACACTCAGATCCTGGTTGATGCCCTCAGTACAATCATGGGCCATGAAGAGAAAGAACTTTGTAAACCTGGCAACTTTTCTCTGGCCGTCATCATCGATACAGCCACCACCATCCTTGGGACCAAGGGGAGAGTAAGTAATTCTTTTTTTCGGTTGACAATGGCAGCTCATATACATTCGTCTGTTGAGAAGAAATTTTATTGAAGGTGCTTTAGGGAGGACAGTTTAAGTTGATTTTTTTTTTTTCTTAGGCTTGCCAGTTGCCGTTATTTGAGTATGTGGCTGAGAAAATGTGTGACTTGTGCTACAGTCGAGCTTGGTACTCTAAATATGGAGGGTAAGCTGACAGATTTATTTTTAATGTTAAAGATTTTTTTGAATAATAAAAAAAATGGTGGTGACTTCAAGTTTTGAGTTTTTTTTCTTCACCTCCAATATAGCAGCTCTTCACTGAGCTAATATAAGTAGAAATATTATACCAAAAGATCATATTTTATACTTAAATAAATCAAGTAATGTATTCAGCTATTAATCAGTGTTAGGGATTAATTAGAAATATTTTACCAACCTAGAAAAGATCATATTTTATACTTAAATAAATCAAGTAATGTATTCAGCTATTAATCAGTGTTCGGGGTTAATTAGAAATATTTTACCAACATAGAAAAGATCATATTTTATACTTAAATAAATCAAGTAATGTATTCAGCAATTAATCAGATATTCCTCATTGTTAATTTATTTTTCTTTATCCCCAGTTGTCTGGCTATTAAGTCGCTGTATGAAAGAATGAATTTTAAATGGGTCCTTGAGCACCAGTATACTTTCCTCAAGGCGCTTCTGTTTGTCATTAATGACCTGACCACTGAGGTAAATAGAATCAAAATGTACAGAGGTCTTTATAGTAAGGTGCTTGACCCAGTGAGTTTAGGCAGTGTAACTTGAGTACTTGAATGGCATTCTTGCCAAACTAAGCCACTAGCATTCAGCCCTTAATTAGGCATGTGTTCTGGTATAAGCAATCGGATGGATGGTCGGGTGTTGTAGATACCATGGGAATTTTTCCAGGTCAAATTTATTTCAATGTCGCCCCTCAAGTCCACCCAGCTTTAAATGGGTACCTGGCTTAAGTTGGGGAAGTAAAGGCAGTTGGGCATTGTGCTAACCACCCAATCTATTTATATGCACAGGTGAATTCTGCCCCGATGGCCCGTTAGTGCTAAGGGAACTTTACTTTTTTTTTACTAGTATAAGCAGGCAGCCAAGAACAGTAGACAAATTCAGTAAAGCTTCCTTTGATTTGTATGAACACACTAGATTCTTACTAAAAGGAGACAAACTGTAAAATTTGTTAACCAAAGTATTATCTTAAATATGGGACACCTTTATAAGTTATTAATAACTGTACTATCGTAAATTGAGCTTTACTGTTTAATGTTTAGCACTGAAGAATTTTTTAGATCATTTGTGCAGCCTACGTTGATTGCTTTTATGCCTGAATGTAAGCAGCCGTCATTCTATTGTAAAGGTGTCAAGTGGAGCCGTGGAGTTGGCTCAGAAATGTATTGAAGAAATGCTTAGACTGTGTGCCAGACCACTTGAAGCTGAGGAGGCCAAAGAAGATCTGTTAGCTGCTCAAAATAAATCCCTGCATGATGTTGCCCACAAACTGATACCGCAGATCACTTCATCAAACAATCTGGTTAGACAGCAGGTCAGTAAAAAATGATTATCACTCGAGCAAACTTAATCTGTTAATTATACTTTGTCTCCACTATGCTAAAAAAAACTTTCTAATGTAGCAGTGTAAGAATTTTGTAAATAACCAGTTTCAGTTTATGTTAAGCTCAATTATAAACTGAACCAAAGACTATTACATGTATCACATAATGTTTGTCTGCATATTTAAAACTCCATCAGTGTTTGTCAAAAGTTATTTTTTCTTTTGTTTATACATGTATCAGTGCATAAAGTCTTTAAAGATTTTGGCCGAGGTGACCAAGAAGACAGTTACCGAGATAATGGAGCCACACAAAGAGCTGTTGGGGGAGATGATCCCTCCCAAAAAACACCTTCTCAGAAATATTGCACTGGTCTCTCAGATTGGATTGATGGTGAGATGATCTACGTTTATTTTGCATTGGAAGCATTTTTAATGGGACCATAAAAAGTGAAATTTTTTTTTACTTCTTTTTGGTTCAAAACTTAAAACAATAAGAATGTTGACAGACAGTTTTAGGAAACAAAAAAGAATTGTGATGCAGGATGTAAACTTTTAGAGAAAGCGTAATGTATTATAACTGCTGATAAGGTCCTGATCATCTTTAGTTAGTGTCAAAACTGTAGCCATTGTTGGAATAGTTTTGTACTTAGCCAATGTTGGAATAGTTTTGTACTTAGCCAATGTTGGAGTAGTTTTGTACTTAGCCAATGTTGGAATAGTTTTTTTTAGTTCCCTTCATCCCAATGGAGCATTCAATGTTGTGACCATAAATGAGAGGATGTAATCTTGAGATGACTGCAGTGTTAGCTGTAAAGGCCAATTTATTATTTAATAATACATGTAATTGGTAGGAGAAGTTTTTAGGTAGAGAGGGTATTAAGAAGTGAGGAGAGTACGAATTTTAACGAATTCCAGTTCTTGAACATGGAGATGGTAGACACTTTTTTTATAGATACATGTATTTGTGTGAAGATCCAATCCTTTACCAACATAGACATTTATTATTATATATTTAATTCATGACGGAATAATAATTATTTACTATATTGCTTATTTGTAGTTGTGTGAATAAATTGATGAACTGTGTACTGGACTTATTTAATCCTTAGTAAGAAAGTTTAAATGCATTACCAAGCATGGCTACTCATACAGCAGTCAAATAAATGGTCTTATTAGTTTGATAAGTAAATATGTTACCATCTACACAAGTAAAATAAAGGATCAACATTTACAGTAGCTGTGTCCGGCTTCATGTAGTTTGACTCCCACTGCTGTGTTGCCACTTAGTCAAATTTAATTGGCTGTTAAAAGAGAAATTATTTTCAAAAATGCATAAATATGATTCAGATTTTTTTTTGTGTGTGAAATGCTGATTGATGCATGTATTTCTGTTTCCAGGAAGGTTATACATTCTGTGTGACATTGGAGCCTAGACTGTTTAACTTTGATATCAATCAGGTGGAGCATACCGTCTTTTTTAATGAGGTAAATCAATAAGAGTTCTGTGAGGTAGAACAGTTTTTATTTCCTCTAGTTTTTAAGTAGTTTTAGCCTCAACTATTTCAAAATCAAAGAACTTCATTAACTATATTTAAAAGTTTATGCATCAAGTAATTAATTTTTATTTATAAGAATCACTTTAAAGTTCATCTTAAAAAAATGCTCCTTCAATTGAATTATATCTGTTTTTCTTTTTAGGTGTTTCACATTTGTGATGTGGAGGAGGCTGTGCTGATAAAACAGGCTTGTTATAAAAACATCACCAATTTGGTTCCACTGAAGAAAAGTGCACTCAGTAAGTATGCTCACCATCTCAACGAAATACTTGTGAAGCTTGACAAGGGAAATGATATTTCATAAATTTCATATTTAGAATAGTTGCCCATGTTTGTTTTTATTTAAACACATTTTTATTTATGAAAATAATGTAGCTGCTAGTTCACACATTTTACTATGTATTTCATTAAAAGTCTTATAATTTAGCATGATATTAATCATATGTAAAGTTATCAATAATGTATAAAAAAAATAAATTTTTTTTCTAAATTAAAAAAAAAATATATTGTCTCCAGACCTATATAAACTAACATTATTTGAATATTCCAGAGGCCTTGGCTGCTTGCAACCTTGTGTTAAGTAAAAAGGAGAAAATTTTCAAAACTTTATTCAAAGCTCTAATTAGTTCCAACTCTGAGATTCAGGAGACAGCTCATGAGTCCATGAAAATGGTGATTTATTTGTTTTCTCTTTAATCACTTTGTTATTGTATTGATTTTTTAAATTTATATACTATTTTAGAATCTGTTGGTTAAATAACCATGTAATTGGTTTATTCCATTGAATAATTATAAATTATAATAACCACATACAACTTGATACAAGGCATGATAATTATAAAATCAAAATAAATGTCAAATTGATCTTCGCCAGCTTATGCAAGGGTGTGTGATTGATGTGGAAATGGCCTATGCTGCCATGCGACCATTGCTCTCCTACCTGGGTGACTACCGCAGCCTCACACTTAATATTGTCAAGCAACTTTCCTCTTTGGTTCAACTTTTCCCCAACAGTTTTAATGAAAAACTTTGTGAATCAATGCAGGTAGAATTTTTTTAAAACTCTGTTCTATAATTGTTGAATCAAAAAAAAGATCCATTGTTTTTGAAGTTTAATATTTTATTCCTATTTGCTGTGTAAATTATACTCACATTCACCTTTAGAAAGTTGTTTTTAATTACATTTAATAATTTTTTTTTTCTGAAAAAGTTATTTTTTTGTAATATTCAATTGTTATAACATTTTTTTTCTGTAAAATATTACAGTTTTAGGTATTTATACATGTATTTTTTGATGTGAAATTATTAGATTTAGAATTTTTAATGTGAAATTATTGTGTTACTTTACCTTTTATAACATTATACAGAATCACCTGAAGAAGTGGATTGAAACAGCTCATACCAATCAAAAGACTGGTCAGCCCAGGCCCGCTGGACAAGTGCTTTCAACGGTACGTCAGACAATAAAGATATATTACATTAACTTTTTTTTTTTTTTATATACTGTAATTGGCTGTTTAACTTTATTTTATTTTTTTAAAAACAGGAAGTTCAGCTATGTGCAGCCATCATAAATATGTTTCATCTCATACCCGCTGCTAGCAAAAACTTGATAGAACCATTAACAAGTTTATCTTTAGTTGGTGAAAGAGCTCTGCTTATGGAGGTTAGTGAAAGTTTTGTTAGGACATTTGACAGATTTTATTATATTTTCTATTCAGTGAAATAGTCAATTATATTGTCAAATTATGTAGAAATTGTTCCACACTAAAATAAAGCAGAAGAAGACAATTACAAAACTGAATTGTGGATTCCCTATGGCAAAACATTTCTGGCCTATTTTCGGAACCATTTTGGATTGTGATGCAGAAACTGGTCCCATATTTGGACAGTATATAAACCTTAGTAAATGGTCCCAGATTTGGACAGTATAAAAACTTAAGTAATTTTTTTACTTCAATTGAGAAAGCTTAATCAGTGGTTTCCAACCATGGTTTCATAATATCATCCAGGTTTGCGTTGAGTTGTTTTATATGGATCAGCTGACAAATTGATTGGGGCTTAAAATTTGTTCAATAAAATTTTTGGTTTTATTTAGTAACTAAAAAAGTTGCTATCCTAAATATTTAAAAAAACAAATAAATAAATATCATGTCTGAGATATTTTTCTCTTGATTCCTCTTTTGAAAAAAACAACTTGACTTTTATTTCAGAAACAAGTTTGTAGTATTTGATTCAGCCGACTGATCAAAATGGAAGAAAATCTGTCGAATTTATTTTGTCTATAGTCTTCGTCCAAATATAAGAACATTTCAAAATAACTTTTAATGTTTTTTTGTTGTTTTGTAGGCTAGTAGTCCCTTCCGTGAGCCTCTGATCAAGTTTCAGTTGAAGTATCCAGTCCAGGTGGTGGACTTGTTCATGACTGATAACGCTCTGAAAGATCAACAGTGGTGCAGATACTTTGAGGTAAGTTTAAAGTGGAGAGATCGTGTACCACACAATAACCTACCTATACAGCAAGGGAAGTAATGTTCACTCACCTCTGGTAGCCATCTATCTTGCAAGGGATTGTCTAACTTGCTATAGTGGATTTGTCAACTTATGTCAGGATGAACTCACATTTGTCCCAGAAACCCAAGAAAATTACTAGCACTTATCAGATGAATCCAAAACCTTCAGGTTGGCTGTTGCCCACTTTACCAAATTACAAACCTTATTGAATGTGGCTGTAATAATGATATTTCTCTGTTTTGGTCACCTCAGGCAAAATCTTCATACAACTGACCATTAATGGCACTGTTTAGTCTTAACTCTGTCAGATACAACTGACCATTAATGGCACTGTTTAGTCTTAACTCTGTCAGATACAACTGACCATTAATGGCACTGTTTAGTCTTAACTCTGTCAGATGGATTTATTTACTTTAACTATTTTACTGCTTCATTTATTGTTGGTGCTTAAAAAAAGGATTTGTTGATAGATAAAATAGATATTTTTTAAAGTGATTTGTCATTTAAGTTTTTAAAATAATTTACTTATTTTTAAATCATGTAATTATTATTTTGTGTTATATTTAAGTATTTGTTACGGCACAAAGATGGTGATAAGTTCTGTGAAGCTTTGAGGGCCAATCCAAATCGTTTGGCAAACATGTTGTCAGGACAGCCTCAGGTATTTGAAGCCGATTTTTGCATTGATTTTTGCATCTTAAACATGAAATTTTAATCAATTTACTATGAAGAAAACGTTTTGAAACCCTAAATTATTTGTCCTAATTTTATTTTATCTAGAGTGCCCCAGCAAGTCCCATTGCCAGTCCTGCCCCAGTAAAGTCAGAGCTACAGTATCGTGCAATCAGGCTTATTGCTCTGTTGGTGAGATTTGATGAAACCTGGCTTCCCCAACAGCCTCAGTTGGTAAGTACCTGACCAATCAAACTTGTAAAACTGTATGTCAAAATAACAACAAAAAATTTTTTATCTTTTCTGCAGCTCCAGTTTTAAAATAAATCTTTTTATTTATTTATTTTTTTCAGAGATCCTTGCTTTTGTCAATTTGGGTTTCTGATGGTTTCCTAGAGAGACACAAGGCCATTGTAAGTCTTGCAGTAATGTCATCTGTGTCATAATTATAATACTTTGTGTGTTTATAGCATTTAACCATATAAAATGTTTTATTTTGCTATTTGTCTAATTAAAGGATGAGTTGGATTATGTATACTGGAAAGAGCCAGCTTTAATTCTGAAATGCTTAGTCAACTATTTCAAGTAAGTTTTTTTTCTTTTCGATAAGGCAGACATATGTAGTTTACTTCAACTCCAAAGCAAAAAAAAAAAAAGAAAAATCATTAATTTATTGAAAATAAATATCGGTGTAAAATTACTAACCTATTTTGTTCTGATTCAGGCATCACACTGATGACTGTGAGCTTCTCTTCCACATCCTGCGCTGCTTTATTCACAGATTCATTCCCCAGTTTCAGTTTGTCAAGGATTTCTTGGATGAAACTGTTGCCAAGGTTCGATGGTTATATTTTTTTTTACCCATTTATAACAAGCCTTACATATTTTTAAGCAATGAGATGTGTTTTTTATGATTGTCTTCTAACATCACCAAATTTAATTAGAAACATAAAATAACCTTACATTGATAAAAATTTATTTAAATTAAATTCTTCTGTCTTTTTAGGCTTACCCAACAGAATGGAAAAGAAAATCATTTTTCAAGTTTGTTTCCATATTTCATGATCCAAACTGGCCACAGGAACTCAAAGCCAAGGTTTATTTGAATATGAAAACTAATTAATCTATGCCGTGTTTGCCCCAAAGCTAATAATGTTAATTGAATGTCATTTGGCCATCAATAGCATACTGGCTGTTCTTAAAACAGCCTGTTTCCTTTGCTGTCCCTAACCACTAGTGTGATGACTTGCTCCCCACATCCTAACTTAAAAATTGAAAGTGGCATTTTTTGTTCTCAGATCTTGCAGTACATTCTGATTCCTTGCTTCTACAACTCCTTTGAAAAGGGAGAAGGTGACAGACTTATAGGTGGACCACCAGCCCCAGATCAGGACAATGAAGACAATGTGATCAGTGTCTTCATCAACCGCATCATTGATCCTGAGAATCCTTTTGGCACATCAGATGCCGTCAGAATCCTCTTGCTGCAGTTTTCATCTCTCCTGGTGGAGCAAGCCTCTTCACATATTCATGATGCGGCTAACAAGTTAGTTACTAATTATTAGCAATGGTCCAACATAAAAAGGTTTACAGATTTGTCTAAATTCAGATTCTAAGATTTTATTTACTGGGTGTGTCTATCAAATTAATTCATACACGAATTCCTTTTATTTACGCATTATTTGTATATCATCCAGAAAACAAGGAAACAAATTTACGCGATTGATGACATTTGGCTCACAAGTGTCTCGTTTCCAAAAAACCTGTGTGGATCCAGCCACAAATACCACGGGCATCTGCTTTTGGCACATATCATTGCAAAGTTTGCTATACACAAGAGAATAGTTTTGCAGGCAAGACTAATTATTTCAAATTAAGAATTCAATCTTATTTCTAAAAAAAAACTGTAACCACTTGATTATGGATGTACCGTAGGTTTTTGGTTTTTATTCTCCAGAAATAAACATCCCAGTTACCTAAGAAATACATTTAATGAATCCATTATACATCCAAAAATGGGTTTCATACATGTGCTGATCTTGTAATAATTTTTAAAATAACAAAATATTTCAAATTCTAATATGAGGATGAATTTTATTAT
>JAGDYQ010000002.1:11900205-11940622 GCA_021962125.1 Bulinus truncatus
TGTCTTTGTCATCAGGTAAAGTAAACTCACTAGTAACTAAAAAATGAAAGAAAAAAAAAAAACAAGAAACAATGAGCCAAATATTTTTTTGTTAATGACGATTTTGATAAAATCTGTAAAATAATACAGTTGCATATTTATTCCTTACCTGTTTCCAATACTTGCTTCTGCAAATGCTTAATTCTTTTTTCAGTTGAGTGTCTGGTCATCTCATCAGTTCTTTTTTCTAACAATTTAAATTTCTAATAAAAACAAAAAAAAAGATGTAGAAGGTAAAAAAAATTATGAGATATAAAAAAAACAATTAAACAAAATTAATTAGTATCGAGTTTAAACACAAGATATAGTGCTGAGTAGTGAGCACAAGAAATCTTAGAACATTAAAAAAGAATACTTATATTAATATGTCAGCTCAGAAAGTTTTAAGACACATGAAAACAAATAATTAAGATAGCATATCAAAGTTGATCAAAGATATTGTCATAACCATGGTTTGATTATGTATGTATTCTGATGTTTTACTTTTGCTGTTGTCTGTTTGTGTTTTGATGTTACAGACAATCTCACAAACAGCACAGTTAGAAATATTAAACAGCCAAGTCAAGGTTAATTTGTTTATTTAGATAAACACATTAAATAAGAATCATATTCATTGCAATATGTTCTTTACTGATAAGTTCAGATATATTGAAATAAGCTATCCACAACTAAACACTTTATTCACTCCCATCATTGTGACTTTACTCTGTGACCCCTGACTCTTCTTGACAACTATTTCAACACTACTATTCTGACTCAACTTAAACTCTTCTCTAACTTTTAACAGATTATTCTGTAAAAGATCTTCCTTGTATTTATCTCTATGTATATATAAGAATAATAAATTATGTTATACTATTATCATAGACTTAAAAAAAATTGGCTCATTTATAGCTTTTTTACTCAGTTTTTAATAAATGAACTAATCAAGTAATGACCAATGTCATTGTACAGTCATAGATTAATCATGTGTCATGCAACTGACAGGTAAGTGACTTGTAGGTGTAAAAAACAACAGTAAGAGAAAACTACATACCTAATATCTCTGCCTTCACATTCTAAATAAAAAATATTTTTCTTTTGTTTATTTTTAAAACGTTTAGTTTATTATTACTCAACAATACGCACAACACATCAAAGTATTTATGTTGGAAATTTGACGTATATACATTCAATAAAAACTATGCAATTTTATCTGCAGCACATTGAGTTTTTGGTCACAGGTTTTTTTTTATATTCCTTATCATGTAAAAATGACCCATTTTTAGACCTGAAAAAAATCATAACTTCTGTTCTAAACGACATAGAATACTGAGTATGGTATCATTGGAAAGCTTGCAACCAGCTCTATCTAATTAAACTTTTAAATTAATATTTTAAATTTTCTCATTGAAGTGCCTATTTATGGCTACTTCAACGTTTTAGATATACTTCAATAAAATGTATATATAAGACAGAAGGAATGGTATGAGTAAGATCTTAAGTGAGACCTACTACTTGCAAGTAAAATATGTTTTTAAATTGATGATACATTAACATAACAGTATTGTCTATTGATTAAATGAAAACTCCAAGTCGACCAAGTAGACCGATTGGCAAGTCAAATCATTCTCATCATTCATACTTTGATATTTTTTTTATTATCAAACCCCTACCTCCCATAAATGTTTCGATACATTCTTCGGTGATTCATTTACAATTGTTACAGACTCTGTAATTTCCTGCATTTATTTTGAAGGTTTATGAATCTATCAAATAACTATTCCAGTTTTCTATAGTTTACTCAAGTTTATTATTACAAAACGTCGGAAAGATTAGCAGCGTAAACCTCGGCAGTTTTTTTTTTTTTTAGCAAAATACCAGATTTTTCTCTAATTGAAAATTAAAGAAAAAATAAAGTGTTATTACTTGCATTTATATTAAATCAGAATGATAATTATTTATATCGAAATCAATTAGTGATTTGTAAACAAATTTTTTTTTAATTATAACACAAAATTTTAGTACAATTTTGGGAAATATTTTTTTTTGGAAATTCAAATATGGCTCTTTGTCTACCAGATTATTGCTTTCAATATAACAACAGAAGCACGGATTTCGGAAACTTTTTTTTTTCCAAAAATGTATTATGCGTAAACATTAAGTAAGTTTTTTTCTTCTGAATTTTAATAACAAATGCTACATTTATTTGTGCGTTATGATAGATCATATTGTTCTGCATATTTAAAAAATTAGTCGCAAAATTTGAGTTAAGCCAGTTTTCGATAACTCATGTAAACTATGGTTGCAGTTTAGTAAACTAAAATAATAAACCATGAGCATGGCAATTATTTTGTTATTTATCTTGAATAATGACATATGAATAATTTAATAAACCTCTAATTATGTGGGTAATAAAAAAATTAAATGTTTTAAATAGCAAAGATTGAGATGGAGTATGTTTACTAATATACTAATTAGGGTAAGTAATACTAGACTAGCCTAGTAATAATTAAGTTATTAATAAATATAAAAAAAACAATAAATAGACTAATACTTTCAATTAGTCACTAGATTGTCAAAAACAACATGTAATATTATATGTAATGCAATAGTTGTTTCTTTTTGGGTTAGTTACTGGTATTTTACTTGATAGTATTTGTTTTTGTCAATTTTATGCATGAATGAGTAATTTACATGCTTGTTTAGACTTAGTTGTTAGATTTAGTATCATTTAGACAATTTAGTCTTAGTAAAGTGACAATAGATCAATGTTAATTTCTCTCTCTCTCTCTGAATTAAATTAGTTGGATTATTTATATTCTTGGCTTTAGTTAAAAACATGCCACAAATATAAATGATTGATATATTCCAACATATTCTATCTACTAAATTTGATTTTACAAGAGCACATCTCAGTTCCCAAAATCTCAGATGTTTATAGACAATAGTAAAATACAGAAGGCAGTTAATTTTTTTTTTTTTTTAAATTTCAAGTATTTCACATACACTCCCAGATGGAAAGTTTTTTTTATAAAGTGGGATCTTGTGCACCAATACCATGATGGTGCTTTGGCTCATGACATACAATTTTTAAAATTATAATCATGATGCTACTAATAAGTGTTTTTCTTTCCACATAAACATTATATTTTAAAGTTTAAAAAAAAACACTTGTTTATAATTAGTCAGACCCCACTTGATGCTGTCCCTTTAAAGCGCTGTTCTACTATCATCGATAAAGATGATCTTTTAAATCCTGTAAACCAGTTTGGGACTGTTTTTGCAAGGCCTTTCTTTCATGCCTAACATAGCAATGACACTAAGGGAGACATGGAGGTAAATTCATCCATGACCTGAAAATTTTCCTTGGTTCTCATAAAAGGTCAAACCTGGAGCAGTCAGGTTGACAGACAACCCCTTACGAATTTAGAATTCCTTTGATAACATATTAGACAGTCTGGTAGGGAGTTTGGTATCCATGTTTTTTTGTGAATGCCAAAAAGTAAGTCTACATACTTTTGATACAACTGTTTTGTGTATTATTAATAAAAAAAAGGATTAAATTTATTATGGGTTAAAATCATCATGAAGGTAATAAAGATAAAAATTTAAAATTGAAAGTCAAAAGCATTTCCATAGAAATATATTTTCAAGCCTTTAGAAGCAAATTACGTTAGTTGATTTCTCAACAAATTTTTTTTTATATAAAAATCAATGTTCCACATTCTGTTAGTCAGTGTAATATCATTTATTTATTTATTTTCTTTATGATTTATTTATTTAACAATCATAAAATGTCTATAATTACTAGGGTTCGAAGTCGCGTAACGTTATGCGTAAGTTACCGCAAATTACGCGTAATTTACGGTAACGTAATTTTGGAAAATTACGCGTAAATTACGGTAATTTAAAAAATGCATATTTGACGGCCATTTTTAATTGTTTCTGTCGCAATTTGTTGTGTTAACAGTGGCGATTAATTAATTACAGTGATTACCATCTATATCCGGCCACAAGCCTAAATCGGAAGTATTCGTTTGGTAAAACAGCGTAAACCGCACAGTATATTGTTTGTTTATATCGTTTCAGTAAACATAATAAAATAAATATTTTCAATAAGGAAGCCAAAGTCTGGTTAAAAATAAGACAAAATCATAAAAATTTGCGATAAAGTACACAATGCCACCATGAGCTGTATGGCTAGCGGCCGCAAGCCAAACGGGTAGGTTATATAAAACCCAAAAATCAAAAAAAAAAAATAATAATTTTTAAACATTATCTATATATGTTCCAAATGTCATGAAACGTATACTGGCCCGTAGCCGGGAATATTGGATTGGGGGGGGGGGGCAAAGAAATTTTTTTCGGTGGGGGGGGGGGCAAAGAAATGAGCGGAGCGGATCTAGACAACTTTGACGGGGGGGGGGGGGGCAAAACATTGACCCGGGGCCCAAAAATGTTTTCATTGTTGAAAATTGGTCTTAGAACAAAAAATATTTCGATAATAGATGTATTACCTAAACTTGCGATAACGGGGGGCATGGGCCCCCCTGCCCCTCCCCCTAAATCCGCCTCTGGCGGGGTAGAAGAAATGTTCGGGGGGGGGGCGAAAATGGAGGCGCTAAGCGCCGGAAGATTGCGAACGGAGAGGAGGGGTTTGGGCAGGGGATCTCAGTGAGTCCCCTCCCCAAGAAATTTTTTTGCAGTTCCATATCTGGAATGGTGCATTTTAGTACCGATTGTTTAGCTATTAATTAGAAATATATAATTTTATTAATGCATGGCATGTTGCAGTTTTGTTAAAAATAATTTAAATAGTAAAAAGTTTTAATGATAAAAATTTATTGAGGCTGAGCAATTTCTGATTCCTGTTATAAATATATTGACCAATAGTTCTGCTACACAATTGTTACATAATAGATACCTGATTTATATTATTATACTGTTTTTTTAACGTACAACTCAGGAAGAACGACAAAGATGCATGAATAAAGCTTAGCTATTTGTGTGATATTTCTTATAAAATATTGAAAACAAAGAACAGATCTATCAACAACAACAGTCGCAATTATTCAATTTAAAATAAAATTAATTCTGCTAAAAAGTAAATTTGCAAATTAAATAACATCACTCAGAAATCACAGAGTTTGTACTTTATTATTTTATTATACATATGTATAAAAATGAAGTCAGAAGCCAATTTTATTTTATTAACTTATTTAAGTTGCTAGTTGTCCTCAGAAGATATCAATATATAAAACTATTACAAGGTTGCGAACAGGCCCATCGACAGAAATTTTGGGTCCCTGGGCTGATATTAATATTTTAAAAAGTTGATTGGCCAGCTCAGTCCGGGTCCCTAAAACTCGCCGGGCCCCTGGGCATTGGCCCCCCCCCCCCCCGCCCCCCCCCCACTCGTCGGCACTTGTTGCGAACTTATACTATTATACGTTTCAAATTCGCAAACTTTGTGGTTTAGCCAGCCCCGTAGACAAAGGGCTGGGCACTGGGGGCGTGCCCCCCCCCCCCCCCCACTTAAAAAAGAAGAAAAAGAGGAAAAAATAAAGAAAAAGTAAAGGTGCCTCCTTGCTGGGTATTGGTGCCTCCCTGCTTACTTTGACCTGGCTACGGGCCTGGGTTTAGCACTGAATTTACCTAAAAATGCTTCAGCATTCAGATTGTCTTTAAATCTTTTTCAAATGCAAGCAGTAAAAGATTGCTTAGACGCTTTTGTAACATTTATCTGCGATATGGGGTGAGCATTCGTGTGAGGGTTGAGAAACTGCTCTCACACACGGCTGTTGAAGCACCAAATGCCAATGCTGCCCAAAATACCCAGAAGTGAACTTCAATAAGATTCAATCTTTTATGCCCAAAAATTAGATAAGCTATATATGTAAGTACATATAAATAGCCTGAATGATTGCCAAAATATTAACTTTTAAGTTTTTATTATTATTGATTTATTAAACAAAACAATTGATGTTTTATAGCCGATTTATTAAAATTGTGTCAAAAAACTCAAATCATGCACGGGGGGCTCAGGTCATGCATGGGGGGGCTCAGCCCCCCTAGCCCCCCTCTGGCTACGGGCCTGAACGTATAGAAAACATTTTACTGTGTATAGTGCTTCCGTCGATTGCGTCGGCCGTATTACGCTGCGTATTGCACCAGCGTCGATCACGTGTGCCGTCTTTTACTGAGTTCGGCACCCACGGCGGCCTTATTTCGCGGCGCATTGCACCCGTCCAGCGTCGACCGTATTAGACGGTGTTACTCAGCCAAAGATGGCCGCCACTGATGCAGTCAGTACACGACGAAATACATGGACGACGGGCAAATTAGTATGACCGGTAAATTACAAGTACAAACCTTTGAAAATATTATTAAAAATACACCTACTAGCAATCAGTGAGCGTGAGCAACAAAAGGAACATACACTTTCAAGTAATTGGGCATAAATGGTATGTGTAATTTTGGCGTAACTTACGCGTAAATTACGCGCGCCAATATTACGCGTAATTTTCGAACCCTAATAATTACTGGAATAATACATAAAATTTTATCATGTAAAGTAGGCCTATGAAATGCCCCATAATAAAAAGACAATATTTTAGTTATGAAAAAGGGAAAACGTTGCAGCTTCATAAAGATAATACCCTACTGGATTGGGTATGATAACTCCTAAAATTTTATATTTGAAAAAAAAAACTAAGTTCCCAACCTTGAATAGTTAATTCTGTATTTACAGTTAATTACTTTATAACTTAATAATGCCATATAAATAATATTTTTTTACTAGCTGTACCCTGCAAAACCTTTGCATAGAGTTATATCCCCTTAGGCTTGATCATTAGGCAAGGTTAATTTTTTTGGTTTTGGGCAGATCCGATTTTTTCATGATTGTATTTTAAACTGGAATACTGTTGTATTATTTCTTTACTTTTGATTTAACGCAGAACCCCAATCGTTTTTATATATATTATTGTTAAATAAAATTTATGAACTGTTTGCTAATTGTAATCATTTTTTAATGATAAATCATATTTTCTTAAAATTCAGTGTCAGTAAAATATATTTAAATTACATTGAAAGTCTAGAGGACTTCAGCAATCAATTTATTTTTTGTATAATTATGCAGCTAATGCAAAACTTTGGTGTTGCTTGAATTTCTGTAATTATTTTTCAATATAACAAAAAATAAACAATTTTTTTTCAACCAAACACCATATAACATGAAATTCGCGCAGGTCAACTGTACACTAAAAAATAATTCATTAGTTTACATACATAAAAAAAATAGCTTAAATTTTATTCTGGTGTGTTGAGACAAGTCCTTATATTATTCATTTCTGTCAACATATTAACAGAAGGAAACACAGGAAGTGTGATGAGGCTTTTTATGTAGTAGATTTGATATGGCGGCATGAATAGTTTGGAATAAATTGACTGAGACTTTTTATTAATAGTCATGATGCTCTACATTCAAGCAGGTACATTGAGAACAATAAAAGAACGTAGAGATGGTAGGATCTCCAATGAGCCCGCAGGATGCTGCTACCCAGCTGACTGCATTCAAGTCCTATGTTCAGCTAATTGCAGATTCTACAGCTGGAAGTTAGTAGCAAAATATTCTTAAACTTTTAATGTAACTGTTAAAAATAAAGAATATTATCATCTATAATTATTTGAAATAATTTTATCAGCATTTTGACATTATTTTTTTTTTTACAATTTAATTTAAGTTGAAGTCATTAGAATTGTATATTCATTTCTATCACATCTCCGCATTCTAAATTTTTATTTTTTGGTTTTGATATATTATTTTATTTTTGTCTGTTTATTTCTCATTAACCCTTCAGGAATTTTTAACCCATTGGGGGTTCTGGTTTTCCCACTGTATGCTGTCAATGATAATTATTTTTGTCTTTTATGGACAATTTTATCTGAGCTATATTTTTTTAATCTTATGCAAAAATGAAATTTAATTTGGCCTAGGTGTCCAGGAATGGTAGTTTTTTTAAAAAAACAACAAAAAATCGTCATCTTGAGCCTTCCTTTTCGCATTATTGTAATCATTTATCAGCGGGCTTTATAAAAAAAAATCTATGCATTTTTTTTTATTTTTAATTTGTGTACATTCGCACTGCATGATAAACATAATTTTATGCTATTTGCATATAGAAGTAGCTTTTACTTAAAACTTTTATACTTCTCAAATACTATATCATAAATCAGAATCATTCATAAAGTTCAAGCCTTGTACTAAGAAATTAAAAAATATGAAAGGCTGCGTTTTGGTATGAAAAATTTAACAATTAAGGCATGGGATTGTGGTTTTTAGAACTCTAGAATATCTGGCTTTTATATCATCTGGCCTTTATCCCTTTTGATGAAAGATTTTTTTTATCTGGTGTCATTTGCTTATTCAATATCTTATACGTATTTTAGTTGTCGAAAAAAAGCTGAAGGCTGCACAGGAGCTGAGTGAAAACTTTGAGGCAAGTTATTTCTTTGAAATTAAAAAATACTTATTTGTTTTAATAATTTAATCTGCGATATGTAGTATAGATAAAATAATTTGGTTGGGGTGTTGTTGTTTTTTTTAATTATTTAATTGGACTAGAAAAATCTGGTTTTAAATATTGTTTGATAGCTTTTTGAAGTTTTTGATTTTTTTTTTGAAGTAGTCAGTCACTTTTTATGTATTTGTTTTAAGCTTGTTTATTTAAAACAAGATGTTTAAGTATGTCTGTCAGTTTATTTGAATTATGTTTAATGAAATCAATGTAAATTTCTTTTTCTTAAGAGTGTGGTCACATTGCCACAGTACCCGCAGTTTCTTGCAGAGTTGATGAGAGTTTTCCTGAAAATTCTTGACGAAGGAGAGCCACAGTTTATAGCTGAACAGAATATACAGGTTAGTGAAGTCTAATTTACTGAACATTTACTATTTCAAAGTGATATAATTTTTGTAATCATATTTAATTTACTGATTTAATTGAAACTAACTCAGAGGAAACTGTTATGTAAATATTTTTATAACATAAACTTATGATATGATAACATATGATATGTTGGCTACATTGTTTTATATATTTCTTAATGTTCATTTTTGATGTTTGTCATTTCATAGCAACTTCGCAAATTGCTTTTAGAGATTATTCATCGCATACCATGCAATGACCACTTGAAAAAATATGTGCAACAGATTTTGACTCTGATGTTTAGGCTTTTAAAGGTATGAATATGTTTTAAATTTAAAACATTCTAAAATATGTGTAGGTAATGTTCAATAATTCTTCTTATTTTTTTTACACTTTAAAGTTTTTTGTGGGAAATTTACTACTTATTTAATTCTTTTTATCTGTATTTTTTTTAAATAGGATTTATTTCAACACCTTGCTTGAGAATAATTTTGAATATTTTTCATTGCTGTGCATAATTTTTATCGCCATACATACAAAATAATTTCTATTTTAATCAGATATTAATATAGTGAATGGGAAGATTTTGTCTATTTTAATCAGATATTAATATATTTCATGGGAGAATTTTGTAATTTGGTTAAATTGTGTTTTTTTTTTTTTGTTTTGTTTTTTTTTCATTAGTCTTCTCTTAACTAATTTAATTTCACTATTTTTTTTTTCCTATTTAAAGATTGAAAATGAGGATAATGTTCTTGTGTGCATTCGTATTATCCTGGAGCTACACAAGCAATATAGACCACAGATGAATGAAGAGGTAATCTGTTTAAAAAATTTTTATAATGCTTAGGTGGTAATAGAACTAATTCTTTTGTACACCTTGCATTGAGGGAATTTTAGAGCAGGCAATTTTAATGATATGTGTTTACTCGATAGCATTTAGTTTGTGAACTTTTGATATAGCTTGGTCTATATGCTGTAAGTAAAGTTTCCCTTATTACGTATACACGGCCTAGCAGAGTCAGATGAAGTAGAGTTCATCTGTTCCTGTAACCACGTCTATTCTATGGGATTGTGTGGCTAGTACAATACTCAACTGTCTTTACTTTACCCAACAAATATCGGGTACTCATTTAAAGTCTGGACTCCAACTTGAGACCTTTCAGTTAGCAATTTAGTGTTCTACCAAAGTGTCACATGCTGTAGGTTAAATATTAAAATCTTGGCAAGCCTTCCATGATTTCCCCTTTTCCATTGTACACTATGCAATGGTGGAGATGTGAAAAGGGAATTACAAAAATGTTTCTATTAGCGGATTATAGGCTTACTAGATAAACAAAAAATTATATTTTTTCAGATTACGGAGTTCATGAAGTTTGTAAAAGGGATCTACAGCAATTTACCTAATCATCTGCCTCGTATCTTTGAGCCTCGGTCACAAAAGAAAGTTAAAGATCTTACAGATATCAATGTTGAAGTTTGGCTGCAGGACATTTTCACTGTGACCACAGTTCTGACTGATAAGAAAAATGCAGAAAATCAAAGTGTGCAAGTAAGTTTAGATTGGCTTATGATAATGTATTTGTAAAAACACACCATTGGCCATTTTCTGCTATATATGAATAAATAACTTAAATTTAAAATATTTTACCATAATAATCATTTGAATATGAATAAGCAAATAAAGCTATTGGTTTGGTGTAATGCATTCACTTACAAAATGAATATTTAGCAAAATATGTAAAGAACAGAATCCTTCTCTTTATTATTGCATGTATTATTATTTTATTTCTGCAAACCTGTCCGCTGTGTTGTGTTATTACCATTATAGGCCAACATTTGTTGAGCTTGAAGCCTAAGACCTCTAGACTGGCATTCTTTAACAAATCTATCCTGTTAAAACTTATACATGTATCATATTAATTACTCTTGCATGTTGCTATTTACAATTCTGTTTTCTTGTCTCCCTCCTCCAGTACAACATCATCCCAATGGGTGTGCAAAGTCTCAAAGTTCTGGCTGAGCTGCCTGTCATTGTGGTGCTGATGTATCAGATGTACAAGCAACAGGTTCAGAATGACATGGTTGAATTCATTCCCCTCATCATGAACACCATCACACTCCAGCCATCAGCACAGCATAGGTAATGTACTCAGCCATTGTTAATCTCTTGAGTATATTTTTAAATATTGAAAATTAATAATTAATTTTATACTCTGAACACCATCACACTCCAGCCATCAGCACAGCATAGGTAATGTACTCATAGCCATTGTTAATCTCTTGAGTATATTTTTAAATATTGAAAATTGAAAATTAATAATTTATTTTATACTCTTTTTTTTTTTTTTTCGCAGAATTTTTTTTTTATTAATGCTTTTTTTTTTTTTTGTTTTATTTTTTTGGTTGGTAAGAAATTTAATAATTTTATTGTCAGTTCAGCTTTATAGGCTGGTGATTTCTCTCTCGACTAATTCACATAGAGGATTTAAATCTTGAGTCTAATTTTCCCTTTTTCAAAGGTCGTTGCTCGGAAAACAATGCTTACTTAAATTTTTTTTCTTTTTGCTTCAGAAATAGTCCAAACTTCAACAAGGAAGTTTTTGTAGACTTCATAGCTGCACAGATTAAGACCCTCTCATTCTTAGCGTACATCATAAAAATTTATCAGGTAATTTTTTATTAACTTTTTTTTTTAACTCCTTTGTGGTAAAGTTGACATCTAGTGAAAGGTATTGTTAACAACAATAAATGTACATAGATATTGCGCAGCCTTTTTAACTTGAGTCAGGCCAGAGCAGAAATGTGCGTTTATGTTTTTAGCCCATATTTTAGGGCGTAGATAGACCTTCAGTATGCAAGTTTTTAAAAATAAAAGCTTAGAACTAAATGAGTTATGATGTTTTCTTCTTATTGATTAGTTATTGATGTACCCATTAATGCATGGAAACTTGTTCCTTTTTTTTCAGGGAGCGGTCAACAGCCATTCACAGCAGATGGTGCAAGGGTTGTTAGGCCTCATGTCATTATGTCCTCAGGAAGTGGCTCATTTAAGAAAAGAATTGCTTATGGCTGCCAGGCATATATTGTCCACAGATCTTAGAAATAGTAATTATTGTATTATTTATTTTTTTAAAATTCTGTCTTGTGCAGTTTTTCACTAAAAAAAACTCATTGATTTTGGGAAAAAAATGTCTGCATAAGGCTTATTTTTGTCACAATACTGAAAGTAAGAAATATAGTTTAACAGACATTATATTAGCTAAGGGAAAGGGATAGATATAAAAAAATTCACAATACTGAAAAATTTGTTACACTAGAGTTTGTAATAATGACATTTCATGAATTGATTTTGGTCTGCACTAAATAAATTATTCACAATTTTTCTTTAGGATTTGTTCCAGTAATCGATAAGCTGTTTGATGAAAATATTCTGATAGGATCTGGTTGGACAACCTATGAGTCTTTAAGGTACTAATATTTTAATTCAGTTTATTGGCGATCCTTTGAAACTTGCTTTTATGTTTTATATTGATATTGTTTTTTTTTTTTTTTACGAAATAGTATGATGGTAATTATTAATCACATGAAAAATAAGACTCCGGCATCATTTTAAATATTTGTCAATACGAAAATGAGGAAAGGGATAAAAACTGATTTTAATTTATATTTTTATTTTCAGACCTCTTGCTTACAGCACATTAGCTGATCTAGTCCATCATGTTCGTAACAATTTGTCTCTCCATGATCTTTCACTTGCGGTTAATTTGTTTTCAAAGAATGTTCATGATGATTCACTTCCTAGCAGCATTCAGACGATGTCTTGCAAACTTTTGTTAAATTTAGTGGACTGCATAAGGACTAAAAGTGACCAGGAAAATGGCAATGTTTGCAATTTTCATTTTTAATAGAATAATTCAGAATACTAATAGAATACTTATAGAATTTTTAAAAAAAAGGTACAGAATGTGCATTTTTTTTAAAACTTAATTTTATCAAACACTTTCATACAATTGGTGTTAAAGATACCCAATAAATTATGTCTTTAAAGGGGAGAGAACTGCTGTTGAGGATGTCTGAAGTCTTTGTCATAAAATTTAAGACAGTTGCCAAAGTTCAATTGCCACTACTGCTAAACAAATGGTAAGCATCTTGTTATGAGATGACGATAGTTTTGAGTGCGCAAAAAAAATTGATGGACATTAAACAGTTGTACGTTTTTTTTTTTCATGTCAGTAAACCACTAAATGAACCATCCAAACTGGTTGAAGCGAAAGCGATCTGCCCATCACCAACCAGTGCTCAGGTAATAATTTCATTTCTTGGTGATATTTTTTTTTTTAGACTTGATGGTAGTTGTGAATAGATACTGTGTTATCTCACTGAATACTTGATGGTAGTTGTGAATAGATACTGTGTTATCTCACTAAATACTTGTTGGTAGTTGTGAATAGATACTGTGTTATCTCACTGAATAGACATTTTAATCTAACATTTACTTTTCTCCTAAACTTCAGGTTGCTCAACAGTTGATAGCATCTGGTGATGGTAAACTGCCTGATTCCATCAAGGATGAGAAACTGCAGTCACTTTTCACAACAAGTGTTGAGGCCAAAGATAAAGAAGATAAGGTTTGTACATCTTGGGGTGTTTTTTTATGAACAATTTTTTTAAATATTTTTTTTCTTTTTGTGGAGGTCATGTTATAAATTCTTGTTTCCTCTGTAGCCAATGATGCGTTTCGGTGCTATCCCCAATCACAACAGCCCTTATTCTGTTTCGGAATGCCGCAGTCTGATGAAAACTCTGGTGTGTGGTGTCAAGACTATAACATGGGGGACCCTCAATTGTAAAGCTCCCGGTACAGGTTTGTCTTGTTTTCAATATATATGTATATTTTTTTTTTTAAATATACATATATATACATGTATTTAGATATCATATTATGCTAGAGTAGTAAAGTCATGAACTAAATCACCTGTCACCTATTTAAATTACTATAAACAGTGGAGAAAGAGAGTATTATGAATTACAGAAATAAAGTTATACAAAAATGAGCATTGTCATTTGGATCTCCTATTACTTTATTTGCTTAGTCACTTAAAGGAATGTGATATAGTTCTTCTAGATCAGGACAGACAAATTTATTACCAGTCTATGTCTCAGAATTCATTTTTATATTACTTTAAAATCAGTAGTCCCTTCTTTTTAATAGGACTGTTATTTTATATCAATATTTATGTGCTATACTATCAATATTTAAAATCAGATTCAGCTATATTTAATTGGTAAAAAAAAACCTTACTTAATACACAGACTTATGAAATTTATGGCAATTTTTAAAGCAAATTTTTCGCTAATATTTTTTTTCCTCAAAAACAAAGATTTTACCAAGTAATATAAAAGAGTCCATGGCTACAAGAAAAGCAATAACACTACAAATGGTGGTACTTTTCAGCCACTGGTAGAATGCTTTTTAAATATCTATTACTCATTCAGTCAAATATATGTTATGTCACATTATTAGGAAATCTAGATCTTAATTGCTAAGGCAATAATAATGAAAACAAAACAATACTCTTTGTTTGTAACTATGCTGTAAAGAGGGAATAGGGGTCAAATTTTTTATATTTCGGCATTACAAGTGCCTGTTTTCTCCTTAATGTCTTAGTATTTTTGCATTGTATCTAATCTTATCTGAACAATTGAAATCTCATGTTAAACTTAATAAATAATACTTTCTTCAGTTAATTACATTGTGTATTCATTCAAATCTGCCGCTAAATATGTGACAAGGAAAATTTCTCTTGTTTCAGCCAATAGCAAGCAGTTCCTGTCCAAAGAGATTCTAGTCTATGTCAGATTACTCAAATATGCTCTCAAAGCTTTAGACATTTATACCATCTGTGTCAACCCAAATGGAGGTCTTTATGTACGATCTCAAAGGTATGAGACTTAGTAATGTTAAAAATTTTTTTTAATAAAGCTGTATAAAAGGCTGTAAAGGTTCATCAATTTCAAATTCCTGTTGTAAATGTACATGTATATTTATAATTATTTTTGTATGAATAGTCTATGGGATGGAAGGATACAGAAACTCAAAAAAAAATATATCCAACTTTTGTATGAACATTTTTGTAACTTTGTTCATTTCTACATCAGTCTAATTTTTGTGCTATGTTTACGATGCCAATTTGTCCGGCGGGAAATGCAGTTTATCTAAAAACTGGTTGGTCAGTAATTAATTAAAAGAAAAAAGAAAAAAAAACTCCAGTGTAGGAAATAGGACAATGTTTATGTAATGGACTAAAATTTTAAAGTCATGTTCATACATATATCATTTTTTTATTTCTGAATCCATCCCACAATAATCTTATAACACCCTTTTTTTTTCATTAAAAAAAAATTCTGTTCAGGAATATTGTTTAACTGAATGCATCTAAATTATTTATTAAATATAGCAGTCTAGGCCTAGGGTATGCAAACAGTGGCTAATCATGTTTCAGACAAACTGTAATAAGCAAAATTTTTTTTTAAACTGATAAACTAAATTTTTTTTTTCCCATTAGAGGTTGGAAGCCTTTGCTGAATTCATCAATAATAAAAACTATAAATAATAACGTTCTTGGATATATTCAGATATGTTTGAAAATATAAATAGTAACGTTCTTGGATATATTCAGATATGTTTGAAAATATACAAAAAAAAATCAATTGCTTTAGAGAGAAGTCTTTATAGACGGGTTTTTTTTGACGGTGGGAAAAATTTATTATTGAAACATCTAATGGTCGTCTGTATTTTACGTACACACTATATCTTTTTGCTATTAGTGTTCAGAATGTGAAAGTTAAAGAGGAGAAGGAAGCATTAGAACATTTTGCTGGGGTTGTGAGTATTGCAATTCAAATATATTCTTAGCTAAGCCATTTATGGCTTATTAAATACTTAGGTATTCATAGACTGTTTCAAAATACTTGTCCAAAGTTTCACCATGAAAATATTACTTTTTAATTGTTCAGTTCACCATGCTGACCCCACTTTCCTTCAAAGAAATATTTTCTTCCGTCATTGAGGTAAGCCAGCTGTTGATTCAGTTCAATTATACTTTTTTTGTGGGTTTATTTCATTTAAATTTTGCCGCCAAAATATATTCTATAATTCTGAGTGCTAAATCTGCCCATTTGCATGAAATACTTTTTAGATTCTCTTTGCAATTCTATTTGCTCATTAAACCAACATTAGAACACTGTGAAGTTAATACATTTTTATTCTTCTTTACAGTATATGGTTGATAGAATTCATGGAAACTTTGCACTGCAGGTAACTATTAACATATCTGTCACACAACAATTGTTTAAATAGACTTTATTTTCAGTCTGAATACCTGCACACTTCAAATTTTCTGTCTATGCCTATTATAAAACACCTGATTAAAAAATGAGTTGCAATGGTTTTATATGAATGCTGCTTTGTTTATAACATATATTATAAAAAATGAGCTGTTAATTTATTTAAAATCTTTCTGCTGTGTTTTTAGATAGTCGCCAACTCTTTCCTTGCCCACATGACAACTTCAGCCACATTTGCAACTATCCTGGTTGAATATCTACTGGAGAGAATCCATGAGATGGGATGTCAGTTCATTTCAGATAATCTTCTTTTACTTTTTTAATGTGCTCTGAATTTTGCTTAAACCATCAATTTATCTTGTTTGTTAGTAAAATAATTAACATGTACGAACCATTTTATTTTTTTTTACGAATAGCCAATGTTGAACGTTCCAACTTGTATTTGAAGCTGTTTAAAATGGTCTTTGGTTCTGTCTCTTTGTTTGCTGCTGAGAATGAACAAATGCTAAAAGTAAGCATATATGTTTTTTTTTTTCATTTCTTTAATCTTGTTCATTTGACAGTAGTATGGGCTGAAAAGTTTTAATACTCTTTAATAGACTGGAACATAGCTCTCAAAGATCTCATGTGTTGTAACCAGCTCTAATGTAAAACATTAGTTAAAGGGTGTTTGTTTTAAATAAGCTATGAATATTGTATTAAAGACTTTCTGAAATTAATAACTGAACTGAATGGTGAAGTTTTTCTTTAGTAATTTGGAATGGGTTGGTAGCATTATTTAAATTTAATTTTATCTTCTAAATGCTGTTGGTGATAATTAAACAGCGAATTTATCTTCAGGAGAGGCACGCTAGTCTAGAAATCATTAATATATAGTCATTCATATTTTTTTTTTCAAAATATAATTTTTTTTTTTTTTAATGTTTATGCTTTTTTAATATGTAATGAATATACATTTCTAGCCTTCATACTTGCATACCATTGTCAACCGTTTCGATGGAGTTGGCTCTGTCTGCCAATGAGCCCTACAACTACTTCTTTTTTGCTGAGAGCATTGTTCAGATCCATAGGAGGTGGAGTCATGACCTGCCTCTATCAGGAGTTCCTTCCTTTGCTGCCTAACCTCTTGCAAGGTGATTACAGAACAAAAAATGGAAACCATCTAGAATTATAAATTTATTTTAGCACTTTATTTCATGTATAACAAATTATTTTGAAAACATTCTGCTTATTGATTGTATTCATTAAATACCCCAAAGTTTATAGGAAAGATATCTGACTGCATTTTTTTTCATCAGGCTTAAATGGTCTTCAGAGTGGACTACACCGGCAACATATGAAGGATCTGTTTGTGGAGCTGTGTTTGACAGTACCGGTTCGTCTGAGCTCACTCTTGCCTTACTTGCCCATGCTTATGGACCCTCTGGTCTCAGCTCTCAATGGCTCTCAAACACTCATCAATCAGGTACGATCCTCTTCTGTTAGTAAAACAGTATCTCAGGTCACTATGAAAGATATTGTATTTCCAAGGTATTAGATGCAAATAGACTAGAAAGATAATTTTAGTTTTGAAACCCCTTACTGTCAGATTTTCAATAATACTATAGCCAGGCAGTAATAGGACATCGATTCGATAGTATTGTTAATTTGAAAACTATAATTGTCTTTATATTTCATTTATTGTGTGCACAAAATTATTGATCTTATCCAAACAAAAAATATTTTGTTTCTGTCTAGGGATTCTGGTTCCACTTGAGCTCTGTGTTGATAACTTACAGCCTGATTTTCTCTATGATCACATCCAGCCAGTCAGAGCTGAATTGATGCAAGTGAGTTGTTACCTCCTGTAGCTAAATGATAATCTTGTTTTAATGTTTTTGCAAAAGGAATGTGGCATACTTTTTTTTTTTTTTTTTTTTTTTTTTTTTTTTTTTTTTTTTTTTTTTTTTTTTTTTTTTTTTTTTTTTTTTTTTTTTTTTTTTTTTTTTTTTTTTTTTTTTTTTTTTTTTTTTTTTTTTTTTTTTTTTTTTTTTCCCCCCCCCCCCCCCCCCCCCCCCCCCCCCCCCCCCCCCCCCCCCCCCCCCCCCCCCCCCCCCCCAGTAGACAAAAATTTGGCTTTAAACTGTGTTTGTCATAAAGAATATTTGCTGTCATAACATGGGTAATCAAGATACCTGTAACAAAGTTATATTCTTGTGGGAGACACTTTCAATGGTAGCGTCTGTGGGCATGCAGCAATATATTCCTCAATGACAACACATGAATTTAGGTGAAAACAATCAATTAATTGTTTATTGATGGATTTTGATTGATGTTTTACATAATTGAATACTGAATCTAAAACTACAACTAAGACTTCTTCTATAACTTATCTCTCTCTAGAGCTCATTTCTCTACTCTAGTCAACTCCAACTCTACTTTAACTGATCTCTAAGCTAATACTGATCTCTGCACTAATACTGATGATGATACACATGTATCCAAGTCATCCCAATTCTTTCATCTCATTGGAAGACCAATCAGCACATTGTACATCTTAACAGGGATTATTCTATGCATGTGTATCATGGGTTCTTCCAATGTGAGAAATATAAAAAAAAAAAATAACTGTGCACCAATGTATGCATTAAAATAGAAAACATTTCAGGCCCTGTGGAGAACATTGAAGAACCCCCAAGATGCAACTGCAGCTACTGCGTTCAGAGTGTTGGGAAAGTTTGGCGGTGGAAATCGCAAAATGCTAAGAGAACCACAAATGGTTTGTTTCGGCTTTTTTTGTTTGTTTGTTGTTTATTATTTTCATTTTCTTAAAAATAGTATTTTATGTATTATGCTGTATATTTTAAATTTTATTAATAAAACATGTGTACCTAGCATAAAGGCTTATGAATTTTTTAGTGGAAATGTTTTGGACCAACCGTAGGTCTTTAAAACTTTCAAGTTCGTTGGGGGTTTTTTAAACGCGTTGAGCAATAATCTATTTTTTTCAAAGCATATGTAATAATGATATTTTCCCCATCAGAATAGTACAATTATAACATATGATATTTTTCCCCACTTAGCAGTACAATGTAATCAAGTGATATTTTCAGCTACAGTACAATGTAATCATGATATTTTTCCCCACTGCAGTACAATGTAATCATGATATTTTTCCCCACTGCAGTACAATGTAATCATATTTTTCCCCACTGCAGTACAATGTAATCATATTTTTCAGCTGCAGTACAATGTAATCATATTTTTTCCCCAAACTGCAGGTACAATACCAATCATGATATTTTTCAGCTGCAGTAAAATGTAATCATGATATTTTCAGCATGCAGTAGAACAATGTAATCATGATAGGGGGGGGGGGGGGGGGGGGGGGGGGGGGGGGGGGGGGGGGGGGGGGGGGGGGGGGGGGGGGGGGGGGGGGGGGGGGGGGGGGGGGGGGGGGGGGGGGGGGAAAATAGTATTTTATGTATTATGCTGTATATTTTAAATTTTATTAATAAAACATGTGTACCTAGCATAAAGGCTTATGAAATTTTAGTGGAAAATTGACCAACGAGTCTTTAAAACTTTCAAGTTGTTTTTTTTCAGCTGCGTAAGTAAAATGTAATCATGATATTTTTCAGCAGTAAAATGCAGTACAAGTACAATGTAATCATGATATTTTTCAGCTGCAGTACAATGTAATCATGATATTTTTCCCCACTGCAGTACAATGTAATCATGATATTTTTCAGCTGCAGTACAATGTAATCATGATATTTTTCAGCTGCAGTACAATGCTAAAGAAACAGTTGGACCTTGCATTAACATACACTTCCTAGAAAGTAAAACACCTATCTCTTTGCCTGTAGAAAAGGTAATTAAAATAAATAATTTAACACGGCTTTTTAGTAATTTGTGATTTTTAGCAGGTAGTTAACCAAGAATAATATTTCTTGCAGGCTGTAGAATCTGCGCTTACAACATTAAAGAGCTCTATGATTGACTCTTACAACAGACGTCAGGCCTATGATCTGATTCGATGTTTTCTCATATCAGTTATGAACCTGGAAGATGATAAGCAGACAATGATGCACCTGTTTTCACACCCCAGGTGAGTTGGTTTCAGTTTAAAAAAAAATTTAATCGACTTGTTTATTCATTGCTTAAAATGGCTAACTTCTCATTATATGTAAACAAAATCTAGCTATTTCCTGCCATTCATTTATTCATTCTATGCACTTTTTTCATTATTTAAATATTTTTAATGTACTTTTTTTTATTCAATACTAAAATCTTATATTGAAATATTGATTTTTTTTCCTCATGATCTCCAGTTTTAAAGAGGCAGAGATAGTTCAGTTGAATGCACAGATCTATAAAAATCCAGACTCGTATTCTCGTAAAGTGCATGAACAGGCTCTGACTGGAATGTTTGGTAAGCTTTTTTTTTACATTTCGGAGGCTGTTAAGGGTCTTATTTTCAAAAGCAGAGGCATCATTAAACTCTCTATTTTCTTTTTTAGCTTTAAAATTCTCATGTAATGTCTCAGAATTTTAGAATTCTCATGTAATGTCTCAGAATTTTAGAATTCTCATGTAATATCAGAATTTCTTTCTACTTGAAAAAATAAACATTTATAATTTAAAACAAAAAAAAATTTCTCCATTAATGATGAAGGAAATATAGTTTTGAGTGTACAATAAATTCAAGATGAAATATTACTTTCATTAGTTGCTGCTGCAATCAAAGATCTGAGACCCACTGCTCTTCCTTTTATGGCCTGCATGGTGCGACACTATACCCTGATTACCATCTCTCAGCAATGTGGTAAGTGGTTTGTGTGGATTTCACCTAAGCATCAATTATTTTGAATCTATAGGACTTATTAGTAAATAAACTACAATTTGTATCATGGTGGACTATGATGTGCAATAAAAAAAAAAGTGATATTCTTTAAACCGTGAAAGATAGGCATCCAGATTGTGAATGAAAACCAATATTTAATATAATGGTAGTTGTAAAGTAAAGCATCTTAAATATGTCAGTCTTGCTGGACACATATATTTAATGCTAGAACACATTTTTTTTATTAGAACTGGTTTTGATTAATACATTCTTTAAAATGGAATTAAATGTCTATTAAAAAATACAGTGATCTACAGCGAGCTTCTTTTAATATTAAATATCCTAGCATTACCACTTTCAAATTCTGCAAATATGCAGTGTAAAATAGCTCTTCATTTTTCAGAACTCCATTCGATATAAAAAATTGTTAAATTTTGCATTTCACACTTATCTTTTAAATTATTTCATTAATAAAAAAAAGTTTTCAAATGTCAACGATTCTGATGATTTGTGCCTGAAGGATGATTGAAGTTAAATTGCTCAATTTACTAATAATATTGCAATAACCAGTAATACTATTTATTATATACATTGCGCTTGTATGAGCTGCCTCATCATTCATTTTATCATGCACTGTTTGATTCCCTAATCCAACCTTGTAGACTGCATGTCAGTTTGACTTCTTTTTTTTTTTATAACAGGCCCATTCCCAGTTGGAGAGAAACAAACAAAACTTCAGGGCATGGACACTCAGATCCTGGTTGATGCCCTCAGTACAATCATGGGCCATGAAGAGAAAGAACTTTGTAAACCTGGCAACTTTTCTCTGGCCGTCATTATTGATACAGCCACCACCATCCTTGGGACCAAGGAGAGAGTAAGTAATTCCTGCTTGTTCGGTTGACAATGGCAGCTCATATACATTTGTCTGTTGAGAAGAAATTTTATTGAAGGTGCTTTAGAGAGGACAGTTTAAGTTGATTTTTTTTTTTTCTTAGGCTTGCCAGTTGCCGTTATTTGAGTATGTGGCTGAGAAAATGTGTGACTTGTGCTACAATCGAGCTTGGTACTCTAAATATGGAGGGTAAGCTGACAGATTTATTTTTAATGTTAAAGATTTTTTTGAATAATAACAAAAATGGTGGTGACTTACTTAAAGTTTTGAGTTTTTTTCTTCCCCTCTGATACAGCAGCTGTACACTGAGCTTATATAATTAGAAATTTTTTACCAACCTAGAAAAGATCATATTTTATACTTAAATAAATCAAGTAATGTATTCAGCTATTACTCAGGATTAGGGGTCAATTAGAAATATTTTACCAACCTAGAAAAGATCATATTTTATACTTAAATAAATCAAGTAATGTATTCAGCTATTAATCAGATATTCCTCATTGTTAATTTATTTTTCTTTATCCCCAGTTGTCTGGCCATTAAGTCGCTGTATGAAAGAATGAATTTTAAATGGGTCCTTGAGCACCAGTATACTTTCCTCAAGGCGCTTCTGTTTGTCATTAATGACCTGACCACTGAGGTAAATAGAATAAAAATGTACAGAAGTCTTTATAGTAAGTGCTTGGCCAAACTAATCCACTAGCATTCAGCCCTTAAATAGGCATATGTTCTGGTATAAGCAGTGGGATGGATAGTCAGGTATTGTAGATACCGTGGGAATTTTTCCAGGTGAAATTGGTTTCATAGTCGTCCCTCAAGTCCACCCAGCTTTAAATGGGTACGTGGCTTAAGTTGGGGAAGTAAAGGCGGCTGGGCATTGTGCTAACCACCCAATCTATTTATTTGCTGAGGTTATAGAAACAGGTGAATTCTACACTTGACTTCCCCTGATGGCCCGTTAGTACTAAGGGAACTTTACTTTTTTTTCACTAGTATAAGCAGGCAGCCAAGAACAGTTGATAAATTCAGTAATGCTAACTTTGATTTGTATGAACACACTAGATTCTTACTAAAAGGAGACAAACTGTAAAATTTGTTAACCAGAGTATTATCTTAAATATGGGACACCTTTATAAGTTATTAATACAGTGTACTATCAGTGTACTATCGTAAATTGAGCTTTACTGTTCACTGTTTAGCACTGAAGAATTTTTTTAGATCATTTGTGCAGCCTAGGTTGTTTGCTTTTATGCCTGAATGTAAGCAGCTGTCTATTCTGTTGTAAAAGGTGTCAAGTGGAGCCGTAGAGTTGGCTCAGAAATGTATTGAAGAAATGCTTAGACTGTGTGCTAGACCACTTGAAGCTGAGGAGGCCAAAGAAGATCTGTTAGCTGCTCAAAATAAATCCCTGCATGATGTTGCCCACAAACTGATACCGCAGATCACTTCATCAAATAATCTGGTTAGACAGCAGGTCAGTAAAAAATGATTATCACTCGAGCAAACTTAATCTGTTAATTATACATGTACTGTACTTTGTCTCCACTATGCTAAAAAAAAAATGTCAAATGTAGCAGTGTAAGAATTATGTAAATAACTAGTTTCAGTTTATGTTAAGCTCAATTATAAACTGAACCAAAGACTATTACATGTATCACATAATGTGTTTGTCTGCATATTTAAAATTCCATCAGTGTTTGTCAAAAGTTATTTTTCTGTTGTTTCTACATGTATCAGTGCATCAAGTCTTTAAAGATTTTGGCCGAGGTGACCAAGAAGACAGTTACTGAGATAATGGAGCCACACAAAGAGCTGTTGGGGGAGATGATCCCTCCCAAAAAACACCTTCTCAGGAATATTGCACTGGTCTCTCAGATTGGATTGATGGTGAGATGATCTACGTTTATTTTGCGCTGAAAGCATTTTTAATGGGACTGTTAAAAAACCAAAGTGAAATTTTTTTTACTTCTTTTTGGTTCAAAACTTAAAACAATAAGAATGTTGACAGACAATTTTAGGAAATAAAAATGTTGTGATGCAGGATGTAAACTTTTAGAGAAAGCGTAATGTATTATAACTGCTGATAAGGTCCTGGTCATCTTAAGTTCAGTATCAAAACTGTAGCCATTGTTGGAATAGTTTTGTACTTAGCCATTGTTGGAATAGTTTTGTACTTAGCCATTGTTGGAATAGTTTTGTACTTAGCCATTGTTGGAATAGTTTTGTACTTAGCCATTGTTGGAATAGTTTTGTACTTAGCCATTGTTGGAATAGTTTTGTACTTAGCCATTGTTGGAATAGTTTTGTACTTAGCCATTGTTGGAATAGTTTTGTACTTAGCCATTGTTGGAATAGTTTTGTACTTAGCCATTGTTGGAATAGTTTTGTACTTAGCCATTGTTGGAATAGTTTTGTACTTAACCAATGTTGGAATAGTTTTTTTTTTCATTCTCTTTATCTCAACGGAGCATTCAATGCTGTGACCATAAATGAGAGGATGTAATCTTGAGATGACTGCAGTGTTAGCTGTAAAGGCCAATTTATTATTTAATAATAAATGTAATTGGTAGGAGAAGTTTTTAGGTAGAGAGGGTATTAAGAAGTGAGGAGAGTAAGAAAATAAACAAATTCCAGTTCTTGAACATGGAGATGGTAGACACATTTTTATAGATACATGTATTTGTGTGAAGATTCAATCCTTTACCATTTATTATTATATTGTTAATTCATGAAGGAATAACAATTATTTACTATATTGTTTATTTGTAATTGCATGAATAAATTGATGAACTGTGTACTGGACTTATTTAATCCTTAGTAAGAAAGTTTAAGTGCATTATCAAGCATTGCTACTCATACACCAGTAAAATAAATGGTGTTATTTGTTTGATATGTTTTAATATGTTACCATCTACACAAGGAAAATAAAGGATCAACATTTACAGTAGCTGTGTCCGGCTTCATGTAGTTTGACTCCACTGCTATGTTGCCACACTTAGTCAAATTTAATTGGCTGTTAAGAGAAATTATTTTCAAAAATGCATAAATATGATTCAGATTTTTTTTTGTTGTGAAATGCTGATTGGTGCATGTATTTCTGTTTCCAGGAAGGTTATACATTCTGTGTGACATTGGAGCCTAGACTTTTTAACTTTGATATCAATCAAGTGGAGCATACAGTCTTTTTTAATGAGGTAAATCAATAAGAGTTCCTCTAGTTTTTAAGTAGTTTTAGCCTCAACTATTTCAAAATCAAAGAACTTCATTAAATATATTTAAAAGTTTATGCATCAAGTAATTAAATTTTTTTTATAAAGAATCACTTTAAAGTTCATATTAAAAAATGCTCCATCAATTGAATTATATCTGTTTTTCTTTTTAGGTGTTTCACATTTGTGATGTGGAGGAGGCTGTGCTGATAAAACAGGCTTGTTATAAAAACATCACTAATTTGGTTCCACTGAAGAAAAGTGCACTCAGTAAGTATGCTCACCATCTGAACTAGATACTTGTGAAGTAAGCTTGACAAGGGAAATAATATTTCATATTTAGAATAGATGCCCATGTTTATTTATGACAATAATGTAGCTGCTAGTTCACACATTTTACTGTGTATTTCATTAAAAGTCTTATAATTTAGCCTGATATTAATCATGTGTAAAATTATCAATAATGTGTAAAAAACAATTTTTTTCTAAATTGAAAAAAAAAATATATTGTCTCCAGACCTATATAAACTAACATTATTTGAATATTGCAGAGGCCTTGGCTGCTTGCAACCTTGTGTTAAGTAAAAAGGAGAACATTTTCAAAACATTATTCAAAGCTCTGATTAGTTCCAACTCTGAGATTCAGGAGACAGCTCATGAGTCCATGAAAATGGTGATTTGTTTTCTCTTTAATCACTTTGTTATTGTATTGATTTATTTAATTTATATACTATTTTTCAATGTATTGATTAAATAACCATGTAATTGGTTTATTCCACTGAGTAATCATAAATTATAATAACCACATACAACTTGATACAAGGCATGATAATAATAAAATCAAAATAAATGTCAATTTGATCTTCGCCAGCTTATGCAAGGGTGTGTGATTGATGTGGAAATGGCCTATGCTGCCATGCGACCATTGCTCTCCTACCTGGGTGACTACCGCAGCCTCACACTTAATATTGTCAAGCAACTTTCCTCTTTGGTTCAACTATTCCCCAATAGTTTTAATGAAAAACTTTGTGAATCAATGCAGGTAGAATTTTTGTTAAACTCTGTTCTATAACACAGCTCAACAAAAAAAAAATTTTTTGCGAGTTGCCAAGAATGTTTGAATGAATTTATAACAATTCATGGGTGCTGATTTCAAAACTGCCACTGCTTTTTGCTAAATTGGCTCTAGTTTCTGAGATATTGGACATCCTTCAAAATATGATTATACCCTTTGTGTAAAACAAATGCAATAAGTTTGGTGTCTTTTGTTCAATTTAACTATACCATTTTATTTTTTTCTCTTTTATGCTGCTTTCTAAAGACATCATGAGTTCATCACGAAGATGCTGCAAAAATAATCTGTTACATCTGTGGAGAATACATGATTGAAAAGCAAAGAAGAAATATGACCGACTTAGTGCAGCAGGCATATTTGGCTTATTTCGGTGTGAAGCTGGGAGACCAAGACAAGTCTTGGGCTCCCCATAAGGTCTGCAAAAACTGTTTGTAGATCCTACGGCAGTGGACAAATGGTGAGAAGAAAAGTCTAAGTTTCGGTGTACCAATGGTATGGCGAGAGCCGAAAGACCATTTTGGTGATTGCTATTTTTGTATTGTGAATGTTAAAGGCTTCAATCGCCACAAGAAATCTAAGTGGGATTATCCTGATCTTGAATCTGCAAGGAGACCAATTCCACATAGCAGTGAAGTTCCTATACCAGTGTTTACTGGATTATTAGAGTTTTCACCATCAGACTCCGACGGGGGGCAAGATCTGGAGTTTTTGGCAGGTGAAAATAGTGGAAGCGATATGAAGGAAGTTCTTCAACACCTCAACCATTCAGCCAAGAAGAACTCAATGACCTAATACGAGACCGAAATCTGTCCAAGCAAGCATCTGAGCTTTAAAGCGTCCAGGCTCAATGAAAGAAATTTTCTCAAACCAGAAGTTAAAATAACATTTTATCGGAAAAGAGAAGAGTTTTTCTTCCATAATTCAGCCAAGAGGAAGATCTTGTTTACTGTAATGACATCCCTGGACTTCTACTCCAAATGGGACTACAAGCTTGAAATGTGTTCTGTTACACAATGGTAACCGTTATGCATCTCTTCCCATTGCCCACTCAACAAAACTTAAAGAAGAGTATGAGAATATCAAAATACTATAGCAGAAAGTCCATTATTATGAGCATCAGTGGTCAATTTGTGTTGATCTAAAAATGGTAAACTTCTTGCTTGGGCAGCAGTCAGGATACACTAAATACCCATGCTGCATGTGCCTTTGGGATAGCAGGGCAAGGCAAGATCATTGGACAAGAGTGACATGGCCTGCAAGGGAAACCATGACTGTAGGTAAAGAAAATATCATCAACAAGGCACTGGTTGACAAAAATAAGATAATTCTCGGACCGCTTCATATCAAATTATGTTTAATGAAACAATTTGTTAAGGCTTTGGACAAATATGGCAATTGGTTCAAGTATATTTGCAGATCATTTCCCGGATTGAGCCTGGAGAAGCTGAAAGCTGGGATTTTTTACGGTCCTCAGATTCGGAAACTCTTCAACGATCGAAATTTTACTAATTTCATGGATCACCTTGAAGCTTCTTCATGGAACAGTTTTGTTTCATTTGTCAGGAACTTTTTAGGTAATAACAGATCAGAGAATTACGAAGAACTGGTGCAAGATATGCTCGTTAACTTCAGAAACATTGGAACAAATATGAACATCAAGGTACATTACCTGCACTGTCATTTAGACAAATTTCCAGGTAACCTTGGGGACTTCAGTGAGGAACAATATGAGAGGTTTTATCAGGATATGAGGGTGATGGAGGTGAGATATCAAGGAAGATGGGACATACATATGATGGCTGACAACTGTTGGAGCCTCCAGCGCAATTGACCCAACGACACACACAAAAGTCGAGCAAACAGCGATTTGCTAATGCATTACCATAGACAATAAGCATATTAATTAATTAATTAATTAGACATAATTAGTTTTTCAAATGAAAATGTTTTCCTCTATAACACTATTACACATATTTTTGAACAAATTTCTGCATGACCATTACCAGTTTCACTACTATTTGTTAGTATACTATTTTACTTCATGCAATTCTTGAAAATTTTCAAACACGGTGCATACATTATTTCATTAATTTTAATTATCTCGAAAAATAGAGCCAATCTAGGAAAAGCACTTACATATTCTAAATCAGCATAGTTGACTTTGTGTAAAATGATTCAAATATCACTGGCAATGAATTCACTGTTTACCAGTGTAATTGTTGAATAAAGAAAAAAGATCCATTGTTTTTGAAGCTTAATATTTTATTCCTATTTGCTGTGTAAATTATACTCACATTTACCTTTAGAAAGTTGTTTTTAATTACATTTCATAATTATTTTTTTTCTGAAAAAGTTATTTTTTTGTGATATTCAATTGTTATAACATTTTTTTTCTGTAAAATATTAGATTTTTAGGTATTTATATTTTTTGATGTGAAATTATTAGATTTAGAATTTTTAATGTGAAATTATTAGATATAGAATTTTTAATGTGAAATTATTGTGTTACTTTACCTTTTATAACATTATACAGAATCACCTGAAGAAGTGGATTGAAACAGCTCATACCAATCAGAAGACTGGTCAGCCCAGGCCAGCTGGACAAGTACTTTCAACGGTACGTCAGACAATAAAGATATATTACATTAACTTTTTTTTTTTTTTATACTGTAATTGGCTGTTTAACTTTATTTTATTTTTTAAAAACAGGAAGTTCAGCTATGTGCAGCCATCATAAATATGTTTCATCTCATACCCGCTGCAAGCAAAAACTTGATAGAACCATTAACAAGTTTATCTTTAGTTGGTGAAAGAGCTCTGCTTATGGAGGTTAGTGAAAGTTTTGTTGGGACATTTGACAGATTTTATTCTATTTTCTATTCAGTGAAATAGTCAATTATATTGTCAATATTATGTAGAAATTGTTCCACACTAAAATAAAGCAGAAGAGGACAATTACAAAACTGAATTGTGGATTACCTATGGCAAAACTTTTCTGGCCTAATTTCGGAACCATTTTGGATTGTGATGCAGAAACTGGTCCCAGATTTGGACAGTATATAAACCTTAGTAAATGGTCCCAGATTTGGACAGTATATAAACCTTAGTAAATGGTCCCAGATTTGGACAGTATATAAACCTTAGTAAATGGTCCCAGATTTGGACAGTATATAAACCTTAGTAAATGGTCCCAGATTTGGACAGAATAAAAACTTAAGTAATTTTTTTACTTCAATTGAAAAAGCTTAATCATTGTTTTCCAACCATGGTTTCATAATATCATCCAGGTTTGATGTTGAGTTGTTTTATTTGGATCAGCTGACAAATTGATTGGGGCTTAAAATTTGTTCAATAAAATTTTTGGTTTTATTTAGTAACTAAAAAAGTTGCTATCCTAAATATTTAAAAAAACAAATAAATAAATATCATGTCTGAGATATTTTTCTCTTGATTCCTCTTTTGAAAAAAACAACTTGACTTTTATTTCAGAAACAAGTTTGTAGTATTTGATTCAGCTGACTGATCAAAATAGAAGAAAATCTGTCGAATTTATTTTGTCTATGGTCTTCGTCCAAATATGCGAACATTTCAAAATAACTTTTAATGTTTTTTTTGTTGTTTTGTAGGCTAGTAGTCCCTTTCGTGAGCCCCTGATCAAGTTTCAGTTGAAGTATCCAATCCAGGTGGTGGACTTGTTCCTGACTGATAACGCTCTGAAAGATCAACAGTGGTGCAGATACTTTGAGGTAAGTTTAAAGTGGAGAGATCGTGTACCACACAATAACCTATACAGCAAGGGAAGTACTGTTCACTCACCTCTGGTAGCCATCTATCTTGCAAGGGATTGTCTAACTTGCTATAGTGGATTTGTCAACTTATGTCAGGATGAACTCACATTTGTCCTAGAAACCCAAGAAAATTACTAGCACTTATCAGATGAATCCAAAACCTTCAGGTTGGCTGTTGCCCACTTTACCAAATTTCCAACCTTATTGAATGTGGCTGTAATAGTGATATTTCTCTGTTTTGGTCACCTCAGGCAAAATCTTCATACAACTAACCATTAATGGCACTGTTTATTCTTAACTCTGTCAGATACAACTGACCATTAATGGCACTGTTTAGTCTTAACTCTGTCAGATACAACTGACCATTAATGGCACTGTTTAGTCTTAACTCTGTCAGATACAACTGACCATTAATGGCACTGTTTAGTCTTAACTCTGTCAGATACAACTTACCATTAATGGCACTGTTTAGTCTTAACTCTGTCAGATACAACTGACCATTAATGGCACTGTTTAGTTTTAACTCTGTCAGATGGATTTATTTACTTTAACTATTTTACTGGTTCATTTATTGTTGGTGCTTAAAAAAGGATTTGTTGATAGATAAAATAGATATTTTTTAAACTGATTTGTCATTTAAGTTTTTAAAATAATTTACTTATTTTAAAATCATGTAATTATTATTTTGTGTTATATTTAAGTATTTGTTACGGCACAAAGATGGTGATAAGTTCTGTGAAGCTTTGAGGGCCAATCCAAATCGTTTGGCAAACATGTTGTCAGGACAGCCTCAGGTATTTGAAGCCGATTTTTGCATTGATTTTTGCATCTTAAACATGCAGTTTTTATCAATTTACTATGAAGAAAACGTTTTGAAACCCTAAATTATTTGTCCTAATTTTATTTTATCTAGAGTGCCCCAGCAAGTCCCATTGCCAGTCCTGCCCCAGTAAAGTCAGAGCTACAGTATCGTGCAATCAGGCTTATTGCTCTGTTGGTGAGATTTGATGAAACCTGGCTTCCCCAACAGCCTCAGTTGGTAAGTACCAATCAAACTTGTAAAACTGAATGTCAAAATAACAACAAAAAAATTTTAATCTTTTCTGCAGCTCCAGTTTTAAAATAAATCTTTTTATTCATTTTTTTTTTTCAGAGATCCTTGCTTTTGTCAATTTGGGTTTCTGATGGTTTCCTAGAGAGACACAAGGCCATTGTAAGTCTTGCAGTTAATGTCATCTATGTGTCATAATTATAATACTTTGTGTGTTTATAGCATTTAGCCATATAAAATGTTTTATTTTGCTATTTGTCTAATTACAGGATGAGTTGGATTATGTATACTGGAAAGAGCCAGCTTTAATTCTGAAATGCTTAGTCAACTATTTCAAGTAAGTTTTTTTCCTTTTCGATGAGGCAGACGTGTAGTTATAAGGCAGACATATGTAGTTATAAGGCAGACATATGTAGTTTACTTCAACTCCAAAGCAAAAAAAAAGAAAAATCATTAATTTATTGAAAATAAATATCGGTGTAAAATTACTAACCTATTTTGTTCTGATTCAGGCATCACACTGATGACTGTGAGCTTCTCTTCCACATCCTGCGCTGCTTCATTCACAGATTCATTCCCCAGTTTCAGTTTGTCAAGGATTTTTTGGATGAAACTGTTGCCAAGGTTCGATGGTTATATTTTTTTTACCCATTTATAACAAGCCTTACAAATTTTTAAGCAATGAGATGTGTTTTTTATGATTGTCTTCTAACATCACCAAATTTAATTAGAAACATAAAATAACCTTACATTGATAAAAATGTATTTAAATTAAATTCTTCTGTCTTTTTAGGCTTACCCAACAGAATGGAAAAGAAAATCATTTTTCAAGTTTGTTTCCATATTTCATGATCCAAACTGGCCACAGGAACTCAAAGCCAAGGTTATTTGAATAAGAAAACTAATTAATCTATGCTTTTTTTGCCCCAAAGCTAATAATGTTAATTGAATGTCATTTGGCCATCAATAGCATACTGGCTGTTATTAAAACAGCTACTGGCTGTTATTAAAACAGCCTGTTTCCTTTGCTGTCCCTAACCACTAGTGTGATGACTTGCTCCCCACATCCTTGTTGCTAGGCACTAACTTAAAAATTGAAAGTGGCATTTTTGTTCTCAGATCTTGCAGTACATTCTGATTCCTTGCTTCTACAACTCCTTTGAAAAGGGAGAAGGTGACCGACTTATAGGTGGACCACCAGCCCCAGATCAGGACAATGAAGACAATGTGATCAGTGTCTTCATCAACCGCATCATTGATCCTGAGAATCCTTTTGGCACATCAGATGCTGTCAGAATCCTCTTGCTGCAGTTTTCATCTCTCCTGGTGGAGCAAGCCTCTTCACATATTCATGATGCGGCTAACAAGTAAGTTACTAATCATTAGCAATGGTCCAACATAAAAAGGTTTACAGATTTGTCTAAATTCAGATTCTAAGATTTTACTTACTGGGTGTGTATATCAAATTAATTCATACACGAATTCCTTTTATTTACGCATTATTTGTATATCATCCAGAAAACAAGGAAACAAACTTCGCCGATTGATGACATTTGCCTGGCCATGTCTCGCTTTCCAAAAACTGTGTGGATCCAGCCACAAAATACCACGGGCATCTGCTTTTGGCACATATCATTGCAAAGTTTGCTATTCACAAGAGAATTGTTTTGCAGGCAAGACTAATTATTTCAAATTAAGAATTCAATCTTATGTCTAAAAAAAACTTTAACCACTTGATTATGGATGTACCCTTGGTTTTTGGTTTTTATTCTCCAGAAATAAACATCCCAGTTACCTAAGAAATACATTTAATGAATCCATTATACATCCAAAAATGGGTTTCATACATATGCTGATCTTGTAATAATTTTGTAAATAACAAAATATTTCAAATTCTAATATGAGGATGAATTTTATTATACTTTACCTATTAGATAAATTCATGAACACTAAATTATTTAAGTATATAATCATGCTGCCATGTTAGTAAATTTCACTTAAATTTGCATTGGCTGATAATAATCTCTAAACTTGGACTAATCAGACCACTATTTTTTTTTCTTCAGTAGTTTATTTGTTTGTGTGTAATAGATTTAGTAAAGAACAGAAGCTTGACTGCTTCCTAATTAAAAACAGGACAGCTATATATCATTCAGTAATTCTTCTTAATTTTCTCTTTAAATTTAATAGTTTCATCATTTTAATTTCCAGGTATTTCACAGTTTACTTAAAGCTCATGCCAATGAGGCTAAAATGGTAGTCAGACAGTCACTGGAATATTTAACACCTGCCATGCCCAGCCGTATGGAAGACGGCAATGTAAGTATGTGTTATTAATTTCTTAGTTTTTTTTTGGTTTGGCAACATCACTAATCTTACTGTTAATTAAATTTGAAGGTTTTAAATGCAGTTCATAAAATACTTAAAGCATAATGAGTACTTGATTTTTTTTTAAGGGAATGCTGACTCACTGGACTAAGAAGATTATTGTGGAAGAAGGACACAGTGTCAATCAGTTGGTGCATATTCTGTAAGCATCATTAGTCTTAACATTCTTCTCAATATTACATGACAATCATGGTGGTCTAGGTGATTTCAAGTACTTAAAAAAATGTAATAATGATAATTTATCGGATCCTTTTATACAGAGTATTTTTTATGCTAAAATTAGTCATACCCCTTTCAACACTGTTCTCCTTAAATAATGTTCTATTTAATTTTTGCTACCTTTAATAATTTTTCATCAACATTTTGTAAATTTTGTGGACATATGCAAGTACAAATATTGCATGGTAACTTAAAATCTATTGACAATGATGTTCTTTTGATTTCATTTAAGTCGTTAGTCTGGTGGGAAAGGGGTTCAATGTGTCACAAAAACTTTGAACATTCAGTCTACATACTCATGATTCAAGTTTATTTTGTAATGAAATTTTTTGTTTGTTTGCTTTGGACAACTTCTGTTATAAAATGTGCAATATGAAGTTAAGAGTTTCATTGTGAAATAAAGGTGAGTGTCCAGATGCATATTGAGTTGAAAAAGGTAAGGTGACCACTTGACAAAACATCAAAGATCTTTCAAGATCTACATTATCTTAAAACTATCATTCTTGAAGTAATAATGATAGTTTAATTAATCCATTTATATAATGGGTATAAAAAAAAAATTACTGGAATAAGAAATTTCAGCCTGAAGTATATAAACAGATGGGCCTAAGCTTAATATAATTGGAAGGATACCCATCATTTACATATTATTTTCCCGTCAAGCTCTGTTTTGTTTTGCAGTCATTTCGGAATGTAACCCAAGTGTCAAGTAGAGAATTACTAGACTTATTCTGCAGCTGAATTTACCATGTATGATTTAAATGTTTTGCGGTCTGTGATTATCGCAAAAATGTATTTTATCTTTATGTTGATTTGCAGGCAACTTGTGGTTCGTCATTACAAAGTCTACTACCCTGTGAGGCACAGTCTTCTGCAACATATGGTCAGCTCCCTGCAGCGTCTTGGTTTCTCTCTGAGTGTAAGTAGTATACAAGTCAGGCTGTCAGAAAAGATATTTGATCTGGAAAGATAAAAAATGTATAACACAGCTTTTTTTTAAATGCTGTCTCTCTTTATACGAGTCAGGAGAAAGAAATTTGTGCTTGTAGATAGGCCACATTTTTAGACAACTGGCCATATAAATATCTTTATGTTTGAATATGTTGAATTTAAACAAAAAATTGTTATATAAATTGACAAAGTTTTATAATTTGTAAAGCCCTCAGAAGTTGTTATGTCAAGGCAAAATGATTTGGTTAGGTTCTTTTTTTTTTTTTAAATTTTTTTTTTAAATTATTAAACAGGCAAGTTTGGAACATCGTAAATTGGCAGTTGATCTGGCAGACATCATCATCAAGTGGGAATTGATGAGAATTAAAGAAGACTTGGAAGCTAGCAGTGAACCACAGGTTTGCAAGTTAATGTTGTGTATATTGCAGTTGCTAATTCAGCTCATGCATTAAAAAAAAAATTAAAACTGTGTTTATTTGGGTCAAATTGTTTTATTTTAAAAAAATAGATCAGATTTTTTAAAAATTTAGTATAGGTTCTAAAAAAAGCAACTTTTAATAGAATTGTCAAAAAAAAAATTTAAGTTCCCTTAGCCACTGGGGCAGATGAAGTATATAATTCATCTGTTTCTGTTACCACTGCATATTATATAGTTAGCTCAAAGTCAGGCCACCTTTACTTCCCAACTAATGTCAGGTACCCATTTAAATCTGGTGGACATTACACCAAATTACACCTGGAAAAATTTTCTGGGTTCTCAGAGAGAATCAAATTCTGGACTCTCAGGTCGATCGTCAAGCGCTTTACACGTCTCGGCTATCCCTCTACCTAAATATAACTTAAGTTATCAACATATTATATTTGATCATTCAAGAAATAAAAAAAAATTAATTGTGAGTCATGTATATTAGTTTTAAAGCTTGAATCATAAGAGGTTGTAATGTTTATGTACTAGATGTAAACACTGAGCAAGAATATAACTGGAGTTATAACTGGGCTTAAATACTTGAATATATTTTTATTGCGGGCATATTAAAACCTTATAGGTAAGGCCCCACCCCCCCACCCCCCAGATTTATAAATTTCAGTCCGGTGGTAAATTAACAACAAATGACTTATAGAAACAGCGACTCAAAATGTAAAAATTATGTGTGTTCATAATTAAGCAATATTTAGACATATATTGTAAGAGGAAAACAGTTTCGAACAGTGGATGAAAGCTCATAGTTGAAAAAGTTTTTGCTCAGCTTATAGCTAACTTTGTCAGTTTATGTATCCCACTAAATTAATCAATTGAAACAGGAAGGTGATGTATTTCTGTGAAAATTTTGATATGCAAGTAAAACAGTCACCCACAATGGTGTAGCACTACTAATTAATAGTATAGTAAGATTAATGCAACTCCAGTTATATTAGATCTCAGTGCATGCATAGTGTATACATGTGCACTTTCTGCTAGTAGCTTATTAATTTAATGTTATGCTTTCTTTGGATAGTAGTAGTTAGTATCTGATTATAAAAAACACAACAAATCAAATACATGTGTATAACTATGGAAGTTAACAGAGTAGTTACATTTTTACCTGCATCAATGTGATTAACAGAGTAGTTACATTTTTACCTGCACCAATGTGATTAACTTCTTTATATAAAAAAAACAACCACCAAACTAGTCCCCCAATCCAGAAGTTGCAGCTGCCGGTGGTGTCACCGTCGCTCAAACTGCTGGCATTAAACGATCATTGTCTTCTGTCAACTCTCCACAGGAACCCAAGAAGGTCAAGGCTGCCGGAGCTGTAAGTATTTTTCTGTTTGCGTTGTTTTGTCTATTGGTGCTCTCTCAGCTCATCATACATTGTTTTGTCTATTGGTGCTCTCGCAGCTCATCATACATTGTTTTGTCTATTGGCTGCTCTCGCAGCTCATCATACATTGTTTTGTCTATTGGCTGCTCTCGCAGCTCATCATACATTGTTTTGTCTATTGGCTGCTCTCGCAGCTCATCATACATTGGAGCTTAGGAAAATATCATTAGACATTTTATTTTAAAAAAAATATATTTTTATTTTTTGAATGTCTTTTTGTTTTTTTTGGATTGGTTACTTTACTTGCACATTTATTCTGTGTTCACCCAGGCTGGAAGGTCAGATATTAATAAGCCAATTGACAAGCAGTATTGTGACTGTGTGGCCAACTTCTTGTTGAGGATTGCCTGTCAGGTGAGCTTTCATAAAAACTTATTTTGTAGAGCAAGATAAGAACATTTACATTAAATTTACAGTTTTTTCACTTATGAAAAATAATAACTTCCATTTCCATTTTTTAAAATAACTGCACTAAAGGGCAAACTGAGAGTAACTGTTAGCTATTCTGTTACTGGGCATTTGTTATTGTTTTTTTTATTGTTTTTCGGATAAGAGCCTTTAGCATTTGTACTGTATCTTTGGCAGCACTAAGAATATCAGTTAGTTGAAAACAGTATTAAAAAAACTGTCTCTGGTGTTTACAACAGGTCTCGATAGGAATTAATAAAAGGATTCTTTTTTTAAATATGTTTTTGAATTTTTTTTTTCATTTTCTCCTAAACCAGGTCAATGAGGTAGCCAGTGGAGCTGTTGGGCACACATCGGCCGGTGAGATGCTGTCTAAAAGATGTGTGGCGCTACTCAAGCTGACCCTGCGACCTGATGTATGGCCAAACGTGGACCTCAAGTTAAGCTTTTTTGACAAACTTCTGAGTACGGCGACCAGCGCTCAGCCAAACATCAGCAATATTGTTGTAGCCCTGGAACTGTTGGAGTTTCTTATTGGCATTATGGTATAGTAAACATAAGTAAATAATCGTACTGCAGCACTGATTGTCCTTAAAAACAGTTACAAACAGTTATTTAAAAATTCCTTCCATACTGTATTCAAAGAAATTACAGTATTTAAAAATTTAAGCGTATGTTTTATCATATTTACTATTTTAAAAATGTAAGCGTATGTTTTATCATATTTACTATTTTAAAAATTTAAGCATATGTTTTATCATATTTACTATTTTAAAAATTTAAGCGTATGTTTTATCATATTTACTATTTTAAAAATTTAAGCATATGTTTTATCATATTTACTATTTTAAAAATTTAAGCGTATGTTTTATCATATTTACTATTTTAAACATTTAAAAAAAAAAAAACCTTAGTATTGATTTTTTTTTTATTTCAAAAATTTGTAGAAATTTATATTGATTTATTCTGTTTTTCATCTTATTTTTTTAGAAAAAGGAAATGATTTTGTCCAGCTTCAAACCTCTCCAGCGAGGTATTTCCATCTGCATGAACTGCAACAACACCAAGGTGATCCGCGCCGTGCACAAGCTGCTCATGAGTCTTATGAGTATTTTCCCCACTGAGTCAGCCAATTGCTCTGTGGCCTCCAAGTACGAGGAGCTGGAAGCACTATATGCCTGTGTCAGCAAACTCATCTATGAGGGACTCACTAACTATGACAAGTTTGTTTATATAATTTCAATTGGTTTAACAAAATGTGCACTTTATTCTTCACTATAGTTTTATTATTGAAATATTTATAAAAATCTATGTACATTATGGCATAGTAATTTCATGCCAACCAAACTAATTATTGTCATATTAACATGTATATATGTTTATTAGAAAGACTTCTTATTACCATCTTCTCATTTTAACAGTCACTTCTTATAGTGTCAAATATTTTTTTTAATTAATCTTTCAATTGGGCAGCTGACTAAGCAAATTTTTGCAGCTCAATTTTTTTACATAGATTTAAAATGTACTTAAGTAAGCTTACGAATCAAATTTGTTCTGATTTCTTTCAATTTTTTTGCCTTTTAGCAATGTCTAGTCTATTTCAATTTTGTTTTGTATTTTTTTTTTTAAATATTTGTAGAAACAATGGCGGCAGCCCTTCTTTGTTCAGCACACTGATGATCTTGAAATCAGCCTGTGAGAACAACCAGTGCTACATTGATCGTCTCATCACAATTTTCATGAAAGTTCTGACCAAAATGACCCACGAGCACCTGAAAAGCCAGGAGGCCAATCAGGCCAACAGGACACCTGGCCAAGCTGTGCCAGAGACGGACAAAGGTAGCTTGCTTAATTCATGGACCTCGCTCAGTTGTTTTTCTCCCACCATTAGTACATCTAAATAAACTGGACATGTTTGAGTAAGGGAGTGCTAATTTAGTTAAGGGTGGTATTGGAGCATTGCTTGTAAATCTGAATAAGTGTTGTACAGATAAACAGGTGTGAACCCCCATGGACTCTAGTTGCCATTTTTCTCCATGGCCATTGCAGCTATGGTGAGGATGTGACTATCAAGAGATTACATGGGACATCATAAGATTCAATTGACAGTTTTCTCTAGTTGCCTCCCATTGCAGATTTACCTGTGGTGTTAATGAAGGAAGTGAACTGTCCTAGCAGTTGATGCAGTGACACTCTAAAATTAATGATCACATTGTTTTCTTAAACCTCTTAGATTTTATGAGAAAATGAATCAAACTGGTCTGACATTTGAATGTCATTTTTTTGCCAAATTGTAGATATGAAGACTATTAAGACATTTATCTCCCCAAAAAATGTACATGTGATTTTTTTTTTAGTTTTGTTGCTCGTACATTAGGCTTAGCTCACTTCCTGTAACAACGATTCAGCAGCTTTCACAGCTGCATGTCATTGGGCAAGTAAGACTTCATTGTTGTTGTTACTAGAATTTACTTTTTTATATGAAGGAGGATCGAGGTGAGCCCTTTGGATTCTTAGCCTTGACCTTGTGAAGAATCGTAAGGGTGTCATGAGCCAGGAGATGAGGAAGTCATTCATTGGCAACATACTGGCCGGACTCATAGAACGCACTGGGGACTCGAAGGTTATGCGAGCCATCACTAAAATGGTGGAGGACTGGATAAAAAATAAAGTGAGCTAAAGTTGAAGTTATACTACTGTGCTTATTGTTAATGTATGAAAGTAAGCTAAAGTTGAAGTTATACTACTGTGCTTATTGTTAATGTATCAAAGTAAGCTAAAGTTGAAGTTATACTACTGTGCTTATTGTTAATGTATCAAAGTAAACTAAAGTTGAAGTTATACTGCTATGCTTATTGTTAATGTATTAAAGTAAGCTAAAGTTGAAGTTATACTACTGTGCTTATTGTTAATGTATCAAAGTAAGCTAAAGTTGAAGTTATACTACTAAGCTTTTTTAAGTAACTTCTCTCGGAATTTAAAGACATTTATAATTATTTAATTCTATATCAGCATTTTCCTTTTATTTAATAAATCTTGTTTTTTTTTTTTTTTAAGAATAAATATTAATATTTTTATGACTGAGCTGTATATTGAATCTTCAAGTTGAATTTAGTAAAGTTGCTAGGGAGTGTTTTATTTTGTATCAACAGACAACTATTGCCATCAACCAGTCTCCATCAACCAGAGAAAAGTGTATTTTATTGTCCAAACTAATGAGCAACATAGAGAGACGGTTCCCTCAAGACATTGAGCTCAACTCCCAGTTCCTTGATCTAGTTCTCTTCATATACAGGTTAGGGCTCAGTTTTTTTTACTCAGTTTTTTCAGCATCCACTTAAATGAGAAATTTATGAAATTACTCTCATATGTACAATTTTTATGAAATTACTCTATCATCTGTACAAATTTTATGTGCTGAAATTGTTTGTTAAAATGTTTCACA
>JAGDYQ010000002.1:11941122-11983525 GCA_021962125.1 Bulinus truncatus
GTAAGTTTAAAGTGGAGAGATCAAATTGTACCACACAATAGCCTATACAGCAAAAGTACTGTTCCACTCACCTCTGGTAGCCATACCTCTATCTTGCTCAGGGATTGTCTAACTTGCTATATTGGATTTGTCAACTTATGTCAGGATGAACTCACATTTGTCCCACAAACCGAAGCCCAATTACTAGCACTTATCAGATGAATCCAAAACCTTCAGGTTGGCTGCTGCCTACTTTACCAAATTTCCAACCTTATTGGATGTGGGTGTAATAATTGATATTTCTCTGTTTTGGTTACCTCAGGCAAAATCTTCATACAACTAACCATTAATGGCACTGTTTATTCTTAACTCTGTCAGATACAACTGACCATTAATGGCACTGTTTAGTCTTAACTCTGTCAGATACAACTGACCATTAATGGCACTGGTTTTAGTCTTAACTCTGTCAGATACAACTGACCATTAATGGCACTGTTTAGTCTTAACTCTGTCAGATACAACTTACCATTAATGGCACTGTTTAGTCTTAACTCTGTCAGATACAACTGACCATTAATGGCACTGTTTAGTTTTAACTCTGTCAGATGGATTTATTTACTTTAACTATTTTACTGGTTCATTTATTGTTGGTGCTTAAAAAAGGATTTGTTGATAGATAAAATAGATATTTTTTAAACTGATTTGTCATTTAAGTTTTTAAAATAATTTACTTATTTTAAAATCATGTAATTATTATTTTGTGTTATATTTAAGTATTTGTTACGGCACAAAGATGGTGATAAGTTCTGTGAAGCTTTGAGGGCCAATCCAAATCGTTTGGCAAACATGTTGTCAGGACAGCCTCAGGTATTTGAAGCCGATTTTTGCATTGATTTTTGCATCTTAAACATGCAGTTTTTATCAATTTACTATGAAGAAAACGTTTTGAAACCCTAAATTATTTGTCCTAATTTTATTTTATCTAGAGTGCCCCAGCAAGTCCCATTGCCAGTCCTGCCCCAGTAAAGTCAGAGCTACAGTATCGTGCAATCAGGCTTATTGCTCTGTTGGTGAGATTTGATGAAACCTGGCTTCCCCAACAGCCTCAGTTGGTAAGTACCAATCAAACTTGTAAAACTGAATGTCAAAATAACAACAAAAAAAAATTTTAATCTTTTCTGCAGCTCCAGTTTTAAAATAAATCTTTTTATTCATTTTTTTTTTCAGAGATCCTTGCTTTTGTCAATTTGGGTTTCTGATGGTTTCCTAGAGAGACACAAGGCCATTGTAAGTCTTGCAGTTAATGTCATCTATGTGTCATAATTATAATACTTTGTGTGTTTATAGCATTTAGCCATATAAAATGTTTTATTTTGCTATTTGTCTAATTACAGGATGAGTTGGATTATGTATACTGGAAAGAGCCAGCTTTAATTCTGAAATGCTTAGTCAACTATTTCAAGTAAGTTTTTTTCCTTTTCGATGAGGCAGACGTGTAGTTATAAGGCAGACATATGTAGTTATAAGGCAGACATATGTAGTTTACTTCAACTCCAAAGCAAAAAAAAAGAAAAATCATTAATTTATTGAAAATAAATATCGGTGTAAAATTACTAACCTATTTTGTTCTGATTCAGGCATCACACTGATGACTGTGAGCTTCTCTTCCACATCCTGCGCTGCTTCATTCACAGATTCATTCCCCAGTTTCAGTTTGTCAAGGATTTTTTGGATGAAACTGTTGCCAAGGTTCGATGGTTATATTTTTTTTACCCATTTATAACAAGCCTTACAAATTTTTAAGCAATGAGATGTGTTTTTTATGATTGTCTTCTAACATCACCAAATTTAATTAGAAACATAAAATAACCTTACATTGATAAAAATGTATTTAAATTAAATTCTTCTGTCTTTTTAGGCTTACCCAACAGAATGGAAAAGAAAATCATTTTCAAGTTTGTTTCCATATTTCATGATCCAAACTGGCCACAGGAACTCAAAGCCAAAGGTTATTTGAATAAGAAAACTAATTAATCTATGCTTTTTTTGCCCCAAAGCTAATAATGTTAATTGAATGTCATTTGGCCATCAATAGCATACTGGCTGTTATTAAAACAGCTACTGGCTGTTATTAAAACAGCCTGTTTCCTTTGCTGTCCCTAACCACTAGTGTGATGACTTGCTCCCCACATCCTTGTTGCTAGGCACTAACTTAAAAATTGAAAGTGGCATTTTTGTTCTCAGATCTTGCAGTACATTCTGATTCCTTGCTTCTACAACTCCTTTGAAAAGGGAGAAGGTGACCGACTTATAGGTGGACCACCAGCCCCAGATCAGGACAATGAAGACAATGTGATCAGTGTCTTCATCAACCGCATCATTGATCCTGAGAATCCTTTTGGCACATCAGATGCTGTCAGAATCCTCTTGCTGCAGTTTTCATCTCTCCTGGTGGAGCAAGCCTCTTCACATATTCATGATGCGGCTAACAAGTAAGTTACTAATCATTAGCAATGGTCCAACATAAAAAGGTTTACAGATTTGTCTAAATTCAGATTCTAAGATTTTACTTACTGGGTGTGTATATCAAATTAATTCATACACGAATTCCTTTTATTTACGCATTATTTGTATATCATCCAGAAAACAAGGAAACAAACTTCGCCGATTGATGACATTTGCCTGGCCATGTCTCGTTTCCAAAAACTGTGTGGATCCAGCCACAAAATACCACGGGCATCTGCTTTTGGCACATATCATTGCAAAGTTTGCTATTCACAAGAGAATTGTTTTGCAGGCAAGACTAATTATTTCAAATTAAGAATTCAATCTTATTTCTAAAAAAAAACTGTAACCACTTGATTATGGATGTACCCTTGGTTTTTGGTTTTTATTCTCCAGAAATAAACATCCCAGTTACCTAAGAAATACATTTAATGAATCCATTATACATCCAAAAATGGGTTTCATACATATGCTGATCTTGTAATAATTTTGTAAATAACAAAATATTTCAAATTCTAATATGAGGATGAATTTTATTATACTTTACCTGTTACATAAATTCATGAACACTAAATTATTTAAGTATATACTCAGAAAAATCATGCTGCCATATTAGTAAATTTCACTTAAATTTGATTTGCCTGATAATAATCTCTAAACTTGGATTAATCAGACAACTATTTTTTTCCTTCAGTAGTTTATTTGTTTTTGTGTAATAGATTTAGTAAAGTACACAAGCTTGACTGCTTCCTAATTAAAAACATGACAGCTATATATCATTCAGTAATTCTTCTTAATTTTCTCTTTAAATTTAATAGTTTCATCATTTTAATTTCCAGGTATTTCACAGTTTACTTAAAGCTCATGCCAATGAGGCTAAAATGGTAGTCAGACAGTCACTGGAATATTTAACACCTGCCATGCCCAGCCGTATGGAAGACGGCAATGTAAGGATGTGTTATCAATGTCTTAGTTTTTTTTTGGTTTGGCAACATCACTAATCTTACTGTTAATTAAACTTGAAGGATTTAAATGCAGTTCATAAAATACTGAAAGCATAATGAGTACTTGATTTTTTTTTTTAAGGGAATGCTGACTCACTGGACCAAGAAGATTATTGTGGAAGAAGGACACAGTGTCAATCAGTTGGTACATATTCTGTAAGCAACATTAGTCTTACCATTCTTCTCAATATTATATGACAGTCATGGTGGTTAAGGTGATTTCAAGTACTTAAAAAAATGTAATAATGATAATTTATTGGATCCTTTTATACAGAGTATCTTTTTATGCTAAAATGAGTCATACCCCTTTCAACGCTGTTCTCCTTAAATAATGTTCTATTTAATTTTTGCTACCTTTAATAATTTTTCATCAACATTTTGTAAATTTTGTGGACATGTGCAAGTACAAATATTGCATGGTAACTTAAAATCTATTGACAATGATGTTCTTTTGATTTCATTTAAGTCGTTAGTCTGGTGGGAAAGGGGGGGGGGGTTTCAACGTGTCACAATAGTTTTGAACATTCAGTCTACACACTCATGATTTAAGTTTATTTTTTGTTTGTTTGTTTTGGACAACTTCTGTTATAAAATGTGCAATATGAAGTTAAGAGTTTCATTGTGAAATAAAGGTGAGTGTTCAGATGCACATTGAGTTGAAAAAGGTAAGGCGACCACTTGACAAAACATCAAAGATCTTTCAAGATCTACATTATCTTAAAACTATCAATCTTTAAGTAATAATGATAGTTTAATCCATTTATATAATGGATATAAAAAAAAATTACGGGAATAAGAAATTTCAGCTTGAAGTATATAAACAGATGGGCCTAAGCTTAATGTAATTGCAAGGATACCCATCATTTACATATTATTTTCCCCGTCAAGCTCTGTTTTGTTTTGCAGTCGTTTCGGAATGTAACCCAAGTGTCAAGTAGAAAATTACTAAACTTATTCTGCAGCTGAATGTACCATGTATGATTTAAATGTTTTGCGGTCTATGATTATCGCAAAAATGTTTTATGTTGATTTGCAGGCAACTTGTGGTTCGTCATTACAAAGTCTACTACCCTGTGAGACACAGTCTTCTGCAACATATGGTCAGCTCCCTGCAGCGTCTTGGTTTCTCTCTGAGTGTAAGTAGTATACAAGTCAGGCTGTCGGAAAAGATATTTGATCTGGAAAGATAAAAAATGTATAACACAAACTTTTTTTTAATGCTGTCTCTCTTTATACGAGTCAGGAGAAAGAAATTTGTGCTTGTAGATAGGCCACATTTTTAGACAACTGGCCATATAAATATCTTTATGTTTGAATATGTTGAATTTAAACAAAAAATTGTTATATAAATTGGCAAAGTTTTATAATTTGTAAATGTAAAGCCCCCAGAAGTTATGTCAATGCAAAATGATTTGGTTAGGTTCTTTTTTTTTTTTTTTTAAATTATTAAACAGGCAAGTCTGGAACATCGTAAATTGGCAGTTGATCTGGCAGACATCATCATCAAGTGGGAATTGATGAGAATTAAAGAAGACTTGGAAGCTAGCAGTGAACCACAGGTTTGCAAGTTAATGTTGTGTATATTGCAGCTAATTCAGCTCATGCATTAAAAAATTAAAAGTGTGTTAATTTAGGTCAAGTTGTTTTATTTTAAAAAAATGAATCAGATTTTTTTAAAATTTAGTATGGGTTCTAAAAAAAGCAACTTTTAATATAATTGTCAAAAAAAAGAAAAATTTAAGTTCCCTTAGCCACTGGGGCAGATGAAGTATATAATTCATCTGTTTCTGTTAGCACTGCATATTATATGGTTAGCTCAAGGCCAGGCCACCTTTACTTCCCAACTAATGTCAGGTACCCATTTAAATCTGGTGGACATTACACCAAATTACACCTGAAAAAATTTTCTGGGTTCTCAGAATCAAATTCTGGACTCTCAGGTCGATCGTCAAGCACTTTACACGTCTCGGCTATCCCTCTACCTAAATATAACTAAGTTATCAACATATTATATTTGATCATTCAAGAAATAAAAAAATAATTGTGAGTCATGTATATTAGTTTTAAAGCTTGAATCATAAGAGGTTATAATGTTTATGTACTAGATGTAAACACTTAGCAAGAATATAACTGGAGTTATAACTGGGCTTAAACACTTGAATATATTTTTATTGCGGGCATATTAAAACCTTATAGGTAAGGCCCCCCCCCCCCCCCCCGCCAGATTTATAAATTTCAGTCCGGTGGTAAATTAACAACAAATGACTTATAGAAACAGCGACTCAAAATGTAAAAATTATGTGTGTTCATAATTAAGCAATATTTAGACATATATTGTAAGAGGAAAACAGTTTCGAACAGTGGATGAAAGCTCATAGTTGAAAAAGTTTTTGCTCAGCTTATAGCTAACTTTGTCAGTTTATGTATCCCACTAAATTAATCAATTGAAACAGGAAGGTGATGTATTTCTGTGAAAATTTTGATATGCAAGTAAAACAGTCACCCACAATGGTGTAGCACTACTAATTAATAGTATAGTAAGATTAATGCAACTCCAGTTATATTAGATCTCAGTGCATGCATAGTGTATACATGTGCACTTTCTGCTAGTAGCTTATTAATTTAATGTTATGCTTTCTTTGGATAGTAGTAGTTAGTATCTGATTATAAAAAACACAACAAATCAAATACATGTGTATAACTATGGAAGTTAACAGAGTAGTTACATTTTTACCTGCATCAATGTGATTAACAGAGTAGTTACATTTTTACCTGCACCAATGTGATTAACTTCTTTATATAAAAAAAACAACCACCAAACTAGTCCCCCAATCCAGAAGTTGCAGCTGCCGGTGGTGTCACCGTCGCTCAAACTGCTGGCATTAAACGATCATTGTCTTCTGTCAACTCTCCACAGGAACCCAAGAAGGTCAAGGCTGCCGGAGCTGTAAGTATTTTTCTGTTTGCGTTGTTTTGTCTATTGGTGCTCTCTCAGCTCATCATACATTGTTTTGTCTATTGGTGCTCTCGCAGCTCATCATACATTGTTTTGTCTATTGGCTGCTCTCGCAGCTCATCATACATTGTTTTGTCTATTGGCTGCTCTCGCAGCTCATCATACATTGTTTTGTCTATTGGCTGCTCTCGCAGCTCATCATACATTGGAGCTTAGGAAAATATGATTAGACATTTTATTTTAAAAAAAAGTTAATTATTTTTATTTTTAGAATGTCTTTTTGTTTGTTTTTTTGGATTGGTTACTTTGCTTGCACATTTATTCTGTGTTCACCCAGGCTGGAAGGTCAGATATTAATAAGCCAATTGACAAGCAGTATTGTGACTGTGTTGCCAACTTCTTGTTGAGGATTGCCTGTCAGGTAAGCTTTCATAAAAACTTATTTTGTAGAGCAAGATAAGAACATTTACATTAAATTTACAGTTTTTTCACTTTTGAAAAATAATAACTTCCATTTCCATTTTTTAAAATAACTGCACTAAAGGGCAAACTGAGAGTAACTGTTAGCTATTCTGTTACTGGGCATTTGTTATTGTTTTTATTTTATTGTTTTTCGGATAAGAGCCTTTAGCATTTTTACTGTATCTTTGGCAGCACCAAGAATATCAGTTCGTTGAAAACAGTATTAAAAAAACTGTCTCTGGTGTTTACAACAAGTCTCGATAGGAATTAAATAAAAGGATTCTTTTCTGGATTTGCAATTTCATTAAGCTGTTTTTTTTTTAAATATGTTTTTGAATGTTTTTTTTTCATTTTCTTCTAAACCAGGTCAATGAGGTAGCCAGTGGAGCTGTTGGGCACACATCGGCCGGTGAGATGCTGTCTAAAAGATGTGTGGCGCTACTCAAGCTGACCCTGCGACCTGATGTATGGCCAAACGTGGACCTCAAGTTAAGCTTTTTTGACAAGCTTCTGAGTACGGCGACCAGCGCTCAGCCAAACATCAGCAATATTGTTGTAGCCCTGGAACTGTTGGAGTTTCTTATTGGCATTATGGTATAGTAAACATAAGATATAATCGAACTGCAGCACTGATTGTCCTGTGTATAAACTTTTACAAACAGTTATTTAAAAATTCCTTGCATACTGTATTCAAAGAAATTACAGTATTTAAAATTTAAGCGTATGTTTTATCATATTTACCATTTTAAAAATTTTAAAAAAAAAACCTTATTATTGATTTTTTTTTTTTTTTAAAACATTTGTAGAAATTTGTATTGATTTATTCTGTTTTTCATCTAATTGTTTTTAGAAAAAGGAAATGATTTTGTCCAGCTTCAAACCTCTCCAGCGAGGTATTTCCATCTGCATGAACTGCAACAACACCAAGGTGATCCGTGCCGTGCACAAGCTGCTCATGAGTCTTATGAGTATTTTCCCGACAGAGTCAGCCAATTGCTCTGTGGCCTCCAAGTACGAGGAGCTGGAAGCACTATATGCCTGTGTCAGCAAACTCATCTATGAGGGACTCACTAACTATGACAAGTTTGTTTATTCAATTTCAATTGGTTTAACAAAATGTGCACTTTATTCTTCACTTTAGTTTTTTACTTTATTATTGAAATATTTATAAAAATCTATGTACATAATGGCATAGTAATTTCATGCCAACCAAACTAATTATTGTCATAGTAACATGTATATATGTTTATGAGAAAGATGTCTTATTACCAACGTCTCATTTTAACAGTCACTTCTTATAGTGTCAATATTTTTTTATTAATCTTTCAATTGGGCAGCTGACTAAGCAATTTTTTACAGCTCAGTTTTTACATAGATTTTAAAATGTACTTAAGTAACCTTACAAATCAAATTTGTTCTGATTTCTTTCAATTTTTTTGCCTTTTAGCGATGTCTATTTCATGAATGTTTTCAATTTTGTTTTGTATTTTTTTTTTTAATTTTTGTAGAAACAATGGCGGCAGCCCTTCTTTGTTCAGCACACTGATGATCTTGAAATCAGCCTGTGAGAACAACCAGTGCTACATTGATCGTCTCATCACAATTTTCATGAAAGTTCTGACCAAAATGACCCACGAGCACCTGAAAAGCCAGGAGGCCAATCAGGCCAACAGGACACCTGGCCAAGCTGTGCCAGAGACGGACAAAGGTAGCTTGCTTAATTCATGGACCTCGCTCAGTTGTTTTTTCCCCACCATTAGGTACATCTAAATAAACTGGACATGTTTGAGTAAGGGAGTACTACTTTAGTTAAGGGTGGTATTGGAGCATTGCTTGTAAATCTGAATAAGTGTTGTACAGATAAACAGGCTGTGAACCCCCCATGGACTCTAGTTGCCATTTTCCTCCATGGCCATTGCAGCTATGGGTGAGGATGTGACTATCAAGAGATTACATGGGACATTCATAAGATGCCTCCCATTGCAGATTTACCTGTGGTGTTAATGAAGGAAGTGAACTGTCCTAGCAGTTGATGCAGTAACACTCTAAAATTAATGATCACATTGTTTTCTTAAACCTCTTAGATTTTATGAGGAAATGAATTAAACTGGTCTGACATTTGAATGTCATTTTTTGCCAAATTGTAGATATATGAAGACTATTAGACATTTATTTCCCCAAAAATGTACATGTGATTTTTTTTAGTTTTGTTACTCATACATTAGGCTTAGCTCACTTCCTGTAACAACGATTCAGCAGCTTTCACAGCTGCATGTCATTGGGCAAGTAAGACTTCATTGTTGTTGTTACTAGAATTTACTTTTTTATATGAAGGAGGATCGAGTGAGCTCTTGATTCTTAGCCTTGACCTTGTGAAGAATCGTGTGGGCGTCATGAGCCAGGAGATGAGGAAGTCATTCATTGGCAACATACTGGCCGGACTCATAGAACGCACTGGGGACTCGAAGGTTATGCGAGCCATCACTAAAATGGTGGAGGACTGGATAAAAAATAAAGTAAGCTAATGTTGAAGTTATACTACTGTGCTTATTGTCAATGTATCAAAGTAAGCTAATGTTGAAGTTATACTACTGTGCTTATTGTCAATGTATCAAAGTAAGCTAATGTTGAAGTTATACTACTGTGCTTATTGTCAATGTATCAAAGTAAGCTAATGTTGAAGTTATACTACTGTGCTTATTGTCAATGTATCAAAGTAAGCTAATGTTGAAGCTATACTACTGTGCTTATTGTCAATGTATCAAAGTAAGCTAATGTTGAAGTTATACTACTAAGCTTTTTAAAGTAACTTCTCTCGGAATTTAAAGACATTTATAATTATTTAATTATATATCAGCCTTTTCCTTTTATTTAATAAATCTTGTGTTTTTTTCTTTTAAGAATAAATATTAATATTTTTATGACTGAGCTGTATATTGAATCTTCAAGTTGAATTTAGTAAAGTTGCTAGGGAGTGTTTTATTTTGTATCAACAGACAACTATTGCCATCAACCAGTCTCCATCAACCAGAGAAAAGTGTATTTTATTGTCCAAACTAATGAGCAACATAGAGAGACGGTTCCCTCAAGACATTGAGCTCAACTCCCAGTTCCTTGATCTAGTTCTCTTCATATACAGGTTAGGGCTCAGTTTTTATTTTACTTAGTTTTTTTCAGCATCCACTTAAATGAGAAATTTATGAAATTACTCTCATATGTACAATTTTTATGAAATTACTCTATCATCTGTACAAATTTTATGTGCTGAAATTGTTTGTTAAAATGTTTCACAGGGACAAAGATTTGGAAAGATCAGACCTGACCACCAAGTTAGAAAATGCTTTTTTAGCTGGTCTGAGGTGTAACCAGCCCCTGATAAGACAAAAGTTTTTAGAGGTGGGAACATTTCATCGTGATTATATCTGACATTTTGACTATCTGGCTGCAACTTTTCAGTCTCTCTACTATCATTGTGTGCAATGTTTTTTTTTCTTTAATAAAATATGAAATTGGATAGCAGTAAAAAAAGTCACAAAAATAAATAAAAAATGTGAGCTTCGTTATAAATAGGTGTTTCTTTTGTGTTATCAATAGTATAAAGGTGTGAGGTGTTATAAATAGTATAAAGGTGTGAATAGTGGGAGAGCCCTGGCATTGGCTTACCTGTGACCCCCCCCCCATTAGTCATTCAGTCACATATTTTTGTATTTGAAACCTTTTTTTTTTATTATTGTATTTATACTAAAATTTTTATCATATTTATTTTAAATATGCGTGTGTGTGTGTTTTCTTGTGTAGACCATGGAGAGGAGTATTCCTAGAAAGTTGTTTGATCGTCTTTTGTACATGATGTGCTCACAGAATTGGGAAAACATGGGCACCCATTTCTGGATCAAACAAGCCTTAGAGGTAAGCTTCCGAAAAAATGTCAATCTTTATCTAGTTAAACTCTGTCTATTCTCCTAAAAAATTGTTAAAATGATCTTATGAGTTAAATTTAAATAATAAAAAAGATGACTCAAGATCTAACAACTACATTATTTTTTCAGCTGCTTATCGGTGTTGCTATTACCACAACCACCATCCAGAGCTCTTCCCCCATGAACCTGCTCCCGAGTGTCAGTTCTGTCATCACTTTAGCAGATTCCCAGGAGAGGGCGGAGTTTGCTGCCCTGACCAAGGTGAAAGAAGAGCCGATGGATGTGGAGTTACTTGACTCAACTAAAGATGAGGTACTTTTTTATGTTGTTTTTTTTTTCTTGATAAAAAATTGTTCACTTTTGATATTGTTATAAATAAATGTGAATATTTGTTAGCAGTTGCAGCTTTGTATTTATTTTTTGCCTTTAATAATTTTATTCTCCTTTGTAATTAAAAAATCAATTTGTGTAGGTTTTTTTTATAAAGTCGCTGTAAGGATATTTGTTTCTATCTTATTTTCTATAAACCACTTAAAAGAGAATTTTGAAGTGCACTGCATGCATCCAACCCACTACCAAATGCATCCAACCCACTACCAAATGCATCCAACCCACTACCAAATGCATCCAACCCACTACCAAATGCATCCAACCCACTACCAAATTCCACCAACTCACTACCAAATTCCATAACCCACTACCAAATTCCACCAACCCACTACCAAATTCCACCAACTCCACTACCAAATTCCACCAATGTTAGTTTCATTTTACACAAAATAGGCAACTTGTTTATTTTTTAAAATCTGTTTCATCAAATTAAAATATGAATATTTTTTTATTATTTTTTTTTTAGTTTTTGTTAGAATTAATCAGGCTGTTAACTAAGCATGACCTCCACACATGCACCCATTTAAATATTAAACATGAAACTTATTCTCTATCTCTGCGAAATGGTTCATGTGGTATGCTTTGTATTTATTTGTGCCTGTGTTATTGTCATTCAGGAAGACATGGAGATGGAACTCACATCTGATGGCAATGAAGAAACCCAGAAAGTGGCTAAGAAAGAAACTGGTCAGAGTCTGAAGACATTACTGTCCAGAGAAGCCAAGTTTCTAGAGTGTTGCAGGGAAGTGAAGGTAAAGTGACTTTTTTCCCCTGGAGTCAAGTTGATTCTCTTGACATCATGCTGCTCTATAACTAAAAACTAAATTGTTGTCATGACAAGCTAATCAAGGCAAATGCTGTTTGCATTTTTGCTGTTAAGGAATTTATTTTGTTCATTTGTTGTTGAAATGAAGCAATGCTTTCATTTTCTCTTTTGGTAGACCCAAGAATATGTGACTGCCTTATGCCAGTTGGCACACAACTCGACAGAACTGGCTCACATCACCTGGTTGGACCTTTTCCCCAGAGTGTGGAAAATACTGACAGAAAAACAGCTGGAGGTAAAGTGAACATTTTCTTACCAGCATTAATGAAATTGACCAATAATCCATGTTGTGTTTATTGCTATAAAAAGTTGCTAGTGCAATTTTTTTGTTATGTATTTTTTAAATAGAGAATAAAAAAAGAGCTGGTTCCATTTTTGACGAGCGGCTCTCATGTAAATCAAAGAGACTGCCACCCTAGTGCCGTCCACACCCTCGTCGAAGGCATTGCATTGTGCGTCCCGCCAGTCCAGATAAAAGCCTGTGCCCTTAAGGTAGACAATTATTTATTTATTATTTAGAAAACCTATTTTTCTTAATTCCCCAAATCAAGAAATGTAATGTGTGCAATGTTGTTTTAGAAATGTAATGTGTGAAATGTTGTTTTAGAAATGTAATGTGTGAAATGTTGTTTTAGAAATGTAATGTGTGAAATGTTGTTTTAGAAATGTAATGTGTGAAATGTTTTTTAGAAATGTAATGTGTGAAATGTTGTTTTAGAAATGTAATGTGTGAAATGTTGTTTCGTATTTTAACAGTACTTGGCCAGGACCCATAATCTGTGGCACAGGAGCTGTTTGTTGTTGGAGCATGCAGCCAATGAGAGTCCTAACCCAGCTGCAGTCAGATCTGTGGCCAATGAGTATGATTTTGAGCCTCAACCAGTTTTTCCTCAGGTTTTTATCACATCTATTCCTTTGTTCTATATAACTTAATCTGACTGGAAAAAAACATGGAGAAAATAAATGTCTAATCATACTACATGTATACAGAGATGTAGAGAGAGAGTTTTAAATTGTTATATTTGTGTAAATTAAGATGTAAATCAGACATATGTAGATCTTAGATTTATTTCAACTGGCATACTTTTTGGATAATGTGGCTACCTCAGTGCTTAGCCACCATTACTTTCCCCCTTCCTCTGGTCAGCTAGGTGGACCTAAGAATGTTGCCCACACCTTGAGAGATTCTCATAAACTGAAAGTTAAATAGGCATAGAAAAAGTTTTCATCATCTCATCATAGCACTACCCTCTTTGTATTTTACAAGATTTTAATATGTGCAAGAGATGTGCAGTTAGTAGAGAATAAATTCAATGAATTCCATTTTGTAATTTTTCATTTGCCTCAACGTTCAGGAGAGCATTTAAATGTGAATCCGTAATGAGTTATTGTAACTTAAACTGAATTTAAATGTGAATCCGTAATGAGTTATTGTAACTTAAACTGAATTTAAATGTGAATCCGTAATGAGTTATTGTAACTTAAACTGAATTTAAAAATTTACCATGAGGAAATCAAATAGTTTGCCACTTTTTTTTCTTATATAGTGGAAATTCTTATTTTATTTTTCATTTATCCTGTTCTCTGCCATTTTCTTATTTCTGTAAACATTGTCATAACCCCTAACCATGAGAAGCATTGTCAATAGAGTAAGTTTAAAAACATTTCCAAGTAGTCATCTAAAGTTAGAGAAAGAAATGTATCTTGTAACTTGGTTTGACTGTTAGATTAAAAATCATTAGTACTGTTTATTTAGAATCCAGATGTTTTGTCAAATGACTCCGTCCATATTCAATGTGTTTTCTTTAGGAGACTTTAGACTGCCTGTGTGAGCTTTATGAACTCATGCAAGAGGAAGATATGTATGTTGGTCTGTGGAAGAACAAGGCACATTATCCAGAGACAAATACTGCACTGGCCTATATGCAGCATGGCTTCTTTGAACAAGCACAGAATACCTTTGAAGGGGTTAGTAAATGGGTTTATAAAACTTTGAACATATTTGTGACTCACTAGGGCATTAGTTTAGTTATTCTGATGTGACTCACTAGGGCATTAGTTTAGTTATTCTGATGTGACTCACTAGGGCATTAGTTTAGATATTCTGATGTGACTCACTAGGGCATTAGTTTAGTTATTCAGATGTGACTCACTAGGGCATTAGTTTAGTTATTCTGATGTGACTCACTAGGGCATTAGTTTAGTTATTCTGATGTGACTCACTAGGGCATTAGTTTAGTTATTCTGATGTGACTCACTAGGGCATTAGTTTAGTTATTCTGATGTGACTCACTAGGGCATTAGTTTAGTTATTCTGATGTGACTCACTAGGGCATTAGTTTAGTTATTCTGATGTGACTCACTAGGGCATTAGTTTAGTTATTCTGATGTGACTCACTAGGGCATTAGTTTAGTTATTCTGAATTTATAAATTGATTTTTCTTTTTAGAAAAAAATCAACTCACAAAACATTTTGTATTTATTCAGGTGATGTCTAAAATTAGAATGGACCACAATACAGCACCAACACCCAGAGATAAGTGGATGGAACTGAAGCTGATAGAAAACAGTTGGATCAAGTGAGTAATTAGCTTGTGCTGGTAAAGTGTCTGCTTCCCCCCACTGTAAACTACTAAATGGTATAAAAAAATGTCCATAGATTCTTGTGAACCTGAGTGTTATTATATTTGAAACGGTGTTTAAAAAATATTCAACAGTGTCTGGTCTAATTCACTTATATTATTTTAGAATAAAATTAGGAAAAACTTTCATTATTAGTTGAGCATAGTTTTATAAGTGACTATACTTTTTTTATGACTACATATACAAATAATTCACTTATTAGAACTGAGATTAATTTGTTTAATTAGGTATTTTATTAAAGTTATTACTTTTATCACGACCTCATTTGTAGACATCAGTCATAATGTTAACTTTTAATTTATGAGGCTTTTAACATTTTAGTTATTTACATTTTTTAAGGACCTTTTGTAGTTCACACACATGGTTTACTTACAGAAACCTTTAGAATAGCTCATGTGTTTTGTAGTCCACACACATGGTTTACTTACAGAAACCTTTAGAATAGCTCATGTGTTTTGTAGTCCACACTCATGGTTTACTTACAGAAACCTTTAGAATAGCTCATGTGTTAAAATCTTATCAATAGATGTGCTAAAGAGCTGAACCAATGGGACAGTTTGTTAGAGTATGCCAACTCAAGAGGCAACGTCATCCCAGAGTTGATTCTGGATTGTGCTTGGAGAGTTCCAAACTGGCCTCTGATGAAAGATGCTCTGGGCAGGGTAAAACTTACCATAATATTAAATACTGAAATTATTTTAATTTGAATAATTTGAGCTCTAAATTTATTAATTTTTTTTTTTTAAAACTATACAGTAAAAATGCAAGAATCTCTTTTTTAATGATTCGTGTCTAGTTTCCCCGGCTTAAGTCATAAAATTAATTTTCTATAAATGAAGAGAAAAATATCGTTCTAACCCGGCAGCATGGGAAATTATACTGAAGTGTAGAAATATTTGACAAGTTTAATTTCATTAATACAATCGGCAGATTATACTGAAGTGTAGAAATATTTGACAAGTTTAATTTCATTAATATAATCGGCAGATTATACTGAAGTGTAGAAATATTTGACAAGTTTTAATTTCATTAATATAATCGGCAGATTATACTGAAGTGTAGAAATATTTGACAAGTTTTAATTTCATTAATACAATCATTGAGATTTTTAGCTGGAAGATTATGATGATGATTTGCAGGTTGAGGGCAACTACAAACGTGAGCTCCAGTGGAAGATAAACTTGTACCGAGGCTATCTGGCCATTTGTCATTCTGATGAGCATCATCTGAACTCTCAGCAGGTTAGTTCCCAAGCTCTTTGTGTCATTCCTTTTACCCAAACGTTTCAAACCTTCGGATTCCTTTTTTTTTTTAACATAGTATTAAATTCAATTGTTTGTCAATGAAGCCTCAATGATAGTTTTTAGGAAAAATGAAAAGGGGGAATAGAGCATGTATTATTTCAAAACATAAATGTATAAATCAAATTTTTCATTAGCTAGCCTCCTGCCTGAGGTCCATGGGCCTCACATTGGGACACTCTGGTTTATCTCTTCAAAACTGATGAAATCAGCTTTTGTTACCTGTACTGGGGATTCTTCTATTGTTTCCAGAACTAGTTTAATCAATTGTTTCTTTGAAACATCTAAAAAAAATTTCCCTTAAATACATATTTTATATGGTAAATTACTGCACTTTTGATTAAAACTTAAAATTTTTCTTTAAAAAACCACAGAAAAAGCATTTTATAATATTTAGTTTAACCTCACTGTCTCTTTTTATGCCTTTGTTTTTCAAATAATCTTGTCACCTGATTTCCAACCTGTTCTAATTTATTTAGAAGTCTAAAAATTATAACATTTTTGTCGATAACAATAAAATATTTCAATAAATAAACATTTTTCTAGAATTACTACGAAGCTGATTTATTTTATTTTAAATAATGATTATTTTAATGGGAAATAACAAAGATGGAAAGTATAATACCATGATAAACTCAAAAGCACAAGTATAAGTGTGCCAAACAATACATTACTTTAAGTCTGGCAGCTAAGCAAACTATGCTTACAAACAACAGTAAGTGAAATTCTTTTAACAATAGAAAGGTATAAAAAAATTCCTTCGTTTTTAATCATTTAACACTTAAAAAGTAAAAAAAATATTTTTAAAAAACATATTTAATATTTATATAAATACAAAAACCTTTTTAAAAAAAGCTTTAATAAAAAAATGAACCATAAAGTCAAAATGAATATCTTAGATCGTATAAATATTAATACAAATTATTATTACTCAAAATATAAGCTTGGGTGCCCATATAGATTATAATGTAAAGACATATTTAGTCCACCACGCCTTTTATTTTAGTACTTTTGCTTTTGTTAGTAAGTGTAAATTTCTGTTTACTTCCAGCTTGAACGTCTCGTTGAAACCTGTGGTAATCAGGTTATCAAAGAATGGCGAAGACTTCCCAGCATTGTTTCTCACATACATGTGCAGTATTTGCAGGTAGGTGCTTTGTGTCTAAGTTCAACTGAACCATCAGAATATATTCTCTCATTAAGGCTTGAGTCTCTCTTTGCTTATTTCAGCAGATGTAAAACTGAAATGATATGTTTTTTAAGCCATTCTAGCCTAACCTGCACTGTGACATACATTTTTTTTGTTTTACGGTTGTCTTCCAGGCTGCTCAGATGATTATGGAACTACAGGAAGCTGCCCAGATCAATCAGGGTCTACAGCCAGCCAACCTGACGAGGTCATCCAGTGTCCATGACATGAAGGCCATTGTCAAAACATGGAAGTCAGTATTGGCCTAGTTAAAATTCTCTTTTCTTTATTAAAACTTGCGATGTACCATTTGGTTCAAGTATTTGTTCATTATCGGTGCCATTTAGTATAAGTATTTTCATTATTAATGCCATTTAGTATAAGTGTTGCTCATTATTGATGCCACTAGTTGAATTAAAAATTAATATGCAAAATAGTTTTGCATGTTTTTTACTGGATTAATAACAAAAAAAATTCTTCACAAATCGAGATAAATTAACACTTTTTTTTCTACAGAAACCGTCTTCCAATGATCTCTGACGACCTCTCTCACTGGAGTGATATTTTCACTTGGAGACAGCACCACTACCAGTTCATCATTCAGCATTATGAAAGTCAAGGTCCCATGGATACTGTAAGTTTAAACTCTTAAATTTTTGTCCTAAAATGTTTTTTTTTTTAAATTGTTTACATCAAGGGATGTGTTTTCTTCTAGTTTGTAAAGAATTCACTTTGGAATATGGGAGAATATTTTGTGTTCTGTTGTAAACATGATTGATAGTCTTCTTTACCTGTATGCCAATGTAATTACAAATGTTTTGATGCCACAGAATACGAACTCTATGTTGGGAGTCCACGCCACCGCTCAGTCTATTATTCATTTTGGTAAGATTGCCAGGAAACATGGATTGATTGGGGTCAGCCTGGAAACCCTCAGCAGGTTGGTATTGTTTTAGTACTGAGTTGTGGCCAGAAATAAAATGTAAGGAGAAATAAACAAAATATTTTTAATCTTTAAAAAAATTTCAAGAGGAGGAAAAATCAAAATGAAGATGAATATTTGTTACATGTATTTGGAATTAAGCTTGGCAGCTGCAGGGGAAAAAAAATATTAGTGTATATTATAATAATAATTTTTTTTTAGTTGTAAAAGTGTAGAAAATGAACAGCTTTAATATAAAAACAAATACATGTTTCTATCCAACTATTGATTTGTTTTATTATACAAATACAATGAGTATTGGATCAGTACCCCCTTTTTATTTCAATGTCTTTCAGCGGTATCTAAATAAAATTAAACGATTTATTTCCCTACAGGATCCACAGTATCACCAGTGTCCCTGTGGTGGATTGTTTCCAGAAAGTCAAGCAACAAGTGAAGTGCTACATGAACATGGGAGGCTCCCTCAACAAGAGTGAATTTAATGAGGTAAGTCTGCTACATGATAGACGGGGTGGTAGTTTTTTTAGGGAAGACGGATGGTCGTTCAGTCAATCGCTCATCTGTCGACCTGAGGGTCCCTGGTTCGATCTCCGGTCGATATTTCATGTCATGGGGAAAGTCCCACAGCTGTATCTCCTGTGGTGCCTCCATGACCATTGCACTATCAGCTATGGTGGGGATTAAAGCAGGGTATTAGAAAAAACCATCACATTAGTGGTTTATAGGGTCTAAGAGATATCATCTCATCCATTAAAGGGATTTTAATACTCAGAAATAGATGAACACCACTTCATCTGACCCTCATGGTGTGTATAGGCTTTCTGAAGGAAACTACCTTTTTTTTTCTAAGTCAAAGAAGCTGTGTGCTTCACAGTTGTATTTTTTTATTTATTGTGCAAATGTTTTCATTAGAATAGTGCAACAAAACATCTGGGGCATTCCAGACATATAATGCATGACATATTATTAACAAGCTAAACTATTTGTCACATGCTGCGTTATGGTTGTAAGTTTTTATGAATGTATTAGAAGGCGTTATGAATGAATGTATTAGTGAAAGTTTTTTTTGCATTGATTGTACAAGTTATCTAGTAATTTGCATTGATTGTACAAGTTATCTAGTAATTTGCATTGATTGTACAAGTTATCTAGTAATTTGTATTGATTGTACAAGTTATCTAGTAATTTGTATTGATTGTACAAGTTATCTAGTAATTTGTATTGATTGTACAAGTTATCTAGTAATTTGCATTGATTGTACAAGTTATCTAGTAATTTGCATTGATTGTACAAGTTATCTAGTAATTTGCATTGATTGTACAAGTTATCTAGTAATTTGCATTGATTGTACAAGTTATCTAGTAATTTGTATTGATTGTACAAGTTATCTAGTAATTTGCTTTGATTGTACAAGTTATCTAGTAATTTGTATTGATTGTACAAGTTATCTAGTAATTTGCATTGATTGTACAAGTTATCTAGTAATTTGCATGTTGCGCCGTCTATTTGTGGGTATTGAATGGATAGGTTGTTTGTTTTTTTTTTAGTATGCCTAGTGAGGGTTAGTTGTTAAGAAGTATTTTAAAAAGATTAGGCTGTTCAATTATTGTATGTATATTCTTTAAGGACTTTGACACTCTTGTTCAATAACACATTGGTTGACTAAGTTACCTCGACTTCTACATCTTCTAGTGCTACCTGAAAGTCTTGACATCAGTGTCCCATCGAGAATATGAAAGTTCATCCCATTACTAAGAGTTGAAGTTGTGATTTTTTATCAGCTTGGTGCATGTCATTGGTTTGAACTTAACAACCCTCGGTTAACTTTGTGGCATAACTTTGGCCTTTATGTTGTAACTTTGGCCTTTGTGGCCTTTATAGGATGGTAGACACAGAAATGGTAGGCATTACAAAACTGTCAGTCATGGATGAGAAATTCCATTCGCAGCAGATTCTTGTAGATCAACAATATAGATATGCTGAGAGGGCTATATACATGTAGTTAAATAAAGATGAAATGGGGTGGTCACATAATGCACTAGTCTGTCATTGTATGGGTACCTCTGAGAGTTTAGCAAAAAATTGGCAATCCTTTAAGCTTAATTGACCATGTATCATTTTACAGGGACTGGATGTCATTGAGGTGACCAACCTGAAATTTTTCACCAAAGAGATGATGGCTGATCTCTATGCCATGAAAGGTTACTTCCTGCAGCATCTGAATCGCTCAGAGGAAGCCAATAAGGTGTTTTCTGCTGCTGTCCAGCTGCACGACTGCCTGGTGAATGGCTGGGCTCTGTGGGGTGAATACTTGGAAGCGCTCTTTACAAGAGACAGGTAGAAGTTTGTTTATCATTTGACTTGTGTACCCTTTGTTCAGATTTAGTCTGTAGCGACATACTAATAGCCAGATTAGCAACTTACTGGAGGTTTTTATTTTCTTTAGTTTTTTTTTTAAATCGCTTTTTTAATTGAATCCTGTTTGACAGTTTTGTTTCTTACACCCTTTTACAGAGTGATGGAACACGGTGAGGGAGCTACCGTCTGCTATCTGCATGCCTGCAGATCTTCTGTCGAAGGACACACTCGCAAGTATCTCGCCAAAGCCATCTGGTTGCTGACCTACGATGATGAAAACTTGACCATTGCTACCACAATAGACAAGTATCATACTGGTATTCAAGCCATCCACTGGCTGCCCTGGTATGTAACACTGCTTGTACCTCGATGGGTTTGTAAGAAACATAAACACACTTTTTTTTTAAATATAAATTTATAAAGTGAGAAAATTTCCTCTTTCAGACATCAAACATTTAATATAGACTTATGTTTTCTAAATTTTTTACTGCATAAACTGTCACATGATTCTCCTTGATCTGTTACCCAGGATACCTCAGCTCTTAACGTGTTTAGTCAGAAAAGAGGGCAAACTGATTATGAACCTGCTGACCACAGTTGGACGCATGTACCCCCAGGCAGTTTACTTCCCAATCAGGACGCTGTACTTCACCCTCAAGCTGGAGCAGAGAGAGAGGCGTAAGTTTGAAGTTTCACCTTGTTCCATCGTCTCGATCAGAAAAACTGGTCACGGCTTCATTCATAGCAAGGGGTCCACATTTTTCTATGCATTAAACTCTTTCAGTTTTCATTTTAGTTTTTAAAAAATGTTCATTTTATTTTAGACAAAAAAGCTGATTTGAATAGAGCAGCCAGCACCACCACAACCACTGCCGGCAGTACTGTAAACACCTTGTCAAGTGCTACCGCTGCCACACCCTCAGTAGCAACTACCGTGGCTGCAGGAGTGTCAGCAGCTACACCAGGTGTTGCTCAAAGTCCTTCTGTAAATGATGGGCTCATTGGAGCAACTGTGACAGGTTTGTGTTCAATTATGTCCATTGAAGTCCTTTGGTGTCCCTTTATTCAGATGATCACATGTTTATTTGTCTAATTTTAAATTTACTCTGCCTTTTATTTTCAATTCCTATTTTAGCTGATAGAATCTTCGGGTTTACTAATTTTGATATTTTTTTTTAAAGATTTCTTGTCTAGCATTCCCGCCAGTAACACCACCCAGAATGCAGCTTCTGGACAAGCTTCGGCCACCCAGGTCAGACCAGATGCCACAGGTGGACACCCAGAGTCAGTACCAATCAAAGCTCCAGACTCGATGTGGAGATGTTCAAAGATCATTGCTGTCCAGAGAGACACCCACCCAACAGTGCTGAACACTCTGGAGGGGATTGTTGAACAGGTCACTTGTTTGTTTTTTTTGTTTCCTCAATAACATAATAATTTTTCATGAAACAAACAAGGTGGAACACAAGTTACACAAAACAAATAAATCTTAAAGTTTATAGTTTTAAAAAAAACCCAGGGGTCAAGACTCCATTCAGAATTTTTCTTATCCAATAGTATTTGATGGAAAAATATTTCTTCAAAATAAAAAGTTCTGATGATATACCTGTGATATTTTTTTATATTCATTCTGCTGTCTTAGTTATTTATATTTATATATCATATTTATATTTATATATCATAATTATATTTATAAAACATATTTATATTTATATATCATACTTTCATTCTTGTTCAGATGGTGTGGTTCAGAGAAAACTGGTACGAGGAAGTTCTCCGTCAACTTCGGCAAGGTTTAGAGAAATGTTATGGTGTCGCTTTTGAGAACAGAGCATCAGGTAAGTCATTGACACTGGTCAGATTTTTTCTTAGATTAAACCACAGACCATAGTTGTCACATTTTACTTTGGTTAGCTTTTTTTTTTTCTCATACCACTGAGCAAATGAATAATGTTAAATGTAATTTATATTCAAGTACTAAAACTTGAAAGGTGGGACAGATGGCAAATGGGTACCTGACTTATATTGGGGAAGTAAAGGCGGCTGGGCGTTGTGCTAACCACACAATCCCTTCATATGCCGAGGTTATAGAAACAGATGAATTCTACACTTCATCTGCCCTGATGGCCTGTTAAGGCTAAGGGAACTTTACTAAAACTTGAAAGGTAGTTTTTTTTAACAATATACATTGATGCACCGTTTATTTACACTTGGGTAATGGAGTCACTTGTGTAATGGAGTGATTTCTTTGTTCCAGTGACAGAAGCCACCATCACACCTCACACTCTCAGCTTCGTTAAGAAAATTGTCAGCACCTTTGGCGTAGGCGTAGAAAACATCACCAACACCGCCTCAACAATTGGCGGAGCTGCTTCAGAATCCCTGGCCAAGAGAGCACAGGCCACAGCTCAGGATCCTGTTTTCCAGAAGATGAAGAGTCAGTTCACCACAGATTTTGACTTCAGGTGAAATTTTTAATCTCTTTAAAAAAATTAGAAAATTTTAACTCTTGATAAATTAGGAATGAAAATTATTTGGGTTAATATGCAAGAATATTTGAAATAATGAGAATATGCTTAATTATATGGTATCAGCTCATTATAGTTTTAAGCATCTGCTTTATGGAAAAAACTTTTTTTTTGTTTATTTGAAAGTGTTCCTGGATCAATGAAGCTGCACAATTTAATCAACAAATTAAAGAAATGGATCAAAATATTGGAAGCCAAAACCAAGTTATTTCCCAAGTAAGTTTCCTTTTTTATCATGATTTGTTTACACTTAAATGTACAACAATAAACCATTATGATTGAATTTTGTTTAATATAAATATTTTAACAGATCTATTAAGCTGTATAATTTTTTTACTCTCTGCCAACTTTTTTATGCTGCTTTTTATTTTCTTGAATCCTATATAGAAAGTATAGTCCAATTTTATATAGAAAGTATAGTCCAATTTTATATAGAAAGTTTAGTCCAATTTTATATAGAAAGTATAGTCCAATTTTTGATGTGGCATCTATCACCCACCTGATATATATATTATTATATATATGATTCCGTCGTTTTGTAATAGCGAAGACTACATCCTCTATTTTAAGTGTAAAGACTAGATCCTCTGTTCTAAGTGTAAACTCCTGTAATAGTCACAAGCACATATCTAGGGTTATTAGCAATAGCACAGCAACACCTTTAGTGACATAAACTTTAGCTCCAACTTTGAGATTAAATGCCAAAACCTGTAATCAACCACATGAATACGATGTACAAATAACACTATACATGTATTAGCACGACCTCACATAACAATTGTATAACACAACTTCTCACTCCAACAACTGGACATCAATTAACTGTTCATACAGTTCATTACACACAGTGCACCACACAGTCTCCAGTTACACTCTGATGTTCTCCCCTGCACACACACACACACACACAGTCAATCTGTGACAGTAATATTTGTTAGACTTTCTGGCACAAAACTCAGCACGGGCTACATTTATTTTGCTGATTTTGTTTCAGATCTTTCCTAATTGAAGAAAAATGTAGTGTCCTGAGCAATTTCACAGCTAGCACAGCTGAGATTGAAATGCCTGGAGAGTTTCTACTGCCCAAGGTATTTAAATTTTTTTATTAGAGTTTTAATTCCCTGGAACTGAATGTTATAAATACGGCTGTATGGCTCATCAGTTAAATGTTTTATATTTCTCTTGTCTTCTTCTTCTTCTTTGTTCTCGATATATGATTATGGAGGATTTCAAACGACCAGGCCTATAGCTATGATGAACTGCACGGTGGCATCCAGGTCCGTCTCGCTCCCATACAGTTTTTGATTGAGGGAGGTCATCTGTGGCCAGAACCTGTTGCGAGCTGTGTCATGAAAAGGGCATGTTTGGAGAACATGTTCTGCATTCTCTGGAGATATCCCACATGGGCAGTCCTCACTGTTTCCAATGCCTAGCCTTCGGAACATGTGTTGTCTTAGTCTGTTGTGCCCAGTTCTGAGTCTGAAGATAATATTTTGGGCTTGTCTGGGAAGATTATAGTAGGGGTCGTTTTTGTCATGATCTGGGTGATTATTCATCCATTTTTGTTGGATTTGATTTTTTATACAGCTCTTCATTTCTTCTGCATTTAGGGGGACATCTACTTGTATTTCTTTGCTGCCAGATTTTGCCAATTGGTCAGCAATCTCATTTCCCTTTATTTTGGAGTGTCCTGGTATCCATTGCAGAACTGTTTCCTTTGAGTTTTGGATTAGTTTATAAAGAGCTGTTCTGAGCTGGGTAAATTGAGTGTAGTGAGGATCCTGCAGAGTCTGTATAATTTTTTTGGCATCTGTGAGTATGACTATGTTGCTCTTTGGTGAGGAGTTTGTGAGTATGTTGACAGCTTCTTCAATTGCTTCTTTTTCGGCTTTGAAAGAGTCTGAAGTTTTCCCAGTGGGCATACTATGTACCATTATTTCTCCATTTGGCCATTCTATATAGATTCCAGCACCCCTCCATTCTGGCAGTTTGTTTGCGGGGAACCATCTGTGCCAGATGCTCTTATCCATAGAGAACTGGGGGTAGGGGATTTGTTTTATTTAGTTCATTGCCATTGCAGAGAGAGTGTTTGTATCATATTTAGATTTTTTCTTTTATTCCAGCTAGGGAGTCTCTCGTGGTTATTGGACAGAAGGTGTCCCAAGGAGGCTAGTCACTGTAAGGTTTGTTTTATTTAGGAGACTGTATCCAGGTTATATTTTTGTTTTTAATTTTCTAGCTGCTGTAATGAAGTTTGATCTTTGCAATCTTTGAGTAGAGTTAGACTTTTGTACTCTCTTGTTAAGCGGGTGGTTTTCAGTGTTTCGATTTTTGTGTATTGAGAGAGTATTTTGTTTTCCCTTCTTTCTTCAATAGTTTGGAGAGATGTTATACTTTCCATGGTTGTAATTGGCGTTGACCTCATACCTCCTGTCATTATTCGTAGCCCAATGTTTTGAACTTTGTCCAGCTTTTTAAAACTTGTTTTGGCTGCTGTTCCCCAGGCAGTGGCTCCATACTCCAGGCTGGGTCTTACGTAGCTGGTGTAGGTTTTTTTTAGAACAGACAAGTTCGCTCCCCAGTCTGTGCCAGCTAGTTTCTTCATTAGATTTATGCGTTTTATCCCTTTGGACTGAGTTACTTCTATTTGTTTAGACCATGTGAGTCTAGGGTCGAAGGTGACACCTAGGTAGACTGGGTTGTTGTTTATTTCAACTGGAGAATTTTTTAAGGTAAGCTTTATCTGTTTTTGCTTTGTTGAAAGTGTAAAGATTGTGTATTGAGTTTTGTTTTCGTTGACTTTCTCTGTCCATTTTTCTAGTTGTTTTAGTGAGTCTTGGAGTCTGAATTTAGATGTTCCAACGGATTCTTGTCTAAACTATGGTTAGATTTATTTCAAACATAAAGAACTATCCGTCTTTGTACACTGACCTGACACAATTTTTTTTTTTAAAAGGGTATTTTCTTTTTTGTTTCTTGTCTTCAGCACAATCACTATTATGTCAGAATAGCCAGATTTATGCCAAGAGTTGAGATTGTCCAGAAACATAACACTGGTGCCAGGCGTCTCTACATTCGTGGTCAGAACGGCAAGGTGAGTGGGTTTTTTTTTTTACATTTTTCTTTGCATTGTGGTTGTGCTAATTTATCCGCATCATTCTTATGGAAATGATTGAAAGCCAGAAAAATTGAAGAAAAAAAAAGGTTCTCTTAAGCTTTTTATTTCTGCATTCATTATTGATTTAAACTTGTGGTTTAAGTCACCTGCAGTCATAAGTTACTTGGTTTCAGCAAATATTGTTGAACTAAACTAGTGATTTAAGTCACCTGCAGTCATAAGTTATTTTATTGATCTAAACTTGTGGTTTAAGCCACCTGCAGTCATAAGTTACTTGGTTTCAGCAAATATTGTTGAACTAAACTTGTGGTTTAAGTCACCTGCAGTCATAAGTTATTTTATTGATCTAAACTTGTGGTTTAAGTCACCTGCAGTCATAAGTTACTTGGTTTCAGCAAATATTGTTGAACTAAACTAGTGGTTTAAGTCACCTGCAGTCATAAGTTATTTTATTGATCTAAACTTGTGGTTTAAGTCACCTGCAGTCATAAGTTACTTGGTTTCAGCAAATATTGTTGAACTAAACTAGTGGTTTAAGTCACCTGCAGTCATAAGTTATTTTTTTTATTGATCTAAACTAATTGGTTTAAGTCACCTGCAGTCATAAAGTTACTTGGTTTCAGCAAATATTGTTGAACTAAACTAGTGGTTTAAGTCACCTGCAGTCATAAGTTAGCTTAGTTTCAGCCAAATATTGTTGAACTAAACTTGTGGTTTTAAGTCACCTGCAGTCATAAGTTATTTATTATTGATCTAAACTTATGGTTTAAGTCACCTGCAGTCATAAGTTACTTGGTTTCAGCAAATATTCTTGTTGAATTAACCTAAGTTGGTTTCAGTCACCTGCAGTCATAAGTTATTTTATTGATCTAAACTAGTGGTTTAAGTCACCTGCAGTCATAAGTTACTTGGTTTCAGCAAATATTGTTGAACTAAACTAGTGGTTTAAGTCACCTGCAGTCATAAGTTACTTGGTTTCAGCAGATATTGTTGAACTAAACTAGTGGTTTAAGTCACCTGCAGTCATAAGTTACTTGGTTTCAGCAGATATTGTTGAACTAAACTGATGGTTTAAGTCACCTGCAGTCATAAATTACTTAGTTTCAGCAGATATTGTTGAACTAAACTAGTGGTTTAAGTCACCTGCAGTCATAAGTTACTTGGTTTCAGCAAATATTGTTGAACTAAACTAGTGGTTTAAGTCACCTGCAGTCATAAGTTACTTGGTTTCAGCAAATATTGTTGAACTAAACTAGTGGTTTAAGTCACCTGCAGTCATAAGTTACTTGGTTTCAGCAAATATTGTTGAACTAAACTTGTGGTTTAAGTCACCTGCAGTCATAAGTTATTTTATTGATCTAAACTTGTGGTTTAAGTCACCTGCAGTCATAAGTTACTTGGTTTCAGCAAATATTGTTGAACTAAACTAGTGGTTTAAGTCACCTGCAGTCATAAGTTATTTTATTGATCCTAAACTTGTGGTTTAAGTCACCTGCAGTCATAAGTTACTTGGTTTCAGCAAATATTGTTGAACTAAACTAGTGGTTTAAGTCACCTGCAGTCATAAGTTATTTTATTGATCTAAACTTGTGGTTTAAGTCACCTGCAGTCATAAGTTACTTGGTTTCAGCAAATATTGTTGAACTAAACTAGTGGTTTAAGTCACCTGCAGTCATAAGTTACTTGGTTTCAGCAAATATTGTTGAACTAAACTAGTGGTTTAAGTCACCTGCAGTCATAAGTTACTTGGTTTCAGCAAATATTGTTGAACTAAACTAGTGGTTTAAGTCACCTGCAGTCATAAGTTACTTGGTTTCAGCAAATATTGTTGAACTAAACTTGTGGTTTAAAGTTACTTCCCACCACTTTTTGTTGATTTACTTCGTAAAATTCACTGTTATAAATTATTTTTCCAGGAATATCCCTATCTCATTGTGAATGATGGCTGCCTTATAGAATCAAGACGAGAGGAAAGAACTCTTCAGCTTTTGAGGATGTTGAATCAGTTTTTGACAAAACAAAAGGTACACTGAAATAAAGCTTCCAATATATTTATTACTACACGATATGGCTTTTTTTCTATGAGAGCTTAGCAAGCAAAGTTCTAATAAAAAAAGTGTAATGAAACAAATGTGTTTTAAAAAAAAAAAAAAAAATTCTGAGCTGTTAACTTATAAATTAGAAATATTTTCATGCTGCACTCTAAATATAAATGAGTAGTTGTACTTGATGTTATCTGTTTATGTCAATATCACTCTATGAAGGAAACAAGCCGCAGACTTCTCTACTTCACTGTCCCTAGAGTTTTGTCAGTGTCGCCACAACTGAGACTCATGGAAGACAACCCTGCGTCGATTTCTCTCCTAGATATTTACAAGCAGGTAATTTCATCACTAAAACTTATCTACCAAGAATGTTTCCAGAACTCAGTGAAACAGTATTGTTCTTCAGAACTGCTAATCTCGAAAGACATATATAATTTGAAAAGAAATTTAATTTTAAATATGTTACCTGTTTGAATGTCACTTTGAAAATAATTAATATTATAATACTGACCATGGACTTGTTCACAGCGCACAAGCAAGCGTGGTATCGAGCATGATGCTCCGATCGCTCGCTATTATGAAAGACTGGCGACAGTTCAGGCACGTGGATCTCAGGCTTCCCATCAGGTCCTTAGGGACGTTCTCAAGGAAGTTCAGACCAATATGGTGCCCCGTGGCCTGCTCAAAGAATGGGCCCTCAACACTTTCCTGGATGCCACAGATTATTGGACTTTCAGAAAATGCGTACGTTTTTTTTCCCTACCTCTTGAGATGAGAGTACGTTGTTTAGCAACACAAGTTATCAGTTACCTCAAACAAAAGTTAATTAAAAAAGTACAAATTCTTGTCCAGGTCTTAATTATTTGTTTTTTAATAATAACCTCCAGCTAACTATTCAATTGGCTCTGATGGGTCTGGCCGAATTTGTGTTCCACTTGACCAGGATGAACCCGGACCAGATGTACCTGCATCAGGACTGTGGCTACCTGAGCATCTCATTCTTTAAGTTTGACATTGACGACCAGACAGGTAACTGAGTAATTGCTGAAGTTTAATTCACTGAGAGAAATGACAATAGGCATAAACATAACGAAAATTACTTTTAAAAATTGAACTGGGGAATTGGATACATTTGTTAATGCAATCAGATTGCTTGATAGGGGCATGCAAAAAGAAATGTTTTCATTGTTCAGTCTGCTTAATTTTAATTATTTTTTTTTTAGGGTTGTGTTTCATTTGCTTGTTCAGATAATTGGCATATTTGTACCTTTCGAACCTAGTTTGTTATATTTGTTTTTTTGATAAAGTTTGATATTTTTTTAAAACAGGTGACTTAGATGCAAACAGACCTGTACCTTTCCGTCTGACACCCAACATTGCTGAGTTCCTGACCTCCACAGGAGTGATTGGTCCATTGACTGCTGCCATGGTGGCCACTGCCCGCTGTCTGGTCCAACCTCAGTACAAGCTGCCCTCATTCCTGCGGACCATTCTCAGAGATGAGTACATCACTTGGCACAAAAAGGTAACTTGGATTACGGATTGAACTTTTGCAAAATCGTTGCAGGAGCAATTAAAACATAAAATTCCGACACTTTGCTGTGTAATATTAATGTCATGGTGGATTTCTTAATTATTGTGATTTTTATAACATGATTAAGCTTTAAGAATTACTTTGCAATAATTGAATGGAGCAAATAATTTTTTTTTAAATGCAAATGGTGAATTTTCGTTTAAAGATGCAGCATTTAAAAATGGATGAAAAAAAAATTTTTAAGAAATTACAGTGAATGTTTTTTGTTTTAAATATCATTGCCATTTTAATAACTGGGTTTTTGTCACCATAAAAAGTTTTAATTGAAGTGTCCATTGATGTTCAACTACATTTTTCTTTGTTCAGAAAATGGAAGAGACCAACCCAACAGAAGAGCCGGCCGACATGGAAGGAGAACAGCTGGTCACCCTGGTCAATAAAGCCGTGTCAGCCATCACAACGCGAGTTCAGAGTAAGTCATTTTTCTTTTTTTTTTTAATTTCTTGGCCGTTTATAAACAGAGGTTAGGTCTAATTTCTTTTTGTAGTCTAAGCCGTATATAATTTCTTTATCTTCATACTTTGCCAACCTGTGAGAATTCTTCAATCAAACTGGTCCTGAGCCAATGGCATTTCCCTTATGTCTGTGAGTCCAATCATCATGTTCAGTGAGGCCATCATTCTAACATTTGTTATCTTGCTAGAGCAGTCTAAAAAATTTTTCGCCAGCTAAATCTTTTTTTTTAAGAGATCCTTAATACTGTTGGTTTCAGGCTGTACATACAATTTGTAATAAATCTGTCCTACTGACCACTCATTGTCAGTGTTATTTTTAAGCGTGATTCATTTTTGCTTATGTTTTGTACTGCTTTTTGTAAATGAACTTGTGCATCAGGTAATTTCTGAAAATATTTTGACCCGCAGTTAAGTTTCATTATAATGACACTTGACAGCAGTTACAATTTATCTTCCTTTGACAGATCTGGCATCATTTGAAGGTGCTGAGAGTCGTGTGAGCACCCTAGTGACAGCTGCTACCAATGCAGACAACCTTTGTCGCATGGACCCAGCCTGGCATCCATGGCTGTAGGGAACGGCTGAATGTGTTCAAGATTTTTTTTTTTCCTACTTCGTCATTTTTTTTAATGTTGTGTGTTTTTTGTTGTAGATCCAAATGAGTTGAATGTAAATAATTTTTTAACGATAAAATTTTTTTTTTACTGTAATATTATTTTATGTCTGCTAAAGTTTCAAAGTTTCCACAATTTTATTTGTATTCAATTTAAAACCAGACGTAAGAATTGATTTATTATAAAATCCCCTTACTCTGTTCAAAATATTTTAACTGGAGGCTCTGTAATACATGCACTTTGTGACTGTAATTTATTAAATTTGTTTTTTTTTTTAAACTTGTTCTAATGTTTTCCATACATGACATGCAACATGTATCATTATGATATGCTTTTGATTTTTTTTTAGTGCTTTCAAGAAAATTGCCGTGTTATAAAAGTTAAAGTATTTAAATGTGTATAAATTGTTACTTTATATTATAGCATTAAATGTATTTGTTTACATGGACCATGTCATGAATTGCTGTACATTATGACAATTTCAAATTTGGACACAAAATCAAATTGCTTAATACTGGATATTTTTTTTTTTTTATCATTCCAACGTGTTGAATTGTTCATCAGATTTCACATTGTATACTTATATACATTATGATACAGAAATATCATATAATTCTTTATTTAGCCATCTGAAAGTTTTAGTTTGTCAGTAAAGGAAATTTGATCTGCATTTTAGACCTAATGACATCGGACATTTAAGATTTTAATTAAATACTCCGAATTAATTGTTGTGCATTATTTTTTTAACTGCCTTAATTAACTGTAGCAGGTAAAAAGCTTCTGTGCATTTTGATTGAGTAAAGTTTTGAAATGAAAATTTCCTGTCTGCTTTTCATTCAATCATGTCAGTGAGGGAAATTTTTCAAAAAGCTTTTAATGTACATATAAAGAAAAAGTAATTTTTAAAGATTTTTCTTACGGAATTATTCTCAACTTACAAAACTGTATACATATATTCATATTGCTATGTACAAAAAATGTAATATTTGTTCACTTTGTGAAGATTAAATGTGTAATGAATGAAAGTTGTTTTTTTTATAGAATTCATTTGTGTTGAAGAGGGAAATGACCAATTTAATTTTGAGAGCTGTACAGAATGACCATTTGTGAGTGCCATGTCAGTGGAAGAAAGATGTGCAAGTCAAATAACTGTAAGATTGTGGCAATAATGCAGATTGTTTTATCTTTATTCTACTGTACCATTAACAAGATTATTTTTTTTAACCTGTTGAATCATTTGAATAAATATTTACAAAAAATGTGTGGCATTTTGTCAGTCATATTATGTAAATATGTGTGGCGTTTTGTCTGTTTCTGTCAAATCATTTAAACAAGTGTTGTTTTTTAACTCTATTTGGACAACTAGGGCTCACAAGCCGTTACATTTTTTTTTACTTTGGAATTAGAAAATAATTTCTTGTAAAACTGGTTAAAGTGAATTACAAAAAGTTTTTCTAAGATTGAATCGTTAGAGGAGCTACTTTTCTTTTTCTTTATTATAATAAAACCGAATAACTCGAGTGGTAGTTTTGAATAAATACAGCATACAATTTTTTTTTTTATTTCCATTTTTTGTGGGTGCCTACAAATCTTGAAACTTAATTATCCAACTACTATTGTAAATAACCCTGTTAGTGATGCTATATAGGGGAAAATTCAGAATCGTTTAGGGAAGTATCTAATGAATCCAAGTGGTCGCATTTATTTTAGTCTCACATTTTTGCACAACTTTGTTTAGAATTGTAAAATTAAATTTTTTTCAGAAATGAAGTATGGTAATATTGATAATATTTATTATTATGTGAATCTTTTAAGTCATCTTAGTATGATTTTGATATAGGATTTTTGCTGCGATTGCATTTTCTAGCTTTCTTGCAAAGTTTAACAATCATTTTTAAAACTGAGTTAACAATGCACAGAATGGTGAGCTCAGTTGAAGTGTTTCAAATCCATTGTGCTCCTCATAAAAGGTCCTTTAATAAGTCTAACCTAAATTCCATTAAAATAAAGTTTCATAACCATTTGTTTAAGGCATAAACAATAGAATAAAAAAATATAAATCATCTAAAGAAAAGAAAATATTTTGGTTTAATGCATCTTTATTTTATTAAACAATGTTAAGGTAAAACAGTTTACATATTTTGGTCTGGAGAGTGTAGTTAAAAAAATGAAAATAAGTAAAAAATAATCAGCTAGTTTAATAAAAATTAATGAGATTATATTGATCCATAATTCAGATCTAAAAAGCTCCCTAACACCCAAAAGGGCTTATTGGGGCAGATGAAGTGTATTATTCTTTCATTTCAATAGACATTGTGGAATTGTGTGGCTGGGGACTTTCACCAGAACCTGAAAAAATCCTGAAGTTCAAACCCGGGACATCCTTGGTCCAGTCGAGAGCTCTAAACCACATGACCACCCATCCCAACCGGCTGTGCACCCTGCTAGCCACATTCCTATGAATGCTGGTGTTACAGAAACAGATGATTTCTTCACTTCATCTGCCCCCATGTCCTGAAGGACCAAAGAAACTTTACTTTATAATTCAGATTGTATATAACAAAACGATTCAACATACAAGGCTTATCAATGTTACACACAAAATTATAGGAAATCTTTCCTTTTTTGTATTAAACAAAAAAAAAAGGTTAAAACAATCAAACTGATTTTCAAAATATCTAAACCCAAATGTTTTCTATTTTCTTTTACTATAAGTAAACTACTATGAGAATAACTATTGTAAGTTGTAAAAATTCTATGGCTTCTTTTTTTCTTTAGATATGAAATTAATCAAACACATATAAACCAATTACCAGATGCAGTAAGTTCAATTATGAAATCAAGAAAAAAAAACAATGTATACAACAAACAAGAAATTAAAAAACATTAAATTATTGACAAACAAACAAATCCAATTCTGTTTTATAATTTTAGCAAAAAAATTATTACAAAATATATAGAACATTTTCCAAAGGACTTTTACCAAGAAAAATCTTTGTTTTATTTATTTTGGATTATTGATAAGTTGCAAGGCTCAAAAACATCTAAAGCTCACAACCACACAATTTGAAAGACATTCCAGCAATAAGGAGAAAAGCCAGTCAATCACAGAGCAACTAATTATTTTATCAGGAATGAAAAGCCGAAAGCATGAAAGTTCTGCAAGGGTATGTCTGAGTAAGAAGGGAAATATTAAAAAAAAAAAAACAAAAAGAAATCAATCACCAAGCCGAAATTACTGTCCATAACAAATTGTGGAAAATAATGTTCTACATATTTAGTAGATTTTACATGTGAAGAAAAAAAAACATATTTTTTAATGAACATTTTTGTGCCTGAAATTCAAAATAGTAAATTAAAAAGAAGTAACAATGTCCAAAAAATATTAATTTTTATTTAAAGCATGTTTATAAAAACATAACAGTAAAAACAACAAAAATAAGATACTGAAATACTGTCCTTGTGTAAAATCAAAAAAAAAAAACAACTAAAAACAAACAAAAAGCTCAGTTTAGCTTGGGTTAGCTTTTTACGGAGATGTGTAAAATATCAGATAAACTGAAAATTCATTTAGTACTTAATTTAACTCATGAGGAAAAAAATATTTTAAAACATGAGTTTGTAGCTGTACAGTCAATCTAGACAAACTTGATCTCAGGAAGTTAGTTGCTATTTTCAAGATTAAAATTTTCTATTATTTTCTGATACATTTATGTTAATGTATTAAATGAAAACAAGATTCACAATTAATGCTCCTTAAGCTGTCATGTATTTCTTTGAGTAGTCAATAACTGAGATTGTAGTTTTACTCCTGGAATTTACATTTTTGAATTGTAAAACTTATTGCAAAATTGTTTTTATCACTGTCATAATTAAGAATCACAATTGTCAAAGCAATTTATTTTTGTTTATAACATAACCAATGACAGTTCTATATACACAAATTCTCAAGTGCATTACTGAGTATAATTATAAAATTTGTCAAAAGAAAATGAAACATGGAGAATCTTGCTCTTAGATCAATAGATCAATAATGCCAAAAAAAAAAAAATTCAACATAAGAAAACAAAAACAAAGAAGAAGAAGAAAAATAACAAAAACTTACAGAAATTAATTTCAAAAATATAGGACGGATTTTGTACTTAATATTTCAATAACGAGCTAATCCCAATTAGCTAAGATTACAATGTTCATTTGATCTGTACAGCTAATTTTCTTTTAAGAGAGGGGTGGGTACATACATTATTTGAAAGTTAGCAATGATAAATTTAGAGGTACAATTAAAACAAACTAAAAAAAATTCAATTTCGTAAAAAATTTAAAATGGATTCCATAAGGCAAAAAAATTTTAAAAATCTTATATTTAGCTTTCTTTTTAAAAAATGTATCATTACACATATTCTTTCACAGGCAAAGAAACAAAACAGAGAGAAGAATTTTCAAGGGAATTTTCGGGTGCACATTAAAGGGGGATGAAATCAGATTTGGTTTTTAAAACATAAGCGCAACAATTTAGGAGAAAACTTTAACTGCTTCATAAACATTGTCCATTCCTTAATAGGAACTGTGATTTTTCTGGTAAAAACCCTATGTTCTTTACAAAATATTTTTTTTTAATTTTCTACTTCACCAGTTTTAACTATTTTATATAGATGCATTTCCTGGAGGCCAAAATCACGCTGTAAACATATGAAAATTAGGATGTTGCTCTGTTCGAGGTGTTGATAAAATGTTCTTAGAAATAAAAGAACTTTGATAAAAGTTCAAAATTTTCTTCTTAAAAAAAAAATGGTGTACATGTATATCTTTTTTCAGGGTATCCGAATTCCCTTTTAAAATGCACCAGATAGAGAGAAAAATAAAATCATCCGGTCGATGAAGAAGAGTTCATCTGATACTATTAACGACATTTTCCCATTGCCTAGCCACATTTAAGTTTACTTATGTCAAGAATTCCTTTTAGAGCTTAAAAAAATTCCTCTAGCTGTTATCTGCAGGATCTTTTAACCCCACTCTTTTTTTTTTTGGACATAAATTTCTTTACAAACAATTTGTGCTTCTGTGAATTTGGAAGAACAATAATCTCCAAAGCTAACCTCCAGAATTTTCTGAAGTCAGTTACACAGTAAACCTTTTCACTTTGCAAATTGAAGTAGCTCCTTTTATCTTAAAAAAAATCAAGAGTAAAGTGGCACTCACAGGCCAGTTGAAAATGACCAATCAGCAGCTATATATAAATTAATCATGCGTACGTTGGTGGTTGTTTATCTCAGAAGATCAAAGTTAGAAAATTAACTCCCTATTGTGACTAATCATTCTAAATTCTTTTTTGTGCTCCTTGACTTGCAATTTTTCTTTAGCAGCCCAAGGGTTTGAACATCTTTTTAAAAGTGTAAATATATCAACCATTAAAAGAATCAGTCAGAAAGTTTTCAAAAAAAAAAAAAAAAGGATTATGAGCAAGTAAAAGCAAAGAGGAAAAAAGGCATAAAAAAAAAAAAAACATGGCAAATAACAAAACAATGAAATCTAATACCCTTTGTGTTTTGCACCAAAATTAAACACAAGAATCAAAAGAGAACTAGAGAGCAAGTAAATAAATCATACAAAAATGTGACAATTTGATTTGCTGAAAGATATGTATGAATAAATCAATTTCAGTGGATTATTCTGAAACACAAGGATTGACAAATGTTATAATATCAGAAACAGAAATAAGGTTAATTGAGGAAAAATTAATATAATAATCATCTTCCTACACTACAAGTGATGAAATACAAAGGATATACATGTATTTTGATAAATTACTTCTTTAAAACACTCTTCATTTGACATCATTGTTATTGGAACATGTTAGAAAAAAAATAATTTTGGAAGTGATCTTTGTTAATCTGTAAAAAAAAAAAATATACATGATTTCCCAACACTTCTGTAACAGAACATCAATTTTCAAAGTAAATGCAACAAATGCTGTGAGACATCAAAGTCTGAAGTGGCCACAAGATATACACATAAACATTTTCAGAAATGAATTGCTCACAGTGCATCATATTAAACAAGTCTTTTTCCAAGAGGACATTTCTCTGGCTGCAAGCTGGATGCTACAGATGTGTTAATGGGCTCGAATTAGACTCGTGTGAGGTGCCATCACTGTAAAAATCCTGCTCCTCTGTGATAACTTTATAATGTCTATCAACATTTCCGGAAATGTGAGTCGGGGCCCCATGTCTGACCCCTGGCTGTATCATGCTGGGGTGGTACAACGCATGGCGTTTAGCATGTTTTTTCAGGTGGTCGCTGCGCATGAACCTTTTGTCGCACATTGGGCATTTGAAATTTTTCTCTCCTATAATGGATAAAATTATCAAAATCAATGGATGTAATTGTTTAAAACGTGATTAGCACTATAGATTTTAAAAAGAAGATAACTCATCCAAACATTTCTTTTTCATGTTGAACTTGGTGAGAGAACTAAAACTTGCTGCATTAACCTAACTTTTTATAAATTACATTTTAAAAAATATACCATTAAAAAATTACAGATGTATGAATTAAATAAAAAAATAACCCTAAGAATTGTTGAGCTATATTTTTGTTATCATTTTCTTAAACAAGTCCATATGATCTAATAATATGATTTTTAGTATGGCTCAAGGATGGCCATGATGAGAAGTGCATTTAAAATTGTTACATTTACAAAATACTTTTAAGAGCAGCATCAAGGTTAAGAGACTCAAGGAATTAAATAACAAAATAACTGGCTCAATGGGAGCCACTTAAAACTCATGAAGTGCCACACAAGACTCTTTTATTATTTGGCCTAAAGTGGTATAGTTTAAATTAGTAAATAAAGTATCAACTGGAATTATAAATGACGACAAACCTGTGTGTGTACGTTTATGTCGAGTAAGTTCGTCAGATCTGGCAAATCGTTTCTCACAGCCATCCCAGTTACATTCAAATGGCCGTTCGCCTGTTGACCAGATAAAAATAATTATAAAATTAAAAAGTAAAGTTCCCTTACCCCCAAAGATGAAGTGTAGAATTTATGTTTCTAAAGCCAATGCATATAAAGGGATTGTGTGGCTTGCACAACGCCCAACTACATTTAGTTTCCCGTCTTAAAGTCAGTTACCCATTTAAAGTTGGGTGGGCTTGGGAGAACTTTCAAACAACTGGAGTCCAGTCTGGACCTAGAAGATTTCCCTTAGTTCTCACCAAGCATCAAACCCGAGACCCTCAGGTTGACAGTCAATAGCTCTACACTGCTTGACCATCAATCCTCCAAATTATAAAACGGCCTACTATTATTTAAAAAAAAAAACAACAATAAACAAGGAGATATCTTCAAAATAATTTTTAAAAAAATAAATAAATATGCATTTTATAGTTTGATATAATGTCACTACCATGGTTTGAGTTATTTCAAAGGCAAAATAAAAACAAATATCTAAGTAACTAGCCAAAAGTGTACAGATTTACAAAACAGTATTATTTAAATTAAAATAAAAGGTATTATACAAAGTTTCAAGTCCATTAAATTCTGATTTTTTGTGGTATAACTAGTATAAGTCATACAAAAAAAAAGCTTTCCCAAGACTCGCCGGAACTTTCATTTCTTACTGTTAATTTATTTTATGAGCAACTGAATCATTTAAAGTAAAAAAAAAATATTATTTATATTTTTTAGCATGCTCTAAGTAATTTTTCTACATTGGTGAAAGTTCTAGTGTTTAGAAGCCCCCCCCCCCCCCCCCGGAGATAGTTTTTGTTGCGTATTTCTGTAGTGGTGTTTTTTTTATATATACCAATAACTAGCGGCCCGCTTGGTGTTCTGGTTGGAACCAGCTAGGGGCGAGCCTAACAAAGAAGTGCCTGCCTACCACAGCCACCACCCTTCCATTGCGATTGTACAAAAAAAGAAGAAGGGGGTGTCTATTAATAGAGCCAGGTAAGCTAGCACAGCTGATTTAAATACAGGTGAGAAAGGGGGGCGGAAGAGAACTGTCAGTAGAGCGATGAGCCAGAGTCCCTACAAGAGACTTGAGCTGTTTTTTTTTAAAATTTAGTTTGAGGGAAAGTGGGTGGAGGTTAAAACATTGGTAGTATTATAAATATAAAAGTTTGTATCAACTATTAATAGTTCACTCAGAACTGAAATGAATCAACTAAAGACAAAATGAAACAAAAATAGTGCTTTTAACAGATGGAACCTATTGACGCCTGAAAAGGTCACATGTGGCAACTGGGGCTGACCGTCTGTGTGGGGGTCCCTCGATGGAAGTTTGTTGTTTTTTTGTAACTCGCCTGTTAAAAAACTAAACGTTTGTTCCAGACACCCCCACCCCGCGTACAGCTTAGGCCGCATTTGGATTAAGCAAACACACACACACAGAATGGATTAGTATTAAAAACAATATTTAACAAAGCAGACAGCACCCTCGAATAATAAAAAAAAATACGTTCAATTTTCAAACCCTTTCGATATTATTTCCATTACAAAACCGTTATAAATGCGCAGTAGCATAGCTGCAATACTCCACAAAGAGCGGTTAATGTGTTATTCTCTTTGTTCGTATCAACACCCACACCCACTTATATAACCAGCTTTGGTTTCATACATAAAACTCTTTGTCCAAAAGGGGAGGGGGGGCTGAACACAACCCCACAAATTTGCGACACTGGCCGACGCCCACTTTAACTATGACAGACACACGAGAGTGAATAAGGAAAAAGGGGTGGAAGTGGTGGAGCGGAGGTGTCGTCTGCTGCAGTGGGAAACGATGGCGGGGGTACGGCATGACGGGAAGTGACTGTCGTCATGATCGAGGGCACTGCGGGTAAATGTTTACGTCCGCGACATGTAAACAAACTAGGGCAATCAATGTCTGTCCATTGCCTATAATAAAGCTTCGTACCGGCAAGCACAGATTTATCGATTTCTTTAAGCCCACATATTAAAATTGAAATCTCCCACCCGTTAGTTTTGTTTGACCCCCCCCCCATTTCAAATTACACATCGCTTTGGTGAGTTGCTTCGTAACCACAGCAAAAGAAACGTCAAAAGCATGCATCGATATAATTTATAGTGTTGACATAAAATAAATGGAGAGCGCAATTTTAAAATTATCATCAGTCTGACCTCGACTAGTCTCTAGTGTTGTTTTCGTTGACGAAAACTAAAACTAAAACCTTCGTTAACGAAAATGTTGACTTTTCGTCAACGAGAACTAAAACTAAAATAAGAAGCAAGACTAAAACTAGACGAAAACTGAAATTATTACAGAAAAAAACATGCCAGTTTTATATTTAAATAGTAGATAAGATCATTTATCAAATATTAATACATGTATTAGACTGTAACGGGGAGCCATACTTCGTACTTTTCCTAAGAATTTTATAATTGAAAACATTCAAATAGCTTCTGACTGAAGAAATATACTTCTAAAAAACAAGACAAGTCAAAAAACAAAAATAAATAAATGGGTGAAAAGTAATTTTGGGTAGCAACCATTATTAATCAGATAACTTACCATATCAACAATAATACAAAAACCTTCAATAAAAGGGGAGGGGAGGGAAGCATTTAATTTGTGTTTGTAGGAAGTTACTAGAAGATGGTACAATCATAACAATGAAAGAAACAGAAAGGCTAGTCTGTTACACTATAATTACTATAAATGGGAGCCATCAAATGGGTGTGTATTATTGTGATACAGCCGTAGAAAGCAACACAACTATGCCTATATAATATATTACACAGCAAAATGAAAACAACAGTTTTTTTCTTTAACAGTAGACAACGCCCACCTCTGACAGCTGCTGGGCTGTTCCCGCTTAAAATGAATAACATTAATGTCTTGCTTGTAAGTTATTATAAACTAAAAATAAATTTTTAAAAATACTTTTTTCAAACTATATATATTATCATTAGAATAATCATCATAAATTGTACTCATAATTATTGACAACATTCGGAGATAAGCTGTGTCAGCTGCGAATGTGCTAACCGCTAACTGCACGACGAGTCAACGACACAGGCCAAACAAAGAAAATGGCGCGTCTGATGAAAATGGAAATAGGGGTCACTTACAAACACATTCATCTTACCTGTGTGAGTTCTTATGTGAGAACTTCAAGTGTGAACTTTTGTTATACGATTTCCCACAACCTGGATGTGCACATGTATGAATTTTTTTCCCATGAATACTGTTAGCTTTTACAAATGCATCGTGCATAAGTCTTTGATCGAGAGTAGGCGTGGTCGTACCAGTTTTCGTACCAGACGCAATTTCGAAAGTCGTATTAGTACAACATCCAGAAACTGTTAGATTAAAATCTTCGTGATAATTATTATCCTGCTTGATAGTTTTTAGATTGTCAGTATCCTCGCTACTAAATTGGCACTGATATTATCCATCATGGGCAAAAAATCTGATCTTCGATTGTGGTGTCCTTGATTCAATTCTTCCAAAGTTTCTTGCTTAATTTCGCAGTGTCCGTTTTCATTTTCAGAATAATAGGCGGATCACATGTTAAAACATAAGTGTGATCACTCTGTCTATTTGACATAGCAAGTAAACACTGTGCAGCCATTCTGGTATCAATATCCAGATCAAGGTTAATAATATTTTCTTAAGAGTTTCATCATAAAACTCATTGTGGGGTTCGTAGTAGTGAACCGAAGAAGGAAAAAATCACGTCTGCAATCACTTCAAAACGAAATTGAACCAATTAACGAGTATCAAAATTAACTTACATAGTACACAGATTCCAACTTTAAACTAAATCACAAAGAAATTAAATTATAATCAAAATGAGAGGCACTTATAATCTCCAAGAAATTCAGGACACAAAATCCAGTTTACTTTGTGTGCTGCTTAGCCTACCGCGTGTTTGCCAGCAGTTGGCGTGGACCACAGACACGATGGAAACAAGGAAGTCATAGCTAACCTTTTCAGTTTTGCCGATTGGTGGCTAAAAAATAGTAAATTGACCTTAAAGGTCGTTTGCATAACACGTTTTCAAGGATGTCCCTTTGTTGACTATGTTGATAATTTTTTTACTAGTGCGTTAACACTTAGTTGTAGATTTACCTGCATGATGTAATAGCTATTATAATATGTTATATTTTCATAAAAAATAAACATTAATGGACACAAATCGAAGTGTATCAAGAAAATCTGTATGATAGTTAGGCTCTCATCAAGCTTTATTTAGTTTGTTTTTTCTGATTTGAACAATATCTTCGTTGATAGTTGATACTAATGATACTTGGGTTATCAGACTTATCATCTTAATCTTATGTCACTTACATTAGAATACATGCATTATGATTTTATTCTAGATTGTTAAATAACAAAATTAATATTCCTGAACAGACTTCATTTTCTTAACAATTTTTTTAATGTAATCTTTAGGAATTCTTATTAAATTGTATCAAAATAATTGACAGGGTCGACTCGTGCGTAAAATTATAAAAGAACAAAATCAAACACTTTTAAATTTTTTACTATAAAGTATTTAATAAATATGTAGAGAAATAAATAATCAGCTTTATTTCAATCAATTTG
>JAGDYQ010000002.1:11984025-12000643 GCA_021962125.1 Bulinus truncatus
TGAACTAAACTTGTGGTTTAAAGTTACTTCCCACCACTTTTTGTTGATTTACTTCACAAAATTCACTGTTATAAATTATTTTTCCAGGAATATCCCTATCTCATTGTGAATGATGGCTGCCTAATAGAATCAAGACGAGAGGAAAGAACTCTTCAGCTTTTGAGGATGTTGAATCAGTTTTTGACAAAACAAAAGGTACACTGAAAAATAATATAAAGCTTCCAATATATATATTTATTACTACACAATATGGTTTTTTTTCAATGAGACCTTAGCAAGCAAAGTTCTAATAAAAAAAGTGTAATGAAAAAAAATGTGTTTTAAAAATAAAAAACTTCTGTGCTGTAAACGTATAAATTATAAACATTTTCATGCTGCACTCTAAATACAAATATAAATGAATAGTTGTACTTGATGTTAATTGTTTATGTCAATATCTCTCTTTCAGGAAACAAGCCGCAGACTTCTCTACTTCACTGTCCCTAGAGTGTTGTCAGTGTCGCCACAACTGAGACTCATGGAAGACAACCCTGCGTCGATTTCTCTCCTAGATATTTACAAGCAGGTAATTTCATCACTAAAACTTATTTACCAAGAATGTTTCCAGAACTCAGTGAAACAGTATTGTTCTTCAGAGCTGCCAGTCCCAAAAGACATGTATAATTTGAAAAGAAATTTAATTTTAAATATGTTCCCTGTTTGAATATCATTTTAAAAATAATAAATATTATAATACTGACCATGGACTTGTTCACAGCGCACAAGCAAGCGTGGTATCGAGCATGATGCTCCGATCGCTCGCTATTATGAAAGACTGGCGACAGTTCAGGCACGTGGATCTCAGGCTTCCCATCAGGTCCTTAGGGACGTTCTCAAGGAAGTTCAGACCAATATGGTGCCCCGTGGCCTGCTCAAAGAATGGGCCCTCAACACTTTCCTGGATGCCACAGATTATTGGACTTTCAGAAAATGCGTAGGTTTTTTTTCCCTACCTCTTAAAATGAGAGTACGTTGTTTAGCAACACAAGTTATCAGTTACCTCAAACAAAAGGTGATTAAAAAAGTACAAATTCTCGTCCAGGTCTTAATTATTTGTTTTTTTAATAATGACCTCCAGCTAACTATTCAACTGGCTCTGATGGGTCTGGCTGAATTTGTGTTCCACTTAACCAGGATGAACCCGGACCAGATGTACCTGCATCAGGACTGTGGCTACCTGAGCATCTCATTCTTTAAGTTTGACATTGACGACCAGACAGGTAACTGAGTAATTGCTTAAGTTTAATAGATCACTGAGAGAAATGACAATAGGCATAAACATAACGAAAATTGGATACATTTGTTAATGCAATCACATTGTTTGATATGGTCATGCAAAAAAAAATGTTTTCATTGTTCAGTATGCTTAATTTATAATTTAATTTTTTGTTTAGGTTTGTGTTTCATTTGCTTGTTCAGATAATTGGCATATTTTTACCTTTCGAACCTAGTTTGTTATATTTGTTTTTTGATAAAGTTTGATATTTTTTTAAAACAGGTGACTTAGATGCAAACAGACCTGTTCCTTTCCGTCTCACACCCAACATTGCTGAGTTCCTGACCTCCACAGGAGTGATTGGTCCATTGACTGCCGCCATGGTGGCCACTGCCCGCTGTCTGGTCCAACCTCAGTACAAGCTGCCCTCATTCCTGCGGACCATTCTCAGAGATGAGTACATCACTTGGCACAAAAAGGTAACTTGGATTACTGAATGAACTTTTGCAAAATCGTTGCAGGTTACAGAAAATTAAATAAAAAGCAGCAATTAAAACATAAAATTCCGACACTTTGCTTTGTAATGTTAATGTAATGGTGGATTTCTTAATTATTGTGATTTTTACAACATGATGAAGCTTTAAGAATTACTTTTCAATAATTGAATAAAACAAATAATTTTTTTTTAAATGCAAATGGTGAATTTTTTTTTAAAGATGCAGCATTTAAAAATGGATAAAAAATAATTAAAGAAAACACTGTGATGTTTTTTGTTTTAAATATCATTGCCATTTTAATAACTGAGTTTTGTCATCATAAAAAGTTTTAGTGAAGTGTCCATTGATGTTCAACTACATTTTTCTTTGTTCAGAAAATGGAAGAGACCAACCCAACAGAAGAGCCGGCCGACATGGAAGGAGAACAGTTGGTCACCCTGGTCAATAAAGCCGTGTCAGCCATCACAACGCGAGTTCAGAGTAAGTCATTTTTCCTTTTTTTTTTTTTAATTTCTTGGCCGTTTATAAACAGAGGTTAGGTCTAATTTCTTTTTGTAGTCTAGGCCGTATATAATTTCTTTATCTTCATACTTTGCCAACCTGTGATAATTCTTCAATCAAACTGGTCCTGAGCCATTGGCATTTCCCTTATGTCTGTGAGTCCAATTATCATGTTCAGTGAGGCCATCATTCTAACATTTGTTATCTTGTTAGAGCAGTCTACAAAATTTTTCCCCAGCTAAATCTTTTTTTTTAAGAGATCCTTAATACTGTTTGTTTCAGGCTGTACATACAATTTGTAATAAATCTGTCCTACTGACCACTCATTGTCAGTGTTATTTTTAAGCGTGATTCATTTTTGCTAATGTTTTGTACTGCTTTTTGTAAATGAACTTGTGCATCAGGTAATTTCTGAAAATATTTTGACCCGTAGTTAAGTTTCATTATAATGACACTTGACAGCAGTTACAATTTATCTTCCTTTGACAGATCTGGCATCATTTGAAGGTGCTGAGAGTCGTGTGAGCACCCTGGTGACAGCTGCTACCAATGCAGACAACCTTTGTCGCATGGACCCAGCCTGGCATCCATGGCTGTAGGGAACGGCTGAATGTGTTCAAGATTTTTTTTTTTTTCCTACTTCTTCATTTTTTTAAATGTTGTGTGTTTTTTGTTGTAGATCCAAATGAGTTGAATGTAAATAATTTTTTAACGATCAAATTTTTTTTTTACTGTAATATTATTTTATGTCTGCTAAAGTTTCAAAGTTTCCACAATTTTATTTGTATTCAATTTAAAACCAGACGTAAGAATTGATTTATTATAAAATCCCCTTACTCTGTTCAAAATATTTTAACTGGAGGCTCTGTAATACATGCACTTTGTGACTGTAATTTATTAAATTTGTTTTTTTTTTAAACTTGTCTAATGTTTTCCATACATGACATGCAACATGTATCATTATGATATGCTTTTGATTTTTTTTAGTGCTTTCAAGAAAATTGCCGTGTTATAAAAGTTAAAGTATTTAAATGTGTATAAATTGTTACTTTATATTATAGCATTAAATGTATTTGTTTACATGGACCATGTCATGAATTGCTGTACATTATGACAATTTCAAATTCGGACACAAAATCAAATTGCTTAATACTGGATATTTTTTTTTTTTTATCATTCCAACGTGTTGAATTGTTCATCAGATTTCACATTGTATACTTATATACATTATGATACAGAAATATCATATAATTCTTTATTTAGCCATCTGAAAGTTTTAGTTTGTCAGTTAAGGAAATTTGATCTGCATTTTAAAGAATTAATGACATCGGACATTTAAGATTTTAATTAAATACTCCGAATTGTTGTGCATTATTTTTTAACTGCCTTAATTAACTGTAGCAGGTAAAAAGCTTGTGTGCATTTTGATTGAGTAAAGTTTTGAAACGAAAATTTCCTGTCCGCTTTTCATTCAATCATGTCAGTGAGGGAAATTTTTCAAAAAGCATTTAATGTACATATAAAGAAAAAGTAATTTTCAAAGATTTTTTTATAGAATTATTCTCAACTTACAAAACTGTATACATATATTCATATTGCTATGTACAAAAAATGTATTATTTGTTCACTTTGTGAACATTAAATGTGTAATGAATAAAAGATGTTTTTTTTTTAGAATTAATTTGTGTTGAAGAGGGAAATGACAAATTTAATTTTGAGAGCTGTACAGAATGACCATTTGTGAGTGCCATGTCAGTGGAAGAAAGATGTGCAAGTCAAATAACTGTAAGATTGTGGCAATAATGCAGATTGTTTTATCTTTATTCTACTGTACCATTAACAAGATTATTTTTTTAACCTGTTGAATCATTTGAATAAATATTTACAAAAAATGTGTGGCATTTTGTCTGTCATATGTAAAATATGTGTGGCGTTTTGTCTGTTTCTGTCAAATTATGTAAACAAGTGCTGTTATTTTTTAACTATATTTGGACAACTAGGGCTCACAAGCTGTTACATTTTTTTTTACTTTGGAATTAGAAGAAAATAATTTCTTGTAAAACTAGTTAAAGTGAATTACAAAAACTTTAACTAAGATTGAATCGTTAGAGGAGCTACTTTTTTTTTCTTATTATAATAAAACCGAATAACTTGAGTGGTAGTTTTGAATAAATACAGCATACAATTTTTTTTTTTTATTTCCGTTTTTTGTGGGTGCCTACAAATCTTGTAACTTAATTATCCAACTACTATTGTAAATTACATTTTTTAGTAATGTTAATGTAGGGGAAAATTCAGAACCGTTTATAGAAGTATCTAATGAATCCAAGTGGTCTCATTTATTTTAGTCTCATATTTTTGCACAACTTTGTTTAGAATTGTAAAATTAAATTTTTTTCAGAAATTAAGTATGGTAATATTGGTAATATTTATTATTATATGAATCTTTTAAGTCATCTTAGTATGATTTTGATATAGGAATTTTGCTACGATTGCATTTTCTAGCTTTCTTGCAAAGTTTAACAATCAATTTTAAAACTGAGCTAACAATATACAATATATACAATATACAATATATAATGGTGAGCTCAGTTGAAGTGTTTCAAATCCATTGTGCTCCTTATAAAAGGTCCTTTAATAAGTCTAACCTAAATTCCATTAAAATAAAGTTTCAGAACCATTTGTTTAAGGCATAAACAATAGAATAAAAAAATATAAATAATCTAAAGAAAAGAAAACATTATTTGGTTTAATGCATCTTTATTTTTTTAAACAATGTTAAGGTAAAACAGTTTACATATTTTGGCTGTGAGAGTGTAGTTAAAAAAATGAAAATAAGTAAAAAAAAAAAAATAATCAGCTAGTGTAGTAAAAATTAATGAGATTATATTGATCCATAATTCAGATCTAATAAGCTCCCTGACACCCAAAAGGGCTTATTGGGGCAGATGAAGTGTATAATTCTTTCATTTCAATAGACAATGTGGAATTGTGTGGCTGGGGACTTTCACCAGAACCTGAAAAAATCCTGAAGTTCAAACCTGGGACACCTTTGGTCCAAGTCGAGAGCTCTAAACCACATGACCACCCATCCCAACCGGCTGTGCACCATGCTAGCCACATTCCTATGAATGCTGGTGTTACAGAAACAGATGATTTCTTCATTTCATCTGCCCCCATGTCCTTCAGGACTAAAGAAACTTTACTTTATAATTCAGATCGTATATAACAAAACGATTCAACATACATGGCTTATCTATGTTACAAACAAAATTATAGGAAATCTTTCCTTTTTTTGTATTAAAAAAAAGTTAGAACAGTCAAACTGATTTTTCAAAATATCTAAACCCAAATTTTTTATATTTTATTTTACTGTAAGTAAACTACTATGAGAATAACTATTGTAAGTTGTAAAAATTCTATGGTTTCTTCTTTTTTTTCTTTAGATATGAAATTAATCAAACACATATAAACCAATTACCAGATGCAGGAAGTTCAATTATGAACTCAAGAAAAACAAACAATGCATACAACAAACAAGAAATTAAAAAACATTAAATTATTGACAAACAAATTCTGTTTTATAATTTTAGCAAAAAAATTATTACAAAATATATAGAACATTTTCCAAAGGACTTTTACAGAGAAAAATCTTTGTTTTATTTATTTTGGATTATTGATAAGTTGCAAGGCTCAAAAACATCTAAAGCTCACAACCACACAATTTGAAAGACATTCCAGCAATAAGGAGAAAAGCCAGTCAATCACAGAGCAACTTTCAATTATTTTATTAGGAATGAAAAGCTGAAAGCAGAAAGTTCTGCAGGGTATGTCTGAGCAAGAAGGAAATATTAAAATAAAAAACAAAAAAGAAATCAATCACCAGGCTTGAAATTACTGTCCATAACAAATTGTGGAAAATAATGTTCTACATATTTAGTAGATTTACATGTGAAGAAAAAACGTTTTTAATGAAACATTTTTGTGCCTGAAATTCAAAATAGTTAATTAAAAAGAAGTAACAATGTCCAAAAAACATTAATTTTTATTTAAAGCATGTTTATAAAAACATAAAGGTAAAAACAACAAAAATAAGATACTGAAATACTGTCCTTGTGTAAATAAAAAAACAAAACTAAAAACCAAAACAAAACAAAAAAAGCTCAGATAGCTTGGGTTAGTTTCTTTTTTTTACTGATGTAAAATATCAGATAAACTGGGAAAACTCATACTCGAGAAAAAAATATTTTGAAAACATGAGTTTGTAGCTGTGCAGTCAATCTAGACAAACTTGATCTCTAGGAAAGTTAATTTGCTATTTTCAAGATTAAAATTTTCTATTATTTTCTGGTACATTTATGTTAATGTAATAAATGAAAAAACAAGATTCACAATGTAATGCTCCTTAAGCTGTCATGTATTTCTTCGAGTAATCAATAACTTAGATTGTAGTTTTTACTCCTGGAATTTACATTTTGAATTGTAAAACTTATTGCAAAATTGTTTTCGATTACTGTCATAATTAAGAATCACGCATTACTAAAGCAATTTATTTTTGTTTATAACATAACCAATGACAGATTCTATGTACACTAATTCTCCGGCGCATTACTGAGTATAATTATAAAATTTGTCAAAAGGAAATGAAACATGGAGAATCTTAGCTCTTAGATCAATAGATCAATAATGCCAAAAAAAAAAAAAAAAAAAAAAAAAAATTCAACATAAGAAAACAAAAACAAAAGAAGAAGAAAAATAACAAAAACTTACAGAAATTAATTTCAAAATCTCAGTCTTGAAAAAGTTCAGTGATATAGGACGGATTTTGTACTTAATATTTAACAACGAGCTAATCCCAATTAGCGAAGATTGCAAATGTTCATTTGATCTGTACAGTTAATTTTTTTAAGAGAGGGGTGGGTACATACATTATTTTGAAAATTAGCAATGATAAATTTAGAGGGGTGACAATTAAAAAACAAACTAAAAAAATTCAATTTCGTGGAAAAATTAAAATGGATTCCAGTATAGGCAAACAAATTTTTAAAAATCTTATATTTAGCTTTCTTTTAAAAATGTATCATTACACATATTCTTTCACAGGCAAAGAAACAAAACAGAGAGAAGAATTTTCATGGAATTTTCGGTGTGCACATTAAAGGGGGATGAAATCTAGATTTCTTTTTAAAACATAAGAGCAACAATTTAGGAGAAAACTTTAACTGTTTCGTAAACATTGTCCATTCCTTAAAAGAAACTGTGATTTTTCTAGTAAAAACCCTATGTTCTTTAAAAAATATTTTTTTTTACTTTTCTACTTCACCAGTTTTTAACTATTTTATATAGAGATGCATTTCCTGAGGCCAAAATCACGCTGTAAACATATGAAAATTAGGATAAAGCTGCTCTGTCCGAGGTGTTGATAAAATGTTCTTAGAAATAAAAGAACTTTGGATAAAGTTCAAAATTTTCTTCTTAAAAAAATGGTGTACATGTATATTTTTTTTTTCAGGGTATCCCAATTCCCTTTTAAAATGCACCATTTGGATAGAGAGTGAAAATGAAAATCATCCGTCAATGAAGAAGAGTTCATCTGATACTATTAACGATATTTTCCCATTGCCTAGTTACATTTAAGTTTACTTATGTCAAGAATTCCTTTTAGAGCTTTAAAAAATTCCTCTAGCTGTTATCTGCAGGCTCTATTAACCCCCACTTTTTTTTTTTGACATAAATTTCTTTACAAACAATTTGTGCTTCTGTGAATTTGTAAGAACAATAATCTCCAAAGCTGACCTCCAGAATTTTCTGATGTCAGTTACACAGTGAACCTTTTCACTTTGCAAATTGAAGTAGCTCCTTTATCTTAAAAAAATCAAGAGTTAAGTGGCAACTCACAGGCCAGTTGGAAATGACCAATCAGCAGCTATATATAAATTAATCACGCGACGTTGGTGGGTTGTTTATCTCAGAAGATCAAAGTTGAAATTTAACTCCCTATTGTGAGACTAATTATTCTAAATTTTTTTTTTGTGTTTCTTGACTTTGCAATTCTCTTTTAGCAGCCCAAGGGTTTGAACATCTTTTTAAAAGTGTAAATATATTAACCATTAAAAGAATCAAATAGAAAGTTTAAAAAAAAAAGGATTATGAGCAAGTAAAAGCAAAGAGGAAAAAAGGCATAAAAAAAACAAAAATATGGCGAATAACAAAACAATGAAATCTAATACCCTTTGTGTTTTGCACCAAAATTAAACACAAGAATCAAAAGAGAACTAGAGAGCAAGTAAATAAATCATACAAAGATGTGACAATTTGATTTGCTGAAAGATATGTATGAATAAATCAATTTCACTGGATTATTCTGGAAACACAAGCATTGACAAATGTTATAATATCAGAAACAGAATAAGGTTAATTGAGGAAAATTAATTTAAAATAATCATCTTCCCACACTTCAAGTTATGAAATCCAAAGGATATACATGCGGCTTAGATACAATTACTTTTTTAAATACTTCATTTGGATTATCATTGTTATTGAACATGTTAGAAAAAATAATTTTGGAAGTGACCTTTGTTTAATCTGTAAAAAAATAATATACATGATTTCTCTAACACTTCTGTAATAGGAACATCAACTTTTCAAAGTAAATGCAACAAAAACTGAGTTCAGCGGTGAGACATCAAAGTCTGAAGTGTGGCCACAAGATATACACATAAACATTTTCAGGGAAATGAATTGCTCACAAAGTGCACCATATTAAACAAGTCTTTTTCCGAGAGGACATTTCACTGGCTAAAAGCTGATGCCCAGATGTGTTAATGGGCTTGAATTACTCACTCCATGTGAGGTGCCATCACTGTCAAAATCCTGCTCCTCTGTGATAACTTTTTTATGATGTCTATCAACATTTCCAGAAATGTGAGTCGGGGCCCCATGTCTGACTCCTGGCTGTACCATGCTTAGGTGGTACAACGCATGGCGCTTAGCATGTTTTTTCAGGTGGTCGCTGCGCATGAATCTCTTTGTCACACATTGGGCATTTGAAATTTTTCTTCTCCTATAACGGATAAAATTATCAAAATCAATGGATGTAATTGTTTGAAACGGATTAGCATTATAGATTTTAAAAAGAAGATAACTAATCCAAATATTTCTTTTTCATGTTGAACTTTGTGAGAGAACTAAAACTTGTTGCATTTACTTAACTTTTATAAATTACATTTAAAAAATATAGCATTGAAAAAATTATAGATGTATGAATTAAATAAAAAAATAACCCTAAGAATTGTTGAGCTATATTTTTGTTATCATTTTCTTAAACAAGTCCATATGATCTAATAAAATGATTTTTAGTATGGCCACGTGCATGAGAAGTGTGATTTAAAATTGTTACATTTACAAAATACTTTTGAGAGCAGCATCAAGCAAGTTAAGAGACTCAAGGAATTAAATGACAAAATAACTGGCTCAATGGGAGCCACTTAAAACTCAAGGGAAGTGCCACACAAGACTCTTTTATTATTTGGCCTAAAGTGGTATAGTTTAAATTAGCAAACAAAGTATCAACTGGAATTATAAATGATGACAAACCTGTGTGTGTACGTTTATGTCTAGTAAGTTCATCAGATCTGGCAAAATCAAGTTGGCCAGCAGCCCCAGTTACATTCAAATGGCCGCTTCGCCTTGTTGACCAGATAAAAATAATTATAAAATTACAAAAGCAAGTTCTCTTACCCCTAAAGATGAAATGTAGAATTTATGTTTCTAAAGCTAATGCTTATGAAGGATTGTGTGGCTTGTATAACGCTTCAACTACATTTACTTTTCCATGTCAAGTTACCCATTTAAAGTTGGGGTGGACTTGGGATAACTTTCAAAAAAACTGGAGTCCAGTCTGGACCCAGAAGATTTCCCTTAGTTCTCACTCAAGCATCAAACCCGACACCTTCAGGTTGACAGTCACTAGCTCTACACTGCTTGACCATCAACCCTTTAAAATTATAAAACGGCCTACCATTATTTAAAAAACCAATAAACAAGGAGATATCTTCAAAATAATTAAAAATAGAATAAATATGCATTTTATAGTTTGATATAATGTCACTACCGATTTGAGTTATTTCCAAAGGCAAAATAAAAACAAATATCTAAGTAACTAGTCAACAGTGTACAGATTTACAAAAACAGTATTATTTAAATTAAAGTAAAAGGTATTATACAAAATTTCAAGTCCGTTAAATTCTGATTTTTGTGGAATGGTATAAGTCTTACAAAAAAAAGCTTTCCTAAGACTCCCCCGAACCTTCACTTTTTATCTGTTAATCTATTTTGAGTGAGCAACTGAATCCATTTAAAGCAAAAAATATGATGAAAAATATTATTTATATTTTTATACATGCTCTAAGTAATTTTTTTCTACATTAGTGAAAGCCTCAAGTATTTAGTTGTTTCCCCCCCCAGGCAGTAGGGGGGGGGGGGGGTATATATGTTCGGTAACTAGTGGCCGGGTTGCAAAGTTTTTGTTGGAATCAGCTAAGGTGAGCCTAACAGAAGGAAGTGTCTACATACCATAGCCGCCACCTTTCCATTGAGATCATTGGTACAAAAAAGTAGGGGGTGTCTATTATTAGGGCCAGGTAAGTTAGCACAGCTCGATTTAAAAAACAGGTGGAAAGGGGGGCGGAAGAGAACCGTCCAGTATAGCTTAAGAGCAGAGTACCCTACAAGAGACTTTGGAGCGTTTTTTTAATTTAGTTTGAGGGAAAGGGTGGGTGGAGGCTGAAACATCTGGAAGTACTATAAATATAAAAGTCAGGTACTAACTATTAAGAGTTCACAATAACCGAAATGAATCAACTAAAGAGACAAAATGAAACAAAATATAGTGCTTTTAACAGATAGAACCTATTGAGGCCTGAGAAGGTCACAGGTAATCCACTGGGGCTGACCGTCTGTAAAAATGTGGGCCCTCGAAAGAAGCTTTATTGTTTATTTGTTTTTTAACTCACCGTTAGAAATCTAATCGTTTGTTCCAGACACCCCCACCCCATGTACAGCTTAGGCCGCATTTAGAGATTGAAACAAACACCACAAACAGAATGGATTAGTATTAAAAACATTATTTAACGTGAAAGCAGGCAGAACCAGCACGAATAAAAAAAAATACGTTCAATTTTCAAACCCTTTCGATTGTTATTTTCACATTATAAAAACCGCTATAAATGCGCAGTAGCATAGCTAAAATACTTAACAAAGACAAGTTAATGAAATATTTTCTTGTCTGCGTTAATCAGCACCCATACTCACTTATATAAATCTCAGCTTCGGTTTCATACATAAAACTCTTTGTCCAAAAGGGAGGGGGGACTGAACACAACCCGACAAATGTGCGACTACTGACCAACGCCCACTAATTAACTTATGACAGACAACACGATTGAATAAGAAAGCGGTAGAAGTGGTGGAGCTGAGGTGTTGCCCCCCACAGTTAGAAACGATAGCGGGGCATTGGCATGATGGGAGTGACTGTCGAAGTAACTGAGGGCACTATGCGAGGAAATGTTTACACCCGCGAATGTAAACAAATCTAGGGCAATCAATGTCTGTCCATTGTCTATAATAAAGTTTCGTAACGACAAGCACAGATTTATCGATTTCTTTTAGGCCCACATATTAAAACTGAAATATCACATCCGTTAGTTTTGCTTGATTCTTCCCCCCCCACTAATGATGATTAAACATCGCTTTTAAGTGAGTTGCTTCGGAACCACATAAAAAAAGAGACGTCTAAAGCATGTATCGATATAAACTTATAGTGTTGACATAAAATAATGGGAGTGCAATTTTAAAATTACCGGATCAGCCCCATCGAATATTCTCCGCCATCTAGACAATGTGAAAGTACACATGCACCAGTCTTAGATTTAAAGAGTAGATAAGATCATTTATCAAATATTAATAGGGGTATTAGACTGTAAATTGGGAGCCAAATCTTAGTACTTTTCCCAAGAATTTTATAATTAAATACACACACATAGTTACCTCAAATAGATTATGACCGAAGAAATATACTTTTAAAAAATAAGACAAGCCAAAAAATAAAATAAATAAAAGGTAAAAAGTAATTTTGGTAGCAAGAAATCCATTATTAATCAGGATAACGCAATATATCGGATCAATAATACAAAAACCTCTCAATAAAAGGGCAGGGAAGGGAAGCATTTGAATTTGTGTTAGTAGGAAGTTACTAGAAGATCATAGAAAATAAAAATTAAAGAAAATGAAAAGCAAGTCCGATGCACCAATGAAAAAAATAAAAAACAGGAATCAAAGGTAGTGTATTATTTAGATATGAGCCTAAGAAAGCAACACAACTATACCAAAAGAAATATTACATATGTAAAATGAAAAAATAACAATTTTTTTCTTACAGTAGACACCACTTCTGAGAAGCTGTTGGGCTACGTTCCGCCCAAAATGAATAACATTAAATACCCGTTTCAAGAAAGGAATATAAACCAAAAAATACATTTTAAAAAATGATTTTTCAAACTATATAATATCATTGGAATAATCATCATAAATCACAATGACAATTATTAATAAATATTTTGAGAGGGAAACAGTTTGGGCTTATGAACAAAGAACGCTAAGTAGACAATGATTAACGACAAAGCTAAACAAAGAAAAATGGAACTGATGAAAATAGAAATAGGGTCACTTATAAACACATTCAACTTTTAATGTACTGTGAAATAGGGGAGACTCTCAAGTGGGAACTTTTGTTACACGATTTGCACAACCAGAAATGCAATGGTATGACCTTTTCCATGAATTTGTTAGTTTTTACAAATGCGCATCAGTATGGGTTTTTGATCAGAGAGAGGAGTGTGCGGGGAATCGCACCAGACGCACTTAGAGCGACATTGGGTCTGAACTGTTGCATTAAAATCTTCGTGCATACCACATCATCCGGCTGGATAGTTTAAGGATCGGCCAGGTACATCCCTGCCACGAAATTGAAATTAGTCATTATCCACTGCTGGGTGGCGAAAAATCCGATCTTCGGGATTGTGGTGTCCTTGATTCAATTCTTCCAAAGGGGGGGGCTTTATGACGCAGGTCCATTAACTAAGAATAATAGCGATCATATAAAAATATAGTGACGCACTGTTCATTTCTTGATACAGCCAGAACACTGTGCAGCCGTTCTACCATTATCCATAGACTGGCACAATATTTTTGTTTCACTATAATTGAACTCATTGTGGTTCGTAGCAGGAACCGAAGAAGGGAAAAAATCAAATCTATAAATACCACCACCTGAAACCAATTAAATATATCAAAAAAAAACAATTTACAGAGTTGCCAGATTTCAAATCAACTAATCACAAAGAAATTAAATTTTAATCAAAATGTAAGGCATTATAATATCTTGTTAATCAGAGACTAAATCCAGTTGACGGGGAAAGCTTTAGCCCTACCGTGTGGTTGCCAAGAAAGTAAGGGGGGACCACAGAGACGATGGAAACAGAAGGTCAAGAGCTAACCTTTACAAAAAATGCATTATTTGCGGCTAAAGGGGGTAACCGACCTTAGCAATATTGTGGAGCAACGCAAGACGTCCCTTTGTTGATGACTATTTTTTTTAATCAAAAGTAATACTTCACATAGATTACCCTCCAAACATAGTATTTTATGAAAGATATATTTCTTAAAAATGTAAACAAATGACACAAACTATAATAAGAAAATATATATATATTTGGACTTTCAATGCTATTTTAGTTGCTTACTTAGAATTGAATACATCTTCGTTGATAAGGTAGATACACATAATGATACTCTTCAATATTATAGATTGCTAATATTATCAAGGGAAATCATGTTCATTAGAATACATGTATTAAGATTTAAATCTAATTGTTGAAATAACAAAAATAATATTCTTTAAAATACATCATTAATAATTTTCTTTAATATAACTTTTTTAAATTCTTACTAAAAATTTGTATATATCAAAATAATTGACAGTAATGATTCTCAAATAAAATCGGCGCGTAAAAGCAATGTAAAATCAATTATTTTAAAATTTTTCATAAATTATTTTATAAATATGTTGTGTGTAGAGAAATAAACAACTGTCATCTTTTGTTTAACCAATTTGTAATAAACATATGGGTTCGAGATAATTTTTTTTTGGCAAAGATTTTCTACGCACGTTATTTTTTCTGTTTTTTCAACATTAATTTATACTATAGCCAGAGTTACCAACCTACCTTGAATAGAAATTATTACAACATTTTAGAAATGGGAGAATTTGAAAAATATATATATATATATATATATATATATATATATATATATATATATATATATATATATAAATGATATCAGAATTTAACCTATGAAATGACACCAACAGACCATGAATACCACTTTTATACGATTGTACCTGGTTTATTTTACAATTTGACTCTCCATTATTCAAATTACCGGTGCTGCACTAAATCCTTGCAAATCTAAAGTAATCCATCACCAAACTGTCACAAACGCAGAAGTCAGATTAGAAAGAGAGGAAAGAATTAGAAAATTGCGCAATGTAATAATAAAGTGTAGAATTAATATAGACTTGTTTAGGTGCCTTCCAGAGGCGCAACTAGGGGGAAGATAAATTTGAGGCGCCTCCGCCAAATCAACATCAATACGATAATTTATTAGAAGTTATGTATGGGACTTCGTCAAACTCGTCTTTTTCGACAATGATAAGAACTTCTTTCCTCATCATTTTTGTTGTTGCGCCACGGGCTCATCATTATAGACTCCAAGTTTTAACTGCATTGACTAGTTAATAGCTTAATGTAATGTAATATAATAAAACGGTGTTTATTGAAATATAAGCAAAATCACATTATAAAATAAACCATAATAAAATAAATACAGACAGTAACACTCTGAACTCAGATGTGAGAAAAGGGATGCTGAATCAGGTGAAGCGGTGATTAAACCACTTAGAAACTGGCAGTTGGTGCCAAAACACGAGACCAAAATAGTACCCATGTTATGTACATCGACTTCTTCCTCAAATGTTTCACACTAAGACTTATACATGACCATCAATGACTGTTTTTGTATCTGGAAAGACATTATTACTACAACTTTTATCGTCAACCATTTCCACGATTAGACGCTTCCCGGCATCTAAACATGACTTTTGTTGAAGATTTGCAGGTTGCTAATATTAATGACAAACTATATTTCCAAAGTAGCGACACAACGTAACCACACTATACTTCTGGATCTGGGCACATTTAGTAAACAAACCACCTTCAGAAGATTCGGTGAGTCACCGGGGCTGCGGTATTAGGGACATTTTCCCGCTGCTTCTCCATCCCCGGGGGGACGATCTTCAGTATTGCCCAACAGACACCACAGAGAGTTCACTCTTCCAGCTGACGAACAACACGAGCAGGCACCGCATATTACAACACATGAACTTGAACTGCTTCAATTTCATCGATGCTCTACATCTTTTAAGATTTCTTACTGAGTCGTGATTTATCAACTTCTGCAATGTAGTTATTCCTGAACAGAAATAGGGCGGCGACAGCTCATAACCTGTAAAACATTTCCTTCCATAACAGTGATCTTGCATTATGACCGTAGCCTTTTACACAGACCTAAATCATCTAATAATCGAGGCACATTCAAGTTTGATAAAGGTATTTGTTTACATGTGCTACTGCTCTATTTGAGATTTTCTTTATGATGCCAAGACCATGAAGCAATGAAAATCATGTCGGAAATAATATCAGCAATAACTTCTTCAGCATTTTCGCAGATCACGATATCATGACTTGATGCTGCAATACCGATAGCGGTGGAGTCTTCGTATCTGAAGTATCAGCCGCACTTCGGGCATCGAGAACTTTGCGGGAGATCGTCATTAATCTATTGATCATGGTGTAGCTGAATATCGCACACTGCGCTAAAAGATGCCCTAAGAACCGCACGCCGGGGGGGTAGAGTCCGCGGGCGGTGAGAACACTATCAATAACTCCTCTTCACATGAGTTATTCCTCTCTTACCTTTAATGGCTTCCATCATTACTCGCTCAGATGGTCAAATCATGTATCCAGCTCATCGCTAATACTACGCGTGCGACAGGATCCTCAGGAAGAGCCGTTTGTAGCAGATTCGCTTGATGTGAGAAAAGAAATGCCATCAACAGGGCCTTGCAGAGGCGAGCACACTTGGCACATAATTGTTGTGACCAAAGATGCTGCAGATCCACCATTTCCTGATACTGAAATGATGCAGTTTATTATTGCCCATTATTCTTGCCCGCAGTAAGAAGCTT
>JAGDYQ010000002.1:12001143-12035084 GCA_021962125.1 Bulinus truncatus
AGACGTGTGAAAATATTCAGGTCATACAGGATGATGATATGCCACCGGACGTCTACTTATACAAAACAAACTAGTAAACACTAACAGAGGCTGAGTGTTTATGCAAAAGAAATTCAAATTTTAAAGATTTTAAAAATATTCTTAGGCTGAGCTTTTAGTCACAGATTGCAAAGGTTTCCATTTTGACAGGTACTTCAGGTAGTGACAGTCTGACTGAAATAGTAAGTTTAAAATATCAACCACAAAATTGTATATTGTAATGCTTTGTTAGTATTATTGTCATTGATTTTAATATTTTTATTGTTGTCTTTTTGTGATAATTAGTTTTGACTGCTCATAAATGTCTGATTGTCATTAATACCTCTATTATTACTATTTTAATTTTGCAAAAGGTAATCTATGTCTGGTAATATTTATTAATATCAAGATAGCGACCATAATTATTTTGATAAATATTAAATACGGAGTGGCTACGGTACAGACAAAAGGACTCCATATTTTTTTTTGGGCTCCGAAAATAGGTGCGCATATTTTTTTAGCGATATGATGCAATCCCTAACCCTTTTTTTCAGATAGCGATATGATCCTAACCCTAACCCTTTTTTTCAGTTAAATGATGCTATCCCTAACCCTAATGTACTATTTTAAAAAATTTGCTCAGGTATGTTTTCAAAGTCGCACATGCGCACATCTATTTTCGGAACCCGGAAAAAAAAATAGGGAGTTCTTTTTTCGGAACCCTAGCCATTGCGTATTAAATATTGTTGATAATTCACCTCAATAAACGTTCCAAAATCATAGTATTGATTGTTATTTAGTCAAAAAATAAGAAAAGAAATGGTTATGTTAATTTATGACAGTGATCATTCTGTATCAATCATGTATGAAGAGCAGCAAAGATAGTACCTTAGACGCCTTAGTAAGGTACATTTTATGCATGAATTTATCATTAGCTAAGCTTTTACCTTTTGAGTTTAGTTGGAACTTAAGTATTATACTAAGACTATTTTGAGTTTAGTTGGAACTTAAGTATTATACTAAGACTATCTGTTCTAGTAAAGATAGCCAAAATTTTTTGGATTTGAAAGCTACATTATTTAGTAGTGTATTATTCATATTCAAAATTGAAATACATATTTTTAGTTGTAGCTCTGACTCTGAGCACTCTCAAGTCCTGCTTTGAATACTTGAATAGATAGTATTTTTTATGTATTAATAAGCATATTGCTTCAAAAACATAAGATTTAAAAAAAATCGAAATAACTCTTTTAGCAAGATTACTTTCCAGAACCTTTGCTGATGTCAAGGATGCGTGATTGACATGGCAATAGAATGTTCATACAGTACCTAAGATTTCATAATTTTGCTAACTGAGTTTTAACAGCAATATAAATATATGATTCTTTATGGTCATTTAGAATGTTGATTTAATGTAATGAATATTAAGCTGTGCGGTACATGAATGTTAGAAGGATTTGGATTAGTTTCAAAAGCAATTAACTCTAAAAATTCTGCAAAAGTGTTAGTTTTACTGTATTTAACTTCTTTCTAATTGAATTACTTGAAAGCATTTGTAAGATCTTTGCATTACACTTACCTAGCTCATTAAAATTGTTTTATAAAATCTAAGAAACTATCAAAGTCTGACCCTGTTTGAAAGATTGTTATGATACACCTTATGTACTTTTTGGTTATAAAATTATAATCCTTGTTTTCTAATAATATTCAGAAAAGAAAAACGTGTCCAAGATTTTATAACATAATACAGTAATAATAATCATGAACTTTTGCAGTGTACATATCTTGTCTTGTATACCTATTCAAAAATCATTGGAACATACACTCTAAACTATTATTATGCCTTCAAAAGGTTAACTCATTAAAAAAAAATTGCTTGATGTAGAGGTTTAGAAATAATACTTTATCACTTTCTAAAGTACAATTTACTCTTGACTATTTAATATTTAATACATGAAAGAGAAAAAAAGCCTATGGTCAGCATACCTAAAAGTTAAAATTGAGGACATAGATTAAATTTTAACTGAAAAACACAACACAATATTTTTTTTTCTTGTGTTATGGCTACATAAAAACATAAATTAAAACATAAATATTGAGACAATGTGAATGAAAGCAATATTTTACTTAGTTAACTCAAGTTATTTTCTTTTAGGGCTAATATTTAACTTGACCTTAACAGATAAATCACTGAAATGTAAAACTGTCTACTTCGACATCATTATCTGAACTTATGCAAGAAGTGCTTAATTAATATTAGGAATTCTTATTCAAGTGGCAGTCACAAGATTTTATCAGACCACTTTCACCCCACATCATCATATTCTGTTATTGTTTTTATTTTGCTGTGATTACTTGTATCATCTTATCAAATTATTAGTTAAATTACTGGCTGAATTGGTGTTTGTATAATGATGAACATTGTTTGATTATTGAAACCTCACTGGACAATTAAATTATTTCATATGGATGTAAGTTTTCGGTAACCAGTCAAATTGTCACTGTTTCCTCCCTGTTTTTATTAAAGAATTTGCGACCACCTTTTTATTGGGGGTGCTCATGATGAACTTTCAAAACAACAAAGAGTAAAAATGCACTTTGATTTCATAGATCTTTCAGCGGTTGATCACTTCCAGCACTTGTCTTTATATTAATAACCAAACTCCTAATAAGGTTGTCAAGATTATAAAAATATCAAAATGACAACTTATATTTCATCTCATCTATTCATACATTTCTACTGGAAAACCTTCTGCCCTAGTAAAGACAGAAAATTAACATATAACTATTGTATATTATCTTAAAGTCTTAAATTATATGTTTTAAGTCTTCATATACTGACAGATCACAGTAACAAGACTCATTCAACCCAACCTGAGTGATACATGTCACTATAGTTGTCAATTTTAAAGTATTAGGCATTATTGGCTTTTATTATAAACTGAGTAATACACATTAAAAAACCACCAAGATTAGATATATTGGAAATATGCGGTTGTGTGTAGAAATCTGGTTTCATTAGCTAGACAGTAAAATTGTTACCACATCAAGTAGTTTATTGATAAGACATTTATTTGTCAACAGTATTGATTAGTTTTAAAGAAACAGATGGTATGTTTGTTGTTTTCACAATGTTGGTGTTCCCAATAGCTGCTAAAAAAATCATTTTTGTCACTTAATGTTGTGCTTATGAAAAGAGGACTGATATGCACTCTATGTACTTTAGAGAATAATAGGTGGGTAAAAGTTTAGAAGATACAAGGACAGGAAAAACAAAAAATGCAGAAAATAGAGGAACAAAGAGTGGTTATATGTTTTGATGAAAATGAAAGCCATAAATTAATCAAGGGAGTATTTAAATTAACTGAACTATGGATTGTACAAGAATGAAAGTTCTATAAAGCGTTTTTTGAATTATTAAAGAGTTTATTATTATTTGTTAAATAAGGTTATGTTTTTTAATTGTTAATATTGGAAGCTTTTTGTAAGATCCAGTGAACTTAACAATACTTTATTTTTGTGCAGATTTAAAAAAAAATCACATTATGACGGCTTGTTTAGCATCATATGATACATTATTTGCTAATTTTTTTTCTTTTGTTGCTAATTGAAGACATACCATTTTTTGTACAGATTTTAATAAATATCAGTTAAAGTATGAAGATTTATGGTTAATTTAGTTTCAAAAGTACACCATAATTTTTTATAGATTCTGTATTTCTTTTACAAGATTTTTCTTTTAATATTAATTGTAGGATAATATTTTATTTTATTGTTCAGATTATTGATTGAACAATGTACTGGATTGTTGGCTTCAAGGTAGTAACTTAGTTTATGTGAGCTTTGAATTTGTGTTACTGAACTCTTTTTCTATGTCCATCTAGTTTTGTAGTCGTTTCCCTCTTGAGAATAGCTAAGCTGCCAGGTTCATAGCATTTTTAAAATTCTGCAAATGAGTTGTTAACAGTGGTATTATGTTCCACCACCGAATTCTAATTTCCACTACTTGCTTTTAATTCCTTGATTTCTTTGTGGAGCAAAAGACATCTGTAATTGCTATGGAAGGCCTTTCTCAACTCCCTTCATTTCTGTTTGCATTGTTTCATTTCTTGTTAGCAAGACACTTCTAGTGGACTTTGGCCCTTTTGGTTACCAACCTTATTTGGCTTTGGAGGATCTATTTGAGGGAAAGGGTGAAACAACTCTCTTACTTCTCCATTATACCCAAAGCTGTGATGGTCACTTATCAGGTATCCTTTCCACCATAAAGTTATTGAGCCCAGGCTAGAAGGCTAATGAAGTTGAGACTAAATTAAAGTTTAACCGTAAATAAAATCTTGTTTTTTTAAAAACAACTCTGTTTCACACTTTCTTTAATCCCCCCCCCCCCATCCAGTCTTTCAAACACTTGCCCATTTTTACCCACATAAAGACAATTTATACCTTTTCTGATTTACCTAAGTATCATCATACTACTTAAACTTACCAAAGATAACCTTGTTTACTCTTTTATTATCAGCAAGTAAGTTGTTGCTGAAAAGCTGACCAGCTGATTTGTTACAAATGACTGGAGTTTTATTTCATTAACTTTACAGCCAGAAATAATTTATCTTTATTTATTCCCAGTACAAGATTTCTTACAGATTAAAGCTTATGAGTGAAATGCTTAGACATTGATTAGTTTTAAATATTTAGGCATAATTTTCGCTGTAGTTTTTATGTAAGTCTTCTCCCTCAATATGTATAATGTGTTTTTGTCATTTTGTTTGTTTTTGTTTTTATATATATCTTATTTTGTACAGAACACTAAACTTAATAAAAATACAGTTTTACTTGATTTGAGTGAAGCATTTTTGGTTACTTTTAAAATATGTAAAAATATATTTTCTGTTAATATTATTTTTTTATAATTTTAATTTTTTTCTGCTAGGCTAGAGAACACAATGACAGAAGAAAATTACCCACCGACACTTCCAATTCCTGAGTCAAAAAGGGACAGGTTGGTTGATTTTTGTTTTTGAACTATCAAGTTAGTGTCTCATTAATTTAACTTTGAAAATGAAACTTTTATAATTCTATTGTTTATTGATTTTTTCTTTGATGAAAATAAATTTTTTTTTACACTAATGTAATTGTAGCTCCAACAGTTTTTAAATGTGTTTTTTTCAATCAAATATTACTTAAAATATTTTCTATTATCTTCTTGAACCAACAGATATGAAAAAATTAAAGCAAAGTTTTACGAAGTTTTTAAGGAGGAACCAAAGTTTTTCTCACGAGCTCCTGGAAGAGTTAATTTAATAGGTAAAAATAATACCCTTTTTAACATTGGCAAAATACAGTTAAATATTATTTTTTTTAGAATTTTACTGAATAATTCACAGTAATTATGAATTTTTCATAAAAAAATGTAAAACTGAAGAAAACAAGCAATTTAAGTCTTTTCCGTTTCGGACAAAGACATTTTAGAGCATTTTCGTGTACGGTCACGCCGGACGAAATCCGTATTCTTTTTTCCGGGTTTCAGCCATAGATAATATTATTTATTTTGATAAATAGAGAGGGAAGTAATCATGTTGAATAACTGTTACAAAAATAAATAATGATTACGCCCCTTTGATTAGCTTTTATTATTTATATTTAGAATATAAGCAAAACGGTACATAAAAAACTCTTATATTTTGGCCCTGAGAGGTCAAATCGCGAAATAGACTTTTGATGTACACTTGGCAGGCCAAGACCTACAAAATGATATATACATCATGGGTCTAGGACTTATGGTTGCTGAGATATAGGTCGCTCCATTGTTAATATAGCTTATATAGTAAAAAACGGTACTTTATAAGCCCCCTTTTACAGCCCTCAGAAATCAGATTGTGAAATGGACTTTTGCTGCACACATGGCAGGCCAAGTCTAGGACTTATGGTTGTTGAGATCTAGGGTGATGACGGACAGACAGACAGACAAAACGGGGACAATAGAGCATTTTTTTTTCGAAAATGCTCTAAAAATTATATTCTGATAGCAGCTAACTTAATGTCACAAGGCCCAACATATGAAATTTAAATAAAATGAAGTATTAATTATTTATTAGTATAAAATCTTAATATTGACCATTCATAAGCATTTTGGTTCGTTTTGTTTTATTTATTTTATCACACAATACGGTACAAAAGGATTTACTTAATAAAAATTTGTACTAATAATTTTCTTTTAGGTGAGCACATTGATTACTGTGGCTATTCAGTGCTTCCCATGGCAGTGGAGCAGGATATTGTTATGGCAGTGCTGCCAGACCCCCAAGGAAAAATATCACTGGTCAGCACAGACCCACAATATCAGTAAGTCATAAGTCAGGATTCGCTGTGTGGAACATCATTGATGCTTTACGTACTCTACTAATTTTTTTCATATACTTAAGTATCTTATTTTTTTTTTCCATTTCACTTTGCATTCTTCTAAACACAGACCATATGAGGTGGATGTAAGCAGTATTGTCATCACTAAAGATCAGCCCCAGTGGTACAAGTATGTTCTCTGTGGCATTCAGGGCATCAAAGAGCAATTCCAGACAAATCATGTTCAAGGATTCAAAGCTGTTGTGGATGGGACAGTTCCCAGAAGTGCTGGTCTGTCCAGCTCCAGTGCTGTTGTTTGCTGCTCAGCTCTGTCAATGTTGAAGGCTAACGACTGGACCACGACCAAGGTCAGTCTGCATTATTTAACTAAGTTTTTTCTTTACACAGTTTTCAGTTGATGCCATGGTTAAGTAAGGACTTTATTGTAAGGTGTATGAGGAAAAATCCAAAGAGACTAAATTTCCATCCATTTAAAATAAGCTAATGTGCCTGGTTACAAATCTTTTTTTGTGTGTAAAGTTAGATACCCACATACACTTTATTTTCCTAAGGATATGAAAGCTTACTAAAGTAATGTAAAAGTCCAATGCCTACCACATGACCACTTGTGACCAGTTAGGCTGTCAGCCTGGTGGTTGCGATGCGCGTCTTTGGTTTGAGCCCCAACAATGTCAGTTACCTATGACCTCTTTGCTAGATAAATGCCATAGTAGAATTGGCTTTGGTGGGGGTATAAAAGACAAAAATGGCCCATTTGTGGCGGCTTTCTCTTACATAAATATCCATCATAGGACCTAACCTCTCTGTCTCTTTTCAGGCAGAAATTAATTATGTGTCTGCAAGAGTGATAGAATTGATTCGAACTGATTAAAAGAGATTGACCATAGTTTTACTTATTTCACATTATTTTTCTTAAACCTTTACAGGAACATCTGGCAGAAATATGTGCCAAATGTGAGCGTTATATTGGAACTGAAGGAGGTGGCATGGATCAGGCCATCAGTTTTACAGCTGTGGCTGGCAAAGTAAGTGAACTCTTTATTTTGCAGGTTCAGTGTTATTATAAAATGTTAGCATTGAAATTATGTTCATTGCTTACTTGTACAATTTTTTGCAGTTTAAGTCTGTGACAGATTATTGTTTATCTCAGCTAGTCTTTTAACCCATAAAATCTTTTTTGAGATATTTTATAATACTTTAATTCTTACATGTTAATAAATGTATCTTCCTCTTACAATAAAAAATTGTTAAACTAGTTGATTTTCATTGAGAACTATCTCATTTGCATAAACTAATATAAATGTGGTTTAGAAATCTTTTTAGTTGTCATCATAAGCACATACATACATATATATATATATGACTTTACAATAAAAATGGCAAAATGAAATGTATAGGTGGAGTAATTTCTTTTTCTGTTTCATTAGTATTTTTTTTATTTTTCCTTACAAAAAAAAGAGTAATTTAAATCTTATCACTTACAGGCCAAGCTTATAGAGTTCAATCCACTTCGCACAACAGATGTTACCTTGCCGCCTGATGCAGCTTTTGTTGTCAGCAACTCTTTGGCAGAAATGAATAAAGCTGCGACACCGCAGTTCAACACTAGAGTGGTTGAATGTAGACTGGCTGCTCAGGTAAGCTGGACAAGACTTTATGGCTTAATTCTGGCCCATTGGCTTGCTAGTAATTGATGAGGGCACTCTCCAAGAAATAATGTACCATTAAGATGCATCTCATGAACTCCTTAGGTATTAGTGAATTACTCAATGGCCAAGATAAAAATTCTTGATTCTACATAAAATTATAATAAAATAGTTAAAATATTTTGTTGTTTTGTAAAGAATTCGTCAGTTTCGCATTTTGGTCTGTTTAAATTAGCTGTTTTTTTTTTTTAATACATTAAAAGATTGTAAATTAAATTTTCAATTAAGACAATGTAACAACTTGCTTGCTCAAGATGAAAAATTATAAATAACTTCAAAATGTTATTCAGTATTACTATAATGCCATCTTAGAAAAAAATAATTTGCCCTAAAAAAATGGAATTGAACCTAGAATTTAGTTGGTAGGCATATATCTAAAGCCCTATGCCACATGTACAAAAAAAAAATAGAATGAAATAAATCTAGTGTCACAGACTAATTAATTGTGTATTTCTGTGGAGATAAGAGAGTTGATGGTGCCCAATGGTTGTTGCAGTCTTGACTTTAGTAATGTTTTAAAATGAAATAAAAAAAAAAAAAGATGCCAGAGGCCCTAATGGGTACAGTAAGTAACTTGTGTTTTAGAAGAAGTAACATGTGTGTTAGAAGATGGCCCCGCTAAAAAAATAAAGACTGGGCAATGGAATTTGCAATCCATATAGCGCTAATTGTTATTAAAAATAGTACCAGACATGTTCTCGCCATGTTTGTTAGTTGGAAATATGGTCTTATTTTATAACTAATTTCAGATTATGTGTAATAGTGTTTTGATTTATTCAATGAAGTATTTGTTTCGTCTTTATCATATTTTTTCATATAGCTACTTAGTTTCATAATTATTAATACATGTATTATCATTATTTTCTTTTACAGATTTTAGCATCTTCCCAAGAAGGGCTAAAATGGAGAGACATTAGAAGGCTTGGTGAACTTCAGGAAAAACTGGGTTACAGCCTTGATGAGATGCTCAACCTGGTTACATCTAATTTGCATAAAGAGCTTTACAGCAAAGAAGAAGTGTGCAAAATTCTGGATGTCAGCCCGGAGGAGCTGATTGAAACTAGCCTCAGTGCCAACACCACTCAAGGTAGGTGTTGTATGTTATTGATTTGTAGGAGTTTCCAAATGAAATGTTTTGTCCATCAGACTTGACCTCCTATAAATAAGATGTGGCTAGCTTGGTAGCAGTATGGTTGAAAGTGCTCACTTATCTTTTCCACCTTGAAATGGTAACAGGGGAGATACTGTCAATAGCTACCTGTTGCCTCAGTGGAAATTTTAGCTATCTGATGGAGATCAAGGCCTCTGTCCAGAATCATTAGCTGGGATTTCCACATTCCTTGCAGCCTTGTTTAAAGTGTAGATGTAGAAATGGCACTGCAGTACATACACAACTGTTCTTTTATACCAGGAGTTGGTTTCAGACGTAAAATCTCATTAATACAATGAAGTAAATTTTCCTAAAGTTCTCTCCCATCAACTGAGTTTTATTAAATGGCTAATAATTTTTTATAAATTGTTAGATGATTACTCTCAAATACACCAATATCATAAATCTGTCTTGAATTTTTTTTAGAAAAAGAGAAAACTTATTAAAATTATAATAAATGTAAAAGCAAATGTAGCTTTCCTAAATTTAGATATTTTACTTTAGTATAAATGTATTCCAAACATTTTTTTTCAGTGATTACAATCAATAATTGATAGAAGTGCTAATAAATGTAGGATTTTTTTTTCTTAATGGTTTGGGTAGGACAGTTTCTATTTCAGTAGTTTGAATGTTTAGGGAACTTTGCTTAAATCAAGAGACACTGTATAGTTTCTCTATGTTTAAGATAGTATAAAAAAATGTTTCTTTTTTTCCTTATGTTTCCTTTTGTTTGTATTTTCAGTTGAAAGTAAATTAACCCTACTTACTTACTTATGTTTCAGTTTGTTTTATTTCCAGTTGAAAGTAAAGTAACCCTACTTACTTATGTTTCAGTTTGTTTGTATTTCCACTTGAAAGTAAATTAACCCTACTTACTTACTTACTTATGTTTCAGTTTGTTTGTATTTCCAGCTGAAAGTAAAGTAACCCTACTTACTTACTTACTTATGTTTTTTTTTTTGTTTGTATTTTCAAGTGGAAACCTTCAGTCTGTTTAACCGAGCCACACATGTCTATGGTGAAGCTAAAAGAGTTCTTCAGTTTAAAGCTATCTGTGATGAGCAGCCACCAGATGCCCTGGAAAAACTCGGCGAACTGATGAACCAGAGTCATACCAGTTGTCGAGACATGTACGACTGCAGCCATCCTGACCTAGATTCTCTAGTTGAAGTTTGTAGGTATGTTCACTCTTTATTGGAAGTATGGGGAATTATTCTTTGTCTTTTAATTTGTAAATGTTGTCTTAATTAGCTTTATGAGAAATCAGAATGTAAAAATGTAATACTATTTTTTTATTTAATGACTGTAAGGTTTGCAGTAATTTGTACCTCACACTTTGAAACTACTAAAATAATGTAATAAAAAGTATTAGTTGACTGAGTTCTGGGATTACCAATTTAACCAACATTTTATGAGAGTAAGTAAATGAGTGATGTTTCATGGCTATGAAAAAATAATGTATTTGTTTTCTCCTGATATTTTTTTACTAGCTGCTCTACATTTCTCTTTACAAGCACCGTAGATTACATATTGTGCAATGTCTCCATATTCTGTTGGTCATTTTAATGAAACCAGTTACATGTACTTCTCCCCCTCTGATACAAAAGCAATATGTATATGTTTCAATATTTTTTTTTAGATTCAGTAAATGTATTACTAAGCATCATCCCCCCTTGATTCCTTCATTGTATTAAATTCTTGAATGCTGGACAGCTTGTTTTATTTAAATGTTATTCTGGAGTCTGCTCCTTTTTTATCTTTATTCTGTAATCATTTCTAGACATGAACATATGCTTTCATATTGTTCCTCAGTGCGTAGGGCTTTGATATGGATGGATTCCAACATTTTTTTTAGTTTTTTTTTTTAAAGTCTGATGTAAAATAATTCATGGTAACACATTTTTTTTTTGTAATCTGTCCTACAGAGAAAATGGAGCTCTTGGTTCACGAATGACTGGTGCAGGATGGGGAGGATGTACAGTGTCCATTGTCAGATCAGAAAATATATCCCAACTCCTGAATGGTGTTAGAGATGGCTACTACAGACTCAACCCAGGGAAGTTCTCCAGAGTAGAGGAGGCTTTGTTTGCCACTACTCCAGGAGGAGGTGCTGCCTTCTACTACTTCTAGGCTGGTGGCTGTTTTTGTAACAAATGGAATTTATTATTACACAAATATTTTTATATTTTAAAATTTATTACATGTTTTTCCATATATTTTGATCACAGAATTTTCTTTTTTTTCCATTTACATTCCAACTTTATTATTACATAAAACTTTTTTTTTTAAAAAGAACTTTTAGTATGTTTAAATGTGAGAAAGGTTGTTGAGATTTTAGTGTAAATTAAAGTTTTGTTTTTCAGTATTACTTGTGATATATTTACATTTTTCAGTTTACCATACAAGTGCTGTGTTTTTATGATCACACTAAAATTCTGATTAAAATAAATTCACGTTTACTTATGAACCCTTAAATGCTTTTTTTTTGTTTTTGGATGAATTTTTGACGACCATATAAAGACAAGTTATTTTTTGAGCCGATAAATAACTTTAACAATCAGTTTCAAAGGGCCATTTCTACACCCTCCTTATAGTAGGGTCTACATTTGCCACGTACTACGATATCACACTCTTTGGTGCTCAGAACAACCTGATCACATGAACTGAGTAATATGTTTCAAAATTTATTGCTTCTTTTAAAACATCTTACCCACTGCATAGTAAGAAAGCATGTATCAGCAGGTATTTTTTTTTTTTTTTTTTTCATTTTAAATATTTGTACAGTATGATATTTAAAAGTATAGCAAATTAAAATGAAAATGTCTTAAATATAAAAACAAGATTTTCCAAGTGACTAACATCTCACTAATTGTTAATCACCTTTGGAAAGGGACACAGAATTTATTGGTGTACAAAGTTGTCTTAGAATAACATTTCTCAAAATAAGGGTTGGGGGGGGGGGGGGGGTTGTATCTTTTTTTTCTCTAAACTTATTTTTTTTCTTTAAAAAATTAGCAAAATGGTATAAATTCAGGCTGTTTTATACATTTTGGCCATGTATATTGTTTACTGACCAGTGATTTGATTTTAAACTGTCTCTTTAAAAGTGGGTTAGGTTATTTTTTATCCAGTGGGTTTGATTGCCGCCAGCCAATAGATCTCATTCTATTCTATTTCTGACAAATAAATGCATTATTGACATGCTATCTTCTCTTTCATTTTCTTGCAATCTTATTAAGATGTATGTATAATGGGAGAGACTTAAAATTGCTAACTGTGCAGTATCATCAAAAGTAAGTATTTTTCTGTTAGCTGTGATCTTTCTCAAGTTTTTGAATAGTCCAGAATTATTTTGATTATTTTTTGAAATTTTTTATATACTTTCTACCCCATGTTATTAGATTCCCCTGCATTAATTGATTAAAAGCTAAACAGATTTAGGGCTACTTTATTCATTTACAGGCATTGATTCACAATCACTTGACATTATAATATTAACAAAAACATATGTTTGTAGAAAATTCAATTTTATAATTACATATATATGGTATACATCATATATTTACATTACATTAAAAAAAAATTAAGAATTATTGAAATGATAATTTTTGTGTTTTAATAATTCAGTCAATAGTGTGGAGACTGTATCAAACTATAAAAATTAACAATACATGTTAAAGAAAATGAGACAATTTTTAAGACATAAATTATTTTTAGTTCTTTTACCACAATGAACCTGCTAATTAAGACTTATTCTTTTCATCAAATTCATCACTTTCTTGACTGTCTGACCTTTGAAATTTCTCAACTGAAGAGCTCTCTATTATATTCATTTCCTAAAAAAAATTCAAACTAGTCTTCAATACAATAAAAAAAAGTATAAAAAATTGTTTGCTGGGTAATTTAATCAGATTTACTATGTAGATTTTTAAACCTTATTTTGCTAAAACTTCAAAGTTTGAAAAAAAATCCATTGCAGCTAAGAAAATCTTTTTTCAGAGATCTTTCTTTTATTGTAAACTGAACTGGTAGGTAACCAGTCAAAAAGAACTAAATAAACTGCAACAGAAAACCCATCTTTTTGTTTGATGAAAATTATTCAAGTAAAAAATCAGTACATTAATACATGTACTTGCTTTAAAGATTAAGTCACGCTCTTAAAAAGATACCACTCAACCTTGACTTACAATATATTACATTTAATCACAAAACTTGGGCGAGCAAATGATTGAGGGTTTCACCGTTGACCTGAGGTAGAAAGTTCCCAAGCCCAACCAGCTTTAAATTGGTACCTGATGTCAGCTGGGGCGGTAAAGGCAGCTGGGCATTGTGCTATTTATACAATCCCTTTTAAATGATAAGGCTATAGAAACATGTGAATTCTACACTTCATCTGCCCCGATGGCTCTAAGGAAACTTTACTTACTAGTCATAAAACCTAATGGAAAAAACATTTATTATAAATTACTGACGCAGTTTGAAAGTATTCAGCTTCCTGGGCCAAAAAAAATTTTTTTTTTAAATCTACGGTAATACCTGATTAAATTTTTCTATAAGAAGTTGTCTCTCTTGAAGCGTCTTTACATTATTGAAAGCTCTCTTTACTGCATTGATTCTGCGGTTGATGTCTCTCTGTTTCTTGTGCAGCTCTAGTATCTCTGCTTCAGTCTGTTCACAGGATCTAAAAAAAAAATTAATTTTATATATGTTTCTTTCCATGAGAATCTAATAATTACACATTTATAAGTGGGTTTTTTTTCCCGAAATGTTATTTTGTCAAGAGTTATATAATATTTCTCACCTTTCATATTCTTTTTTTAAAGACTTGGTCTTATTTACTGTATCGGCAATAAATTGTTCATAAGTTTGACCTTCTGGAGTACTTAAGTTAAAGTTCAAATAGCGAAAACATAGACAAATATTTTACAAAAAGCTAATTATATAAATTCTATGAGCAATGTCACACAGTGTCACACAATATGATACTAATATTTTTGAAGTAGTAAATTTGTTTCTTTAATTTGAGAACCACTCTTTTTAAAGTCTTGATAATTTTTGACAAACAGTTGAACAAATAGAGAAGTAAACTAAAATCTGCAATCTGTGCAAATGGAATGGAACTTTGAAATAACTCTTGACATTTAAATCAATATCATATTCATACGAAGTAAGGCATAAAATATTTTTGAAAAAACTTAAAAAAGGATATGGTAGTTTAACAATTTCTGTACGTCTCACTTTCATTCCAGGCTGCTTATAATTCCTAAGTTGTCTCATGTGCAGATAGTGGGCTATTAGTGGGCTACGACCTGATGTGTTAAATGTCACCCGCTCAAAGTCTGGTCCAGGACCTATTTGGTGGGACTGAAACAAGGGAAGTAAAATGGATCAACAAAGCCTATGATTTTCATTTGAAGAAATGGGATATAATTTTTAGCTCAAATTTGAACAATCCTGTATTAAACAAGGCTTTAAAAATAAGGACACATCAAATCTATAAATTTATATACACTAAAAGAAAAATAAAATATGTAGCAGCATTAAGATTCCCACAGCTTAAACCCAAGTTTAAAAAGTCACAAGTTTCAATAGACAGATAAAATACATAAATCATATAAATAATTCATTAAAAGAGTTTTAAAAATGCTGAGAACATTTTTACAATGTTAAGGACTTGTAAGTAAAATAATCAAGAAAAGAATACAAAATTATTAATGGAAGTTGTTATTAAAAGAAGGCAGTCAGCACAAATACTATTTTTTATAGAATTATTATAAATCTTAAGTCTGTATTGTTTTTTTTCATATATATGAAGAGATGAGTATCATTCAAAGACTAAACAGAATAAAGTGTGAACATCATATAATTATTAATTTTATAGTGATTTATAAACTGGTGTCATTTTCAAATGAAGTGTAAACTTGTGCAATAATCAAATTAAGTCATAAACTAAATCCTAGACACAATAAAAATTACATGACAACCTCTTTTTGATGTAAGCCCTTTCCTTTAGCCTGACTTGTCTTGGTAGTCTCCCTCGTGACTTGAGTGGAATGTGTTAAATTATTGTCAGTTCCCAGCTTGTCAATAATTTTATTGAAGCTCTCTATATCTAGACTTAAGTCTATTTATAAAAAAAATTGCAAAAAATATTTTTTATATTATCTCTGGATAACAAAAGTTACAGTCGTTCAAAGAGCCGTTAAAAGTGTAAGTAATTTTACTACACTAATTGCTAAATTTGAAAAAAAAACTCCAATTAGCAAATTTATTCATCTTATTCCCTAGGTGTCTTACAAAAAACATGCAATAAATTTATTAAAAAGGTCAAGATATAAGTAAAATATGACAATAATAGTTTTTATAGAAAGTAAAACAAATACTCTTAACCTTTTTGATGAAGACCAGCAGCCTCTAACATTCTGGCTTTTCCCACCTCTTTTGATGTTTTGTTTTGCTCCAGACTTTCTTCATTCCATGTTTTCCATATACCAGGAACAGGCCTTATACCTTTATGAGTAAAAAAAAAGAAATTATCATTTTATTAGCATGCTGATAAAATGAACATGAGAGTTTTCATTAGCCCTGAAAAGATGAAATGAAAAGATTGAACATATTGGAGACAATATTTCCAGTAGTTTTTTTTGCTGATATTTGTATAGAATTAGAAATATTTGGACTTGAAGTTGGTAGAGAGCCATGGAATAGTTGGATTCTGCCAGGATATGAATGTCTAGGCCAGCACTTACCAACCTTTTCAACTCATGGAGCAATTTTTGAAACAATTTCTATAGCAAAGCACAAGCCCTATGTTTTACAAGTTAGATTCTACTTAGCAGTGATATTTACTTTAAATTTCATGGAATGGCAGGAAAGCTTGGAGAGAACAGTTTGGGAATCAATTATTAGAAATACAATGATTCACAAGACAGGCACTAATCATGACATAAGCTCTGGCATGAATTTTGTACCAAAAAAAAAACAACTGTTTGACTTTCACTAAAGAAACCCACCTGTAATTAGCTCATAAATCAAAGACACTAAATATTGTTTAAAATCGTCATTGAATTTTCGCTTGGCTTCTGGAAAAGCATCTCTGAAGGCACAGTATATGGCTTGAGCTAAGCAGTTGGGATATACCTAAATAGATGGATCAAAACTTTATTATGCCTCTATGAAAAGCTTATCATGCATATTACTATATAATATATATATACACTCAGTTTATACTTTAAAAAAAAAACATCTGAATTACTTCAAAGAATCAGATAATAAAAGTTTTTTTTATTAAACATAAACATTAATGATTGAGCAACTTGCAGTGACAGGGGTATTATTTTCGCTCCCTAGAAACATCGATTCAATTAAGAAATTGTCAAAAGTAATGTTTAATCATTACAAAACCACACCAAAGACATTTTTTAAGAGGACCACTTGAATAACATCATATAGTTGATAAAATCTTATAATAATATAAATTTATGCTAGGCAAATAATGTATTTATTTCTGTAATTTCCAATTTATAATAGATCATTGTGTTTACTAGTTTTATAAGTATTCAATATTTTATGGAATATAATATGCCATTAATTTTCTTATTGAAACTATTATTATTTTTTGATTAAAGTTATATATTATTTATAGTAAATTCAAGAGTCAACATCAGAGTAATCAAAGGCTTTTGGGGAAAACTAAAAGATCATATTGTTGCTTCGCTTAGGTATAGAGAGATCTTCACTAAGAAAACTATCAGAAAACAGCAGAAAATAAAACAATGGTTTATGTTATACTTAATACTATTGGAAGCAGTTTTTTGTGTGGCCATACTCACAGAAAGAAACTTATCTTTAACATCTGCATTGATACTGGTAAACAAAGCAACATAACTGTCTGCAATTCTGTCAAACAATGAATGTTTGTCTTGTTCTATAATATCCTAGAATAACACAAAAGATGAGGTAATAAATATGTTTAAGGAAGCCAATCTTTTTTTATAACAGTTTTAAATAACAGTTGACTTTGGTTTAATCATTCTCTTTGTTTGAACAACAAGATCATAATCTTTATACTTGCACAGCAAGGCTTACAAATAGAAAATAAAAATTCTTCAAGCAAATATTTAATTGTAAAATAACTGGAATAGTCAACTTGTAACATATATATAAAAGTATTAAATCCTTCTGTCTGATTAAAATTTACAACAAATTTTTAAAGATTACTAAAAGCAACACTAACTTCTTTATCGAACATATCCAAGAACACCCACCAGAACATGTCTTGAAGTATAGCTGATGAAGCCTCTGATAAAAACAGTTTCTTCCAAAACTTTTCAAAGCCAGGCTAAAAGTTAGAGAAAAAAAATATAAATTCTCATAAAGACAAGTTTTAGTCAAGGCTAAACTGGTAAATTTAGGCTCCTCACAGAACATGATCTTGAAGATGAATTTCCTCAGATAAAGCTTCATTATGAGATGCCTGGCCCATTCTCAACACTACCTCTGAAGATAGTTTTCATTGCCACCTTCTAGCGGTGTTTTAACTTCAATTTTCTATGTAATAAATTTAGTTATAATATATTACCAGTAGTGGTACTTGGGTTTTTTTCCAAGGCGATTTCTTCTAATGTTCATTGTTTAATGTCTACTTTCAGAAAGGGATGAGATTAGGTTTCAAATGCTAGAGACAAGTCAGCACTTAGTGGTAAGAGGTAAGAACCTGACTATGTAGATTTTGTTACAAAGTTCTAAAATTTAACAAACAAACAAAAGAAATTTTTCAATCACTGAAGGACTCACATTAAAACCTTGAGCCGTTGTGACCCTGTGTAAAATTGGAGGGACTTCAAGTTGAGAAGGAAGCTCCACTAGCTCACCTGGTACAAACCCAGGGAATCTCAAGTTATCTAAACTCCTTTTTCTTGACTCCATCATTGTATCTAGAAGATCCTGAACATTAATATATTTCTATTAAATGCAATTTGTTATTTCAATGCTTTATAAATAAAACTTAAACACTGCTAGCAAAAATAATTACTTACTAAGAAAATGTTGGAATATATGTATCATATATAAAATAATCTTTAAATAAATGAATTAACTAAATAGGATTAACTTTAACTTGCACAGATTTATTCTAAGATCATGTTTAATAGAACAACCTGTTGCAATTATTCACAATTTCTTTTATTAGTATATCACTAAATGTATTTTTTTCAGATAATAAATAATGGCATCCAACCCTAATTAATTAAAGTACTTACAAAGCTCTTGCTAGCCTTAGAGTTTCTGTGAGATTTTAGATGTTCCACACCTTCTGTTATAAATGCTGAAATTTTTAAAAAATTAACTGAGCAATAAATCTGATAAAATCAATCATTTCTCTTAATTACCAAAGTATCCGTTATTAAAAATGACCTTCCATTTTTCAATACTTACTTGAAGAAGGAGAATGGAACAGCCCATCTGCTAGTCTGGAAACACGCTTTTCATCTGTTAGTATTTCATTAGCATACAAGTAGAGAACATCATCCAAAGAATCAAGTCTGCTCTCCAGTTCATCTAGAAGATGTAAACCCACAGCTGAAAGGTAGGCTAAGGAAAATGACAGGAAAAATACATAACCTGACTAAAGCTGATTTTGTGATTTCCAGAGTAAAGCTAAGGAGTAGAAACTTTTTCCAGCTACAAAGAACTGATATTTGAAAATATAATGTTGACCTTAAAGTCACTATTAAATTGGCTTAAATGGAAGTAGTAGCTTTACTAGTACTGGTACATTCATCTTTTAATTTTACCTCATTTATTTATTCAATAATAGACGATAAAGTTTCATCTTGAAAATTCTACCTGTGGTATTTATTTGATAGCACTTATAAACACACAAGTTAAGACCACACATAGTTCATTAATAATTAATGTAGTACTTATATATTATAGATAACACAAATAATAATCCATGAGAAGTATTTATAAACTATATCCAACTTTAAGTGTCAAAAAAGTATCCAACACTATTTCTTAAACCCTTCTTAAGTAATCAACTTTATTACTAAAACACTTTTTAACAAGTATCCAACACTATTATTTAAACACTTCTTTCTATGCTAGAAAACCAGTGACTCCAAAAGCATACAGAACTCTCTCACACTATTTAACCTTTGCACTCTCCAGGTTCCCTTGGTCACATGACACAGCAAATAAAAAAGACAATAAAACACAAACATCATCTAGCATTTAACTTGATCAACACCATTCATACCTGGCTCACACCATCTGTATATGACACATTCAACATGATCAACAACATTCATACCTGGCTCACACCATCTGTATATGACACATTCAACATGATCAACACCGATCATACCTGACTCACACCATCTGTATCTGACACATTCAACTTGACCAACACCATTCATACCTGGCTCACACCATCTGTATCTGACACATTCAACTTGATCAACACCATTCATACCTGGCTCACACCATCTGTATCTAACATAATGAAATCTTTTAAATGGGTGAACTGATTTTTTTCTGCATTTCTCGAAAAAATATTCTTTACTGCCTTTTGACATTATTTTGTTTACAAAATTGAATGATTTAAAAAAAATTTTATAATTTGTCTGCAATAAATACCAAAGAAAGCATACTAGTGAACAAGGAAATTATGAGTATTTAACAAACAGAATGTAACAACAAAAGATCAATTGAATGGCTATATGTTAAGTACTATGATTAGGAGTATTTAACAAACAGATTGTGTCAAAAGATCAATTGAATGGCTATATGTTAAGCACTAGAACATAAATAGTAGGAAATAAAAAATTTCTGCTGCTTAGGATACGTGCAGAGGCCCTCAGCATTTCAGCGATATTTTCTTGGGTTCCCATGAGCATTCCTTCAGATCGAATATCTAATGGTCCTTCTAAGCTCATTTGAAAAGGCCAGTCATTCTATAATATCAATATTTAAAAAAATATATTTAGCACTGCAAATAAAAGAAAATTTTTATTTTAAGTAGATTTACAAAGATCATTATTTTATTAATATTCAAACTTTTTTTAATGTCAAACTAATACTCACTATTCCCTCTGCTTTCAAAAATTCTTCATAATTTGTTGGTGACTTTTCATTAATTTCATCTAAAAATATTTCTTGCTGAGTTGTCATTTTGAGTTGACAATGACCTCAATGCTAATGGGGACTGTTTATTCTTTTTTTAAGGCACACTGGAATTTGTAAGACAGAAAAAAAATTGTTTAATCATTATCAATGACTAATAGTAATGATGTCTGCCGTCTAGTGTTATTTAAGTTATCAGAATTTGAGAAAGAAAAAAATTATTAGTAATTGGTGTACAAAGAAATCTCGACAGTTTCATGAACAAAACAAAGTAACAGAGCCTTATCAGCTTATAGACATTACTAGGCTTATGAAACCATTCAAGAATGAAAAGCCAAAATATGATAATTTAATAATGAATGTAGACTACAATGTAGTAAACGCTCAAGTAGTCAAGACTTACCAAATCAGCATGCCATGGCATGGGCCTCTATTCTCGTGATGCTTTGTTTAAACACGGAACAGAAAGTGTTTATTACAATACAATAAGTAAAATGTGTGATGAAAGTACTACTTTTGTGCTAAAAAAAATTTTAAGTAATCATTTAATGATTTTCATTTTGTATGGACTCTACTACTCAAGACGTCAAGTCCTCGAACACTCAAATTTAATTTTAATTACATTAAAAAAGGTAATCGTAAGTAACGTAAGTTACAACAACAGCTAGCTGTATTCAAATAAGAAACTGTCGTAAACTTTTACCTTATATTTTTACTTTCTAAGTTTTACATCATATTTATCAAATAAAATACAACATAGTCTGCCATAGTTTAATGTTTTAGGTCTTCTGCGTCAAGTTGTCATGAACGCATTTCGTAGACGACCTCTTCACTTTTCCAAACGGTGTAAGTTGTTTTTAGCATCCCTTACAATGATTACATAAGTAATTTTTTTCCGATATATATATCAAAGATATTATACTACTTTAAAAAACTAATAAAAAATTCTACAAAGATGTTTTTCATTACTTAATCATGTTTTACCAAAAGATAAACTGACATGGATAATAATAAAATTAATTAGTCTTGTAAACTAAAAAGCGAAAGATTGATCCAACGTTATTCATAGGTTCCATGACAACAAGATCTAAGCAGGTGTTCTTAAAAAATTGGTTGGAACACAAGCGGCGGCTGCACTATTTGGGTAGTTTTCGCTTCGATTTAATTAAAAATGAGTAAAGCTCCGGCCAAAAGAGGGCGAGCGGATAATGAAAGTGATGCTGGAACAGAACCTGGAATAGTTGGCACTTTTGAAACTCTAAGAGATGAAGGGGAACATTTCGTCCATGTAAAGCAATATGAAAAAGCTATTGAGAGCTTCACTAAGGTTTGAATTTACTATATAATGTTGTTGTTTGCTTGTTTTTTTTTAATTAAAAAATATGATTTTAAGCTACGTTAGTCATGAATGATTTTAATTATTTCTTCAGATTAGATTTTTTTTTGTAACAAAATCGTTGACCAGTTCTATTGGCCATAGGCTGGCATCCATAGGTAAGCTTTTAATTTTTTTATACTAAAAGTATTTTTTCAAACACAATTTTTTTTACAGGCTCTTGATATGAAACCAGAAGATAAAACTTGCTTGGTGATAAGATCTAAATGTTATCTGATGCTTGGAAATGCTGAAAAAGCTCTAACAGATGCAGAAGCTGCATTAGGGCAAGAAGATGATGGAAAACGAGATATCAGAGTAGGTATTTGATTTATGATGGTTATTTCAATATTATCCTCAAATAAATGATGTTTTATTTATATGAATCCTATTTAATTGTTAAATCTTTAATGAGCTATTTATGTTTTTTGTTGTTTGTTGTGATTAGTTGCATACCTTTTTAAAAGGTCTACTTTAAAAATTTAGCATATTTAAAATTGATGTTTTATTTTTAGGCTCTAAATATGAAAGCAGAGGCACTTTATCAGAAAGGGGACTTTGAAAATGCACTTGTATTCTATCACAGAGGCAATAAACTAAGACCTGAACTGCAAGAATTTCGACTGGGCATTCAGAAGTGTGAGGAAGCCATTGATAATAGTATTGGCGGTAAATCAAGATTATTGTTAATATTTTCATTTAGTTGTTTTTTTTGTTGTTTTTTTTGCTATAGTATTTGATCAGTAGTAACCATTGTACATTATCTCTCTCTTTTTATAGACTTCTATTACACTTAAGTTCCAGGTTTCTAAGGAGGCAGTAATTTAAAATCAATTTTTATTAACTTCTCTAAGTTCAATCAATTTGAAATTTTTAGTACTTTTGTAATCTTGATGGCAATACACTATTTTAAACTGTTTGAGCCAATTAATTACATTCTTCTGAAATCCAAAGCTAATTACTTATTTAAAGAGGGAAATAGCTGTAAGATATAAGGTTTCTCAAGTTAAGCACTTGTTCATTAAATTGCCGCTCTGAAGTTGTTTTTTTTGTCTGGCATACTATTTTTAATATTTTATGTAAACTTAATCAATAAAATCAAGTGAAATTCTTTTAACAATATAAAGTTTAAAAAAATATTATAACAACAAGCTTTTTCAGTCTTTTGACTTCACACTTGTTACACCACTTATAAAAGTTTACATTAACTATGTAAACAGAAACAAGAAAAATACTTTTGACACTAAAAAGTATAAAATTGAAAAAAAAACTTATTACAAAATAGAGTTTTATTAAATTGTACTAAAACCTAAAACTAAGTTTCTTTAGGCATAGATCATACAAATATTTATAGTAATTATATTGACTAAATAGAAGCGAGAGCACCAGAAACAAATGAAATAAACCATATTGTTGCTTTAAACGAGAGAAATATATTTTCTACTTTTTTTGCATATTTTGATTGAAAGACTGTCATTAGTTGTTGTTTTTTTTTTTGGATTAACTCTTGTGATCAAATCTTGTTATTAGATCCTGTTTCTGTACAGCTTGAAGCAACAGGAGATCTATCTTACTTTTACAAACAAAACGAGGTTAGTTGTTTTGAAATTGACATTATCTTATGTCAGAAAAATATTGGTATAATTTGTTTTTAACATCAAATAAAAAAAATTGCAAAGAATTACACTAGTACTATTTTAGTTTAAGTCAATCACTGCACACATATTGTAGTCATCAAGACTATGATAGAATTTTTTTTTTTGCAAAAGTATATTTTAATTATTTTGTGCACAGATCATTTCTGGATTTTTCTGTGCCTACGTATGAAATATGTGTTTAATTTATTTTAAATTTTTCTAATTTAAACATAAAAAAGGAAGATGATTGGATTTTGTTCTGTTTCTCTTTATGTATCTTAAATGTCTTTTTCTCTCAATTCTTTATGGTAGCCAATTATATATTGTGTACAAAATTCAATTTGTTATTAGATAAAATGAGACAAGAATGTTCCAGAAAAAGAATTTACATTTTATTTTTAAATAATCTAAAAATGTTTTCAGAATCTGCAAAACAAGGTAAAGTTTACTATCATAGTATAAATAAATCAAAATTTGTGTGTGCTGAGGAAAATTTTTTTTTGCTGGTTTGGAATTTAAAAAAAATATACATATGTGTAAAATTAATTACTATTCACCATATCATAACTTAACAAAAATGTTATAAAAAAACTAAAGAGTCTATAATCAATATGTCTAACATCCGTGAATGTATAAAATCACCATTTAGATTTCTTTTAACTTGAATTTCTTAGCTATATCTCTTAACATCCTTAGTGTGCAGTTAGCATTTTATCTGAGATCACTTGACGCATTTGAACTGTAAGAAATGCTTAAGAAATATAATTAATTATATTTGTGAGTTTTTTCTGAAGCTTGAGGTCTTACTTAATTCGATAATTGTTTTGTTAACCAAAATGAAAACTGGGCTACTTATTGATATTTTTACTGTATATTATTCGTCTACTTTAGGGCAAAGTTTCACTAAAAACTAAAGCAAGCACACTCTCAAAAACTTTTAAAAACCTAAGTGACCATCTCTCTATTGTTTCATAGTAAAACTTTGCTTCTCAACCATATCCTTTCTTACTAAACCATAACTTATGCTAGATTAACAACAGAAATATTCAAACATGTGCAGTTTTTATTATAATATTAAGAAAGATATAGGTTCCAAACAGATACATGTATTGATTATTTGGAAAGTTGAAATTAGCTGGTATCTATACATCTTTATACATCAATTATAATATTTTTAGAAAATTATTCTAAGAATTTTTTTTTACAAGCTATAACATATATTTAACTTTCAAATGAAAATACTGCGACACTTTTATTATGTGACATCATGACAAAAAAAAGCTATTTTCTTTTTCAAATGTTCATTTCAGTTTAACAAGATGTTTTTATGTCAAAATTTCTTTTTTTTTTTAGCTTTCCTACAAACCAGCCATTCCTTTAGTTGTTAAAGTTTTCTTTTTCTTTTCTTCAAAGATTTCTTAAGTTTTTGCAGTTGTAGTTTGTTTTTTTTTTTTTTTTTTTTTGTTGCTCTGAGTGCATTCCTCGACAGGCTCATTAAAAAAAAATGTATTAAGTATTAAAGAATCAGGTAAGCTCTGTAATACATGAGTAATTTTTACTAATTTATAAAGTTGTGTAGTTTATGGGTCTTAAAAATGGACAAATGTGGGTACTTAACTATGCTTGAAATTGCCAACAACTTTTTAGGTGGTTGTCTTCTTCTTCTGATGTTCTCTTAGGTTTTTACGCTTTGATTTTATTTAAACTTTGTTTAGTTACTATTTATAATTTCACACTAGAATTCCTCTGAGTTCCCACTCCTTTCTCTGGTAGAATATAAATCTGTGCTGTACAACAATCCCCTCAGCCCCCCCCCCCACACACACACACACTCTACCCACAGTTTTATTGGTCTAGCCAACAATTTTTTTTTTAATAAATTAAAAGTTCTTTAAGAGTAAAAAAAAAATATATATGTATTTCTTGATTTTATCTGCATCTTTTTAACAATTTATGCCAACCAATGTATAAGCTAAGTTGGTTAAAGTGAATGTTAGCTATTTATTTGTATTTTAAATACATATAATTTAGATTTTTTTTAATGTCAGCATTATATTAATAGCAATTGTTTAACTCTTTCAAGAAATTTTTTCCTGATACTTTTTATTACAAAAAAAACTATAATTAAAGAAGTCATTTTTTCTCCTGCTTTATTGATAATAATTTATGCTGCAAGTTTAATAAGGATATTATTTATTTTGTAATTACCTTTCTGTGTTGTAATTTTTTACCTTTCATGAATACTTTCTAATTTCAAAGAAAAAGCAACAAAAGGGATACACGAAGGTCAACCAGCCAAAAAAAGAAGAAAAGAAAGAACGTCAGCGCCCTCAGGATAGCAGCAAGTCTAAAACTACTAAAGAGCTTCTCGGACAATTATATCAGGATAAAGAGTTTCTGGAAAAATTATTTGACAGTAAGAAGGGGCATTTAAATATCTCTTGTAAGGTGGTAAAGTTGACTTATTATTTCTCAACAGTTTTTTTTTTTTATTTCTTTTTGAAGAGCTGGTGGTTACAGTATTGAGGGTAAAAATCCATTACTGGTGCTAAACTTATAGGATTTATTTTTTTTTCGCAGGTTTGTCTAATAATGGCAATAAGACAGATGATTACATAAAAGGTCGTGCATGTGATGGACTAGAATATTTAAACAATAGATCAGATTTCTGGCGTCAGCAGAAACCAATGTATGCAAGGGTCAAAGATCAAAGAAAAGGCTCAGGTAAAGGGTCTGGCTCTGGTGGACAAAGTGGAGGAGAGGGGATGAAATATGTTTTGAATAAACTAGAGGAAATTGACCAAGGTCAGTGCTCGAAATCATTACAGGCATTCTACATTTTTATTTCAATCAAATTTTATTTGAAGTTCATTGTTGTATGTTTACTTCTTCACTATCTTCAGTGTTATTTCTTTATGACATGTCAGTGTTCCGGTAGAAAAATAGCTTAATTCAGAAATGATTAATTATAAAGGCCTTTTATTTTCAATCAAGGACGTTTTAAAATTTGTTGATAATGATAATCTATTCTAAAATCATACTGCTTATATTTTCTCAGCTCAGTCAGAAGGAAGATACCAGGAAAGCTTGGACAAATGCAAATTGACCATGAAGAGAGTTGACAACATGCCAGAGAGTGCAGACAAACCCAACATCATGGCTAATCTGTACAGTCTCATGGGTATTGCATACTTTGAATTGGGTAAATACTCGCAAGCCCTTGAATGGCACAATAAAGATCTTGACTTAGCCACTGAAAAGTAAGTGATTGTTAATGGGATTGCACTTTTATTTTATTTTTTTCTTCAGACAAGTTTTTAGAATTTTGTAAAAAAAATTTTTTAACTTTTCAGTGATCTCAAAGAAGCAGAATCCAGAGCATTAGACAATTTAGGAAGAACACATGCCAAATTGGGTGATTATCAAGAAGCTATTGATATGTGAGTTCTAAAAGTTTCTCTTCAGTTCTATAAAAAAAAATTAAGCAATGGCAATCTCTCTCAGTTATTAGCAATTATTCTTTTTATAACAGCACTAATATGTATAGAATAAATCAAATACATGTGTACAATGAGGAGGTTTAATAATTACATGTTTTAAAAATGAGACTATCGATGTATATTTGTATGAACGCTTGGTTATTCAGTGTAGCAATCCAAATTATTGAACTGAAAAAAAAAGTCAAACTTTGCATGCTACTTTCTTTTGACCAAAGAATTGCATGCCGCTAAATATTTTTTTTAATCAGAAAATAAGATATTTAAATATTATAACTTGAATAAACATTCTTTTAAATCATTAAGGTGACATATTTTTGAGAAGTGCATTTGCAGACTTTGTAAATTTCTAATGAAGAATCACACTGTTATCTTAAAAGGTGTCGGGTCTATTCTGAGACAATGAGAAAAAAAGATTGAAATAGGAAATAAAAAATGACATTAGTTTTAAGAGCAAGGGGGATAATTCCTTCATGGGTTGCCACCTTGTACAAGTAATGAACATACTTAATTAAGTTTATGAAAATAAGTCATTTTAAAAAAAATATTTCTTTCATAATTCATAACTAAATCCCTTTCTTAAACAAACCGTGTAAAAAGATTATTAAAAAAATTATCAGGAAAAATAAATTCTCTTGATTTGTCTACTAAATCTTAAATTACACAGATGGGAGTCCAAACTACCAAACAGTAAGTCCGCTCTGGAGAATACCTGGCTCTACCATGAGATTGGTCGCTGCCAGCTTGAACTGGGAGAGTATGAAAAGGCCAAAGATTATGGTGAGAAGTCATTATCGGCAGCAAAGGAAACAGATGATATTTCATGGCAGGTTCACGCATTGGTATTGGTGGCTCAATCAGAAGGTATGATCAGAATTTTTTGATGAAAAGATTTGCATTATTAAATAGAAATATTAGATTGACATTCACAGAAATAACATTTTGGAAAATTAATGCCTTTTTTTCAGTTAAGATAAACATTTTTATTCATTAATTTTTAAAATTTGTTATTTTAAAAACCATTTTCAACAGAAAAAAACTTCTTTCAATATTGTTGTATGTCTAGAAAAAAAAACATAAGATTCTAATTTCAAATATTAATATTTCCAGCAAAATGCGAGGAATACGAAGCCGCATCAGGTTCTTTTACTCTGGCTCTTGAACTAGCAGAGCAGCTCAATGATAAACCTGCTCAGAATGCCATTAAAAAAGCTTTGCAAGAGGTTTGAAATAGTTTTATAATTCTTTTAAAGCCTTTCACATATTTCATGTATTTTATATTTAGGTCACATGCATGGATGCAAAGATCCTCATCTAAAACGAGGACAATTTTTCTTTTAGTAAAGTTGCCAGGGGATATCATAGTATCACATTACAGCAAAAATAAGAGATAAACTGCAGAGTTTGAGAAGAACAATTTTGAATTGCGTTTTTTGTTAGGTTTTTTTTTTTTTTAAATTAAAAAAAGATACATTATCTCTGAATAGTATGAAACAAATTTTTTTTCCACATTTTAGGTTAATGATAAAATTCTTCATAAAGACGGTGAGAGTAATTCTGATCATGAAAAAGACAGAAGTCACCAAACGTCATCTCCTGAAGCCCAGGACACAGACAAAGAAAAAGGAGATTCAGAAAAAGAAGGTCGCTCCTCACCTGCTCGTAGCCCGAGTCCAAAAGGTAAAAGGAATGCTTTTCAATCAGCCTATAATCAATTAAAAAATACAGCTTAATCAACCAGGTTTAAATAATTGAATAGCATCTGCTAAATTATTATGCGCTAAGCTGAAGTCATAATGCAAAAAAAAAAGCTGAGTGGCCGACTTGAAAATATCTGGTTTAATCATTTCTGAGAGACATAGGATTTTTTCAGATCCTGGTGAAAGTTCTTAAGTCCACCAAGCTTAAATTAAATGGGCACACTCTGGGCTATAGTGAGGATGAAAGAAGGGCACCATAAAAACTGCCCCATTAATTTTTTTTATAGTTTAAGTGTCTCAGCATTATATGGACTATCTGCACATCAACATGGTCTTGAAACAGTTATATTAAAGCATTTAAAAAAAAAAAAATTAAAGGATAAAAATTATATAGAAGTGAAGAAGCATTTTATAGAGAGTAACAAATAAAAACAGTTGTTCATTTGTTACACAAAGAAATAAAGACAACTTAATACTGTTGAGAGGATAGGTGTTTTTTTATACAAATGTGTATTTTATCGCTTTATATATTTAGATAGATTAATATTTAGGTACATTACCTGTTCTAGATGTCAGGGTATGGATGCGGTGGTCTCTTTTATATATTTATTTTTTATAGCGCAAGAGTTGCTCAGGTCCTTTTTGTTATATCTGTATGCTATTTCACCAGACGTCCCATCTAGTTTTAATATAGTGGGGAAAAAAATGTCTATTACACCTTTTCACTTGTAAAAAATGAAAACATTTAAAAAAAAAATTGAAATATTTCAATTAACATTCTTGTTTTTTTTTTTTTTTTTTAATAAATTTACAGGTAATGACCACAAAAAAGAAAAAGATCACAAAAAAGAATCTAAAGGTAAATAAACCACCTTTTTTTTTCTTTCTAGCAGGAAACTGATTTTGGTTAATTTGAATAGACATGGAAGGGAAGCAACTCAGTAGAGACATGGAATATATTTAATCTTTCTTTTTCAAATCAATTAGCGATAACAGAACATATAAATAAAAATGTATTAACTGGTTTTGATGCCCTCATTTTGTATACACATTCATTATTCTTGTTAAGTCTGTAATAATACTATAATAGACTGACAAACCTCTTGTTTTTTTTTTTCTTTTAAATTTTAATGTACTTGATTCCCAAATTAAATCTTTTGGGGGTCCTCATACATTTTTCTTTACGCATAGGTTTTAACTTGATGAGTGTGTAATTAATTATACCATAATACAAATCTTTCTTGGTATTTGTACTTGTATTGTTTTTGAACATTTTAATATAATTTAATTTATTAATTTGGCAATTCTGGCATTTAAAAATGTGTGTAGACCTTATTGTATTTAAATAAAAAAAGCTGCCCTGCTTTAAATATTTAAAATCACATCTTCGTGTGGATGTATTCTTTTAACAACTTTAGTGGGCTTAGTAGTTGTAAATTGCAAAGTAAAGTACAGAAGATTTGATTTTTATTGTCATTGTATTGTTTCTTTGACCCTAACCTATATGCATAATTATCCTCTCATTTATTTTATAAGGAAAACATAAGAAATAATGAAATAATTCATATCTAATGGTAAGAATTTTAGTCCACCATATGCTTAAAGAAAATTGCATTAGTCATAGACTGCTTCAAGATGTTAAAGGTATATATGCAGCAATAGGCCAGTACTATTTAGTGTGCTACTGCAAAAACAGTACAGAATCCTCATGTCATAGGTGGCCAAGAACAGCAGTACCAGATTCTGGATCATTTAAAAGCATGAATCCACTTTTTTAAAAAACAATCCAAATAAATAATGCCCTGCATATTTTGTATTTGCTCCTCAATAAACAATATATTTCAATGATGGGACTTATCAGCATTGCAAAGCTCATGGGTTTGAATCCCATTGACGCCATTTCGACACTGCCCATTTATATGCCTGTCGTACGGAGAGAATATCTATGACCGAGACTGCCTCCATGGCCAATACATTCTCAGCTACGATATGGATATAGAAAAAGGATGAAAAGAGATTATTGGTCCAATAAAGGATTAAAAAAATAGCGTATCACTCGTACAGTATCTCAGAAACACAGAGGTTTTTTCTATTGTTTAGTTTATTAGTTTTAAGCACCTTCTTCTATCAGTTTAATCCCATAAATAGTTGGATATTGCTTACTTTATAATTGTCAATAAATGCTTACTGCCTCAGAGACTATAATATGAAAAGAAGAAGAAAAAATAATTGCTTATAATATAAAGTAAATTTGTATTAGGAAATTTCTTACACTGAATGTTACACATTACATTGCAAAGTATTTTTTCTTCATTATACAATTGCTATTATAATTATCCTTTTTCATTGATTAAAATATTCTAGTAATGTGAATACTTATTTAATATATTGACTTTATACTAATTTAGAAATGGTATCATGGTACGACTTGATTAAAACAAACATTTCATTCAACAATTGGTTAAATGTACATTTTATGAAGTATTTGAAGCCAGTCTAGCTCAATCCATGATGTACTTTAAGCTAAATTTTGTTGGGCTACTTTGGCTCTCAACACTTCATATAATAAAGTTATGTTTTCAATTAGCCCTTGGGGAAGATAAAATGGTTCTGTAGCCACGGCTTAATAAGGAGTTGTGTGGCTAGCACAATGTCCAAATGCTTCATAAATTTATATATTTACTTAGTCTGGCTTCCTGTACAACTAACCTAAGATGTGATTCTGCTAGTCTGGTTTAAACACTTCATATAAGCTTAGTCTTTAACAAGCAATCTTTTTTTTTTTTTTTTTTTTAGAATTTTTCCTTTGAAATTTTTATATTATACTAAAAATTTCGTATCGAATCATTAACAAATTAGTGATTTAGAATGTTACGATTTAACTTGGTTACTCAAAGCATTCTTAGACCTCTGCAAAGCTGGAAAGGTCATTTTAGTTATTTGTTTTAATTTGCTTCGGAAAAAAAAACACCTTTTAACAAACAGGCGAAATTTGCTTAGACCTTTGATATACAATACCCCCGTACTGACTTGAAATATTTTATCCTTAGAAGATTCAGACACCACTGACATACAAGAGAAACATTTAAATCAAGATGATAGTCAGATAAAAATCAATGAAGATGAAGAGAATGGTAGTAAAAATACTACAGAAACAAAAGAAATAGGTTTGTCACTGAACTGATTGTGTTTGCTGTGTGGTCATTAATTCAGTGTGCATTTGACAATTTTGAGTGAAAAAAATGATTTTTTGTTGCTTACAGCCATAAAAAGTGACTAAATCAGAAAAAAACATCATCATATTGCAGAGAGTGATTTCTAGAACAACTGCAACAAAGATGTGTAGGCCTCGAAAGAATATAGTATAATTGAAAATAATGAATGATTCAATTTTAATATTACATTATGAATAAACCAATGGGCTACATGTTAAGATAGATGAGCCCCTTGAGCTTCTAGAATAATGTATGACTTGTTGGCTTTTAACTTTCTTGTTTGAAACTTAGTAGCTTATTGCACGATAACATTTTTAGATTGGTTCACATAAATAACAACAACTTCTTTGTTAAACAATACTACATGAGTTTTTTATTTACCGAAATGTACATGAAATTTTTATAACTATATTTTTACATCTGCATTTTACTGAAAATTGTGGGAGAAATAAATATATATGAAATAGAGAGATACCTTAGTTGAATAAAATTTTAGCCTTTATGAATGTGAAATTATAAGTCTTTCCACAAGTTTCGTGGTATACAAAACAACTGAACAATTTTGTAGAGGGCTATGTTGTTTGCATAATGCTGGTAATTTTTAATTTTTTTAGGTTAAAATATGTTTTTTGACTTTTATGCTATGGTGGTTTATTAGAAAATAGAGTAACATCTAATTGTCATTTTCAGTTGTGAAATGTCGATAAAGTGAAATGTCGATAATACATGTATATGGTACATGGCATTTTGTATTACAAGGCAATACATGTATAAAATCTGTCAGCAGAAGTAACAGTTTTTTTTTATCATTAAAATATGTATTATAAAGCATTTTATCATCATACTATAGTGAATATAAAACAAATTAGTTTAACATGCATGACAAATGTTTTTTGAGTATCATAATCTCCAATAAATGCAATGAAACTCACTGTTTTCTGAACATTTAAGTTTTTATTTAATGAAAATATGGCAGTGAAATATTTCATTGCATTTCTTCTGTATTTTTTATTAATACATGTATCTACATTATATACACATTTTGTTAATTATCTCTTAACTTTGAATATCCAAGTGAAGAAGTAAAATGTTTTGCTTGTAATTTTTCACTCATATAAAATTTAATGTTTATTTCATTTGCCCAGATTGAACGAGCTAGTTTATTTTTAGATTTCCTTCATTGTTTTAATGTTTACTTTCAACTAACAAACATTAGTTTAAAATAATCTTTTTTATACTTAGTGTTATACATAAATGGTAATATTCATCTATATAGACTAAAATAATTTAAAATTATTTCAATTAATACACCAGTAATGTTGCGACAGTAACATTTTAAATACTACAAAATATTTCTCTCTGAAAATGACATGTTATAGTAATACATAATGAAATCATCAAATGATGTTTTTCTTTCTAATCAGATAATAAAGAAAATGATGAGTCTGATCAAGAAAAGAATGAAAGCCATGCTTAATGAACTCCAAAGATCTTCTATTTGTTCAAGGTGTCTGTTTCAATCAATTTTGAGTAAAAAAAATAATTCAGAAAAGTTAAGATCTGTCTTTATTAAAAGCTGTTTACATTTTAGCAGAATAATATGTAAATACATACACGTAGTATGAATTTCAGTGATATAATTTTTAATGTTTAATTTAACGTGATATGCCTTGCAAATTATTAAATTATTTTTCTCATTATTTATTGTTATGTTATATTTGTTAAGTAGCTTATTCTATTCTATTTTTCATTGTAATTTTCAGTTAAATTAAACTGTTTTTTTTTTTTTTGATAGCTAATAACATGAAAATGGTACTTTGCACAAAGTTATGTTTATATTTTAATATTAAAATGTTTGAATTTTCTTTTACATGTTGACGAAAGAAAAAATAAATAAATACTTTAAATACTTGATCAATTTTTTTTTTAAATATTTATGAGCTTAATAAATTCTACTGATTTTTAAACATAGCTGGATTTTTGTCTGAATCATTTTTGAGTGAGATACATACAAGGCCAAACATTGGCTTGTACCCTTATTATGATAAAATTTACAAACTAAAAAATACATGAATTGCATTAAATTAACTTAAACCACACAAAGTTCCAATCTCATTTCTGTTTAATTGATTGGTTATATCATCTGTACGATTATGTTT
>JAGDYQ010000002.1:12035584-12126927 GCA_021962125.1 Bulinus truncatus
AGAGGAGCTACTTTTTTCTTATTATAATAAAACCGAATAACTTGAGTGTAGTTTTGAATAAATACAGCATACAATTTTTTTTTATTTCCGTTTTTTGTGGGTGCTCTACAAATCTTGTAAACTTACCATTATCCAACCTCAATTGTAAATTACATTTTTTTAGTAATGTTAATGTAGGGGAAAATTCAGAACCGTTTATAGAAGTATCTAATGAATCCAAGTGGTCTCTATTTATTTTAGTCTCATATTTTTGCACAACTTTGTTTAGAATTGTAAAATTAAATTTTTTTCAGAAATTAAGTATGGTAATATTGGTAATATTTATTATTATGATGAATCTTTTTAAGTCATCTTAGTATGATTTTGATTATAGGAATTTTATACTGATTGCATTTTCTTTGCTTTCTTGCAAAGTTTAACAATCAATTTTAAAATTGAGCTAACAATATACAATATATACAATATACAATATATAATGGTGAGCTCTAGTTGAAGTGTTTCAAATCCATTGTGCTCTTTATAAAAGGTCCTTTAATAAGTCTAACCTAAATCTCCATTAAAATAAAAGTTTCAGAACCATTTGTTTAACATAAACAATAGAATAAAAAAATATAAATAATCTAAAGAAAAGAAAACATTATTTGGTTTAATGCATCTTTATTTTTTTAAACAATGTTAAGGAAGAAAACAGTTTAAGCATATTTGGGCTGTGAGAGTGTAGAAGCTTAAAAAAATGAAAATAAGTAAAAAAAAAAAATAATCAGCTAGTGGTGGGTAAAAATTAATGAGATTATATTGATCCATAATTCAGATCTAATAAGCTCCCTGACACCCAAAAGGGCTTATTGGGGCAGATGAAGTGTATAATTCTTTCATTTCAATAGACAATGTGGAATTGTGTGGCTGGGGACTTTCACCAGAACCTGAAAAAATCCTGAAGTTCAAACCTGGGACACCTTTGGTCCAAGCTCTGAGAGCTCTAAACCACATGACCAATACCCATCCCAACCGGCTGTGCACCATGCTAGCCACATTCCTATGAATGTGCTGGTGTTACAGAAACAGATGATTTCTTCATTTCATCTGCCCCCATGTCCTTCAGGACTAAAGAAACTTTACTTTATAATTCAGACTGTATATAACAAACCGATTCAACATTACATGGCTTATCTATGTTACAAACAAAATTATAGAAATCTTTTCCTTTTTTTTTGTATTAAAAAAAGTTAGAACAGTCAAACTGATTTTTCAAAATATCTAAAACCCAAATTTTTTATATTTTATTTTACTGTAAGTAAAACTACTATGAGAATAACTATTGTAAGTTGTAAAAATTCTATGGTTTCTTCTTTTTTCTTTAGATATGAAATTAATCAAACACATATAAACCAATTACCAGATGCAGGAATAAAGTTCAATTATGAACTCAAGAAAAACAAACAATGCATAACAACAAAGAAGAAATTAAAAAACATTAAATTATTGACATAAACAAATTCTGTTTTATAATTTTAGCAAAAAAATTATTACAAAATATATAGAACATTTTCCAAAGGACTTTTACAGAGAAAAATCTTTGTTTTATTTATTTTGGATTATTGATAAGTTGCAAGGCTCAAAAACATCTAAAGCTCACAACCACACAATTTGAAAGACATTCCAGCAATAAGGAGAAAAGCCAGTCAATCACAGAGCAACTAATTATTTTATCAGGAATGAAAAGCTGAAAGCATGAAAGTTCTGCAAGGGTATGTCTGAGTAAGAAGGGAAATATTAAAAAAAAAACAAAAAGAAATCAATCACCAAGCCGAAATTACTGTCCATAACAAATTGTGGAAAATAATGTTCTACATATTTAGTAGATTTTACATGTGAAGAAAAAAAACATTTTTTAATGAACATTTTTGTGCCTGAAATTCAAAATAGTTAATTAAAAAGAAGTAACAATGTCCAAAAAACATTAATTTTTATTTAAAGCATGTTTATAAAAACATAAAGGTAAAAACAACAAAAATAAGATACTGAAATACTGTCCTTGTGTAAAATAAAAAAAAACAAACTAAAAACAAACAAAAAGCTCAGTTTAGCTTGGGTTAGCTTTTTTACGATGTAAAATATCAGATAAACTGAAAATTCATATCGAGGAAAAAATATTTTAAAACATGAGTTTGTAGCTGTACAGTCAATCTAGACAAACTTGATCTCAGGAAGTTAATTGCTATTTTCAAGATTAAAATTTTCTATTATTTTCTGGTACATTTATGTTAATGTATTAAATGAAAACAAGATTCACAATTAATGCTCCTTAAGCTGTCATGTATTTCTTTGAGTAATCAATAACTTAGATTGTAGTTTTTACTCCTGGAATTTACATTTTTGAATTGTAAAACTTATTGCAAAATTGTTTTTATCACTGTCATAATTAAGAATCACGATTACTAAAGCAATTTATTTTTGTTTATAACATAACCAATGACAGTTCTATGTACACTAATTCTCAAGTGCATTACTGAGTATAATTATAAAATTTGTCAAAAGAAAATGAAACATGGAGAATCTTGCTCTTAGATCAATAGATCAATAATGCCAAAAAAAAAAAAAATTCAACATAAGAAAACAAAAACAAAGAAGAAGAAAAATAACAAAAACTTACAGAAATTAATTTCAAAAATCTCAGTCTTGAAAAGTTCAAGTGATATAGGACGGATTTTGTACTTAATATTTCAATAACGAGCTAATCCCAATTAGCGAAGATTACAAATGTTCATTTGATCTGTACAGCTAATTTTCTTTTAAGAGAGGGGTGGGTACATACATTATTTGAAAATTAGCAATGATAAATTTAGAGGTACAATTAAAACAAACTAAAAAAAATTCAATTTCGTAAAAAAATTAAAATGGATTCCATAAGGCAAACAAATTTTAAAAATCTTATATTTAGCTTTCTTTTTAAAAAATGTATCATTACACATATTCTTTCACAGGCAAAGAAACAAAACAGAGAGAAGAATTTTCAAGGGAATTTTCGGGTGCACATTAAAGGGGGATGAAATCAGATTTCTTTTTTAAAACATAAGAGCAACAATTTAGGAGAAAACTTTAACTGCTTCATAAACATTGTCCATTCCTTAAAAGAAACTGTGATTTTTCTGGTAAAAACCCTATGTTCTTTAAAAAATATTTTTTTTAATTTTCTACTTCACCAGTTTTAACTATTTTATATAGATGCATTTCCTGGAGGCCAAAATCACGCTGTAAACATATGAAAATTAGGATGTTGCTCTGTCCGAGGTGTTGATAAAATGTTCTTAGAAATAAAAGAACTTTGATAAAAGTTCAAAATTTTCTTCTTAAAAAAAAATGGTGTACATGTATATTTTTTTTCAGGGTATCCGAATTCCCTTTTAAAATGCACCAGATAGAGAGAAAAATAAAATCATCCGGTCAATGAAGAAGAGTTCATCTGATACTATTAACGACATTTTCCCATTGCCTAGCCACATTTAAGTTTACTTATGTCAAGAATTCTTTTTAGAGCTTTAAAAAATTCCTCTAGCTGTTATCTGCAGGCTCTATTAACCCCACTCTTTTTTTTTTTTTGGACATAAATTTCTTTACAAACAATTTGTGCTTCTGTGAATTTGTAAGAACAATAATCTCCAAAGCTGACCTCCAGAATTTTCTGATGTCAGTTACACAGTAAACCTTTTCACTTTGCAAATTGAAGTAGCTCCTTTTATCTTAAAAAAAATCAAGAGTTAAGTGGCACTCACAGGCCAGTTGAAAATGACCAATCAGCAGCTATATATAAATTAATCATGCGTACGTTGGTGGTTGTTTATCTCAGAAGATCAAAGTTAGAAAATTAACTCCCTATTGTGACTAATTATTCTAAATTTTTTTTGTGCTTCTTGACTTGCAATTTTTTTTTAGCAGCCCAAGGGTTTGAACATCTTTTTAAAAGTGTAAATATATTAACCATTAAAAGAATCAGTCAGAAAGTTTAAAAAAAAAAGGATTATGAGCAAGTAAAAGCAAAGAGGAAAAAAGGCATAAAAAAAACAAAAAACATGGCGAATAACAAAACAATGAAATCTAATACCCTTTGTGTTTTGCACCAAAATTAAACACAAGAATCAAAAGAGAACTAGAGAGCAAGTAAATAAATCATACAAAGATGTGACAATTTGATTTGCTGAAAGATATGTATGAATAAATCAATTTCACTGGATTATTCTGAAACACAAGCATTGACAAATGTTATAATATCAGAAACAGAATAAGGTTAATTGAGGAAAAATTAATAAAATAATCATCTTCCTACACTTCAAGTTATGAAATACAAAGGATATACATGTATTTTGATAAATTACTTCTTTAAAATACTCTTCATTTGACATCATTGTTATTGGAACATGTTAGAAAAAAATAATTTTGGAAGTGATCTTTGTTAATCTGTAAAAAAAATAATATACATGATTTCCCAACACTTCTGTAACAGAACATCAACTTTCAAAGTAAATGCAACAAAAACGGTTTCGCTGTGAGACATCAAAGTCTGAAGTGGCCACAAGATATACACATAAACATTTTCAGAAATGAATTGCTCACAGTGCATCATATTAAACAAGTCTTTTTCCGAGAGGACATTTCTCTGGCTGCAAGCTGGATGCTACAGATGTGTTAATGGGCTTGAATTAGACTCATGTGAGGTGCCATCACTGTAAAAATCCTGCTCCTCTGTGATAACTTTATAATGTCTATCAACATTTCCAGAAATGTGAGTCGGGGCCCCATGTCTGACTCCTGGCTGTATCATGCTGGGGTGGTACAACGCATGGCGTTTAGCATGTTTTTTCAGGTGGTCGCTGCGCATGAATCTTTTGTCACACATTGGGCATTTGAAATTTTTCTCTCCTATAATGGATAAAATTATCAAAATCAATGGATGTAATTGTTTGAAACGTGATTAGCATTATAGATTTTAAAAAGAAGATAACTCATCCAAATATTTCTTTTTCATGTTGAACTTGGTGAGAGAACTAAAACTTGTTGCATTTACTTAACTTTTTATAAATTACATTTAAAAAAATATAGCATTAAAAAATTACAGATGTATGAATTAAATAAAAAAATAACCCTAAGAATTGTTGAGCTATATTTTTGTTATCATTTTCTTAAACAAGTCCATATGATCTAATAAAATGATTTTTAGTATGGCCGTGATGAGAAGTGCATTTAAAATTGTTACATTTACAAAATACTTTTGAGAGCAGCATCAAGGTTAAGAGACTCAAGGAATTAAATGACAAAATAACTGGCTCAATGGGAGCCACTTAAAACTCATGAAGTGCCACACAAGACTCTTTTATTATTTGGCCTAAAGTGGTATAGTTTAAATTAGCAAACAAAGTATCAACTGGAATTATAAATGATGACAAACCTGTGTGTGTACGTTTATGTCGAGTAAGTTCATCAGATCTGGCAAATCGTTTCTCACAGCCGTCCCAGTTACATTCAAATGGCCGTTCGCCTGTTGACCAGATAAAAATAATTATAAAATTACAAAGTAAAGTTCCCTTACCCCCAAAGATGAAGTGTAGAATTTATGTTTCTAAAGCCAATGCATATAAAGGGATTGTGTGGCTTGCATAACGCCCAACCACATTTACTTTTCCGTCAGTTACCCATTTAAAGTTGGGTGGACTTGGGATAACTTTCAAAAAAACTGGAGTCCAGTCTGGACCTAGAAGATTTCCCTTAGTTCTCACCAAGCATCAAACCCGACACCCTCAGGTTGACAGTCAATAGCTCTACACTGCTTGACCATCAACCCTTTAAAATTATAAAACGGCCTACTATTATTTAAAAAAAAAAAACCAATAAACAAGGAGATATCTTCAAAATAATTAAAAAATAAATAAATATGCATTTTATAGTTTGATATAATGTCACTACCGTGATTTGAGTTATTTCAAAGGCAAAATAAAAACAAATATCTAAGTAACTAGTCAACAGTGTACAGATTTACAAAACAGTATTATTTAAATTAAAATAAAAGGTATTATACAAAATTTCAAGTCCGTTAAATTCTGATTTTTTGAATGTATAAGTCATACAAAAAAAAGCTTTCCCAAGACTCCCCGGAACTTTCATTTTTTACTGTTAATCTATTTTATGAGCAACTGAATCATTTAAAGTAAAAAAAAAAATATGAAAAAAAAATATTATTTATATTTTTTAGCATGCTCTAAGTAATTTTTCTACATTGGTGAAAGTTCTAGTATTTAGAAGCCCCCCCCCCCCCCACATATATACCGGTAACTAGCGGCCCGCTTGGTGTTCTGGTTGGAACCAGCTAGGGGCGAGCCTAACAAAGAAGTGTCTGCCTACCACAGCCGCCACCCTTCCATTGAGATTGTACAAAAAAAAGGGGGGTGTCTATTAATAGAGCCAGGTAAGCTAGCACAGCTGATTTAAATACAGGTGAGAAGGGGGGGGGCGGAAGAGAACTGTCAGTACAGCGAAAGAGCCAGAGTCCCTACAAGAGACTTGAGCTGTTTTTTTAATTTAGTTTGAGGGAAAGTGGGTGGAGGTTGAAACATTGGCAGTATTATAAATATAAAAGTTTGTATCAACTATTAATAGTTCAATAAGAACTGAAATGAATCCACTAAAGACAAAATGAAACAAAAATAGTGCTTTTAACAGATAGAACCTATTGAGGCCTGAAAAGGTCACAGGTGGCAACTGGGGCTGACCGTCTGTGTGTGGGCCCCTCGATGGAAGTTTGTTGTTTATTTGTTTTTTTTAACTCGCCTGTTAGAAAACTAAACGTTTGTTCCAGACACCCCCACCCCATGTACAGCTTAGGCCGCATTTTGGATTAAACAAACACACACAAACAGAATGGATTAGTATTAAAAACATTATTTAACAAAGCAGGCAGCACCCACGAATAAAAAAAATACGTTCAATTTTCAAACCCTTTCGATGTTATTTCCATTACAAAACCGTTATAAATGCGCAGTAGCATAGCTGAAATACTCCACAAAGAGCGGTTAATGTGTTATTTTCTTTGTTCGTATCAACACCCACACTCACTTATATAACCAGCTTCGGTTTCATACATAAAACTCTTTGTCCAAAAGGGGAGGGGGACTGAACACAACCCCACAAATTTGCGACACTGGCCGACGCCCACTTTAACTATGACAGACACACGAGTGAATAAGGAAAAAGGGGTGGAAGTGGTGGAGCGGAGGTGTCGTCTGCTGCAGCGGGAAACGATAGCGGGGTACGGCATGACGGGAAGTGACTGTCGTCATAATCGAGGGCACTGCGGGTAAATGTTTACGTCCGCGACATGTAAACAAACTAGGGCAATCAATGTCTGTCCATTGCCTATAATAAAGCTTCGTACCGACAAGCACAGATTTATCGATTTCTTTAAGCCCACATATTAAAACTGAAATCTCACACCCGTTAGTTTTGTTTGATTCCTCCCCCCCCCCATTTCAAATTACACATCGCTTTAGTGAGTTGCTTCGTAACCACAGCAAAAGAGACGTCAAAAGCATGCATCGATATAAATTATAGTGTTGACATAAAATAAATGGAGAGTGCAATTTTAAAATTATCATCAGACTGGCCTCGACTAGTCTCTGCCATCTGGCCACTGCGTTTGTACACATGCCAGTTTTATATTTAAAGAGTAGATAAGATCATTTATCAAATATTAATAGGGGTATTAGACTGTAACGGGGAGCCAAACTTGGTACTTTTCCCAAGAATTTTATAATTAAATACATACACATGTTGCTCAAATAGCTTCTGACTGAAGAAATATACTTTAAAAAAACAAGACAGGCCAAAAAATAAATAAAAGGGTGAAAAGTAATTTTGGGTAGCAACCATTATTAATCAGATAACGTACCATATCAACAATAATACAAAAACCTTCAATAAAAGGGCAGGGGAGGGAAGCATTTAATTTGTGTTTGTAGGAAGTTACTAGAATATGGTACAATGAAAGAAACAGAAAGGCTAGTCTGATGCACTATAAATGGAAGCCATCAAATGGGTGTGTATTATTGTGATACAGCCGTAGAAAGCAACACAACTATGCCTATAAAATATATTACACAGCAAAATGAAAACAACATTTTTTTTTTCTTTAACAGTAGACAACGCCCACCTCTGACAGCTGCTGGGCTGTTCCCGCTTAAAATGAATAACATTAAATGTCTTGCTTGTAAGTTATTATAAACTAAAAATACATTTTTAAAAATACTTTTTCAAACTATATATTATCATTAGAATAATCATCATAAATTGTACACATAATTATTGACAACATTCGGAGATAAGCTGTGTCAGCTGCGAATGTGCTAACCGCTAACTGCACGAGTCAACGACACAGGCCAAACAAAGAAAATGGCGCGTCTGATGAAAATAGAAATAGGGGTCACTTACAAACACATTCATCTTACCTGTGTGAGTTCTTATGTGAGACTTCAAGTGTGAACTTTTGTTATACGATTTCCCACAACCTGGATGTGCACATGTATGAATTTTTTTCCCATGAATACTGTTAGCTTTTACAAATGCATCGTGCATAAGTCTTTGATCGAGAGTAGGCGTGGTCGTACCAGTTTTCGTACCAGACGCAATTTCGAAAGTCGTATTAGTACTGGGTCCAGAAACTGTTAGATTAAAATCTTCGTGATAATTATTATCCTGCTTGATAGTTTTTAGATCTGTCAGTATCCTCGCTACTAAATTAGCACTAATATTATCCATCATGGGCAAAAAATCCGATCTTCGATTGTGGTGTCCTTGATTCAATTCTTCCAAAGTTTCTTGCTTAATTTCGCAGTGTCCATTTTCATTTTCAGAAATAATAGGCGGATCACATGTTAAAACATAAGTGTGATCACTCTGTCTATTTGACATAGCAAGTAAACACTGTGCAGCCATTCTGGTATCAATATCCAGATCAAGGTTAATAATATTTTCTTTAAGAGCCATCATAAAACTCATTGTGGGTTCGTAGTAGTGAACCGAAGAAGGAAAAAAAATCACGTCTGCAATCACTTCAAAACGAAATCGAACCAATTAACGAGTATCAAAATTAACTTACATAGTACACAGATTCCAACTTTAAACTAAATCACAAAGAAATTAAATTTTAATCAAAATGTGAGGCACTTATAATCTCCAAGAAATCAGGACACTAAATCCAGTTTACTTTGTGTGCTGCTTAGCCTACCGCGTGTTTGCCAGCAGTGGGCGTGGACCACAGAGACGATGGAAACAGGAAGTCATAGCTAACCTTTTTAGTTTTTGCCGATTGGTGGCTAAAAATAGTAAATTGACCTTAAAGGTCGTTTGCATAACGCAAGGATGTCCCTTTGTTGACAGATCATTTTTTTTACTCGTGCGTTAACACTTCGTTGTAGATTTACCTGCATGATATAAAAGCATTTATAATATGTTATATTTTCTAAAAAAATAAACAAATGACACAAATCGAAGTGTATCAAGAAAATCTGTATGATAGTTAGGCTCTCATCAAGCTTTATTTAGTTGTTTTTTTCTGATTTGAACAATATCTTCGTTGATAGTTGATACTAATGATACTTGGCTTATTAGTGATTACACTTATCAACCTATGTCACTTACATTAGAACACATGTATTAGGATTTCATTCTAGATTGTTGAATAACAAAAATTAATATTCTTGAACAGACTTCATTTTCTTAACAATTTTTTAATATAATCTTTGGAATTCTTACTAAAATTTTATCCAAAATAATTGACAGGGTCGACTCGTAGCTAAAATTATAAAAGAACAAAATCAAACACTTTTAAATTTTACTATAAAGTATTTAATAAATATGTAGAGAAATAAATAATCAGCTTTATTTCAATCAATTTGCAGCTAAACATATAGTCTTGAGTAATTTTTTTTTTTTTTTAAAAAAAAAAAGATTTTCCACGTACGTTATTTTTTCGTTTTTTTCACATTACTCTTATACTTATAGGCCAGGAGTTTTACCAACCTACCCAGAATAAATTATTTACAATGGTTTTAATGCAGAATCTGAAACATATATATATATATATATATATATATATATATATATATATATATATATATATATATATATATATATAAATGAGGATTAACTGGTATGAATGACACCCAATGACAATCATGGGAATGGAATTTTTTCTACAGCATTGCAAAAATTGCCCGTTTTACACTTGACTTTCCATTATTCACGTTTCTGTAAGTGTCAATAACCTTGGTAAATCTGAAGTAATCCTCATCAAACTGTCAGCAAACGTGCTTCAGATTATGTTATATAAGTATTTAAAATGAAAGGTCAAATAAAGTGTAACTAATATGACCTGCTTCGGTGCTTCCAGTGGCGCAACCGGGGGGGGGCGCAGGGGGGGGGCTCGAGGCGCCCCCCCCCTCCTGCCAAATCATCAATACATAATTTAAGTTATAAAGTTACAAATAAGACTGTCAAACTGTCTTTTTTCAATATGTGAACCCCCCTCCCCCCATCATTTTTTGCTGGTTGCGCCACTGCCTGCTTCCATTAGTAGACCTAAGTTTTAACCGTATTGACGAAGCATTAGCTTCATAAATGTAATACATGAAATTTTATGTTTGTTGAAATATATGAAAACTACTTCATAAAACAAACCATAAATAAATAAATAATATAACACTCTGAACTGATGTGAGTAGTATGGCTTTCAGACTCAGGGTGGGGCGGGCATCAATCCGCCGGTGAAACTGGCAGTTGCTTTCAGCCCATGCCATAATCACAGTGTTCACATGCTGGTGTACACCTCTTCCTCAAATGCTCAAGGTATTAAGAATTACAAGCATTCATCATCAATTTTTTCTTCTTCTTTTATATCCAGCATGTCATTATCATGTAACTCTTCATCGTCAACCATTTCCTCAACATTGACCAGCTCCTTGGCATTCAAACATGACTCTCCATAACAATTTTTGCAGGCTGTTATGCATGACAAACCATACTCAAAGCAGCGACACAAACGTGTCCCACACTGTTTCCTGGATCCGGAAGTACATTTGCAACAAACCACCTTCAGAACATCTGGTGGAGCCACTTCTAAGTCAGTGGCAATAGGGATGTACTTTTCCTCATGAAGCTTCCATCCCCATTCTGAGGGATTCAGTATTGCTTAACAGCATCAAGATATGTTCCACCTTCCAGCCACTGAACAACACGGAGTAAGTAACCGCCGTCTACAACATGAATCGAACTGCTTGGTTTCAATGATGGTTCTACACCCTTGCAGATTTCTTTACCGAGCTGTGATTTATCAACTTTCCGCATGTAGTTATCTTTGAACAGAGAAGTAGGAAGTGTTGACAGCTCATAACTGAAATATTTCTCCATATCAGGTGATCTTTGCATTATGACCAGAAGCCTATTAAATAGAACTGTGGGATCAATACCTGTCAAAGCTTTATTCGAAGTTGATGAAGCAGCATTGTTTACATGTGCTAATGTTCTTATTTGAGACTTTCTTTTAAGGACAACACCCTTGAAGTTCTTGCCGCTCATGTTCTGAACAATATCAGCGCCAACTTCTTCAGCATTTTCGCAGTTTATATTATCATATTCAGATGCTGCAATACCTGATGCTATGCTGTGGAGTCTTGTATCAGAAGTATCAAATGTGACTTCAAGAATTCGAGAACTTTTGTGAGATCGTCATTATCTCTATTGATCATGGCAGTAGTCAATATCAGCATACTGCGCTAAAGATGTCCTTACAGTGCAGTCCTATGAATTGTGGAAGTCCATGTGGCGCGTACACTCTCAGTCACTCCTCTTCCATGAGTTATTCCTCCCTTACCTTTAATGGCCCGCATCATTGCCTGCTCTATGGTAAGGTCAACTGACAGTCCAGCCCACTGTTTACTACTACGCCGTGCAATATGTGATCCTGACATGAGCTGCTTGTGTAGATCTGGATGTGAGTTAGGTAAGCCCATCATCATCTCCAGGTAGAGGCGAGCACACTTGGCATAATTGTTGTGACCAGATGCTGCGAAGAGATTCACCATTCTCCTGATACTGACAAGATGTAGCTGATAGTTGCCCATTAGTTCTGCCCGCAGCAGAAGCTTTAATGTGGCAATGTAATACATATACAGAAGCCAAAGGTTTTTACTATATAAGCTATATTAATAAGAATGTCATTTTCAGGGCCCAACCTACACCTTATACATAGTGATACGAGATAAAGGGCCCTAGGGGCCCCAAGAGTAGCTATCCCCCTAACATAAATTTGGTTTAAATAATTTTGATCATGCCTTTTAAGTGCTGGGCTTCAGTGTTTTTGAAGGTACCGTCTTATCTTTCAGTATATTTTAATAATCTTGTAGTTGGCAGCTGCCTTTTTTTTGTAAACAATTCAGGTCATCTCTTAACATGGCTGACAGTATTTTATATAGAATATAGAGGACCTTTTTTTACAAATTTATTTAATGCATTTAAACACAATTTATGTATTCAAAACAAGGGTGTCATTAATCCTCGTTATGTTAACTAACTAGTTATTACCAAATAATTTCACAAAACGCTTGTAAGAGATTAATTCTAGGTACGTAATATAATATTTATTCAACTCCTGGCCTATTATAGGTCCTACAGGAAGTTAATGTCCGTCCGTCTAGGGCAGGGGTCGGCAACCTTTTGAGACGGAAGAGCCAAAAATTATAATTTACAATCTTCTCAATTTTTTAAAGAGCCACTAAATTTGTTGTTTCAATATTATGGTATTTGATTAGGTCACAATTTGTCATCAGAAGAGCCGCAACTTGACATCAAAAGAACCGCATACGGCTCGCGAGCCGCAGGTTGCCGACCCCTGGTCTAGGGCAGCACTTTGTCGTCAGCCACATCAATTCTGTACTTTTTTTTTTTGGTAAGGAAATTGGGCGGCATTTTTATATTTTGTCCCGGGTGCCACCAAATAGACTAAACACTATATATAGGGAACTAGTTAAACCATATTACCATATCGTATCTTTATTGCACGATTGCTCTAAAAAAAATGCTTGACTATACTCAAAATAGGATAAAACATTTACATTAGCATTCAAGAGCTTTAGGTTTATAGAAAACGATTGTTGAAGAGAAGTCTTTATTTAGAACTTTAAAAAAAAAAAAAACATGCCCAAACACACAAGCACCAGGGGCACAGCAAGACGGGGGCTAACTGAAAACCTGCTGAGGGCCCATTGCATTGGGGAAAGGGGGGGCACCAACTATATACAGCTGAGAGAAGGGGTCAAGTTATCAAATATTGTCTGGGCCCAGGTTTGCTGTAGACGGCCTTCCGCAAATATATATATATAAGTATACAGTAATTGGTTCACATTTACAAAACACGAATTAATGGTCCCTGAAAATAACAATTTTACTGTACTGTGAGGTCCGAAAGATTGCCGACTTTAGTTGTTGTAAATATTCAATTCAGTTAGAGCAGAAAATGAATTTTTTTTAAAATAAATTAATTGAGTGATTTGTTATGAAAAATATGAGCTGAAATTTTACTAAATCCTGGTAATATTTCAAGTTTATTCAACATTTTGAATCCACATTTTTTGATGTAATGGAGTAATTCTTTCTGGTACTGTACAATGTAAGAGAAACAGTGCAATTGGCTAAGTCCGTTCCTAAATAAAAATTTGAGCAGAAGATAAAAACGGGGGATTTGCATGCTAATAAAAAGAAAGATAACTCGTAATAGAATTTATGCTGTATTTTAAGACGAGACTATTTCCCCTTACGATATAAGTAAATACATGTATACAATACATGTATTGGATTTTTTTTTCTTTAGACTTATGGACATGACGACCAGTAACTTGTGTTGGGTAAAGGGTTGCACGACCGTACAGGGCGCTGAACTAGTGAGGGGCGCGGATGTAGCCTTGTTAATTTATTGGGTTTTTTTTTAATCTGGAGTGGCGCGCCTTAAAATTTAGCTCGCATAGCGCCACAATAGCTTGGTACGGTCCTGCACACGACTAAGCTAATATATAATAATACTTGAGTCAAGGCCTTCTTTACATTATGCCAAATTCCGCTATATGTCTTTAGGGGCTCTAGGCAGAGACTTCAGAAATATTTCGTTCACCTTGCAAAAGCGCCTTAGCACAACATTTAATAAATATTAACCCTGGGAAGGTTTCCCTTTAGCAGTAGGGGCGCCTACGCAGTGCCGAACCTAGGGCTTTGGGGGCCCGGGGGATGGCCTATTTGGGGGCCCGGGGTGGCATCTTTGAGGGCTCCTGCATTTTTCATTTAACATCATGACATGAGATAATAAACTTAATATTTAATGTAAAAAAAATGTTGCCCCCCCCCCCAAGCTGGGGCCCGGATGGACTTTTCATTTAGTACCCACCCCCTTCCTAGTTACGCCTCTGCGCCTAGGCGTTTGACTAGTTTGCCTATCATATACATAAAACGTATTATCCCAATTTATGTATGTCTGTTTGTGCACAATGCCAAATTAAGTTTTATATAAAAAAAATGATACCGGGAAAATTTACCCACAAATTCTAGACATTGTGTGTTCAGTTATTGTTCGAGATGTTGACTTTTTTACACTTATTTTTTACCACCCAAATTTCTCTAACTTTTAACATTGACATTTTTACTGTTGACTATTTTTTCTTACCGCTACTTGTTTTTTTATGTTGACATTATTACTGACTCATTGATTGTGATTGAATGTTTCATCGATAAATAAAGTGATGATAGTGGTCACAAATTGACTAATTTGAAAAAAAAATCCTTTACTATAATTTTTTTTTTTTACTCTTTCAGCCTATTTTTGTGCGCAAGGTCAGTCAAATTCATTTACAGTTTGTAATTCGGCTTTCTCCGCGATGGGGATCCCACAATACAACACACGGGGTGTATTTTTTTTCTTCTGCTTCAAGCGCGCACGTGCTGTTCTCCGGTGTTATCTTCTCTTGTTGGCCGTCTCGCGCGCTTCGTCTGAATCGCCTCGTTCTAGGCACAAAGCGTTCACTTACACAAGTGTTTTTGGTTACGGTTGTATTTTCACTCCTACCCTTGCTGGCGGAATATTGTTTGCAAGTGACGAGAATATATTACAGTAAGTAATGATCTATTATACAATTTTATAATAAAGTGAGTAGTTTTATTTTTAATGCACAATTTTCAAATTAAGCAGACGAGAGAGAGAGAGAGAGAGAGAGAGAGAGAGAGAGAGAGAGAGAGAGAGAGAGAGAGAGAGAGAGAGAGAGAGAGAGAGAGAGAGAGAGAGAGAGAGAGAGAGAGAGGTTTCCCATTATCTAAGAGAGGGCAGGTAATCTGTGGAAGTGGGTAGGTTTATTTAATAAATTGTTTCGTTATCTTTCGTTTACACCTTTTTTTTTAAAAAGAGAAGTCGACGCAGCGTACAGTGTAGGTTTACCGTTTTAAATTTGTTGACTGTGGCATTTGTATGAGTATGTGTATGTTAGGCTATAACAGTGTGTGTGTGAGAGAGAGAGAGGGAGGGGTGATATATTTGACATTATGATAGAGTGGGTCTTTAAAATGTTTTCTTTTTCAATGCCACATCTTTAAGAAGGGAAGAACTAAAGCAGTTAGATGTGTGAGGTCCTTGTAAGGATGAGATCCTATAAAGCACTAATGGGACAGTTTTAGCAATGCCCTTCTTTCATCCTCACCATAGACGATAGTGCAATGATCATGGAGGCACCACGGGAGAAATAGCGGGGACTTTATAACCATGACCTGAAAAAATCCATTGGTCCTCACCGGAGATCGAACCCCGGACCCTCAGTTGAGCACCAGATCAGTTAGATAGATATATTTATAAAAAATAAATTATGCCATTAATGGATTGCATCTTTAAAGATTGGTTGCAAGCAGGACCGGATTACGATTAATGTGAACTCCAGGCTTTCTACCAAAAATAAGGGTCTAGTATTCAAACAAAATGACAAAACTTTTCGCAATGTGAGGTAAACAGTTACACGCAATGTGAGGTAAACAGCTACACGCAATGTGAGGGAAACAGTTACACGCAATGTGAGGTAAACAGATGCACCCAATGTGAGGTAAACAGTTGCACGCAATGTGAGGTAAACAGATACACGAGGGCGATTTTCATTCAGGACATAAGGCTATAGCCCTGTTAGCCTAAATGTTAATAGAGATCTGGTGTCTATTATGCAACAGGGCCATGATCGGCATTGTTATATTTTGGGTGTGTGTGTGGGGGGGGCATGAAGGGTGCCCACTGGCCATCGGAAAGTTGACATATTGACCTGTCCGACACTGAAGTGTTGAAAATGGTGACTCACGAAGACACCAAATTGACCTGTAAATTTTAGAATAAATTGTTTGGACAAACTTGTTTAAATTAGTAAATCAAACTTGTTTAAATTAGGAATCAAACTTGTTCAAATTAGGAAATCAAACTTTTTCAAATTAGGAATCAAACTTGTTCAAATTAGGAATCAAACTTGTTTAAATTAGGAAATCAAACTTGTTTAAATTAGGAAATCAAACTTGTTCAAATTAGGAAATCAAACTTGTTCAAATTAGGAATCAGACTTGTTTAAAACATGATATCAGGGTCGTCTTAATGCATTATAGGGTTATTGATTATATCTAGAATAATCTCCTATAGTACTCGTCTTTTCATTTACATGATACACAAACATGTAGTCAGACTTAGCAATACGCAAGGCCTCGGGGGAATGTCATAGGCTAGGTGGAACGCCGTAAGTTATATATATATACGCCATCTCCATATGCTGGGGAATCCCTTTAGTGGCGGTGCCTGCGGCGTTTGCCCTATTCGCGACCCCCCCTCCCCCAACCAAAAGCTGCCACAGGCAGTTGAATCTAGGATTATAAAAGCAGGAACTTTTTACCGGGACACAAAACTGAAGCTGAGACCGGTTGAGGGAATTTCCGAAGTTCAAACGTGCTGGTTGACTTATGATAAAGGCGCCATACCATTTAATTATTATATTGCACGCATACAAGATTTAATATGCTAATTTTCATCATAGTTAATTAAAATGTGTTACTTGGCTTCACTTTTCTTTTTCTTATTAAGAAATGTTTATGAATTTTCTTGTGATTTTTTGTCTACAGACTACAGGATATGATATACTTTGATGAGGCAGTTTTTATTATAGAGAATTTGCTGTCATGGCAACAGGTTGTAAACAATGTAAAGTGGTCCATATAATGTCTCGAACTGTGTTGTCAAGGATGCACGGTTACAGAGAAATGATGTCATGTTCTCAAATGGGAATTAAATGCATTTCAAGTGACCGGTTGGGTGAACTAATTGACGAGTTCTCCCCATGAAGACGTGACAGGATAATAACCGCGCCAGAATTTTAAAATCCCCGAGGCTGTAGTCGAGGATTATAAATTAAAAGACAAGATAGCGAGGATATTGTAAAAGCAGGAGTGTGTTGCTTTTCGGGTTGTGTTTTCAGTGTCGCGGAACCATCTCTCTGACCCAAATGAGGGTCAAGGTCTTTGAAATTGTGCTGACCAACAATGAGGCGGTGTTCTACTCTGGGCAGACGATCCAAGGTCACGTGATTTTGGAACTGGAAAAAAGCGTTAAAGTGAATGGTGAGTATTTTTTTTTTTGTATAGTACATTTAAAAGCGACCTACACTAACTTTTCCCTGTTTCAAATCCTTCTCACAGACCAGCAACACACACACCCAAATAGCCACGTGGTGTTCTATGATCCTGTCTCGCAAACTAACGGTAGTTGACCATTCAAACTGTTGTTCAGTCTTGCGTGCAAAACAATTACATACACACATTACCGTACGCACTCACACACACACGCACAGTCACTCTATGACACTCACCCCACCTTAAAAAACAACATCAATATATCACTCCTCAATTACTCCACAAGCTTAGAACACACCACCTACCTCAACAATAGCTGGTCATCAACTCCTAGTACACATGTTCAGTTGTTCACTCCTTCACTTACACACACCCATACGTGACCCTTGATCTCATTGTATTACCAAATCAACCACTGATTCTCTTCCCTGACCATTGGTACTATTGTGCACCGTGGTGCTCAATCCTATACACACACACATACACAGTCACTCTGTTGAAGGACTTATGATAGTTTCTGGGACATCTAATAGTTTCAAAGTTTCTGGGACATTTAATAGTTTCAAAGTTTCTGGGACATCTAATAGTTTCAAAGTTTCTGGGATATCTGATAGTTTCTGGAACATCTAATAGTTTCAAAGTTTCTTGGACATCTAATAGTTTCAAAGTTTCTGGGATACCTGATAATTTCTGGGACATCTAATAGTTTCAAAGTTTCTGGGACATCTAATAGTTTCAAAGTTTCTGGGATATCTGATAGTTTCTGGGACATCTAATAGTTTCAAAGTTGCAGGGATATCTAATAGTTTTTGTGACATTTAATAGTTTCAAAGTTTCAGGGACATCTAATAGTTTCAAAGTTTCTGGGATGTCTGATAGTTTCAGGAACATCTAATAGTTTCAAAGTTTCTGGGATATCTGATAATTTCTGAGTTTCTAGGATATGATAGTTTCTGGAAAACTTGGACATTTGATAGTTTCTCTGTCCAAAACAGTGACAATCTAATAGGGACTGAAGGCGCCGAATGAAATCCATCCCTGTTTACATTCTTCAAGGCGGGATCATGGCTAAAATAGCGATCACACCATCCTACCGGATAGACACCCATCGAATGTTACTGGCCTTGACCTTCTCCAGTCAGTGGCGTACCTAGGGGGGGGGGCGGTGGGTGCGGTCCGCACTGGGCGGCACTTTTTATTACTTTTTAGGGGGGGGGCGGCAAAAATGTATAGATTAAATTGAAATACCTAAATGAGAGGGCGGCAAAATCGTCTTCCGCCCTGAGCGGCCGATACCCACGCTACGCCACTGTCTCCAGTGAGTCCATGTTGTATTTTTCAAGTGGGATATAGTGACGGCTTAATCTAATTACGTTTACCCACCCACCTTTAATCTGCTTATGTGAACATAAGCTGTGGGGTGGGGGGATATGTATTATATAAGTGAAGCTTAGTCTCAGAGGAGATTAGTGTAAGATGATTGACCGGGAGATTAAAACTCTTTTTTTTTAAGTTTAGTTTGAAATCGAACCTTTTGAAGGTTTAAGCTTACACTGTCAATCTGTTCAATGTTTATTGCTGGTGAATTGAAATCATGTTTCTGAATATTAGTTACGTAATTCTTGTTGCACACACTTTATTTACCATATTGAAGTAACTTTATATACGGAATGATAGACACGTGGGTTCAACATCTACACTAATACTTTTATTTATAACTACTAATTCACTTAACATTAAATCTACAACTAAACTAAGCTAAACTAATAAATCCAGATGGAGAAATCACTACAGGCGACAAGCGAGTTGACGAGTTACGTTTAGGTAACGAACTCGTTGTTCTAAAAATAACTACCTAACTGCTAAGTAACTATTGCCCACTTTTTCTCTGATCACTACTTATATCCAACGTCCGAAGAAGATCCCCGCCCCCCCCCTTTTTCAAACCAGGTCACGTGACTGGTCTCTGCACGCTAGTGCCGGTTGAGGAGGGGAGGGGGGAGCGACAGGTGTTTCATCCCCCCCCCATCCCATCTCTTTATTTTACACACCTGTCCAGGTGATAAAATGGCGCAGAGTCGTGGGTCAGCATGATTATATTATATACTGCTTATTAAATGCTACATTTACCTTGTTACTGACTTCTAATTACACACTATATTTACCATCTTATAACTGGCATGTACAAGTGCCCTCTCTCTCTCTCTCTCTCTCTCTCTCTCTCTCTCTCTCTCTCTGTCATTCATACAACTTTGGACCCAAAACAAGTGTATCTCACACAATCACCTCCACCCATTCATTACCCCTCCCTCCCCCCAACTGAATTATATTATTTTTTTAAGACGATTTATGGGCCAATAAAAAAAAAGTCAAAGGCTATAAGTCTCTGTTTTAAGTACTTGTAGCTTCTACCTATCAGCCCCCCCAACCCAAATCAGTTTTTATCTTTACACGGTTCACTAAATCAAAAATACCTGCCCTCTGATGCCAGTAGTAAAATATTTTCACACACCGTCTTTTGTTGAGATGGAGAAATACTTCTAGCAGGCTATAAATCTCAGTTGTTCTCCCTCAATTCCCCACACCAGCACCATGCCATGTCATGTTGCTTTCAGTCAAGTTATTGTCATTGCATGGGAGAAACAAAAAATTAACAACAACAACATTGTATATTTCGTTGTAGTGAACCAAAAGGATGGGAAGCAATGCTGTTTATCTTAACTTGACATAGTTTATCCTGACTGTGGCTGAACGTGAATTCCTGAAAAAAAATAAAAAAATAAACACACCCACACGAGGCCACACACAGCCACAGCCAGCCACACAGCACACACCCACAGCTCATTAGCCACAGCAGCCACACAGCCACAGGCCATACGCCACACGCCACACACAGCCATTACATACACAGCGCCAGCCAGCCACATACAGCCACACAGCCACAGCCATGCCACATACAGCCACATGCCAGCCACAGCCACACAGCGCCACAGCCACGCCGCGCCACATGGCCATACAGCCACACACAGCCAGCAGCCACAGCCAGCCAGGCCAGCCAGCCACACACAGCCAGCCACACCACATACACACATGGCCACACGCCCACAGCATAGCCGCGCGCCAGCCATACATGCGCGCGCATTACGCCATGCCATATTATTACCACAGCTACACAGCCATTACATACATGCCACATGGCCAGCCACAGCCACAGCCAGCCAGCTGCCAGCCTGCCAGCCACAGCCACAGCCACACAGCCAGCCACAGCCACATACAGCCACACAGCACAGCCAGCCACACAGCGCACAGCCAGCGCTAGCCAGCTGCCAGCCACAGCACAGCCACACACAGCCACACACACACACGCCACATGCCACATGCCACAGCCACGCCACACAGCCAGCCACACAGCTACAGCCATTAGCCACACAGCCACACACATTACCAGCCACACAGCCACAGCCACACAGCCACACAATAATCAGTGAACACTTCGTGAGATGGATACATGTGTGTCAAATCAGGTGAATACATGATGGACTACACGTACTTCGATTTAAAGAGTAGAGTGATACACAAAAAATGTTCATCATCCATTTCAATGGATATTACGTTGCCTCTGCTCCCAGCAGTGAGCTCGGGCGAGCGCGATCAGGACTTTGCTGATGAAAGTAGGCAGGCCGCCCCTCACCACGTTAATCTGTCGTTGTCGCAATAGTTGCGAGCAACCTGTCCTGTACTCTGTACCACAGTTTGAGACTCGCGGTTCTTAAGGATAGGCAAATTTAATTGACTGGATATAATTGACTGGACATAATTTCTCAGCCGAAAGCGTTTTCTTCTATCTAATTTCTGTTATAATCAAAATTGATAAATCTGATTATGCAACAGCGTCTTGTCTAGGACTGTACAGTTAACTACAGAGCTTCTCACAGCCGGCATTATTAGATTATCAGTCGGTACACAGAAGTCGGCATCGCAGAGTTCATCGTGGCTTCATCATGCTGATAGTACGGCACACAGAGCCTCACACAGAGCACAATGGTATTCATCAGCCGGCACACAGAGTTGTCACAGAAGCTTCTCACAGTCGGCACAGACAGAGCTAATACAGAGCTCATCAGTTGTGAGCACACATCAGTCGTCACATTGTATTATCAGTCGGTTACACAGAGTTTTCATTCATATTATATACCATCAGATTTCATCAGTCGAATATTAGAGTTTCATCATATTGTATACCACAAGAGTTCATTTTAGTCGCAATACTAGACAGAAGAGCTCAATAGAGCTTCATCAGTTGTAGCAATATGGAATAATAGGTAATAAATCCATTCAAAAATATATCATCAGTATCTTCATCGTTATATATTCAGATTGTCGGTAAATCATTGTAAATTTCTATTTGAGTTTTATACATTCAGAATTTTTCAAGATTCGTCGGCATATATATTTTCACAGTCGGCATATACTCATCAGTCGCTATTATATTTCATTTCAACAGTCGGCACATATGGTTCTATCGGCACATTCATCAGTCGGGCACATATTCATCAGTCGGCAACAGAGCTCATCAAGCATATTCTCACAGTCGGCATACAGAGTCATCGTCAGTCACAATATGAGCTCATCACGGGGCAGATAGAATTATCAGCGTAGGCACATACAGTCGGGCACATAGAGCTTCACTCTGTGTGGCACATAATTGGCAAAACAGAGTTTCTAAACAGAAGCCTGTTCAAAGTCGGGCACATGTATTCTTCATCAGCCGGGCAATACTTGCACGCCGGCCGCGAGCCTTATCAGTCGGGTCGTCGGAGAATATCGGTGAGTTCAGGGCACGACTAAAATATCACTCCTTGCTAATTGGTGTTATACTTGCCGGGTGGGTTTGCCGAATTTTTGAATGCCGCCATCACTGTCCTAGACTCCGTTAACAGAGTAACGTCGTAAACATTCTCTATATTTATCTGCACAAACTAAATAAATAAATGTGTCACGTGTTTATGTTTATATTATCATAAAGACTAATAAAAAAGATTGGTGGAGCGGACAACACCCTATTTCAATTTCAAATCTTCGCTATTGTTATGTGTTTCCGCCGGTAAAAAAATAATAATACAAAAGCTTTCCAACAACATTTGGAAAAGAGAGATACAAGAGTGCTACACGACAATGTTTTTAATACATATACAACGTCATTGTTAATGATAATTCTCCGAAGTGAAAAACGCTTTAGCCAATAGCAGTCCTTGTTTGCTCACCACATTAGTCACGACTCTTCATCACAATTACCACCACAAAATTAATAATTATTTCACAGTCACAAACAAAAGGTGTGCATATATCCACTGAGTTCTATATTTAAATATTGAGCCTCGTAGTGAGGGTTCTCTGATTGGCGTGGTTTTCCGTTATTGATATGGATCTGAGTGGGGCGGGAGTTGTTTATTGAATTTTTAGAGGCTGAAATGCTACTGACGCATGAAATCTAAAGTTGACATTTCTATAACTAGCTTTTATTTTTTAATATGGTGCTTTTTTGGTGGGTATCTATTGAGTTTCCCGGTGATTTTCGCCAGCAAGTAAATACCAGTATAGCATGATGGCTGTCTGGTGGCAGGGAAAAATCACATGAGGCAACAACAACTAAACTTGATGTTGTACTCTGGCCTGTAGTGTGTCTCAAAGTGGAACGACAAGAATAACATTCAGTGCAGAGACCATTATAATAGATGTATAATTGAAACCGTTAATACTGATATTATTGGCTATGAGCAGATTCATCACAGATCAGTATATAATGTCTCATTCATATAACTGGCTAGTAGCTATGAGCCCACCAATGAATCAAAGCATATACCCTGGCTAGTAGTTATGAGTTGATTCACCAATGGATCAAGTATAGTAGCTAACTGATTAGTAGCAGGTGAGTCGATCAATCGGATCAGTAACTGGGGTTGTAGTTATGAGTTGATTCACCAATGGATCAATGTTATAATGACAGTTCTGCCATTTAAGATACGGGACCTTTATGTCCAGATATTAGATATTTATACAAATATTCACTATATAAGACTAACGGCCACTGACACATAAACCCAAGTGAGGGCCCTTGGGGTTATAGTTTGTTTAGTTTATACGTAAGGTCCTGCACTGGTCATGAGCTGATTCTTCAGGACTTATTCAGAGATATTCCATTCTATTTTAGATGTCTTTGGGGCGTTCTAAACATTTATGTGTTTCTCTACAGCCATGTATCATAAAAATATCCTTTCTATAAAATCGACTACCATCGACGGTTTCCCTTTCTGTTTGCCCTATTCTTACCCCGAAAAACAAATATGCATTAAATAAACAGTCCGTCCGCCGCGCATGCGCATCTATATTGACCCCGAAAAAATACGGAGTCCCGTTCCTTGGGAACTGTAGGCCACTTCCTTTAAATAGTTTTCACCCGGAAATATTCCTAGTTTCACCGGACTCCAGGTCGACGTCGGGCCCCACACCTCCAGGTTCCATCGTCGCCGATGCCGGGGGTCGGCGTTGGTGCTTGTTTTCGGCGACGCTGGGGCGGTTTGTATTCATCCATAGTCGCCGTCATAGTTATGCTACAGAAAATAGAAAAAGTTTACGACGCTCCATATTGGATACAAAATACGCATACACACGCGCAACCGATGCAAGGGCCGTGTGGGTCCACCCTACCAACTTCAATTCGGTTGTTTTCCCCTGCAGATCTGTCGATCTGAAACTTGGCTGACTTCCGGTACGGATTTTCAGGACCAGGCGTCCTCTATGTAGGTCCGCGGCGTTCCATTACGGCGACCCATCGTCGGGGATGCCGGTCTCACCGCCCCAATAGGTGCCTATGTGATCTACATACGAAGTATCTACTGAAAGTACTACATTTTGGAGTACTTGCATCTGTACCCGCACTTTGTTATGTTTCACATGTAGGAGTCATGCAATTATAAAAATTGTATATTTTTGTACTCGTAATGTGATTTTGAGTAATCGTTTTGGTAATTTTGCATGCTGGTAATCAGTATGTAACTAATACTTTACAAAATGTGTACTTGCTATGACAGATGGCGTGTCATATATTTGTCTTCTGAATTTCTCTCAAGTCTGGCACGGACAGCAGAAAATGGAGGCTAAAAAATCTTTGCAGCGATTTTTATCAGGCCACGTTAACCGTATTGTCAAAACAAATCACCCAGGATAGTAAGCACAACACACTACAACAAATACATTTTGAAAAAATAACTACACAATACACATTACACACACAAATACATTACACACACACACACAAACAGTTTTAAAGTGCATATGCAGAAATATCTTTCTACGTGACAATAAAATTTTTTATAAGCGTATAGTCAAAATAGTTGGCAACAATTTAAGTTGTTATATGAGACTTGCTCTATCCATGTATACCTAACTTATCTAGAACAACTCTATATATCAGGCGTATCCCATGCTAATGTTGTGTGGGAAGTGATATTTATATATAATTTCCCCTTTTTTTTTTCATGAAGTGATGGCGGATACAGTGTTACCGTGAATATCTGCTAAAGTAACGCGGGTACTTAGCATTTGGTACTAGTGACCGAGGATACCTGCTAGTGACCGAGGATTACCTAACAGTGATTCCAGATACTCTAATAGCTTTATATTTCGCTCCAGCTAAGTGACTGAGGAGGATTCCAGATTTAATAAGTGACCGATTTATAGTGACCGAGGATTACTCTAATAATTTACTGCAGATACAGTAATTTGATAATTTAGCAGATACTCTAATCTGCGACAGCAGATACCTAGTAAGTGATCGATAACTTTTCAGTCTAGTTATAACAATTGCACGGCCCATTTAAATTTCGAATGCCGAACAGTTTATCCGGGCCGCAACCTTATCATGACATGAGTTCAATTATATTAGTTCATGCCACCCATACTCCATTAGTTCATTTGATTATCAATTTTACTTTAGCCCATGTCATCACTCCACATATTCCAATTCATACTTGTTCATGCACATTCATTAATACCTATTACTAGCCTGTCATCACTCCACATTATTCACTCCATTTGCCCATATCATCATTCCACTATCCATGTTAACACTTCATTTATTTGCTTTTTGATTTACAACGGCCTGCTCATCAAAGAGCTTATTCCCTGTCTATACACGTCTAAATTTTTAGCGCTAAGGACTTTGCGAAATACATTTGTGGAACACTTTGTGAGCAATAACTTCGAAAAGTTTGTGGGAAATTTATTATTCCGCTCCTTTGAGTTTTCAAAGTATTAAATTATTGCAGGCGTAGATTATACGATAGACGGGGGAGTGGTTTTATTATTGATAGGATCATTTTATTTGATGATTATATTACTGATATTAATCATTTTATTGATGACTTATTATTATGCTTAGCTGTGGTACGTGATTTTTGTTTTTTTAAATACATCACGTTATTCACTGATATAGAATGAACTTCGCAGGCCGTTATGCTACAAGGAATTATAATGGTTCATTTGTTTACTAACCATTATATATAATGTAACTATTAAATCCCAAATTTCCACAATACACTATATCATATATCTGTTTAATTTTAATTGACAGATAAATGACATCGCTTGAGGTGAAAGGAGTATCAAATAAAGGTTAGTCTAGATATGGTCATTTAAATAGTTATTATAGGCTAGTCTGATATGAAGGGTTCTATATAGGTTGTCTTGAGGTTTAAATACATTATAGTTACTCTAGATATGAAGGGCCTAAATACATATAGCGCAGTCTAGATATGAAGGATTTAAATACAGAGAGTTAGTTCAGATCTCATGAAGGGTTTAAATACATATAGCTTTGCCTGTGATGAAGGGCCTAAATACTAGATACGAAGGACGAAATACAATATTAAAGTTAATTCAGATAGCGAAGGGTTTAAATACATATATCGTTGTTCCAGAGAAGCGGCTAAAATGTAGGTTGGGCTAAGTATGTTTTATTGTCGTATTTATACAGACTTTTATTGAGAGAGTTGATCGGATGATATTCTTACTTTTTGATTCAGCTAAGACAAAGATAACTCACACAGCAATTCAATTTCTCAAAAAGATTATCGTTCTTCGTAATTCCTTTAATTTCTCTCCTCACTACAAATATTTTCAATGATCGGTCGAATGAGTTATTGGTCATTAATATTGTTGATTTATTAATCTTAGTTTCATAGTCAACGGGTATATCCAGACACTGTTCCGATACCGGACGAAATCACATTCCGTGCAAATGAGCTATCGTTTGAGATTGATCGTCTCTGGCGCTTTGCGACGAGGTGAGATGCGTGAACGATCGACTCGACTGATGCGATCGAGGCACAGTGAGCGGTGGCGTGGACACGGTGCTTGCCACAAGGGCAACAATGTATATTTATTGCTAAAATATTATGATAGCTTTCGAGAATTAATAACGGAGCACTTGTTTTTAACTAGATTGTTTTTGCCGAGTGAGGTGAATGACTAGTTTTGTCGAGTTGAGTAGAAGAATGATGCTTTGCCGAAAATATAGTGGTGAATGACATTTTTGGCCGAGTGAAAAGGATTATTTTGGCCGAGGAGGCGGTGGTGAATGGACATTTTGGCCGAGTGAGGTGGTGTGAATGGACATTTTGGCCGAGTGAGGTGGTGTGAATGGACATAAAAATGTTCTATTATCGGAACATATTAAAAATCATAAATCGGGTCTTTGATAGTATCGGTCGTACTCAAACACTTCTGTTCAGGAAATCCATAAAGGGAATGCGACACGCCTAGTCCACCATTTATTGAATGACAGAAGCAATAACAGGATAACGATTTGTTGTGGGTCCATACAAGATGTTTAAGTAATGATGTCAGTGATCGCATGTGCAAGTTCCTCTACTCTAACGGGCCATCAAAGCATTTAGTGCAACTAACTGCCCTTATAACCCAGCATATGAAGGGGGATTGTGTGGTCAAAAATTCTCACTTATTTCCTCTCAGGTACCCAGTTGTGCTGGGTGGATTTTCACCCCATTTTCCTATAACTGAGATCGAACCTACTAGGTCGACAGACGATTGTCCACACCACCCGCCGATCTGTCCCACCATCGTATGCGGCGGTAACGAAGTTCGCCGATTAACTATCTAGCATTTGCAGCGAAACAAGTAGAAAGCGATGGGAATCGCTTAATACTTGACAAGTGTTTGAGGTTGCTTACTGTATTTATTGTAGTGGTCCTGTTAAACCGATACAAGTAATAAAACGTTCTAAACTTTGGTGTCTTTACTTCTGTAATAAAGTTAATAATAGCAAGAAATAATGTTCAGGTATTTTCTATCGTACACGCTCTCTTTAAAATAAAAAATACAATCATTTGTTTATGTTAATGTGGGTTATATCATGGTAAGAGGTTGTAATGTACAGGTGTATCATTTGCTCTATGTTGTAATGTGTTGGTGGTGTGTATCATTTGTTTATATGTACTGTACAGGTGTGTATCATTTTGTTTATGTTAAATACAGGTGTGTATCCTTGTTTATGTTGTAATGTTAGGTGTGTATTTATGTTGTCACGTACAGGTGTGTATCATTTCCATGTTGTGGTCGTACAGGTGCGTATCGGTTTGCGCCATGTTGTACAGATGTAAAATATTTGCCTTATGTTGCAAAGTGCTAGGTGTATCCTCTATGTTGCACGTTGCAGTGTATCATTTGTTTATACAATACGTTGTGGGTGTTGTATCATTTTTGTCTACGTGGTTGTAGTGTGTATCATTTTATGTTGTCACAAAATAGGTATCATTGTTTATGTTGTCACGTACAGGTAGTGTATCATTTGCTTATGTTGTCACGTACAGTGTAATCATTTGTTTATGTTGTCACGTTGCGTGCTTGCCAATACGCGTGTGTATCATTTGTTTATGTTGTCAGGCCGCAGTTGTAAAGTGTATCATTTGTTTATGTTGTAATGTTATGTAACGCCTACACAAAAAATGTACAGGCGTTTGTTTTATACAATGTGCAGGCGTGTACACTTGCCTATGTTGTACAGGCGTGTATGTTTCATGTTGTGGTCAGCAGTTTAAATCATTTTATAATAGCCCACAAATCGAGAACCAGCGGAATTATTACTGGTAGCCTGCCAACAGTATCAAGATAAATAATAATAAGGATAGAATAACCGTTAGCAGGTCACTTAGGAATGAATATCTGCTCATTTATCTATTTATTCACACCTGTGGTGTTTCCTTATTTTACTGCACATTTTTGCCTTTTTTTAAATACGTCAGGTAAGTAAGAAATAGTTCTAGAAGCTGTATCATATGGACGAAAAACAAACTCTCTGTCTTCAACAAGAAGAGCGAAATGTAAAAAATGCATATCGATCTAAACCCACCGATTGTCGTGAAATACCGAAGAGCTGCATGTGAGACTTCAAAAGAGAGCTTCGCACGATTGTAAGAAGTCACATTAGGCCATATACCTAGAGTTTAGGCCTGTTTTTTTACGCTATGTCCATCGGCCAGTTGTTTATTTGTTGTCTTGGGTTAGTTAAACTTTGATTTTTTGCTTATCATCTTAAGATTTATTTTCATCTTATAATTTTCTGTCGTCACCTCCAACCTAGTATGTTCTGTCAGGACATGTGTAAAAGGCCAGATTTTTTTGTTTTGTACTTTTTGTTTTTTATAAACCTTCAAGACATGAGACTCGCTTCGACACTTCGCCTTATTTCAGCATTTGCTTCCTCTTATGTCTTCTTACTTTCTCTCTCAAATTTTGTACTTAAAGTCTCTTCTCCTCTTATGTGGATTACTAATGATGTTTTTGGTAAAGTATTACATTCACGCCAGTACTGGCAGGCTCAGATCTTTTAAAAATGAGTTAAAAAAGTGGGGTCCTCTTGCAAACTCGGAACATGTCACTCCTTCAAACTTGTGATTTGGCCTGTTTTAAAGTGTAAGTAGGCTGCTATTGACTGGTCAGAATACGAGAAAGTCAGATCAACGAGATACGCAGGTGAGCGAAAATGTCAAATATTTTTGTTTATTTAACTAAAATAAATCTTAAATTCACAAACTTTTACAAACTCTTATATCAAAGTACACCATTGTATTGTTATTAGCCGGGACGGAGCCGGTCGTGCAGCTCGACTGCCGACCCGAAGCAGTAGTTCGATCTCCCGGTAGCTGGGACACTCAGGCTCATGGCGCTGCTGTAGCTTCTCTCCCGTGGTGCCATTGCACCAGTCGGCTACGCGGGGATGAAGAAGGGATCCCATTAGTGGTTTGATCTCACTTACAGGGACTTCACACAACATATGCCGACTCCACATGCAAGAGAGAGAAGTGTATTGTGATATTAGCGCCAACCTCTTTCCATGTTAATTCTAAGGATACATTTCTAGTAGTTTTTTTATATGGGAAGTTCTGAATGGATGGATAATCGACGAAAAAAGACATTCAAATCATAGTCGACCAAACGAAGACGCCAAATATAAGACTTTGCGGAAAAAAGAAAAAGTAATTGCGAGGTAGTCGAATGCAAGGTTAGATTTTTTTTCTGTGCAGCAGTTATAGTTCCTGTTTGTCGTAAAAAAACAAGCTTTGTTATGCAATATTTTCTTTGTAGTTGATTTGGCTTCACACTTTAAAAACAAACCAAAAGCTTTTATTCTTTTACACGTATCCATTGAGGATGCTTTTACTAATTATTTTTTTCTTAATACTAGTTGCCTGCGGCGAGACGAAATGTGTGATATATTTCAGCGCGTTAACAATCAGTCTAAAGGACATGAACAGATTATTGTACAAAATACATTTGGAGTAGGGACACCTAATAATACTATCAAATAAAAAGTTCATATGTTAAATAGTTCTCTCCCAAGAAAATAATCCTTCATCCATAGTAAACATAAACAACAACTCTAAAATCATATTCTTCATAATATTTTAATGGACTCCTTTCCAAATACATTCATTTCAATGTTTTATGATGTTCATTTTAAGTGTAGTTTTAAAAAAAGAGACGTGAAAGTGAGCGCTTGTTAAGCAAAACGCCGCGTTTTATCAGGTGGAAGTTTATTTGTTGTTATACACATCGGGCATAAAGACAGCCACTTCAAATAGAAAAATTGCCGACCATCAATTGGTAACTTGCCATTTTTGGGGCTTCGCCCCCGTCTATGATTATTTGTGATATTTTTTGACGCTCGCTTGGTCCCGAGAAAGAATCGCTGTGTAGCTTTTAGCTGACCTTCAATTAAAAAACACATTCCATCAATGGTTGAGACGCAGAAAACATTAGGCCTCTTAAAAAGAAAGACATATCAGCTTCAACATTATAGTCTTGCGAGTTCAATGCCGATGTATTTTAGCCGCTACATTTTGACATAAGATAATGTCCCATTATTTAGTTTAAAAAATATTTTGGGGTCCCCCTCCCTCCATGTTCTTCCCCTATCATCAATGGCTAGTTTGCATTGTAAACGGGCCAGTAATATGCCACACCAACCCTTATTCACTCATTCATGCGACGTAACAGTCAAAAAACGAAAAAAGTGACGTTAGCCGTAATAAGGAAATAATTTTACATTAACATATTTTAAAATAAAAACAATCTAAACAATATAAAAATTACATTAGAGAAGAGGTATCCATAATTATGGTTTAAAATTTAAATTATGGAACATGTAACATGAATACATTGAACTGATTCCTTTAAACATTTTTATGATATTTTTCTCATTTAATAACAATTTTGAACACTAGAAATTTTTGTTATGATAATGAGTATATAGTTAGAGACCTATGGAACGAGGATGCTATTACGATTTATTTAAGAGTATCACATAATATTTTGGCATGATATGATTTTGTGGTACCTCTCCTAAAGATCAATTTTATTGATCATATTAAGATTGAGGCGGTCGTAATCAGTATTACATTGCGACAAAATATTTGGCAATTCACGATTTTACCTGCCGTATATGTTATGTGGGGGTGTGGCGCGGTGTTTTTGTCACTCGGCACTAAACATATGAAGCGACTAATGTCATTTTTTGGTAAGTTATGTTGAGATGCTTACTGGCTGGCCAGTTGGTATTGATCATGCATGTTAAGAAGAAAATATAAATCTTCCTCATGGTCTGCCATGTTGATGACAGATGGAAGTCGCGATGACAGAGTGGTAGAACATATGATGTAAAATTTGTATTATAGATATGCTGTAAAATATCATTATGTTTCGTTTATTATTTCTGATCAGCGCTACTAAAGTATTTTTATTGAATCTATTTTATTAAAACAAAGTAGTTGACGCTTTCGTTATTTTAGGCCGGTTTTCTTACGGCAAACCCGAAATTTAGTTTATTCTTAGTAGACATTCACAGCTTGTTTGCTGTGGTGCGCGCGTGTGGGTGCCACAGTTTTATGTTTTTCGTTTTGTAACAAACCAGAAGTTTGGAAGAGCGTCTTGCTGCATGAATATCACTCATCTAAGTTACATCACATTATTGTAGGTGGGCGCTTATCGCATTATGAAAAAATCAGCAATATTTGTATTCGATAAATCCCGGTTTCCGTGAAGGGCAATCGTTTTTAAAGATATTTTGTACCCCCTCTGTAAAAATAGTCGCAAAAAAGTAGTGAGAACCGCTGAATAATCACAATAGTCAATAAGTGAGCAAATCGATTAATAATAAATACTTGAGGTAGGGCCGAAAGACGCGGGTTCAGTCGTCTTATACCAGTAAGCCGCATTGATTTGCGTGACGTGCGCACCGAGAGTACTTTTCAGCAGCTATCGCGTGTGTGTATTGTACACATATAAATCAATCAGATTTTTAATTTGCCGAAATTGGCAAAAAATAAAAAGATGGTAGGCTACTAGTTGAGGAGAAATCCAGTCGGGAGTTAAATTTTACGTGCACCGGTGTTAAATCCACTAGCACTGCATACCAGAAAAATGTTCACGTCTACATTTCAACATTTCACCTACGTATTACTATATACACACCCAGTTAGACTGCGCTAGTTTTGTAAAGGCGGGGAGGGAAAGGAAAAGGTGGGCCGACAATTCCTGGGATGCCGGTGATCCCCGGAACTGAGACCTGCTCGACTCGTTTTGCAGGCTATATCTTGCCGGGGAGAACAAGGACATTTGTAGGCACTCGGTATTTTCTAAATCGAGCTCTGGTTGGGGATAACACCGATTTAAACAGTTAAGATTATTTCATTACGCAACACCCAATAATGAGAGGGAAGGGAAGTGAACTTACTTACACAATATCATTATTACCGAACAGCTTGATAAGTTGACTAAGGGGAAGCACCATCTGGTTGTTAAGTCATATGCCTTCTGCCTTTCATTTTTCATCAATCCATTTTATCTGCTGAATATCACTGGCTATAGACGAAGTAGCGGAGAAAGCTAGCGTTTCAGTTAAAATGGCTGTTTTCTGTAGTTTTTGTTAGTAGTGTAGTGTAACTACACCTAACACTATTTCATATTTGCGCATTTCTTGAGATGTTGCTGAAAAAAACGTTGGTTGATCACAATTTAAAAGGATTATTCTTTCTAATTTGTTACTATAAAACTATCGTAAACTATTCGACTAAATCACAGCGTTTCTGCTCTTTAATTTCCGAACAAAACACAAAAAATACAATGCGTGAAAAATCAACAAACAAATGGCGGCACCCAAAAAGCAAGCAAAAACAAAACAAAAAATCAACATGGTACTAAACCATTATCCCAATATATAGCTGCACTGAACATTGATTCCAAAGATGCGTTTCATTTTGTTTTTCAAATATATATATATATATATATATATATATATATATATATATATATATATATATATATATATATGAACCACCTGTGAGTAAATCCCGCACTCGTTACATGGAATTTAGTTAGTTATTATTATTGGTTGCCAAATCAGGATCACAATCTTAGACAAAGGTCCAATGATCGCAGTTTCTAGTCAAAGAAATCCCATTACCTATAATTACGCCTAGTCCTCACTGTTTGTGCAAATTTTTTACGTAAACCTATAACACTCCACTGCTGCAACGATTCGCCCCCTCAAATAGCTCATCAGCTGCTTGTAGGAAGCCATAGATCGCGGTGACATTCAGGTGACTATTGGATGATGCGTATGTGTGTGTGTGTGTGTGTATGCGCAGTAGTTTGCTGAATTTTAATGTATGGATGTATTATTTATAACATTTTTACGCAACTGTACTTCAACAAAGTAAATAATTGTTATGCAAGGAGGTTTTTTTGTTAACGTTTTCGAAAGCAATGCAATTATTCATCAAACTCACAAAAAATGGTAAACAACTCTATATTGAGGAACTGCCTGAAATGTCGTTACAAGATTTGCCAAACTTCTAACCCTGCAAACTGGCAACTTCAAATTTCAGTGTATTATTTTTTTGTCTTGTCAGCGTTTAGGATTTATTATTAAATGCGTGTTTGTGTATGCGTGTGTGTGCGCAGGAAAATACACATATGTTAAAACTGGCCGGTTTTGACACTGTATGCACGTAATTATTGGCCCTCAGTCGCATAATCCTATTAAAAGCACCAATTATTCATTTATTTGTGAAGCTGTTTAGAACTGTTTTGACTGCTACATTGATAAAATATTCAACGAGACAGCAACCTTCGCATTCTTGCATGCCTCTTGTTCCACAATTTATATGTATTTTGCGTTTCTTATCCTGTCTGGACTAGTTACGAAAATAATAATTCGCTCTTGAAGCTAAACAATCTCAAAATGTCTTCCGCAGATTACACCTGTTTCAGTTTTTCCAAAAAAAATAGGGAACGCAACAGCTAGACTATTAAAATTCAGTGATATACTCAATATATTAAGTCGTAAAAGGGCAAGAAAAAGCAATGCCTATTTTCTGAATGGTCATGCTTGCCTCGCCCCGTTTCTCTTCTTCTTTATTTGACTGATCTCGTCGACTTCGAGAACTATTTAACTAAATCGGCGTAAATACGTACTACATTTTTCATCTGTTGCTTACAAGCCCTTTATACCATTCTGAGTAAGTTAATATCATTTCACGATATTACTATCCTCACCTCTCAATAGACATATTATTCGACATATTATAACTTACTTCTATAACGGTCATGTACACCTGTCCTCTCTCCTTTTGAGTCCATTTCACGAAATTGTTATCATTTTTTAGCTTTGTCCTAACTTCTTCTTAAACGCTATATTTATAAACCGTCATTCAAAGATATCCATAAACTTTCTTTTACTTCTCTCTTTCCTCTCTCTTTCTTTGTTAACTTTCCCAATTTTCTTCTTTATTCAATTACTTTTACTCATCTTTCTATATCCTTTTCCAATCTTTTATGGTTTTTTATTCTTCATCTATCTCCATATCCAAGTCTTACCTAACAAAAAGAAGAAAAAATCCCCGAGTATATGTCACATTTAGTTCTTATGGATTGTCCTTTATCTATTTATATAATGTCATATTTTACTTGCTATACACACCGGCTTTTAAACGGCAGACAGCCTGGAATGTAAGCAGAAATTGACTTAATCGATCGGAGTTGTTATCGTCTTTTGACATTTCTTGTCGGAACGACATCTGTCACAGATTTTTTTGTCTTGATTCATTAAAGGACTTCATCTGTTTCGAGGTCAGTTTGATATTATTTTGTCTAATGTTTTTAGATGTCAATAACGAGTGGAGAAGTAAAGAACCAATTCAGATTTTTCGTAATCCGTAATGAAAAATAAACCAAATATATCAGCTGAGCTCAAATGAATAGATTGGAGATGTGGTGGGCACATAGAACGAATGGAACAACAGAGGTCTGTGCTGGCAATATAAAAATTGAAATTTGAAATAAAGAAGACTAAATAGTTTGTTTGAAATGGCGGTGTACTTTCTCTCAGCTCAATAGAGCGGTGAGAGTGGAGGGAGAAGATCACGTAACCGGGGAAAAAGGGAGGTGTTATATGGTAGTCATCTCTAGAGAAGAGAAGGTATATGGTATAGCCAGGGCCCTAAATGGGTTTTATAAAGAGTAGTATGGTAGCCAGCCCGCTGTAGCAGTAGTCAGGCCAAATGCTGTAGACATATAGTGAGGGGTTGTGGGGCCCTAAATGGGTTGTAGAGAGAAGAGGTAGTATTAGAGAAAGTGTAAATCAAATGGTTTGAAAAATTAGTAGTGGAGAATTGTTCTCTGTGTTATAGTATGGTGCCGTGTAGACAGAGAAAAATGTTTTATAAGATGCATCTCATAGCTCTATGACACTTGTTAAATTAAGGAAAAGATCGACAATTACTTAGAAGTTTGATCGTCCATTTGTGGTTGGTAAACAAACAATTTATTTCACACTATCAGAGACTTCCAAAACAGTTTTCTATCGCCCCATAAACACAGAGATGTGCCGAGTTACTTAGTAGTAGTTCCATATCATTTCAGTTTTATGTACTTCTGCCTTTGGTCCGTTTATATGTAGAATCCGTGTGCGGTGCCAAGAACCAAGGTGTTGAGTGGGGATTCTTGCCGTGGTGTAAATACCTGTATTGCTTACACTCCATACACTGTTCGATATGCAATTTTAAATTTTTTTTAGCGACGGCAACCTAAGTAGTTTCTAGCAGCTGCATTCGGCTCATTTATAGACTATAGTTCAGTTTTCATTGAAAATTGAAATGATTTTGTCCGAACTTTTTCACGTTATATATCTAAAGTTTATGGTGTGTAGAATCCTAAGGATATCCGATATATCTTCATTGGGAAAAAATCTTATTTATTTTTTTACGCTTCGCCCCTCTCATTCCCGGGGTCAAACTAAAGCAGAGAATTTGTAGTCATCCATCCTCCATCTTAAACGTTTTTTAATGACCTACTCCTTTGTTATATAAATTACCAACAATGAAGTGCTTTTAAATAGCTCATTAGAATACAGTTTTATATTATAACATTTCACCTAAGATAATATTTACTAACATCTCATCTGTTATCTCTCTCTCTCTCTGTGTTGCAAATTTATGTTTATAACATTAATTTCTTTACCAAACAAAAGCATTTCTTTTTTTTATTTCAAATATTTTCCTCCCCACCTTCTAAAAAGAGAAATCACTATTTTCGCCCCACTTTTCTCATCCTCGAGGCATTATGTACAATCACAGCTATCAAGAAATTTATTTTGAAATGGATCAATGTAATGAAAGAAGCCTGAACAGTTTTGTTTTCCCATACTGAACGTTACATCGAAAACAGCTCGGCATTTGCCGAAGAAAAGAAGATCAGAAAATACCTGAAACGATAGATCTTTCCACTTGATTTTTGCGTCTCGCATAATCTTGCACGCATTTGGTTGTTGTAATAGCAAAAAGATGCGTGCTGATGCGGAGAATTTTTTCAGTAAAAAATCTCTTAAAAAAATCTTAGTTCTAGGTGGGTAGGTGCGAATGGCTGGCCGAGAAGTGAAATAACGCAGACACATACTCACTTACAAGTCACATCTCAGCCACCCGTAATGGACGAATGGCAACTTTTTTCGATATGTAGCACGCAAATCCTATAGTAAAGGAATGTAGAAAAAGCAGAGGTCCCGACGACTTTTTCAGGCTCCACGAGTCAGAAGATGTGCGAAAACAAGCGTATTCTTGAAAACATTAAAAACGAAAATCGGAGGGGCTCCATGACTTTTGAAAGGTCTAGGGCTTACGATTTATGTAAGATCGGCTCCTTGAGATGCGGAGACTTATTAAATCATTTCTGTCAAATATAATGCACAGATATAATCATGATGCAATTGAATTTTTCGTTTGATAATGGGAACACACTTCTCCGACGGCGGGGCCTTCTTGAGGCTGGGTTTAATTAGACTTCACCATCATGAATATAACCTTGTTATCTGATATCGGTTCGCTTAGAATCAGAGATGGGGTAATTGGCATTTGTTTTAATAAGTACTTATACTCAAAATTTTCGGGAGCGTTCTAGATTCGTACTCCGGGTAGTTTGTATCGCTTCTTGGGTATTTCGTAATTATTTTTACTTGCAGTTTTAAAAACGTAGTTATACTAGATTCATATTGTTCTTGTAAGAACAGTGGAACATCGATACTTACACAGATTCAAAATGTTGTTTTATTTGCCGAACTAGACAAACAAGTTTAAAAGATTCACACTATGTCGGACCATTGAGAATCGACTCTGAGTTGTTGTTGTTTGTTAAGTTTCTTGAAATGTATTAAACCAAATCATTTGTCACTTGGACAAGGCTGAAATAGTATAATGCTTTATTGAATAATAACTGATTCTATTGAGATTCTATTAACGAATCACCAAGGTATTATTAGTGTGCCACCGGGTCGATGTCCGTAGTATCTAGCATGCTTTGCAGCACGCACCGTAGGTTTGACACAAGTGACAACTGTCACTATTATACTTCGTTATGATCGCGCAAAAAATAAAACTCACAAACAACAACTCAACACACTGAAAGCTGATCTCATATTTAAAAATACAAGTTACTAACGCTAACCATGATACCGGGAAAGTGCTTCATTATAGGCCGGATTGCGGTCTCCTCAAGCGCCCCATACCCAGTTGATGTCTATGAAGTTGATCTGCCGCTGATTGATTGATGTTTTAAAGTTAAATAACTTCACTTTTATTTTTTAAATATGGAAAACGGAAAGAAATATTAGATGGTGGACCTGAGTGAGCGAATGAATGGGAGGTGGCGGAGGAAAGAAAGACTGAAAGAGTGGATCGGTCTATTAAAAGTTAGAACTGCCAAGAGGATTACAAAAAATTATAGCGGAGGGCAGACAAATAGAGCAACCGCTGCAGGAACACCGTTTATATATATATAGAGAGAGAGATAACGACAGAGAGCGAGATATAACAACGATTATAGAGAAGCGAGAGAAAGAACGATAGATAACAAAGAGTGAGGAGAGAACGAGAGAGAGAACAATATATTGTATTCATATGTTTTACATCGTTTGTACTGTATCTCGGGGATTTTGGACTTTCAGAAATATTTTTAGCCCAAGGCACACAATAATTTCATATTAAATACCGGATGGGAGGTCTTGACTGCGGGCTTAGTTTCCTTGGTAGAAAACAAAACAAAACAGCAACGTATCAGTGTGAGACAGAAATAAAAAAGAGGAGAATGCGAATATAGATGCTATAACGTCAGTGTATATATATAATATACATAGATAATGAATATGCGGGCGTATTATAACTAGACATTATCTGACATTTCTTTTCTATTGTAGCGGGAGCAAAATGTTTGAAATCGCGGTCGCAATTGGTTCTAAACTGAAAGAGTGTAACCAGTTATTGAGATGAAAGAAGTGTTTTTATGGAAAGTTAATACATTATGTCGTTGAGCCGAGCGAGCCAGATTGCTGGCCGGTTTGAATCGCAAACGGGGTTGTACTCAGCTCCGCCAGTTCTTAAGTGAATCGTTAAACGGGGGTTACAAAAACTCCGTTAAATTTTAAGCGAATCAGCCAAATGGGTTATTTAACCGCAAATCTTTAAGTGAATCGTTAAACGGGGCGTTTAGTCCCGCTGTTCTTATCATTTACAAAAAAAGTTTTTCAAGGAGTTAAAAAATAATGATGCCGCAAAGAAACCGCATTTATCTATTTGTATTGGCTGAAACAGCACATTCAAAATCCAATTACACCGAAGGGGATTCAGATCAAAGCTCATGTGAACATGCACCGAGTATATCTATATCTCTCTCTCTCTCTCTCTCTCTCTCCTCTCTTCTCTCTCACTGAATCCTCTCAGTGGGCTGAGACTTAAATCCCCAAAAGCCCGTGAGACAAAATGCTGCGTCTTCCTCAACATCCGCACACTGCCAAAGGCAGATGGCCGGGCGTTTCCGGACTGGTCCATTCCTGCAACCGCCAGCCCCGCCACTGCAAGCAGATGACCACGGCTTACCTCTGCAGTGTCGGCAAATCGGAATCAATCCCAACCAGAGACGGACAGCGGACGCGTTGCGCTAGCGTACGCAGATCACTTTTCCGAATCTCGATCGAATGATTAGCGGATATTGTGGATGATTTGATTTTCTGCGCCTGTTCATAATAATTTAGTTTTAATAGATTAATTTTTATTAGTCGTAAACTTTTTGCCACGGAATTCGAAAATAAACAACAAATGCGTTTCTTGAAGAATAAACAAGGAGAGATGTAAATCAGGGATGATAACATTAATACAAACATCTAAAAAATTTCAGCCATTTAAACAGTTAAATTTCAGCAATGGGACGCGATTGCAAACTGTTAAAGATTCTGCGGACGCGGATCATTGATAGGCCCACGGACGGACGCGGATGCTAACTCAAAGATCCGCATACTCCAACCTCCCAAGTACGCATCTAAAGGACAATGTCTGTACACGAGTCCGAGTTAGAGCATTCTATTCATTCTAAGTTATTTGGTTCTGCGCTTACGGTGGGGAATTAAGTACAGACCGACTCAGCAATCGTCTGCTCTTTTTTCCGCTGGTATACGCAATCGTCCGGACGGAAAGTCATGAGGGCCGGGATAGCAGGTTCGCGAGTGTCCGTCTTCACTCGGCCACGGAGTGTGACAAGACTGACGTCGCTTCAACCGTTGCTCACGAAAAAAGGCGAGTTGGAGGAAGGGACTTATGCAGAGTAGCGGTGTATGCGCACCCTGCCTCAAAGGGACACCCTCACCTAACTTTATAAACGTAAACAAACTGTTAGCCTTTATTTTCTTCTTTCCGAGCATATTTCGAGCTGCATCATACACATAAACGGCTATCTCTCCTTTTTTCTCTCGATTTGTCGTTTTCCATTCTTCGTGACTTGTCGCTTTCCATTCTGCGATTCTGTCGTCTTATTCTAGCACTTGTCGCTTCCATTCTTAAGTGACTTGTCGTTTAATTTGTGACTTGTCGTTTAGTGACTTGTCGTTTATTCTAGTGACTGGTCTTGCAATAGCTGGCTGTCGACATGTGACCTATTCATCGCTATTTTCTGATTTATCTCGCTACTTAATGCCAACCGACGCCTGCCATAGGTAGTGTGGAGAGAGAGAGCAATGATAAATGGGGGACGGGAGAAAAGGAATCATCAGTATGATACATTAGACAAACGGATGGTAAAAAGTACGCGGGTTGACTCTATGTAGTCGTCAATAGATATGAATAATTAATCAATGTAAGAATATTTTCAATTATTTAAATCCATTCTCTTTATACTTTTTATCTGGTGTGTTAGAAAATATCAACCGGCTGTTTATTGTTTAAAATGCTTGAGAATCACCGATATTAGTTGTGTTAGCCTGATGCTTTTGTAGTCATTGCTACGTCTGTATTTCTTTGAGTTTTTGTTTAACGTTTTCTCGCTGTGTTATTTGAACTTGTTCAAGATTAATTGTTGATACATTGATATCATGGCTGTTTCTAGCATGTCGAGCTTTGTGAAAAACACCGGAGTTTGGGGAGGGGGGCCACAGTGCGAGTTCATGGTCAATCTTCCTGCTCACTGACATATGGGTTTTAGGGTAGATATTATAGAGTCGCATGCGGCTCTTTCACGTAGTTGCGACTCTTCGATGTCACCAGTTCTCCAGCAAATGAGCCATAATGATTATTTTATATAGTCTATTCTGTCAGTCTACCATAATATTGAAAGAACAATTTATGGTTTTCCTTAAAAACTGAAGAAACTGTAAAATATCAATTATCCCGTTGCCGAGCCCTGAGATATAGTTAGCTGATCCGGGGCGAACAGATAGATAGCGCAGTATATATGTCATGGCAGATATACACACACATAGTTGTGGATTCTGCAATAATAGTTGGCGTGTGATCAAAATGGACGAAATGAAAGGACGGAGCGGGGTTAGAGTTGTTTCGTCTCTATTTTTGAAACGGTCGCGTGACTAAATTCTATGTATCAGTTCGACCGACCGGAAGTGGCCTATTTTTCGTTCTAAAAGGGGCGGGGAAGAAGGTTCGAGAGGAAAGTGGCCACGTTTAGCCGTATGGCGGCTTCATTGTTATTGTCGATACATGACGTTACATTCGGCACTGGATTGTTTATTGACACCTATTCATCAAAATCATGCATGTCTATTTCAAATCCGCAGGGAAAGCGTGAATAACAGTTGCTGACGTGATTTTCTACTGTCTGCCCATATATTACATATCTTTCAACCTCTGTATCGGTTATTATTTTCTGTATAATTATCTTCTTTTATGACATCGCTGATTTTTATTTTTATGAAAATGAAACAAGTTTTTCTAATGATTGTAAAATGGCGTGCACTTATTTTGCCAAAGGCCAACGCAACTTAACTGACTGTAATGAGCGGGGAGGAGTTCTCTTGTTGTGGCGGGGTGGAGCTGCATAGTACAGAAAGCCGCCGTTAGAGGCCTGTGGAGTTAAATATTTACTCCCCCCCCCCTTTTTCCTCTCTCCCTCTTCAGATCGATCTGAAAAGTGCATAAACATTTTTAACTAAACATTATGCGGTATATCAATTCCTTTCATCTTATCACGCGTTCTTTATAAATTGCGCTCCAGTTATCACAACCCGGCTTCTTGCCATGATTTCATTCAGTATTTTGCATCTGGATGGCCACTTATAATATCAATTTTTCAAGCATCCATAAATACATAGTAAGAAATGTCTTACATTGCAGTCAATTGTCGGGTCAGTATTAATGATATCAACATACACATAAAATAATGTTTCAATGTAGGTTGTACAGTTACTCACTGCCCTAACTTTTTGTTTTTATTCCGACTATCACTTAGTATTTATTTCTTATACCATTAAAGTCGGCTTCGTTGTCTTCTCCATGATAAAAATTCCAGATGTTTTGATTTTACTAGTTTTCAGTAAAATATATGACGACTAGAGCATATGTCCTTTTATTCATTTAAAATTTCTAAAACAAGAAGTTCTTTGATTAGTATGGTTGGACATTGTTGCGATACGGTACTATATATGAACTACTGACATAAATGTACCGTACTCTCAGGTAGTGGAATATATCCAACGGTTTCGTCTCTAGTTTACAGACTCTAACCATTAGGTTCTCAGTTACTTTATTGCAAGTTCTAACTTCACTGCACAGGCCCTAATTTCACGACAGGCTCTAAATCTTCATTAAAATTCATTACTACTTCGACAGGCTCTAATCTCTCCACAGGGTCTTCTACTATTAGGCCTTAGCCACTCACAAGTCCCGTGGCTCGCCTCACAGTCTCTGGTCCGCCTTAAAGCCATCCAATATCTACCATCTCTGGTTTAGAGGTTGAATTTTTCAGATTTTCGGCGCTCCCTATGTATTTTCGACGGTGCTCAAGCCGCGCACTAATTTTTTGTGGCCAACAATGCAGAAAACAATAACATTTTTCTTAAATTCTTGAATTAAACACAGGCAATTCAGCACACAATCTATCACTTAATAGATTTAATTTCTTGCGAAATTATTAATTCCAATTATTCAATTTTTTACGCCTATATATATGTATGAATTATTTTTTTTTATTATAGGTGGCCAACACATGTATAATAAACCCCACACCTGTGGGTAGTTGCATAATTCCAGAGAGTGACCTTATTTTTTCGTTTACACCATTGACTCATTTGACATATTGGGTCAATCTGAGTGACACCTCCTTTATTTATAGTGCTTTTTCCGTTAATTGCTTAGGTCATCCCAGCCATGACATCCTGTTTTGTTTTCACTGTAGCATCCTTTGGGGACCATCCAACATCTACATTTTTTTTTCAGACTTTACAAAATTGGGGTCAGCTTTATCGTTTTTTTGTTTACTTGGCTTTTTTTTTTTTTTTTAGTTTGGCAGCTTCTCCTATTTATTAGCGCAAAATATTTCGAACCAAGTTATTCAACGGCTAACTGTTTTTGTTGTAAAATTATCTTTTTTTTAAACCTGCATAAAGTCGTAAACTTCTACACCCGCCGCATAGAGACAGGAGATGACCGTAGCGTGCCGCCTTCGGGGGCGGGTCAAGCAATGCGCGGCTGACCTGGGATTCTGAATATAAGACCAGTGGATAGGTCATGTAGCCAGTCTCGCTATATCTTCCGTGGTACTATTTAATTATCGGTTATGGTGAGGATGAAAAGAAGGGCATCATAAAACCATCCCATTGGTGGTTTATAGATCTAAGAGACTCCATCTGACAGGACATACTTCACACAATACAATTACCACTACATCAATCTTTACATTTATGTTGCCAAGACAAATTACTTGAAACAAAGCCGCCAAGATCTTTTGTCAGACAGCTTAAATGCATTGTGTAGCTGTTATAAAACATCAAATTGTAACAGAAATAGTGTGCCTCACTTTCTTCCTCTCTTCCCCCATTTTTCCCCTATTTTTTTATCAACAGTCCGGAACGAAGCAGTGACGGCCACACAGCCGCCTGTTTTCGGGGCGACAGCTTTTTTACAAATGTGCCAACTGACACAATTCACAAAAAGAAAAATACTTTGGGGGATGCGGGCGGGGATGTCCACACTTTACTACACCAAAAACACACCTCCGGGCTCTTCTGTTTCATTTTATTTTAAATTGCTTAGCTTGAGGAGGTTTTACTTTTTTGAAAGTTTTCAGATTGACACCCTGAAAGCATAGAGTGGGCGGATTATTAACTGATGGCGCTGTATTGATTATGAGGCGATTCGTTGATGATATCGATCAACTGATGATATCGGTGACACTGTTTCGAATCCACATACGTGTTCGTCCACAATATGTTGAAGATGTAGTTGATCATTTTTCACTCAGTTTTTTATTATCGAGGAATCTGTGTTGTGCCTTGTTGTCATGGACACGGAGTACTTTTGGCAAGTAAATTTCATGAACAGTAACCCTAGAACCCTCCAAATTACTTTCATTGGTTCACAAGAATTAAATTATAAATAATACAGAGAGTGATCCTATTGCATTCTGGCGACCAGTATTTCAGACCCAGTCTAGAGATAGTTCAGCCGTTGTTGTGGGTCTAGAATCAGCAGAACTCGAGTAAAACTTCCGAACAAATGTCTGAAAAACCGAAGGTAAAAACAAGCAAGTGGTGGGGGGTTGACACCAAACATTTTCTCAAGCTATGACTAAAAAAAGAGTCTTCTAATCCATTAAGGCACGAAGTGAATAGCCTGTTCGTAAATTCGGCATAAGAAGGTTTGTGTAGTTACTCAACGTCCATACCCATTTAAAGTTATGTGACTGATATTCAATAGACCTGAACTATCCTTAATCGCTATCTGTCCCGGAATTTCTCCGGTGGGATATCGAGTACAAATTGCCTCAAAGTTATTATGGAGGCTGCACGAACTAACAGATTTTCCTGCCAAGAGGACACGGCATGTTCACGTCCAGGTACTCACTGCGTGTTCACAATTTCTCCCATTTTCTAAATAAAGTGCTACTCCTATAAACCTATGTTATAGGGTGCTTCCAACATTCGCTTGGGACCTCAAAACCTTTAAGAACGGCGTCGGATTACCATAGTCACCATTTACTCTCAATCATTTGCTGTCTTCTACCATACATATTTGCTCAACTCAATAATTTATGTCGATCGATTTTTTTTTGTTTTTTCGTCAAAAATTTCAAGATGAAAAAACGACCTCTGGAGGGCCACACTTATCCTTCCAGCCATTTGCCAGCGACGGCCATTCGAGGGTCATGGATTCATTCGATACCAAGTGAAGGTCACCATCGAGAGACCGTGGAAGGAAAGATGTATCGGCTGTTTACGGTCATTTGTTCAGTTGACCTCAACAGAGTTTTCAATCATAGATATGACGTAATCTGAGTTTAAAACAAAAAAAATTTAACAGAACACCTCGACAAGATAATAAATAATCCCTTTCCTCTCTCCACCACATATTGCTGTTTTCTTCCTCGAAATCTGCATGATGGAAGACAGTACGTCTCCACCAGGGCTTCCAAGTGGAGAAGTCTCGATAATTGAGAATTTAGTTAGTAGCTCCGCAATGATTTGTCCCTGTTTTCTATTGTGTTGCTCTTTTTTTCACTGTTACCTCAGCCAACATTAAACACAGATGGCTCATCTATTTGGGCCAGCTTCAGTTTCTTGCCACTTGCCCACTCCCCCCGTGTGTGTGGGCGGCCTGCCATCGGGACGCATGTGACTAGAATTAAAAAATCTTGTGATGAGAATTTTTTTTTATAAGTAGTGGGGGAAACTTAAATAAAAAGAATAACATCACCAAAATGCTTTAAAAATTTCACATACACAGAAATCAAATCTTCTCATCTTATTTGAAACTGGTATTAATGTTTCTTTCATTTTCGCAAGCTGTCCGTGCGGAGAAGCAGCCCGTTGTTCAGCCAGGTCCAATCAGCCACTTCAGGCGAGACCACGCTGAAATTTTCCAACCTGTTCGGTGTCGGAACACCAGTGCGGGCTGCTCATGGTGCAGATGAGTTGATTGATTGAGAAACATTGACCTCCAACTACATATATTATCACAGACCTTCTAGTGTAGTCAGTATCTACAAGAATGCTTAGTACCGTCAAATGGTGCTCAGTGGCTAAGAACTCAGCATCTGGCCAGACATTAGTCACTGGGAGAATGCCGCAACATGTCTTCTTATACACGTAGTGAAGAGCACAGTAGCCGTGAAGAGGTTTGCTCAGGGTGTCGCCCCACAAGAGGTGCCGAGCCGTATCGCCCACGTGAAGAGGCAGTAGCCGCGCCCATCAGAAGACTGTTTTATTGAGCCGGCGACACAGCAGACACGCCCAATGTGGTTAGGTTTTTTTCTCGCTCATCGTGTGCAAAGAGTTCTTAGCCGTCCAGAAATTTTACCAGTTGCCCAATAAAAAGATACCAGAAAGTCGCTCAATGAAGTTAGGTTGCTCAATGTGAAGAGGTTTTATTGCAGACGCTTCCAATGTGAAGCACTGAGGACTATTCATTATATTATTTGTCATTGGCGGCTAATGGGGGAAGTCGCGAACTTGACTACATGCAGTGCTTTGATTTAAGAAAAAATTAGGTGTCAAATGATGAAATACATTTCTGCGCTATCTACAAGCACACAGAGAATAATCATATGAAGGCATATGTGTTCTAAACGACATGGGATGGACTCAGAATCGTGTAGAATAATACATAGATCAACTTAAACTTCAGTACAATAAGGCAACATATATGTAATTCAGAACTAAATACTACATAAATCATTCCATGACATGAGGGAAACTGTCATTATTTTTTTAAAAAGGTTAATTCATTTGTCATGTTTTTTAAAGTTCTATCCATTGTGGTTCAATTTTTTTTAATTGCCATTCGTTAATTGACGTTTTCATTATTTTCGAAACAGACACATTTCACACTCCAGCACTAGTAACGCATTCAGTAGCACGAACCTAAAACACACGAAACAGTGACACATGGAAAGACTATTTTATTCTCCCTCCTTTCCTCGTTCATAAAGTTGCGGTATTATTGATGTCAGATATACATTGGGAGGCCAATACATTTTAAGCTATGATATTAATTCATCTTAAATCAGTGTAAATATAGCTTCAAATATACACAACTTTAAACTTGAATTCAGTTTTTTTAAATAATCTTTCAAAAAATAACAAACAGTGTAATTCAACCATCAGTATTATCAAATATTTAACTATCAGTATTTCAAATATTTAACCATCGTATTTCAAATATTTTTAACCATCAGTATTTCTACATTTAACCATCATACTTAATATTTTAATCATCAGCATTAAATATTTAACCATCAGCATTTCAAATATTTAACCATCAGTATTCAAATAACCACCAGTATTTCAAATTATTTAAACCATCAGTAATTTAATATTTAACCATTGCATTTCAAATATTTAACCATCAGTAATTTCTCAAGACTACATAAATTATTATCTTTTCTTTAATATTTTAGTTTACGGTAAACACGATAACATATGTAACTTTGTTTTTTTTGTTATTTTTTGTTGTTTTGTATATCTGTTATTTTCAATCATGTTACATGATATTCTGATTGGAAAATAGTTTCTTCTCAATAAGTTACGCAATAGAGAATGTATCTTTTCTAATCAAATTCTAGTAAAGATAACTGTACCAACCTGTATATGCTTTTATTTCGTGCTTTTAATTTAAAATCAAGTTAATTTTATTTGTATTCGCTTTATGCCCAAGTAGCTAAAGAATTATGCAGGTTAAATCTTGCTTTTTGTAAAGGTATAATAATACCATGATTGCACACTAAATGCTTTCCATTCAGCTTAGCCATATCCTCCGTGTAATGATTACAGTCATTAATTCATCTGTCGACCAGACCAGACTCCAAAACTATCCTGTTTGTTCCATCCTTGGTTAAATACATTAAAGAATATTATGTTTTCTTGAATGGATAAAGTAACCAAATTTGAAATATCATATATAATAATATTCATTTGTGTGCGCTAAATCAAAGTGGAAACAAGAATTAAAAATGTTTATGCCGCCTTTTCTGTGTCTCATTCTTCTTTTAGCATATTTTCAATATTTCTTGTGCCTTAATTATGAAATAATATTAAAAATTAATAATACATATAATATGGCCCAAAATCATTGTGTTACCTATAAGACTAGTAGAAAAATTATTATTCATTGTAAAAAGAATATAACTCAAAACTGAATATTTAGTGTCTAGTCAAATTGCAAAAGAAAAGGAAGAAAAAACAAAAAATGGAGACACTACTTTTTTTTAAAAAAAGAGATATAAAAAAAGTAATAAGACATTGTAGGCAGAGGATAATCCTTTTAAAGTCAGTGAGTTTACACTGATGGTCTGTACTCAATTGTGGTTTATTAGTTGAAAATAACTTAATCAATCATGAATATTCAACTGTGTTTTTACTGATTTCATTTTCACTCTCCTTTGTTTATTTATTCGTATTGATGATGATGATGACCAATAATGCTTTGAGAATGACTACATCCTGTTATGTTGTTTACAACTTTCAAAGTAGTCCACAGTTGTTATAGTAAGTACGTAAACATTTTTGCAAATGTCGACTTTTCTAAATGGGCTAGCACGATGCTGATAACTTGCCAGTTTGCATTACTGATAAACCATATTAAAATATCAATGCATGGTTTATCAGTAATGCAAACTTTGGCAAGTTGTTTTCATTATCAGCATCATTGCTAGCTTATTTAGAAAAGTCATTGCAAGGTTGCAAAACTGACTGCATGCTGCCGTCTTGGTGGGACTACTTGAAAGTTGTAAACAGCATAACAAGGACTGTAGTCATTCTCAAAGGCTGTGTGTTGGTCATCATCATCATCATGCAGATGGAAGCGGCAAACAGAAGAGGGTGAAAATTTTGGCTTCACTGTGTAAATCAGTAAAAAGCACAGTTGAATGTTCATGATACAGTTAAGTTATTTTCAATAATAAGCCACAATTGAGTTTGGAATTTTTTTCATCAGTGTAAACTCACTGACTTTAAAAGGATTATCCTCTCACCTGCAATGTCTTATTACTTTTTTTATACTCCTCTTTTTAAAAAAAAAAAAAAGTAATTCAGTCCTTAAAATTTTTTGTTTTTCTTCCCCTTTTCATTTTACAATTTGACTAGACATATACCGCTGCTAAATATTCAGTTTTGAAGTTATATTCTTTTTACAATGAATAATATTTTTCTACTAGTCTTATCGTCGCCGACGTCAGAGATTTTTCTGTTGTAATAAAAACTACAATGATTTGAATTATATTATATGCTAATTATTAATTTTTAATATTGGGGACTTATACATTTCATAATTAAAGGCACAGAAACTATTGAAAACTGTAGATATTTCAAAAAGAAGAATCGAGACACAGGGGATGACGCCATTTTGAATTCTTGTTTTCCACTTTCGATTTAACGCACACTGGAAATGAATATTATTATATATGATATTTCAAATTTAATTACTTTATCCATTCAAAGCATAATATTTTCTTTAATGTATTTAACAGGATTTTGCTTGGAAATTTTAAACAGGATAGTTTGGAATTTCATGATAAGTCTGATCGACTTGAATAATTAATGACTTTGTAATCATTACACAAGGAGGAATATAACTACTGAATAAGAAGACATTTAATTGCAATGTCATATTATTGCCTTTAAAAGTAAGATTTAACCTGCATAATTGCTTGCTTTACTTGGGCATAAAATACACCTTCTATAGGCAGGCTTAACTGACAAAATTGCACAGAATAAAGCGCCAAAAATTACAGGTTAGTTTGTAATTCAACAGTTATGCTTACTAAAATTTGGTCGAAGATCATTCTCTTGCATGGCAGAGGCCCCCCTGTGGCTCATATGGTGCCCATTACGAGGTGTTGGTGGAGTCATCTGATGCATGGCCAAATAACGGTCAACTGTTGAGCTGAGAGGAACTGTACCAATCAAGATATCTAATGGCACACATAGTTCAAATGCTGGTCCTACTGGAAAAACCCGAAGCTGGATGAAAATAACAAAAAAAAAAACAAAGTTAATACATATGTTTTAATCGGTGTTTACATTATTTATATAAACTTAAAATATTAAAAAGAAAAAGAGTAATAATTTATGTGAGTCTTGTGAAATACTGATGGTTAAATATTTGAAATACTGATGGTTAAATATTAGAAATACTGATGGTTAAATATTTGAAATACTGATGGTTAAATATTTGAAATACTGATGGTTAAATATTTGAAATACTGATGGTTAAATATTTGAAATACTGATGGTTAAATATTAGAAATACTGATGGTTAAATATTAGAAATACTGATGGTTAAATATTTGAAATACTGATGGTTAAATATTTGAAATACTGATGGTTAAATATTTGATATACTGATGGTTAATTACTTGTTTGTTATTTTTGAAAGATATTTAAAAAAAACTGAATTCAAAGAGTTTAAAGTTATTGTATTTGAATATATTTTACACTGATTTAGATGAATTGAAATAATATTTACACTCAACTTAAAATGTATTAACCTCTAATGTATATCTGACATCAATAATACCGCAGCCAATCATATAGGACGGGGGTAAGGGAGGGAGAATAAATGGATCTCCCTCCCATGTGTCACTGTTTCCGTGTTTTAAGGTTCCGTGCTGAATCGTTGCTACCTGTTGGGTGACTGAGCGTGATTTAACTGGAGTGTGAAATGTGGTTGTCTGTTCAGAAATAAATGAAAACATCAATTAACAGATGGCAATTAAAAAAAAAAATTGAACCACAATGAATAATTTTTTTAAAAAACATGACAAATAATTAACCTTTTTTTTTAAAAAAAATAATGACAGTTTCCCTCATAATGTCATGGAAGTATTTATGTAGTATTTTAGTTCTGAATTCTATACTGTGTTGCCTTGTGTACTGAAAGTTTATAGGACTGATCTGTATTGTACCGATTCTGGGTATAAATTCCATCCCTTAACCAATATGCTCGTTTGGGAACACATATGCCTTCATATGTTATTCTCTGTGTGCTTGTAGACTGCGCAGAAGTATTATTTCATCCCCCGGCACTGGTTTTTTCTTAAATCAAGCACTGCATGTGAGTCAAGTTCACTTTTGACTTCCCAACCCAGCCGCCAATGACAAAATAATCACTAATGAATAGTCAGTAAAACCTCTTCACATTGGGCGGCTGCAGTAAAACCTCTTCACATTGGGCGGCTGCAGTAAAACCTCTTCACATTGGGCGGCTGCAGTAAAACATCTTCACATTGGGCAGCTGCAGTAAAACCTCTTCACATTGGGCGGCTGCAGTAAAACCTCTTTACATTGGGCGGCTGCAGTAAAACCTCTTCACATTGGGCGGCTGCAGTAAAACCTCTTCACATTGGGCGGCTGCAGTAAAACATCTTCACATTGGGCAGCTGCAGTAAAACCTCTTCACATTGGGCGGCTGCAGTAAAACCTCTTTACATTGGGCGGCTGCAGTAAAACCTCTTCACATTGGGGCGGCTGCAGTAAAACCTCTTCACATTGGGCGGCTGCAGTATTTATAATAATCATAAGAAGACATGTTTAGCATGTGACAGACTACTTCCCAGTGACTAATATGTCTGGCCAGATTCTCAGCATACCTAATAGGATGCCTAGTTCTTAGCCACTGAACCATTTGACGGTTACCCCAAGCATTCTTACATGTAGATACGACTACACTGAAGGTCTGTGATGTAAGTGTACCGGTTGGAGGTCAATGTTATGTTATTTACACTTCTCAATCAATCAACTCATCTCACCATGAGCAGCTCCACACTGGTGTTGCCAACTTTCCGTCTGGACAGGTTGGAAATTTCAGCATTAATGTACATGGTCTCGCCTGGTACATAGCCCTTGTGACTGAGACTAAGTGAGGCGCTGATTGGACCTGAAATACAACACAGACAACAGAGCTGCTTCTCCTTTTTATTGTGGACAGCTTGCTGTGGAAGTGAAAGAAAACATTAATATGAACCAGTTTCAAATAAGATGAGAAAGAATTTGATTTCACAATGTATGTGAAATTTTTAAAGCATTTTCAATTTTGAGCATATATTTGATGTTATTCTTTTTATTTAAGTTTCCCCCACTACTTTATAAAAAAAAATTCTCCATCTAATTTTACTTAAGATTTTTTTTTTAATTCTAGTCACATGCGTCCCACATTGGCAGGCCGCCCACACACTGTTACAGGTGAGTATGTGTCTTGGGGGGGGGGTGGACAAGTTGGTAGAAACTGTCAAGGCTGGCCCAAGATTAGATGGTGCATCTGCTGTTTAATGATTTGGCCTTGGTGAGCAGTGGCACCGAGAGCCAACACGGGCCCCAGGGCAGGACATCATTGCGGGCCCCTTAATAAAATTCTCAGTGCCGGGGCTTCTCCGGCGGTAAATTGAGCCCTGGTTTATTCTGGAGGCAGCACTGACATCACTTTCCATCATGCAGATTTATTTCGAGGAGAAACGGCTTTGTGTGTGTGGAGGGAGAGGGGGAGTTATTTATTATCTTTGTCAGGTATTCTTTGTTCTGTTAAATTTTTTTTTTTGTTTTAAACTCAGATTACGTCGCTTACATCTGCTGTTGGCTCTCTGTTGAGGTCAACTGGACAAATGACCGTAAACAGCTTTTTAGCCGATACATCTTCCTTCCACGGTCTCTCGATGGTGACCTTCACCCAGTATCGAATGAATCCATATTGACCCTCGAATGAACTAGGGGAAGTCACTGGCAAATGAAACTGGAAAGGATAAGTGTATTGCCCCGCCTCCAGAGTTCGTTTTTCATCTTGAGAATTACCTGACGAAAAAACAAAATAAAAAAAAGTAATCGATCGACATAAATTATTGAATTGAATTGATGCAAACAAAATGTATGTAGAACATGTATACAAATGATTGAAATTGTTTAAATGGTGACTGTGAACATCAATCCAACGCCGTTCTTAAGGTTTTTGGGGTCCCAAGGCAGAGAGTCCACATGTTGAGGCACCCTATAGCATAAGGTTTTATAGGAGTCTGTACTAGAAGAAGGTGGGGGGGGGGTTAGGTAGTGAGGCCCTGGGTGGGTGCCTGGTTTACCACGTGAACGGCTCTGCGTCAATCTCATTGGCGGGAAAATCTCTGTTGAGTTCATTACAGCCTCCACTCATGGCTTTTGGGGCGGGTAGTTGTGCGGTGTAGAGCGCTCGACTGTCCACCGGAGGGGGTCCCGGGTTCGAACCTTAGTGAGAGCGTTGGGATTAGTTCAGGTCCTGGTGAACATCCCCAGTCCACATAACTTTAAATGGGTACATGGGCGTTGGGCTAACTACACAAACCGTTCTTATGCCGAGGTTACTGAAACAGAGGAATTCTTCACTTCATTTGCCCCTTAATGGATTAAGGGAACTTTACTTTTTTTTTTAGTCATAGCTTTAATGAAAAATGATTTTGGTGTCGTTTAATTCAACCCCCCCACCACTTATGTTGTTTTTACCTTCAGTTTCAAACATTTGTTCATACCACTAGGAGTTTTACTCGAAGGTTCTCACTGATTCACTCGATAGACCCACAACAGCAGCTACTGAACTATCGTCTAGACTGGGTCTGAAATACTGGTCGCCAGAATGCAATAGAGATCCTCTCTATTGTGCTATAATTTAATTCTTGTGAACCAATGAAAACAATTTTGGAGGTTCACAAAGTTTACTGTTCATGGGGCCCACTTGCCAAAAGGTCCACATACTCCGTGTCCATGAACAACGGGCACAGCACAGATTCCTTCGATAGGCTCAATAGACTGTCAATAGATCAACACATCTTCAATAGATCAACATATTATTAATAGCAGACGGACACACCAACAATGGATTAAAACAATATCACCGATATCATCAGTTGATCGATGTATCATCAACAGATCACCTCATATCCATACAGCACCATCAGTTATCAATATCCGCCCACCTCTCTTAACTCAAGGTCAAGTCAGTACGAAACTTTTCAAAAAGTAAAACTTCCTCAGCTAACTTAATTTAAAATAAATGAAACAAGAAAAAAAACCCCGAGAACGTGTTTTTAATCAATAGAGTGTAAAATTTATCCCCACCCCATCCCCGTTTCTTTAAAGTATTTTTCTTTGTGAATTATTAACCAGTTAACATTTGTAAAAAAAAGCTGAATGTTACACCCCCCCCCCCCGAAACAGGCAGCTGTGTGACGTCACTTACACGCTTCGTTAGTTTGTTTACACTTCGGAGCTTGCCGGTAAAAAAATAAAGGGAAAAAAATGGGGGGAGAGAGAGAGAGAGAGAGAGGTGGGGCACACTGTTTTCTGTTACAATTTGGTCAACACCGTAACATTTCTATTCAAGTAGCTGCGTCGATATTAAAGATCTTAGCGGCTGACCAAAGTCTTCAGGACTTGACACAATCAACACGGCCGTAGACTCAAGTAGACTGGCCTGGCGAGCGCCGTGTCTGTAAGATTGTCTGTGTGTGTGTGTGTGAAGTGTCCCTGTAAGGATGAGATGGAATCTCTTAGATCCTATAAACCACCAATGGGATGGTTTTTTTTATGATGCCCTTCTTTCATCCTCACCATAACCGATAGTGCAATGACCATGGAGGCACCACGGGAGATATAGCGGAGACTTTGGCCATGACCTGAAATATCCACTGGTCTTCACCGGAGATCGATTCAGGGATCCCCAGGTCGAGCGCATTACCACACGACCATCCGCCCCTGAGAGCGGTACATACTACTGTAGACCAACGTCGTCTCCATAGTCTATCTATGCGGCGGGTTTATAGCCCAAAGTTTGACCGACTTTATGCAGGTTTAAAAAAAAAAAGATAATTTTACAACAAAAACAGTTAACCGTTGAATTAACTTGGTTCGAAATATTTTGCGCTAACTTCTATTTTTCTAGGAGAAACTGCCAAACTAAAAAAAAAAATAATGAAACTCAAAAAAAAAAACGACAAAACATTTGAACGATATTTTTTTTTTATAAACAAAGTCTGAAATAAAATGTAGATGGTGTTGGGATGGTGTTTTTCTTGGAATGCTGCAGTGAAAACAAAAACAGGATGTGTCATGGCGCTGGGACCGACCTGCTGTACCTAAACAATTAACGGAAAAAACTTACTATAAGAATAAGGGAGGTGGGGGTCGCTTCAAGAATTGACCCAGCATGTCAAATGAGTCAAGATGGTCTTAGGCGAAAGAACGGGTCACTCTCACAGGTACATCGCAGCTACCCTGGGTATTGGGGTTTATTAAAAACGTGGAATGCTCCATGTGTAGGGTTGGCGCACACTACATAATAAAAAAAAAATAATTCCTGCACCACATATATAGGCAGCAAGAAATTGAATAATTGGAACAATATTTTCACCAAAGAAGTGGTCATCTGGTAGAGTGATAGATTGTGTACTGAATTGCCCTGTGTTTAATTCAGAACAGAGAAAATGTTATTGTTTTCTGCATTGTTGACCTGGGACACAGTGTCGGCAGTTGGGTAGGGAAGGTAGTGCGGCTGAACCTTGCGTCGAGCTTATGGGGGCGCCGAAATAGTAATCTAGAAAAAAATTCAACCTCTAAACCAGAGATGGGCAAGATGTGGGTGAAGCTAGGGCCTGTGGGTGAAGTTAGGGCCTGTGGGTGAAGCCTGGGACTGTGGGTGAAGCTAGGGCCTGTGGGTGAAGTTAGGGCCTGTGGGTGAAGTTAGGGCCTGTGGGTGAAGTTAGGGCCTGTGGGTGAAGTTAGGGCCTGTGGGTGAAGCTAGAGCCTGTGGGTGAAATTAGGGCCTGTGGGTGAAGTTAGGGCCTGTGGGTGAAGCTGGGGCCTGTGGATGAAGTTAGGGTCTGTGAAGCTAGGGCCTGTGGGTGAAGCTAGGACAATTTAGGCCGTTAGTTTGATATGGCCCTCAGTATACTCCCCTCCGCCCGTTTACTGAGAGTACAATTTACATTTATGTCAGTTCATATAACCACTAAATACATCTGCTCTTGGTCCAGCCCATCTGTCAAAGAACTCTTGTTTTTAGAAATTTTAAGTAGTTATAAAAGGACATATATGCTCTATCGTCATATATTTCACACTGGCTCTAGTAAAATCAAAACATCATGGGTTTTATCGTATTTGTTATGGAGAAGACAGGAAACGAGCCGGCTGATGAAGTAAAAGAATAAATACTAAGTGATGGTCAGTTGCTGTCAAACTGCAGAGAAGAAAGTTAGGGCAGTGAGGCGAATTTGGCTAGCCTGTAAGCCTGGAGCATCCACATTGGAAGCATTATTTTATGTGTATGTTGATATTTCGGTGAAGATTGTTGTCAATACTTGACCCGATAAACAATTGACTGCAGTGTAAAGACATTTCTTATATGCTCTACATTTATGGATGCTTGAAAAATTATTATTATAAGTGGCCATCCCGAGAATGCAAAATGCTGGAATGAAATCATGGCAAGGGCTACAGACAATGATAACAGATAAATGTCTTAGAATTATAATTTATAAAAAAAAGACGCGTGATGCACAAGATGAAGGAATTGACCTTACACCGCACTTAATCCTGAAATGTTTAGTTAAAAATGTTTATGCACTTTTCAGATCGATCTGGGGGGGGGGGGGAGAAAAAAAGGGGGGGGGTAAATATTTTAACTCCCACAGGGCGCTACTCTAGTTAGCAACGGCTCTGCCTACTAGCTTCCCCTTTCCACCCCACCACAACAGGGGAACTCTACTCCCCCCACCAAGCATTACAGTCAGTTAAGTTTACTTACGTTAATTAACCTTTTGGCAAGAATAAGTGCACACCATTCAGAAAATACATTTATTTAAAACTCTGTCTTTCGATTTTACAATCATTAGAAAACTGTTTTCTTAGGCAGACGATTGACCTTTCATAAAAATAAAAATCAGCGGTGTATAAAGAAAGATAATTATACAGAAAATAATAACCATTTTTAAGAGGTTCAGAAGATTATGTAATATATGGGCAGACAGTCAAGAAGAAAATCACGTCAGCTATTTGTTATTCCACGCTTTCCCTGCGAAGGTTTGAAATCTATTGGCTCCATTAGACATGCACTGTTACAATGAATAGGTGTCAATAAACAATCAATCATTGTGCCGGATGTGACGTCATGTGAACCTCGACAATAACAGTAAGCCGCCATACGGCTAAACAACAGCACTTTCCTCTCAGACCTTCTTCCCCACCCCCTTTTAGAACGAAATAAACCACTTCCGGTCAGCGTGAGATTCGGGCTTGATTACATAAGAATTTAGTCACGCGACCCGTTTCAAAAATAGAGACAATTTTCTCTAACTGACCCCTCCCGTCCTTTCATTTCGTCCATTTTGATCACACACGCCAACCCGAAATATGTGTACATGCACAATACATGTGTGTGTATATCTACCATGACATATATACTGCACTTTATCTATCTGTTCACTTGAATCTACCTAGCTAACTACCTATCTCAGGGCTCGGCAACCTTTTGAGATAGTGATATTTTACAATTTTCTCAGTTTTTAAAGAGCCACTCAAATTGTTCTTTCAATATTATGGTATTTGATTAGGAATAGGTATATAAAATATCATTATAATCATTTGCGCATTGAACTGGAAGGCCCCAATTTGACATCGAAAGAGTCGCAACTTTACATTGAAAGAGCCGCATGCGGCTCGCAAGCCTCAGGTTGCCGACCCCTGACCTGTCTAATCAATCTATCTACCTACTTATATGTCAGTGAGCAGAGGTGGCCATGGCTCACGCACGAGTTGAAGAGACCCCCTCCCCCAAACTCCGGTGTTTTTTTTTTCTAAAAACTCGACATGCTTTAGAGAGCAGCACTGTTATCAATGTATCAGCAATTAATGTAACGAGGTTAAATAACAGCGGGGGAAAATCGTTCATTAAGGGCGGCACGAAAACTCAAAAGTACAGACGCCAGCAGCCGACTGTGTCGCATCAGGCCATCTCTGTTACACAGCTTTCTAGTATCCGGTGATTCTCAAACATTTTAAACCCAATAAACAGCCGGTTGTTGTTTTTCACAACACACCAGTAATTGAATAAAAAAGTATAAAAGAAAGAATAGTTTAAATTAATTGAAAATATATTCTTCATTGATTAATTATTCATATCTATTGACGACTCACTTCAAATTAGCCCGCGTACCACACACTTGAAGAACCACTGCTTTACCCATCCATTTGTCTAATGTATCATACTGATGATTCACTTTTCTCCCATCCCCCATTTATATTCTTACTCTCTCTCTCCCTCCCCCCCCCCCTTCCGCACACACATCTAAGCAGAGGCGGATTAAGGCCGGTTGAGGCTAAGGGTGCACATTAGCGAATAAATCAAGAAAAGAAAATGGCGATGGATAGGTCACACTCTTCGACAACCAGCTGACAGTGTTACTAGACCAGTCACTAGAATGGAAGCGACAAGTCACTAGAATGGAAGCGACAAGTCACTAGAATGGAAGCGACAAGTCACTAGAATGGAAGCGACAAGTCACTAGAATGGAAGCGACAAGTCACTAGAATGGAAGCGACAAGTCACGAGAATGGAAGCGACAAGTCACGAGAATGGAAGCGACAAGTCAGGAGAAAAACGAGGAGGCCAAAAGGAAACAAAAGAGACATGGGTGTCATGGTCGCAGCTCAAGAAAACTGCACAAAACATTTTGCTCTTACAGGAGATAAAAGGAAAAAGAAGAAAATAAAAAGGCTAACAGTTTGTTTTACGTTTATAAAGTTAGGTATTGAGGGTCCCTTACACAGTTTGGGGCCCAGGGTGCGCCCGCCGTTACACCCGCCTCTGCATCTAAGTCCCTTCCACCAACTTTTTCTTACTAGGACGGTCCTTACTTTTCGTGAGCAGCGGTTGGGTGACGTCGATGTAATCCTCCGTGGCCGAGTGGTGCCGGACCTCCTTGAACCTGCTTTCTCCCGGCCCCCTCATGACTTGCTCCGTCCAGTGGACGAACGCCTTCCCGTGAAACACCAGCTTGATTCCTGGAGGAAAAAGAAACAGACATTATGTTACTAGTCGGTCTGTACCATTAATTCCCCCACCGGCCCGGGACCAGAGATAACTTAGAATGAATAGAATGCTCTAATTGCTCAGTTTCGTACTGGGCATTGTCCTTTAGATGCGTACTTTGGGAGGTTGGGGCCAGAGGTGTGCGGATCTTGAAATTAAGCATCCGCGTCCGTCCATGGATTTCTATCAATGATCCGCGTCCGCAGAATCTTACAACATTGGTTTGCAGTCAGTCCGCGCGTCCGAATTGCTGAAATTTAGCTGTTTAAATGACTTGAAATTTTTTTAGATGTTTTAACATTAATGTTATCATCCCTGTTTAACATCTCTCCTTGTTTTTTATTCTTCAAAAAGCCACTTTTATTTATTGATTTATTTTCAGATTCAGTGGCAAAAGTTTACGACTAAGTAAAGTATCTATTAAAACTAAATTATTATAGGCAAGGGCGCGAGGATCCGCGTCAGTCCGCGAGTCCGCAACTTAACCATACGAAGCGTCCGCTGTCAGTCCGTGGATTCGGAAAAGTCTGCGGATCTGCGTACGCAAGCAGACGCGTCCGCTGTCCGCTCATCTCTGGTTGGGGCCCAATGTCGATTCCATTTGCCGACACTGCAGAGAGGTTAAGGAAACCGTGGATCATCTGCTATTTTGAGTGCCCAGGGCTGGCGGACCACAGGGTGGACCAGTCCGGAAGCTTGCTGGCCATCTGCCTTTATGGCAGTCTCCAGATGTTGAGAGACACAGCGAGTTTGATCTCACGGGCTTTAAGAGACTTAAGTCTCAGCCCGCAGTTATCACTGAGAGAGTTCAGTGAGAGAGAAAGAGAGAGAGAGAGAAAGAGAGAGAGAGAGAGAGAGAGAGAGAGAGAGAGAGAGATGTAAGATATACTCGGTGCATGTTCACATAGGCTGAGTCTAGTCCCTTCAGTTATAATTAGTTTTGAAATGTCTGTTTCAGCCAATACAAATTAACATAGGTCATGCGGTTTCTTGTAACATCATTATTTTTTTTAACTCCTTGAAGAACTTTTTCTTTTATCAGCCAAGTGACTTAAGAACAGCGGGACTAGTACAGCCCCGTTTAACGATTCACTTAAGAACAGCGGGACTAGTACAGCCCCGTTTAACGATTCACTTAAGAACAGCGGGACTAGTACAGCCCCGTTTAACGATTCACTTAAGAACAGCGGGACTAGTACAGCCCCGTTTAACGATTCAAACCGGCCAGCAATCGGCTCGCTCAACTCAATGATGTTGACATATAATGTATTAACTTTCCATAAAAACACTCTTTTCATCTGCTCTTGGTTCGGCCACTTCTTTCAGATTTAAGAACCAATTGCGGCCCGCGGTTCAAACATTTTGCCCGCCCCTACAATAGAAAATGTCAGATGTCTAGTTAAAGGTTTCGGTGAGATTCTTAAGGTTTAATACGCCCACATATTCACATTGTCTCCCTTTATTTATGTCTCTCTCACACTGATACGTTGCGCGCCTACATATTCACATTCTCTCCTTTTATTTCTGTCTCTCACACTGATACGTTGCTTGTTTTGTTTTGTTTTCTACCAAGGAGAGCACCTAGGGACCCACAGTCAAAAGGCCCCCTCCATCCAGTATTTGTATGAGGGTATTGATGCCTTGGGCCCCAAAATATTTCTGAAAGTCTCTGCCGAGGGCCCCGAGATACATACAAACGACTCTGTAAACATGAATACAATATATTGTTCTCTCTCTCGTTCTCTCCTCTCTTTTGTTATATCTATCGTTCTTTCTCTCTCGCTCTCTCTGTCGTTATATCTCTCGCTCTCTCTGTCGTTATCTCTCTCTCTCTCTCTCTCTCTCTCTCACTGTGTGTTCCTTTCTTTGCTGGTACTCTATTTATCTTACCCTCCACTATAATTTTTGTAATCCTCTTGGCAGTTCTTTTTAATAGACAATCCCTCTTTCAGTCTTTCTCCCTCCACTACCCTCCCTCCCGTCACATTTTTCATTCACTCACTCAGGTCCACCATCCTAATATTTCTTTCCAGTTTCCATATTTAAAAAAAAATAAAAAGTGGTTATTTACTTTAGAAACGTAATCAAGTCAACGTGTTAACGAGATCAACTTCACTAGACATCAACTGAATTATGGGCCGGCCTCAGAATAAGGGGAGACCACACTCTGGTCTACATCCGGTATAAATTGAAGCACTTTCCCGGTGCCATGGTTAGCGTTAATTAACTTGTGTTGTTTTTTTTTTAAATATGAGTTGTGTCGAACTTCAGTGTGATTTAAATTAGGTTGTTGTTTGTGAAGTTTTTATTTTTTGCGCGGCATCATAAATTTGAAAGCTAATTAGACGAAGTATATGGAAACAAACAGTTGTCACTTTAATGAAATGTCAAACTTGTAGCATACAGTTGCGTTAACTGCAAAGTATACCTATCGAATCTTTAGATACTTACGGACGCATAAATCGACGGTGGCACTATGTACTGTAGTGATTCGTTAACCAAGGATCTCTTAGAATCAGTTATTATTCAATAAAGCATTATACTTTATTTCAGCTAGCTCTTGTCAAATTGACAATGATTTGGTTTAATACATTTCTTGAAACTTAACGAAAACAACAACAACTCAGAATTCGACTCTCAATGATCCGACATAATTAATGAATCTTTTAAACTTGTTTGTCTAGTTCGGCAAAAAACAAAACAACTTTATTTTGAATCTGTGTATTTAAGTATCGATGTTCCAAGTACTGACCATGCAAGTACGAGTACAAATACACAAGGAGCAAGTATGAATGCAAGTACATAACACACACGTTTTTAAAACTGCAAGTAAGACTAATAGTACAAAATACCCAAGAAGCAAGTGCGAGTACAAATACCCAAGGTACAAATACAAGTACTCCCGAAACTACTGAGTATAAGTACTTGGTAAAACAAGTACCAATTACACCCCATCTCTGATTCTAAGCAGACCGGTAGCGTCCACTGAATGTAAATTATATTCTGTGGTGGTGAGGTCTAATTAAGCCCAGCGCCTCAGAAGGCCCCGCGTCGGAGTGTATTCCGATTCCGGCTAATCAAACGAAAAATTCAATTGCGCCCATGAATACATATCTAGCATAACATTATATTTGACAGAAATGACCCAATAAGTCTCCGCATCTCAAAAGGCCGATACTTGTAGCAGGGCCGTTTTAAGGTCATCGTAGGCCCTAGGCACTTTCAAAGTCGTAGGCCCTCCACGATTTCATTTTTTAATATTTTTCAAGAATACACTTGTTTTCACTTTATGTTCTGGCTTTCGTAGGCCCTTGAAAAGTCCGTAGGACCTAGGCACTCTGCCTACTGTGCCTATAGGATAAAGCGGCCCTGACTTGAGTACTACATATCAAAAAAGTTACCATTCGTCCATTACAGGAAGTAACAGATGTGACTTGTAAACAAGTATATTGTCTACGTTGTTGTTGTTTTTACGTAATCGACCTCACTGTGGTTTCGATACCAGCCGGTCCTTTCCCCACCAAACAAGATTTTTTTTTTCATGTTTTTAAGAGATTTACACTGGAAAAAATCGCATCAACATCTTTTGCTATTACAGCAATAAATGCGTGCAGGATTATTACTTTGAGGCCTGCAAAAATCAGAAGTGTAAGGAAAAAGATCTATCGTTTCAATGTGTTTTCTTCATTTTATTTTCTGATAATTTCTTTTCTTCGGCTTAGAATGCCGAGCTGACATTTCGTTTGTTTTCGGATGTAACGTTCAGCCAATGGGAGACAATTTGTTCAAACTTCTTTCGAGTTTATTCCCCCTAGGTGATACATTTCAAAATAGAAACTCTTGTGCTTGTAGCCGTTAATACATATTTTATAGCCTCGAGATGGAGTTTAAGTGGGGCGAAAGTGGTGGAGGCCCTTCCTCTTTTATAGTTTTAGAGGTGGGGAGGGGGGCGCTTTACAAAGTAGAAATAAAAAAAAAAGAAATGCTTTGTTTATTTTTGGTAAAGGAATTTTAAGTGTTATAAACATAAATTTATAACACATGGGGGGGGGGGAAGTGGGGGTAACTTAAGTGAGATGTTAGTAAATATTATCTTAGGTGAAATGTTATGTATAAAACTGTAACTACTTCAATGAGCTATTTAAAAAGAAACACTTCATTATTGTTGGTGAGCACAGCAACAAAGTGGGTCATTAAAAAACGTTTAAAGATGGAAGGATGGATATTTTTAAATTCTGCTTTAGTTTGACAGGGGTGGGAGGGGGGGGGCGGGGGTCAGATTACCTGGCTGCAGCCCTGATTAGATGTATGGTTAGTAAAAAAAAATAAATAGGCCCGCCACAATGGGGGTGGCGGGCAGCCTAGTCAGGGGGTCCATCGCTTAGGTTCACACCGTAATCGACTTTAGATATATAACGTGAAAAAGTTCGGATAAAGCAAAATCATTTCAATTTTCAATGAAAACTGAACTATAGTCATGATGAGCCAGATGCGGCTGTAAGAGCCACTTTAGGTTGCCGTCGCTAAATAGTCGTGCATATCAGGCAGTGGTATGGGTGTAAGCAACTACGAAGACCATGTAATTACTGATGATTATATTTACACCGCAACGGGAATCCCCCCTCAACACCTTGGTTCCAACTGGTGCAGACCAGTACACAATTTCAAACCGTTCAACAGCTGCAGGCGCTTGTTGACAGATGTATGCACACAACCTGCAGTTTGCATAAACGGACCAGAGACGGAATGCATAAAACATGTAGACTACTAGCTTAACTCTGGCGGCTCATGCAGCTGAATTTAGGGGCGGGGGAAATGGGGCGGTGGGGAAACAGGTGCTAGGAAGGGGGGGGGGTCACTCTGATAGTGTGAAATAAGGAGTGTTTGTTTACCAATACAAATGGACTTGACTTCAAACTTCTAAGTAATTGTCGATCTTTCACTTAATTTAACAAAATGTCATAGAATGGCACTGAGAGACATCTATAAAACATTTTTCTTCCTTTGGCTCTACAGCCCACTTAGGGCCCTGGCCTGCCATACTACTCTTCTCTACAGCCCATTTAGGGCCCTGGCCTGCCATACTACTCTTCTCTACAGCCCATTTACGGCCCTGGCCTGCAATACTACTCTTCTCTACAGCCCATTTAGGGCCCTGGCCTGCCATACTACTCTTCTCTACAGCCCATTTACGGCCCTGGCCTGCAATACTACTCTTCTCTACAGCCCATTTAGGGCCCTGGCCTACCATACTACTCTTCTATAAAGCCCATTTAGGGCCCTGGCCTGCCATACTACTCTTCTCTACAGCCCATTTAGGGCCCTGACCTGCCATACTACTCTTCTCCACTTTTCCCGATACACGGTCTTCTTCCTCCACTCTCTCACTCCTATGGCTTTGAAGTCTTTCTCCACTTCCAACCATCTGCTTCTTGGTCTGCCTTTAGGCATTTTCTCATTCGGTGTTGCCTTATATATTGCCTTTTGGACCTCTGTTGTTTTCCATTCATTCTATGTGCCCTACCCATCTCAATCTATTCATTTTAATTTCAGCTGTTATATTTGGTTCTTCGTACAGTTCGTACAGCTCTGAATTGGTTCTACTTCTCCACTCGTTATTGACATCTATAAAACATTAGGCAAACAACCAGGAGCGGATTAAGGTCAGCTTGAGCCTCGGGGCAGAGTAAACCATGGGGTGGGGGTCACTTTAATGAATCAAAGACAGGGGAAATAATGTGACAAGTGTGGGGCCATTTTTAGATGTCCGGGACGATGGCGCGCGCCTAGTGCTACCGGTGTTAAGTCGGGTTCTGCTTACATCAAATTTTATTCCAGACTGTGCCAGTTTATTGCGCCGGTGCCGGGTGCGATAGCAGGCAAATATGACGTGCCCAATAGACATTAGGTAGGGACAATCCATGGGAGTTTTAGGGTGACGCTAATGCTTTCGGGGGTTTTTTTCTTCTTTTGGTAGATCAATAAGACTTTGGATGGGGATGGATGAAAGAACAAAAAAATCATAAAGAAGATTGGAAAGAGGGATATAGAAGATGAGAGTAAAGTAATTGGATAAAAGAGGAAAAAGAAAGAGTGACCGAGGGATGGAAAGTGATGGGGAGCGGTTGACAGAAAAGAAGAGGGGGGGAGGGAGGGAGGAGACAGAGGATGAGATCTTTGAATGACAGAGGACGCGAGACTAGGAAGAAGAATATCAGAGACAAGCTAAAGAATGGAGAGCTAACTGAGACACAGTGAAATGGGCAAGGGGGGGGGAGGGGACAAGGTTTTTGTGTACATGACCGTTATAAGTAAGTTATAATATGTCGAATAACATGTCTAGTGAGAGGTGAGGATAGTGGCAATGTCGTGGGAAATGATGTCTCAACACTCAGAATGGTATAAAGGGCTTATGAAATAACAGGTAAATAACAATGCGTTCATTTTATACATTTAGTTAAATAGTTCTCCCGGGGGTCCCTGACAGGGATCCAGTTAAAAATGTTTAAAGAACGGAAGATACGGGGTAGGGGTGGGGGAGGGCATGACCATTCAGAAATAGGCATTGCTTTTTTTTTTCTGGCGGAACGCACCGGAACGGCACCCTTTTTTTCGTAGACTTTAATATATTAGTATATCACTTGAATTTTAATAGTCTATCTGTGGTGCGTTCCGGTAACTTTTATTTTTTTTTTTAGAAAAAAAACTGAAACAGGTGTAGTCTACTGGAAGACATTTTGAGATTATTGTTTAGCTCAGGCGAATTATTATTTTCGTAGCTTGTCAGACAGGATAGAAACGCAAAATGTATATAAGTTGTGGAGACAAATTACAGGCAGCCGGGTATCGCAGAATGCGAGGTTAGCGTTAATCTCGTTGAATTATTTTATCCAATGTAGCAGTCAAAACAGTTCCTAAACTTTGCTTCACAAGTAAAACACGCATAAGCTGAACAGATAGTGGTGCTTTTAACGGGATTATGCGACTGAGTTGTTAATAATTCCATGCACCACAGTGTCAAAACATTCAGCAGTTTTTTTTAATATGGCAATTTTCCTGCACACACACACACATACACAAACACACACAAGGAATACACTGTTTAATGTAAATCCTAAACACTGACAAGACATTACAAAAAATGTACACTGAGAACTGAGATATATACAGTTTGCAGGGTTAAGAAAAGTTTGGCTTATCTTTAGTAACGACATTTCAGGCAGTTCTACTCAATATAGAGTTGTTTACCGTTTTTTTGTGAGTTTGATGAATGTACATTGCTTTCAACGTTAACAAAAATATATATATTATTTACTTTGTTGGTACAGTTGCAGTAAAAGCGTCATTACAGTAACTAGCCAAATGAGTACATCCATACATTAAGACAGCAAACACGCGCACATGTACACACACACATGCACACACACACGCACACATGTACACACATACGCATCCATCAATAGTCACCTCAGATGTCACCACTGATCTATGGCTCCTACAAAAACAGCTGATGAGCTGTTTGAGGGGGGGGGCGGGGTCATTTAGCAGTGGGGACATAGGTGATCCCGTAGATTATAAGGGCCCCCTTTAAGCAGTGAGACCTAGGGCTCGGCGCTCCAGTAGATAATAAGGGGCTTCTTTGACTAGGGGCCTATGCGATCGACTAGTTTGCTTGTCTAAAAGATATGATCTGATTTAACCGTCAACCAATAATAATAACAACTAGAAATTCCACATAGCAACGAGTCTGTCACAAGTTACTCACAAGGTGAGTTCATATATATATATATATATATATATATATATATATATATATATATATATATATATATATATATATTTGAAAAACAAAATGAGAACGCATCTTTTGAAATCAATGTTCCAGTGCAGCTGCTTCAATTGGGATAATGAGCTTTTTAGACACGCCTGCAAAATTTTATGACATGTTGATTTTTTTTGTTTTTATTTTTGCTAGCACAAGTGCACCGCCATTTGTTTGATTGATTTCCGCACGTGCTACATAATGTCTTTTTGTGTTTTGTTTAGGAAGAGTGAATAACAAGAGCGATACAAGAAGCGCTGTGATTAGTCGAATGGTTTACATTAGTTTCCAGGCGACACGCGGGAATTAGAAAAGAATAATCCTTTAAATTCTGAGACCAATGGTCAACCAACGTTTTTTTTTTCAACAGCATCTTTAAAATGCACAAGAAAATATGAAAATAGTGTTAGGTGTAGTTACACTACACACTACTAACAAAGAACTGTTTGCTACAGAGAGCAATAACAGCTGAAACCTTCTGTATTTCTCCGCTACTTTAAGCGTCTATAGCCAGTGATATTCAGCAGATAAAATGGACTGTTGATTGGCATGTAGTGGCCAGGCAGAGAGCACTCTGTGACTTAACAGCCAGATGAGTTGCTTCCCTTGAGTCAGGCTTATCAAGCTGTTCATGACAATAATGATATTGTGCTAAACGGTGTGTCCTGCTGTGGTTCTCTCCCCTTCCCTCTCATTATTAAGGTGTTGCGCTCAATGAAATGTCTTGCTGTTTAAATCGGTGTTATCCCCCCCCCCAACCAGAGCTCGATTTAAGAAAATACCAGTGCCTGCAGAGCCGGGGGATAAATGTCTATGATTTCATCCCCGGCTGGGATATATTAGCTAAAGCAGAGTCGGGGTTGACAGGTCTCAGTTCCGGGGATATCTCCGGCATCCCCGGAGGTAAATCGAGCCCTGCCCCTAACCCCCTCCCCCCCACATACAAACAAACTCTTTGGTCCTAACTGAATTGTTCACAGCTGTATATAAGTAATACGTAGGTGAAATGTTGAAATGTAGGCATTGAACATTTTTCTATTTATGCGGTGCTAGTTGGATTTAACACCGGTGCGCACTCAAATTTGCTCCCAGACTGGATTTCTCCTCAACAGGCTGGCCCTGCATCTTTTTATTTTTTTTTACCAATTTCGGCACAAATTATCTATTGATTTGGACAGGCCCCAGAGCGAGTGTCCCATCTAATGTGTACACAACTACGCACACGCATTTAACATTGCGCATCACAGAGTACTGAAAAATTACTCTCGGTTAAGCACGTCCGCACAAATCAATGCAACTGAGTATAAGACGACCCCTGGTGACCACATCTTTCTGCGGCCACACGCGAATATTTTGATTTATTATTATCGATTTATACTTATTGACTATTGTGATTATTCAGCGGTTCTCATACTTTTTTTGCGACTGTACCCCAGAGGGTACAAAAGTATCTCTCCGCGGGTACCCTTCACAGGTAAGTTCGCAAATAAATGTACTGATTTTCATAATGCGATGCGCCCACCTTTGTAATGTGAAATGTGATGCTTGAGCACTAGGTCTGGTGATGATTCATGCAGCAAAGTGACGACCTTCTTCAAACTCTAGTTTGTTTTAAAACGAAAAACATATCTCGCTGTGTACCCTCTGCATAACCTTTACCGTACCCCTTACCACCGGTTGAGAACAGCCGTGTGATACTAGATATACAAGCTAAGAACTCGGGTTTACACCGTAGAAAGCCAGCCTAAGGTAACGAGCGTCAATACTTTGTTTTGGCGCCAAAATAGATTCAAGTTAAAATACTGGCTCATACTGATCAAATGAGAATAGACGAAACATAATGATGTTACCTTGAGAAACTAAGTACTTGCATATCAAAAAATTTTTTTTTTTTAATAAATTAAAAAATTTACTTTTTTTTTAAAATAATCTAAAAATATGTTTAAACACCAATAATATAATCTAATACAAAAATATATACCTCATCTTTAAATAAAATCTTCCAAAAATTATCTCAAATTTGTGTTTTGAAATAAATTATTCTTTCTAGTCTTGTTTCTCATATCTATAAATTTAGTTTATTTGTTTTACTTCTAAAAAATATTTAAAGAAATCTTAATTATTTTTTTTTTCCCTTTAATTTTAAACTATTATGGTCCTAATATATTATTTTTTTTTTAAAAATTTTTTTATTTCTAAAATATTCTTTTCTAATGTAAATTTTTCTTTATTATAATAATCTTTTTTTTTTTTTTTATATTATAATAAGAATTGAATAAGGGTGAGAGAACCTAAAACTTAAAAAAAATTTAGAGGGGGTTCACAAGAGGGGGGGAGGGGGGGGGGGCCCAAATATTTTTTAAATTAATATTAGTTTAAATTACTAAAATCTTTTGGCTAATATAATGAAACTTTGAATTTTTTTTTTAAAAATTTTTTTTTCCTAACTTTGAGGATAATATGTTTTTAACTAAAAACAAAACTTTTTTTTTGGGAAAAAAATCAAAAATTATCCTGTAACCCCAAACACTACTCCTTTCTGTCTTTTTTTAGTTAATTTTTAGTGTTATAATAACCATTGTTAAATTATTTTTTAAAAACACTACTCTCTCTTTTTTTTTTAAAATATGTTGAAGAAATTAAAATTAAATAGTTTGGGTCTTAAAATATTATGGGTGTGGGTCCTAGGGTTTTCTTGGGGGACTATTTAACTATGAATTTTGGTGTTCCTATTCTCAAGTTTACTAAAAACTTTTCACTTCAATATAGACTAATTGACCCTATAATACAAATTTTACATCATATGTTCCGGTTTCCGTCTGTCATCGCGACTTCCGTCTGTCATCCAACATGGCGGATTAAACAATTCAAAGATGGCAGAAACATTTACTGTTTTCTTCTTAACATGCATGATCCGGCTACCAACTGGCCAGCCGAGTAAGAATTGTCTCAACATGGCTGCCAGAAATGACATTGGACCAGCCATATGTTTAGTGCCGAGGTGACAAAACACCGCACACTAACATACGGCAGGTAAGATCGTGAATGCCAAATGGCAATCACAATGTAATACTGATTACGACCGCCTCAATCTTTAATATGATCAATAAAGCGATCTTAGGAGAGGTACCACAAAATCATATCATGCCAAAATATTCTGTGATACTTTAGAAATAAATCGTAATGCGTATCCTCGTTCCATAGGTCTATGTATATCTCACAGTATCGTAATAAATTTACGGTGTTCAATTTGTTATTAAATGAGAAGCTATCATAAAAGAAATATTTAAAGAAATCGTTCAATTAATATTCTGTGTTATGTTCCATAATTTAAATTTTAAACCATAATTATGGATACCTCAATATAATGTAGTATTTATATTGTTTTAAATTGTTTTTATTTCTAAAATATGTCTATTTCTAATGTAAAATTATTTCCCTTTATTACTAACTAACGTCACTTTTTTTTTCATTTTTTGACTATTACGTCACATGAATGAATTGAATAAGGGTTGAGATTGAGTAGCGCCGTACACAACGTTTACAATGCAAACTAACCCATTTATGATGGGGGCTTCACACAGAGGGTGTATGGAGGGGGCCCAGTTTGAGGAGGGACCCCAAAATATTTTTAAACTAAATATTAAGGACATTATCTTATGTCAAAATGTAGCGGCTTCCGGAAGATGCCTAAAATCCCTTGGTTCGGCATTGGCTTCACAGAACTATAATGTTGAAAGCTTTGATATGTCTTTCTTTTTTAAGAGGCCTAATGTTTTCTGCGTCTGCGGCCTCAACTGCATTGATGGAATAATATGTTTTTAATTGAAGGTCAGCTAAAAGCTACACAACGATTCTTTCTTCTCGGGACCAAGTTTGAGAAGCGTCAAAAAATTATCCCATGTCATAATTCAGGGGCAGCCCCCAAAGTGGCCAAGACACCGGGCCCTAACTCCCTGTATTCTGCACTGCCGGGTCGGCAATTTTTCTTAGTTAATTGTCTTATGCTACGATGTGTATAACAGTAAATAAACCACCTGTTAAACATGTAGCGTTTTGCTTAACACAAGCACTCACTCACGTCTCTTTTTTTTAAAACTACGCCATGTTGAATGAACATCATAAAACATTAAATGAATAACTGTTTGGAAAGGAGTCCATTAAAATATTATGAAGGAATATGATTTTAAGAGTTGTTGTTTATGTTTACCCATAGTGAGGATTATTTTCTTTGGGAGGAACTATTTAACATATGAACTTTATTTGATGTATTATTAGGTGTCCCTATTCTCAAATGTATTTTGGCTACAATAATCTGTTCATGTCCTTGGGGCCACTGCAAGTATATAGACTGATTGTTAACGCGCTGAATATATATCACCATTTTCAACTCCAACTGCGTGCCTACTCGCCGGTCCGGGTACCGGGCCTTTGATAACTAGTATTAAGAAAAAAAAAAATGATTGAAAAGCAAGGGTAGATAATTTTAAAAGCATCCTCAATGGATACATTAATTAAAGAATAAAAGCTTTGGTTTGTTTTTTCTAAAGTGTAAGCCATCTTTACAAAGAAAACAATACATAACAAAACTTGTTTTTTTTCCCGGCTGTAAACAGGAAACATAACTGCTGCACAGAAAAAAAAAATCTAACCTTTTCACTTTTCTGTTCATTCGACTTACCTCCCTTGGCCCACTTTTTTCTTTTTCCACAAGTCATTATAACAACGTCTTCGTTTTTACAGTCGTATAGATAAAATTTAATGAAATGTCTTTTTCATTCAAACCCTTATCCATTCAAACTTCCATATAAAAAAAAAAACTACTTTAGAAATGTATCCTTAGAATTAACATGGAAGGGGTTGGCGGCTAGTATCACAATACACTTCTCTCACTGCATGTGGTATTGGGTCGGCAGCTAGTGTGTGTGAAGTCCCTGTAAGGATGAGATCAAACCACTAATGGGACGGTTTTTATGCTGGCCCTTCTTTCATCCCCACCATAGCCGATAGTGCAATGGCACCACGGGAGATACAGCGGGGACTTTAGCCATGACCTGAAATATCCATTGGCCCACACCGGAGATCGAACCAGATACCTTCAGGTCGACAGTCGAGCGTTTTACCGCACGACCATCCGTCCCCTGCGGCTAGTATCACAATACATTTCTCTCACTGCTTGTGGTATTGCTTTGATATAAAGAGTTTGGTATAAAGAGTTTAACAATTTAAGATTTATTTTTAGTTAAATAAACAAAAATGTTATTTCGACATTTTCGCTTTTTTCCCCATGCGTTTTATCTCGTTGCTCATTATAAGTGACTCTTTGACTCTCGGTATCCCTGACTCCTGACCAGTCAACCCAACTTTTATCCGATTCCACCTTACACTTTAAAAAACAAACCATCACAAGTTGAAGAGTGACATGTTCCAAGTGTAGCGCCGAGACAAGATAAACGGGGCCACTTTTTTTTAACTTTCATTTTTTTTAAAGATCTGAGCCTGCCGGTACTGGCAGTGAATGTAATACTTTACCAAAAACATCATTGTGAGTCACACTGGGGAGAAGGGGGGACTTGGGGCAGGGGAGTTTGGGGGGAGGGGGTAAGAGAAGACTATAGGTAGGGAAGACCGTGCTGAGGTAAAGGTAGTGTCAGTAGTCTCATGTCTTGAGGTTTATAAAAACAAAAAAGTGCAAAAAACAAAAAAAATCTGGCAACACATGTCTGACAGGGCATATAGGTTGGAGGGCAGAGGTGAGCGGTATTTCAAGGCCAGCTGAGGTTTCTAGGTCAGGTTATGATATCGGACGGAGTGGAAAAGAAGAGTATAAGATGAAAATAAATCTTAAGATACATTAAATAAAAAAAAATCAAAGTTGCTCTTAGACAACAAATAGGGAAACAACTGGCCGACATAGTTCGGACATAGCATGCTTAAGGAAACTGTAGGCCTAAACCTAGGTATGGCCTAATGTGACTCTTACAGTCACATGCGGCTCTTCTTTGAGTCTCACATGCGGCTCTTCTATGAGTTTTGTGTGGTTCACATTGTCAATTAGACATGATTTTTTTTTTTTACATTTCGCTTAATGACTTTTGTTTACGAAAGTTTGTTACATCCCACTATGATGCAGCTCTTTAAACTATTTCTTACTTACCTGTCCAGCTATTTAAAAAAAAAAAGGCAAAAATATTGCGAACAAAATAAGAAAACACCACAGGTGTGAGATAAATAGATAAATGAAGGCAGACCTGTATTCATTCCCTAAGGGCATGACCTTATTAACCTAACGGTTATTCCATCCTTTATTATTATTTATCTTGATACTGTTGGCGGGTGGGGCGGTGGATTCTGTGGAGTTCCTTTGGTTCTCGGTTTTGTGGGCTGTATAAAATAATGATTTACACACCTGTACATTACAACATAAACATATGATACACACCTGTACATTACAACATAAACAAATGATACACACCTGCACATTACAACATAAACAAATAATACACACCTGTACATTACAAACAAATGATACACACCTGTACATTACAACATAAACAAATGATACACACCTGTACGTTACAACATAAACAAATGATACACACCTGTACGTGACAACATAAACAAATGATACACACCTGTACGTGACAACATAAACAAATGATACACACCTGTACGTGACAACATAAACAAATGATACACACCTGTACGTGACAACATAAACAAATGATACACACCTGTACGTGACAACATAACAAATGATACACACCTGTACGTGACAACATAAAAAATGATACACACCTGTACGTGACAACAAATGATACACACCTGTACATTACAACATAAACAAATGATACACACCTGTACATTACAACATAAACAAATGATACACACCTGTACATTACAACATAAACAAATGATACACACCTGTACATTACAACATAAACAAATGATACACACCTGTACATTACAACATAAACAAATGATACACACCTGTACATTACAACATAAACAAATGATACATATTTTTTTTTATTTTTAAAGAAACGTGTACGATAAACCTGAACATTATTTGTACTATTATTAGCTTTATTACTAGAAACAAGACACCAAAGTTTAGAACGTTTTTATTACTTGTATCAGTTTAGCAGGACCGCCGCAATAAGAATGCAGTAAGCACTCAAACACTTGTCAAGTGACCCAAGACAAAACGTTCCCATCGCTTTCTAAATTTTATTTCGCTGCAGAAATGCTAGACCCCTTTTTGAGGCGGGGTAGGGGCCCCAGTTGTCAGTTTGACAGGCACCCTAGATTTTTATACCATATCATACGATCACTAGTGGGACGGATGGCCGAGTGGTGTAGATAATCGTCTGTCGACCTGAGAGTCCTGGGTTCGATCCTCGGTGAGGCCCATGGAATTTTTCCAGGTGAAATTCGGTAAGAATTCGTCCCACAAGTCCACCCAGCTTTAACTGGGTACCTGACTTTAAGTTGGGGAAGTAAAGGCGGCTGGGCGTTTTGATAACCACACAATCCCCTTCATATGCTGAGGTTATAGAAACAGATGAATTCTACACTTCATCTGCCCCGATGGCCCGTTAGGGCTAAGAAGGGAACTTTTACTTTTTTTTTATACGATCACTGACATCATTATAAACATCTTGTATGGACCCACAACAAATCGTTATCTGTTATTGCTTCTGTCATTCAATAAATAGTTGGACTAGAGACTGTCACATTCCTTGCTATAGTTTCCTGAACAGAAGTGTTCCAATTACTGACCATGCAAGTAAAAATATCAAAGACCCCATTTATGTTCCCTAACATGTTCCGATAATAGAACATTTTTATGTCCATTCACACCACCTCACTCGGCCAAAATGTCCATTCACACCACCTCACTCGGCCAAAATGTCCATTCACACCAACCCACCAACCAAACTACCCACTCCAAAATCCATCACATACCCACTCCCCCCAAAACGAAAGTTTCCATCAGTGCCGTAGCCAGCTTAACTCGCGCCCGGGGCACAATACCTTTTTAGCGCCCCCCCCCCATTCGAAAACCATATAATATTTTATGTAAAATATACCATTTGGCGCCCCTTTGTGGGTAGCGCTTGTGGCATGATACCGCCCCTTGCCCACCCCTCACTATGCCTCTGATTCACACTCAGTCGCAGTGTCCATTCACACCATCTCACTCAGTCGCAAGTTACGTCCAAGACAGTTCAATCTCAAACGGTTAATTTCTGTTATTACTACTTTACGGAATCTTGATTTCGTCCAGTATCCGGAACAGTGTCCTGGACTATATACCCGTTGACTATGAAACTAGATTAGCCACCGTCGGCTGGTGTTAATGACCAATAACTCATTCGACCGGCGTTTCCAATATTTGTAGTGGGGGTTGGGAGAGGGGGGGAAGGGGGTAAAGGGTTACGAACGATAGTCTTTTTGAGAGTGGGTGTGTTGTGGGTTATGTAAGCGCTCAGTGTATCTGTCTTAGCTGAATCAAAAAAGTAAGAATATCCATCCGATCAACTTCTCTCAATAAAAGTCTATAAATACATTTAACTCCTTCATATATAACTAACCTACATTTTATTTAAACCCTTCATATCTAGACTAACATATATGTATTTAAACCCTTCATATCTAGACTAACCTATATGTATTTAAATCCTTCATATCTAGACTAAGCTATATGTATTTAAACCCTTCATATCTAGACTAACATATATGTATTTAAACCCTTCATATCTAGACTAACCTATATGTATTTAAATCCTTCATATCTAGACTAAGCTATATGTATTTAAACCCTTCATATCTAGAGTAACCTATATGTATTTAAACCCTTCATATCAAGACTAACCTATATGTATTTAAACCCTTCATATCAAGACTAACCTATATGTATTTAAACCCTTCATATCTAGACTAACCTTTATTTATTAAACTCCTTTCTCAAAACGTGTCATTTAAATTAAATCTGTCAATTTAAGATTAAACGGAAGTCTATATGATATAGTGTATTGTGGAGATTTGGGTTTAACTAGTTATTATATGTGAATAGTAAACAAATGAACCGTGTAATTCACTTGTAACACCAGCAACCTGCAGTTCGTTTATCTATATCAGTAATAACACGTGATAACATTTAAAAAAAAAAACAAAAAACTACACGTGCCGCAGTAGGCCTGTAGTAATAGAATCATCAATAAAATGATTAATATCAGTAATATAATCATCAAATGGAATGATCACTATCAGTAATAAAGCTGACAAAATAATTACTCCCGTCTGTCGTATAATCTACGCCTGCAATATTTAATACTTTGAAAACTATTTGATCAAAGGGCGAATAATGGAACACAAACGACAAAATGAAAACAAACAATAGATGTGTGTAAACTTTTCGAAGTTATTTAGCTCACAAGTTGTTCCACAAATGTATTTCGCAAAGTCCTTAGCGCTAAAAGTTTAGACGTGTACTTGTTAGACCAGGGGGTGGGCTAACTTTTTGATGAGCGGGGGCCACATTGGGTTCGTAGATTAAATTGGCGGGCCGAATCAAAAGCAAATAAATGAAGTGTTGGCATGAACTAATATGAATTGAATATATGGAGTGATGACATGAACTAGTATGAATTGAATATGTTTCCCCCCCCCCCCCCCCCCCCCCCCCCCCCCCCCCCCCCCCCCCCCCCCCCCCCCCCCCCCCCCCCCCCCCCCCCCCCCCCCCCCCCCCCCCCCCCCCCCCCCCCCCCCCCCCCCCCCCCCCCCCCCCCCCCCCCCCCCCCCCCCCCCCCCCCCCCCCCCCCCCCCCCCCCCCCCCCCCCCCCCCCCCCCCCCCCCCCCCCCCCCCCCCCCCCCCCCCCCCCCCCCCCCCCCCCCCCCCCCCCCCCCCCCCCCCCCCCCCCCCCCCCCCCCCCCCCCCCCCCCCCCCCCCCCCCCCCCCCCCATGCATGCCTATATGTTGTTCTGGAGTGATGACATGAACTAGTATGAATTGAATATGTGGAGTGATGACATGAACTAGTATGAATTGAATATGTGGAGTGATGACATGAACTAGTATGAATTGATTATATGGAGTGATGACATGAACTAATATGAATTGAATATGTGGAGTGATGACATGAACTAATATGAATTGAATAGAAACGTCATGACCAAAAAGGTTGCGGCCCGGATAAACAGTTCGGCGGGCCTGAGTTGACCCGTGGGCCGTCAATTGCCCACTGCTAGACTGAAAGGGTATCCTCGATCACTTACTAGAGTATCTGCTGTCACTAGTTAGAGTATCTGCGGTCACTAGCTAGAGTATCAGAGGTCACTTACTAGTATCTGCAGTAAATTATTAGAGTATCCTCGGTCACTAGATAGAGTATCCTCGGTCACTTATTAGAGTATCTGGAGTCACTTATTAGAGTATCCTCGGTCACTTATTAGAGTATCTGGAGTCACTTATTAGAGTATCCTCGGTCACTAGCTGGAGTATCCTCGGTCACTTATTAGAGTATCCTCGGTCACTAGCTGGAGTATCCTCGGTCACTAGCTGGAGTACCAAATGCTAAAGTACCCGCGTTACTTAGCAGAGTATTCACGGTAACTTACTGTATATCCGCCATCACTTCATGAAAAAAAAAAGGAAATTATATATAAATATCACTTCCACACAACATTAACATAAGGATACGCCTGTTATATAGAGTTGTTCTAAATAAGTTGGGAGCCACATGGATAGAGCAAAGTCCTCATATAACAACTTAAATTGTTGCCAACTTGTTACATTTGTACAACAGCTTATAAAAAAATTTTTTATTGTCACGTAGAGATATTTCTGCATATGCGTTTCCTTGTTTGTGTGTGTGTGTGTATGTGTGTGTGTGTGTGTGTGTGTGTGTGTGTGTGCCACTTAAAGTATATTTGTTGTAAGTCGTTGTCTTTATCCTGGGTGATTATTTTGACAATACGCGTTAACATGGCCTGATATCGGCTGCAAGACTTAGCCTCCATTTTTCACCTTGTTTCCTGATTCCGTGCCAGACTTTGAGAAGAAATTCAGAAGACAAATAGCTATGACACGCCATCTGTCATAACAAAATTTTACATTTTATACTTTGTAAAGATGTTAGTTACATGTACTGACCCACCATGCAAGTACAAAAACGATTACTCAAAATGCAAGTACGAGTACAAGCATACAATTTTTTTTTATAATTGCATGATAGAGTACTCCTACATGTGCAATCACGAGTACAAGTAACCAAAGTGCAGGTACGAATGCAAGTACTCCAAAATGTAGTACTCGAGTACAAGTACTTCGTATGTGAAGTACCTCTAGGGATGAGATGAAATCTTTAGATCACATAAACCACTATTGGGGCGGTGTTTGTGGTGCCCTTCTTCCATCCCCACTATAGACGATAGTGCTATGGCCATGGAGGCACCACGGGATACATAGAAGGGACTTTAAAACCTGGTCCTGAAAATCCATTGTTCCTCACCGGAGATCGAGCCAGGTACCCTCAGGTCGACAGTCGACCACCCGTCCCCGCAGGGGCGCAACCAGTATGTTGAAGTTGGTAGGGTCTGGACCCGCACGACCCGTACATCGGTTGCGTCCATGCGGGCCCCGAATATTTTGTATCCAGTATGGACGTCGTAGACAATCGGTCGAAATACTTTCTATTTTCTTTTATAGCATAGCTTATGACGGCATTTATGGATGAATACTAAGGCAAACCGCCCCCAAGCGTCGCGAAACAAAAAATTACCCAACACTTACGGATCTCGGCTCTAACATACGACGATAGGCCTAGAGGTGTAGAGCGCTTGACAGTCGACCTGAGAGTCCCGGGCTCGATCCTTGGTGAGAAACTAGGAATATTTCCAGGTGAAACTTGGTTTAAAGGAAGTGGCTACGGTTCCAAGGAACGGGACTCCGTATTATTTTTTTTTCGGGGGTCCAGCTATAGATGCGCATGCGCGGCAGACGGACTGTTTATTATTGCATATTTTTTTTTGTTTTCGGGGCTAGGGTTAGGAATAGGGGGTAGGGATAGGGGTAGGGGGGAGGGGGTAGAAAGGTTAGAGGAATATCTATAGCCTGACCCCCGAAAAAAATATTCGGAATCCGGATTTCGCACATGCGCATATCTACAGCCGTAAAAAAATAAAGTCCGTCTAGAGCGCTAGAGCGCATGCGCATCTATAGTTGGACCCCGGAAAAAATAATACGGAGTCCCGTTCCTTGGAACCATAGCAACTGCGTTGTGCTAACAACACAATCTGTTCATGTGTCGTGTTTACAGAAACAGATGAATTCTACACTTCATCTGCCGCACTGGTCTACTAGGCTAAGAGAAATTTATTTTATACAATGTAAAAACAAAAAAAAAAAACCCGCGTACCACAGCGACCGCCTGTGACACAGTACACACAATAGGAGTAAATACAACTGTAAATAATCAATAAGACACCTAGAGGGTTATGTTTTACAAGAACAATGGTAACCAAATGCGGCTCTTGGTTGTTGTTTTGTGAAAATTTCAATGAGTCATTGTTTTCTAAAAAATTTCAAAAATTCGTTTCACTATTTCTTGATAGTCAGTAGGGTAACTGCGGGAGGTGCTGCGATCTCTTGTATGACCTCGCCTGGTCTCAGGTTCATGATATGTTCAGATTTGTCTGTATGTCACCTATATAACTATGACAAGAGAAGAAAACCGTCGATGGTCTTAGTCGGGTTTTATAGAAAGGATGCTACAAAAACACCGTATTGATTTATATGATACATGGCTAATAGAGAAATACACGCAAATGTTTAGAAACACTTAAAACATCTAAATAAGAATGGAATATCATCTAGTGATCCTGTGATGAATCAACTCATGACCAGTGCAGGATTTACGTATAAACTAAACAAACTATAGCTTAGGGCCCTCACTTTCTTGGGGGGCCCCCATATATTATAGTCCAAGTGAGCGATTGTCTTATATAATTGAATATTTGGCACTGTCATCTAATATCTGGACTTATAAAGGGTCCCGTATCTTAAATAGCTTAGGGCCTAATCAAGTTTAAATCCGGCCCTGCTCATAGCTACTATCCAGTTATGTATTGATCCATTGGTGAATCAACTCATAGCTACTAGCCAGTTATGTACTGATCCATTGGTGAATCGACTCATAGCTACTATCCAGTTATATACTGATCCATTGGTGAATCAACTCATAGCTACTAGCCAGTTATATGAATGAGACATTATATACTGATCCTGTGATGAATCTACTCATAGCCAATATCCAGTTATGACCAACAGTTTCAATTATACATCCTATTATAATGGTCTCTGCACTGAATGTTATTCTTAGTCGTTCCCTTTGAGACACACTACAGGCCAAGTACAACATCAAGTTTAGTTGTTGTTACTCATGTAACAGGGACCACCTTATTACCACCGAACAGCCGCATGTAACATGTTTTTGTCTATAGTGTTGCCAGATATTTTTTTGGCGAAAATCGCCGAAACTCTAATAGATACCCACCAAAAAAAAACGCCATATTAGTAAAAGCTAGTTATAAGAAATGTCAACATTTACTCATATTTAGATTTCATGCGTCGATTTTAACATTTCAGCCGCCTAAAAATTCAATATCCCGCCAACGAGTTTTAACTCCCACCGATGCACCCCCTCCCGTCCCGCCAAATAAATCCCAGCCTGGCGGAAAACCCGCCAATCAGGCCCTATAACCAAAGTCACTGAGCTCAATATTTAAATATAGAGCTCAGTGGATAAAGTGCACACCACGCTTTTGTTTGTGACTGTGTGTGGTAGTGTGACTGTGAGTGGTAGTGTGACTGTGAGGTCGTGTTTAATGTGGTGAGAGAAAACCCAAACAAAGACTGCTATTGGCTAAAGCGTTTTCGCTTCGGGTTATCGTAGTCGGAAAGTATTCTACTGTTATCGCTTATTAATAATGACGTTGTACTTATGTATTAGAAACATTATCGTGTAGCGCCTCTTGTCTCTCTTTCCAAATGTTGTTGGAGCTTTTGTAATTATTATTTTTTTTACCGGCGGAAACGCATAACAATAACATTTGTGTTGTGGACTGAAATTGAAATAGGGTGTTGTTGTCCCCCCCCCCTTTCCACCAATGTTTTATTTCATTAGTCTTTATATTAATATAAACATAAACACGTGACACGTTTATTTATTTAGTTTGTGCAGATATGTGAGAATGTTTACGGCCGTTTTCATTTTGTTAACGGAGTCTAGGACAGTGGTGGCGAACATTTTTTGGGGCCGCGAGCCCGAAATTCAACCAAAAAAAAAACCCACCCATTTATAGCAAAGTGCCAACACTCCAATTAATATTAAAGGAAGTGATATTTTAGTCGCGTGCCCGACTGATGAGGCTCTGTGTGCCCGACTGATGAGGCTCTGTGTGCCCGACTGATGAGGCTCTGTGTGCCCGACTGATGAGGCTCTGTGTGCCCGACTGATGAGGCTCTATGTGCCCGACTGATGAGGCTCTGTTTGCCGACTGATGAGGCTCTGTTTGCCGACTGATGAGGCCTCTATGTGCCCTACTGATGAGGCTCTATGTGCCCGACTGATGAGGCTCTGTGTGCCCGACTGATGAGGCTCTATGTGCCCGACTGATGAGGCTCTATGTGCCCGACTGATGAGGCTCTATGTGCCCGACTGATGAGGCTCTGTGTGCCCGACTGATGAGGCTCTATGTGCCTGACTGATGAGGCTCTGTTTGCCGACTGATGAGGCTCTATGTGCCCGACTGATGAGGCTCTATGTGCCCGACTGATGAGGCTCTATGTGCCCGACTGATGAGGCTCTGTGTGCCCGACTGATGAGGCTCTATGTGCCCGACTGATGAGGCTCTATGTGCCCGACTGATGAGGCTCTATGTGCCTGACTGATGAGGCTCTGTGTGCCCGACTGATGAGGCTCTGTGTGCCGACTGATGAGGCTCTGTGTGCCGACTGATGAGGCTCTGTGTGCCGACTGATGAGGCTCTGTGTGCCGACTGATGAGGCTCTGTGTGCCGACTGATGAGGCTCTGTGTGCGGGGGGGGGGGGGGGGGCGGGGGGGGGGGGGGGGGGGGGGGGGGGTGGGGGGGGGGGGGGGGGGGGGGAGGGGGGGGGGGGGGGGGGGGGGAGGAGGAGGCTCTGTGTGCCGACTGATGAGGCTCTGTGTGCTGACTGATGAGGCTCTGTGTGCCGACTGATGAGGCTCTGTGTGCCGACTGATGAGGCTCTGTGTGACGACTGATGAGGCTCTGTGTGCTCTGTGTGCCGACTGATGAGGCTCTGTGTGCTCTGTGTGCCGACTGATGAGGCTCTGTGTGCTCTGTGTGCCGACTGATGAGGCTCTGTGTGCTCTGTGTGCCGACTGATGAGGCTCTGTGTGCCGACTGATGAGGCTCTGTGTGCCCGACTGATGAGGCTCTGCGTGCCGACTGATGAGGCTCTGTGTGCCCGACTGATGAGGCTCTGTGTGCTCTGTGTGCCGACTGATGAGGCTCTGTGTTCCAACTGTGACCACAGTCCTAGGCAGAGACTTTTCGGGATACTTAGGGATCCTATGCAATATTTTGCATAATCAGATTTATCAGTACGTTATAACAGAAATTGGGCCTTTCGGCTGGGGGGGGGGAGGGGTGTATCCAGTCAATTATATCCAGTCAATTAAGTTTGCCTATCCTTAAGAACCGCAGGTCTCAAACGGTGGTACGGGTACGGGACAGGTTATGCAACTGTACGTAGCGACAGATAATTAACGTGTGAAGGGTAACCGCGGACATACTCTCGCATCCTTTGGGGTACAGTCGCGTAAAAAGGCTTGAGAACCGCTGCTTGGGGAACGGCTTCGTTGAGGCAACGTCTTCTATTTAATCCCATTATTGGACTGTATATCAATTGAACATTTTTTTTGTATCGCTTCTACTCTTTCATCAGTACGTGTATCCATCTCGCTGTATTCACTGATTTATTTTACGTGTATCCATCTCACAGTATTCACTGATTTATTTTCTTAGATCTGGCCAAGTTATTATGTTTATTTTTTTTTTTTCACTTTATTTTTTTTTTTTCAAATTCACGTTCAAACCACATTCAGGATAAGCTAACTATGTCAAGTTAAGATAAACAGCATTGCTTCCCATCCTTTTGGTTCACTACAACGAAATATACAATGTTGTTGTTGTTAATTTTTTTTGTTTCTCCCAACAATGACAATAACTTGACTGAAAGCAACAGACATTGTGGGGTGGGGGGGGGGGGAACAACTGAGATTTATAGCCTGCTAGAAGTATTTCTCCATCTCAACAAAAGACGGTGTGTGAAAATATTTTACTACTGGCATCAGAGGGCAGGTATTTTGTTTAGTGAACCGTGTAAAGATAAAAACTGATTTGGGTTGGGGGGGGCTGATAGGTAGAAACTACAAGTACTTAAAACAGAGACTTATAGCCTTTGACTTTTTTTTAATTGGCCCATAAATCGTCTTAAAAAAAATAATATAATTCAGTTGGGGGGGAGGGGGCAATGGCGGGTGGGGAGGGTGATTGTGTGAGATACACTTGTTTTGGGTCCAAAGTTGTATGAATGACAGAGAGAGAGAGAGAGAGAGAGAGAGAGAGAGAGAGAGAGAGAGGGGCACTTGTACATGCCAGTTATAAGATGGTAAATATAGTGTGTAATTAGAAGTCAGTAACAAGGTAAATGTAGCATTTAATAAGCAGTATATAATATAATCATGCTGACCCACGACTCTGCGCCATTTTATCACCTGGACAGGTGTGTAAAATAAAGAGATGGGATGGGGGGATGAAACACCTGTCGCTCCCCCCTCCCCTCTCAACCGGCACTAGCGTGCAGAGACCAGTCACGTGACCTGGTTTGAAAAAAGGGGGGCGGGGATCTTCTTCGGACGTTGGATATAAGTAGTGATCAGAGAAAAGTGGGCAATAGTTACTTAGCAGTTAGGTAGTTATTTTAGGAACAACGAGTTCGTTACCTAAACGTAACTCGTCAACTCGCTTGTCGCCTGTAGTGATTTCTCCATCTGGATTTATTAGTTTAGCTTAGTTTAGTTGTAGATTTAATGTTAAGTGAATTAGTAGTTATAAATAAAAGTATTAGTGTAGATGTTGAACCCACGTGTCTATCATTCCGTATATAAAGTTACTTCAATATGGTAAATAAAGTGTGTGCAACAAGAATTACGTAACTAATATTCAGAAACATGATTTCAATTCACCAGCAATAAACATTGAACAGATTGACAGTGTAAGCTTAAACCTTCAAAAGGTTCGATTTCAAACTAAACTTAAAAAAAAGAGTTTTAATCTCCTGGTCAATCCATCTTACACTAATCTCCTCTGAGACTAAGCTTCACTTATATAATACATATCCCCCCACCCCACAGCTTATGTTCACATAAGCAGATTAAAGGTGGGTGGGTAAACGTAATCAGATTAAGCCGTCACTATATCCCACTTGAAAAATACAACATGGACTCACTGGAGACAGTGGCGTAGCGTGGGTATCGGCCGCTCAGGGCGGAAGACGATTTTGCCGCCCTCTCATTTAGGTATTTCAATTTAATCTATACATTTTTGCCGCCCCCCCTAAAAAGTAATAAAAAGTGCCGCCCAGTGCGGACTGCACCCACCGCCCCCCTAGGTACGCCACTGACTGGAGAAGGTCAAGGCCAGTAACATTCGATGGGTGTCTATCCGGTAGGATGGTGTGATCGCTATTTTAGCCATGATCCCGCCTTGAAGAATGTAAACAGGGATGGATTTCATTCGGCGCCTTCAGTCCCTATTAGATTGTCACTGTTTTGGACAGAGAAACTATCAAATGTCCAAGTTTTCCAGAAACTATCATATCCTAGAAACTCAGAAATTATCAGATATCCCAGAAACTTTGAAACTATTAGATGTTCCTGAAACTATCAGACATCCCAGAAACTTTGAAACTATTAGATGTCCCTGAAACTTTGAAACTATTAAATGTCACAAAAACTATTAGATATCCCTGCAACTTTGAAACTATTAGATGTCCCAGAAACTATCAGATATCCCAGAAACTTTGAAACTATTAGATGTCCCAGAAACTTTGAAACTATTAGATGTCCCAGAAATTATCAGGTATCCCAGAAACTTTGAAACTATTAGATGTCCAAGAAACTTTGAAACTATTAGATGTTCCAGAAACTATCAGATATCCCAGAAACTTTGAAACTATTAGATGTCCCAGAAACTTTGAAACTATTAAATGTCCCAGAAACTTTGAAACTATTAGATGTCCCAGAAACTATCATAAGTCCTTCAACAGAGTGACTGTGTATGTGTGTGTGTATAGGATTGAGCACCACGGTGCACAATAGTACCAATGGTCAGGGAAGAGAATCAGTGGTTGATTTGGTAATACAATGAGATCAAGGGTCACGTATGGGTGTGTGTAAGTGAAGGAGTGAACAACTGAACATGTGTACTAGGAGTTGATGACCAGCTATTGTTGAGGTAGGTGGTGTGTTCTAAGCTTGTGGAGTAATTGAGGAGTGATATATTGATGTTGTTTTTTAAGGTGGGGTGAGTGTCATAGAGTGACTGTGCGTGTGTGTGTGAGTGCGTACGGTAATGTGTGTATGTAATTGTTTTGCACGCAAGACTGAACAACAGTTTGAATGGTCAACTACCGTTAGTTTGCGAGACAGGATCATAGAACACCACGTGGCTATTTGGGTGTGTGTGTTGCTGGTCTGTGAGAAGGATTTGAAACAGGAAAAGTTAGTGTAGGTCGCTTTTAAATGTACTATACAAAAAAAATACTCACCATTCACTTTAACGCTTTTTTCCAGTTCCAAAATCACGTGACCTTGGATCGTCTGCCCAGAGTAGAACACCGCCTCATTGTTGGTCAGCACAATTTCAAAGACCTTGACCCTCATTTGGGTCAGAGAGATGGTTCCGCGACACTGAAAACACAACCCGAAAAGCAACACACTCCTGCTTTTACAATATCCTCGCTATCTTGTCTTTTAATTTATAATCCTCGACTACAGCCTCGGGGATTTTAAAATTCTGGCGCGGTTATTATCCTGTCACGTCTTCATGGGGAGAACTCGTCAATTAGTTCACCCAACCGGTCACTTGAAATGCATTTAATTCCCATTTGAGAACATGACATCATTTCTCTGTAACCGTGCATCCTTGACAACACAGTTCGAGACATTATATGGACCACTTTACATTGTTTACAACCTGTTGCCATGACAGCAAATTCTCTATAATAAAAACTGCCTCATCAAAGTATATCATATCCTGTAGTCTGTAGACAAAAAATCACAAGAAAATTCATAAACATTTCTTAATAAGAAAAAGAAAAGTGAAGCCAAGTAACACATTTTAATTAACTATGATGAAAATTAGCATATTAAATCTTGTATGCGTGCAATATAATAATTAAATGGTATGGCGCCTTTATCATAAGTCAACCAGCACGTTTGAACTTCGGAAATTCCCTCAACCGGTCTCAGCTTCAGTTTTGTGTCCCGGTAAAAAGTTCTGCTTTTATAATCCTAGATTCAACTGCCTGTGGCAGCTTTTGGTTGGGGGGGGGTCGCGAATAGGGCAAACGCCGCAGGCACCGCCACTAAAGGGATTCCCCAGCATATGGAGATGGCGTATATATATATAACTTACGGCGTTCCACCTAGCCTATGACATTCCCCCGAGGCCTTGCGTATTGCTAAGTCTGACTACATGTTTGTGTATCATGTAAATGAAAAGACGAGTACTATAGGAGATTATTCTAGATATAATCAATAACCCTATAATGCATTAAGACGACCCTGATATCATGTTTTAAACAAGTCTGATTCCTAATTTGAACAAGTTTGATTTCCTAATTTGAACAAGTTTGATTTCCTAATTTAAACAAGTTTGATTTCCTAATTTAAACAAGTTTGATTCCTAATTTGAACAAGTTTGATTCCTAATTTGAAAAAAAGTTTGATTTCCTAATTTGAACAAGTTTGATTCCTAATTTAAACAAGTTTGATTTACTAATTTAAACAAGTTTGTCCAAACAATTTATTCTAAAATTTACAGGTCAATTTGGTGTCTTCGTGAGTCACCATTTTCAACACTTCAGTGTCGGACAGGTCAATATGTCAACTTTCCGATGGCCAGTGGGCACCCTTCATGCCCCCCCACACACACACCCAAAATATAACAATGCCGATCATGGCCCTGTTGCATAATAGACACCAGATCTCTATTAACATTTAGGCTAACAGGGCTATAGCCTTATGTCCTGAATGAAAATCGCCCTCGTGTATCTGTTTACCTCACATTGCGTGCAACTGTTTACCTCACATTGGGTGCATCTGTTTACCTCACATTGCGTGTAACTGTTTCCCTCACATTGCGTGTAGCTGTTTACCTCACATTGCGTGTAACTGTTTACCTCTCACATTGCGAAAAGTTTTGTCATTTTGTTTGAATACTAGACCCTTATTTTTGGTAGAAAGCCTGGAGTTCACATTAATCGTAATCCGGTCCTGCTTGCAACCAATCTTTAAAGATGCAATCCATTAATGGCATAATTTATTTTTTATAAATATATCTATCTAACTGATCTGGTGCTCAACTGAGGGTCCGGGGTTCGATCTCCGGTGAGGACCAATGGATTTTTTCAGGTCATGGTTATAAAGTCCCCGCTATTTCTCCCGTGGTGCCTCCATGATCATTGCACTATCGTCTATGGTGAGGATGAAAGAAGGGCATTGCTAAAACTGTCCCATTAGTGCTTTATAGGATCTCATCCTTACAAGGACCTCACACATCTAACTGCTTTAGTTCTTCCCTTCTTAAAGATGTGGCATTGAAAAAGAAAACATTTTAAAGACCCACTCTATCATAATGTCAAATATATCACCCCTCCCTCTCTCTCTCTCTCACACACACACTGTTATAGCCTAACATACACATACTCATACAAATGCCACAGTCAACAAATTTAAAACGGTAAACCTACACTGTACGCTGCGTCGACTTCTCTTTTAAAAAAAAAGGTGTAAACGAAAGATAACGAAACAATTTATTAAATAAACCTACCCACTTCCACAGATTACCTGCCCTCTCTTAGATAATGGGAAACCTCTCTCTCTCTCTCTCTCTCTCTCTCTCTCTCTCTCTCTCTCTCTCTCTCTCTCTCTCTCTCTCTCTCTCTCTCTCTCTCTCTCTCTCTCTCTCTCTCTCTCTCGTCTGCTTAATTTGAAAATTGTGCATTAAAAATAAAACTACTCACTTTATTATAAAATTGTATAATAGATCATTACTTACTGTAATATATTCTCGTCACCAGTAAACAATATTCCGCCAGCAAGGGTAGGAGTGAAAATACAACCGTAACTAAAAACACTTGTGTAAGTGAACGCTTTGTGCCTAGAACGAGGCGATTCAGACGAAGCGCGCGAGACGGCCAACAAGAGAAGATAACACCGGAGAACAGCACGTGCGCGCTTGAAGCAGAAGAAAAAATACACCCCGTGTGTTGTATTGGTGGGATCCCCATCGCGGAGAAAGCCGAATTACAAACTGTAAAAATGAATTTGACTGACCTTGCGCACAAAAATAGGGTTGAAAGAGTAAAAAAAAAAATTATAGTAAAGGATTTTTTTTTCAAATTAGTCAATTTGTGACCACTATCATCACTTTATTTATCGATGAAACATTCAATCACAATCCAATGAGTCAGTAATAATGTCACACATAAAAACAAGTAGCGGTAAGAAAAAATAGTCAACAGTAAAAATGTCAATGTTAAAAGTTAGAGAAATTTGGGTGGTAAAAAATAAGTGTAAAAAAGTCAACATCTCGAACAATAACTGAACACACAATGTCTAGAATTTGTGGGTAAATTTTCCCGGTATCATTTTTTTTTTTATATAAAACTTAATTTGGCATTGTGCACAAACAGACATACATAAATTGGGATAATACGTTTTATGTATATGATAGGCAAACTAGTCAAACGCCTAGGCGCAGAGGCGTAACTAGGAAGGGGGTGGGTACTAAAATGAAAAAGTCCATCCGGGCCCCAGCTTGGGGGGGGGCAACATTTTTTTTACATTAAATATTAAGTTTATTATCTCATGTCATGATGTTAAATGAAAAATGCAGGAGCCCTCAAAGATGCCAACCCGGGCCCCCAAATAGGCCATCCCCCGGGCCCCCAAAGCCCTAGGGTTCGGCACTGCGTAGGCGCCCCTACTGCTAAAGGGAAACCTTCCCAGGGTTAATATTCATTAAATGTTGTGCTAAGGCGCTTTTTGCAAGGTGAACGAAATATTTCTGAAGTCTCTGCCTAGAGCCCCTAAAGACATATAGCGGAATTTAGCACAATGTAAAGAAGGCCTTGACTCAAGTATTATTATATATTAGCTTAGTCGTGTGCAGGACCGTACCAAGCTATTGTGGCGCTATGCGAGCTAAATTTTAAGGCGCGCCACTCCAGATTAAAAAAACCCAATAAATTAACAAGGCTACATCCGCGCCCCTCACTAGTTCAGCGCCCTGTACGGTCGTGCAACCCTTTACCCAACACAAGTTACTGGTCGTCATGTCCATAAGTCTAAAGAAAAAAACCAATACATGTATTGTATACATGTATTTACTTATATCGTAAGGGGAAATAGTCTCGTCTTAAAATACAGCATAAATTCTATTGATGAGTTATCTTTCTTTTTATTAGCATGCAAATCCCCCGTTTTTATCTTCTGCTCAAATTTTTATTTAGGAACGGATTTAGCCAATTGCACTGTTTCTCTTACATTGTACAGTACCAGAAAGAATTACTCCATTACATCAAAAAAATGTGGATTCAAAATGTTGAATAAACTTGAAATATTACCAGGATTTAGTAAAATTTCAGCTCATATTTTTCTATAACAAATCACTCAATTAATTTATTTTAAAAAAAATTCATTTTCTGCTCTAACTGAATTGAATATTTACAACAACCTAAAGTCGGCAATCTTTCGGACCTCACAGTACAGTAAAAATTGTTATTTTCAGGGACCATTAATTCGTGTTTTGTAAATGTGAACCAATTACTGTATACTTATATATATATACTTGGCGGAAGGCCGTCTACAGCAAACCTGGGCCCAGACAATATTTGATAACTTGACCCTTTCTCTCAGCTGTATATAGTTGGTGCCCCCCTTTCCCCCAATGCAATGGGCCCTCAGCAGGTTTTCAGTTAGTCCCCCGTCTTGCCTGTGCTCCCTGGTGCTTGTGTGTGTTTGGGCATGTTTTTTTTTTTTTAAAGTTCTAAATAAAGACTTCTCTTCAACAATCGTTTTCTATAAACCTAAAGCTCTTGAATGCTAATGTAAATGTTTTATCCTATTTTGAGTATAGTCAAGATATTTTTTAGAGCAATCGTGCAATAAAGATACGATATGGTAATATGGTTTAACTAGTTCCCTGGTATATATAGTGTTTAGTCTATTTGGTGGCACCCGGGACAAAATATAAAAATGCCGCCCAATTTCTTACCAAAAAAAAAAAAAAAGTACAGAATTGATGTGGCTGACGACAAAGTGCTGCCCTAGACCAGGGGTCGGCAACCTGCGGCTCGCGAGCCGTATGCGGTTCTTTTTGATGTCAAGTTGCGGCTCTTCTGATGACAAATTGTGACCTAATCAAATACCACATAATATTGAAAAACAACAAATTTAGTGGCTCTTTAAAAAATTGAGAAGATTGTAAATTAGTAATTTTTGGCTCTTCCGTCTCAAAAGGTTGCCGACCCCTGCCCTAGACGGACGGACATTAACTTCCTGTAGGACCTATAATAGGCCAGGAGTTGAATAAATAGAGTTATATTACGTAACTAGAATTAATCTCTTACAAGCGTTTTGTGAAATTATTTGGTAATAACTAGTTAGTTAACATAACGAGGATTAATGACAGACCTTATTTTAATATTATTAAATTGTGTTTAAATGCATTAAATAAATTTGTAAAAAAAGGTCCTCTATATTCTATATAAAATACTGTCAGCCATGTTAAAGATGACCTG
>JAGDYQ010000002.1:12127427-12564927 GCA_021962125.1 Bulinus truncatus
GAAAAATATTTTAAAACATGAGTCTGTAGTTTGCGAATAATCTAGACAAACTTGATCTCAGGAAAGTTAGTTGCTATTTTCAAGATTTATACTTTTCTATATTTTCTGATACATTTATGTTAATGTATTAAATGAAAACAATGATTCACAATTAATTTTTTTTAAAAAATTTTCGTCATGTATTTCTTGAGAACCGAGATTGTAGTTTTACTTCCTCTAAAATTTTTATATATTTTTGAATTGTGAAAACTTAAATCAGTAAATTAGCGATCAAATATAATATATCATCAATTATCAAAATCAATTTATTTTTGTTTTATATTAAATCAAAAAAATTTATACAAATTTTCAAAGTATTACAATATAATTATAAAAATTTGTCAAAAGAAAATGAAACATGGAGAATCTGTTTTTTAGATCATTAGATCAATAAATGCCAAAAAATTCAACATAAAGAAAAACAAAAAAACAAAAAGAAGTAGAAGAAAACAAACTTACACAGAAATTGAGAGACGGATTTTGTACTTAATATTTTCAATAATCTTGTTAAGATTACAATGTTCATGTGCCAGCCAATGAAGAGAGTGGGCGGGTACATACATTATTTTTGAAAGTTAGCAATGATAATTTATACAATTAAACAAAAATTAATTGCAAAAAACTAATGATTCTATACAAAAAAATTTGAAACTATATTTGTTTTCTTTAAAAATGTAACACATATAAATTTCATGAGTAGTAAAAAAAGAAACAAAAGTTTAGAAGAGTGTTAGTTTTCGAATTTTTCGTGTGCATGATTAAAGGGACAGATTTGGTTTTTAAAACATGCTGAGAAAAATCCTTTAACTAGCTCACAAACATTAACCATCTTTATTAGGAACTGTGATTTTTCTGGTGTAAAAACCCTTATTTCAAAAATGTCATTTTTTTTAATTTTCTCAGTTTTTAACTATTTTATATGTTTATATTTTCTTCCCGGAGGTTCAAAACACGTTAAAGGCGATGTTACTACTTTATAAGTAATATTAAATGCTCTATCAAATTTTCTGCATAGGTAACCAACTTTTTAAATGCATCAGATAGAGAGAAAAATACCACCGAAATGATGAAGAAGAGTTCATCTGATACTATTAATCCATTATTTAAATATATTTTAAAATATTTATGTTAAGAATTAGAGTTTAAAAACTTTGTTTGTAGATTTTGTCCTGATTCTTTTTTTTTGACATAAATCTTTTATCAATTTGTGTTTCTGTAATTTGAAATTAAACAATCTCCAAAGCACTCAGAATTTTTTGTTTATACACACAGTAAAATTTTTTTTTTTTTTTATAAAATTAGCAAATCTTTATCTTTTTAAAAAATAATATAAAAATAAAGGAAAATGACCCAATCAAATAGAAGCTAAGAGATGATCATGCGTAATGTTGTTTGACTCTTTCAGAAGACGTTGGGAAAATTTATTGTGACTAATCATTCTAAACTTTGACTTGCAATTTTTTTTCTTTAAACAAATGGAACACTTCCTTTTTAAAGTGTAAATAGATCAATCATAAACAACTGCCGAAAAGTTTTCAAAAAAAAAAAGGATACTAAAAAGAGTTTTCTCATAAAAAAAAACATGGCAAATAAATTAAAAATCAACGCAAAATCTAACAATATATTTTAAATATGTAACCAAAAAAAATTAAAAACATAAGACTAGAGAGAGTTAGTAATAGAACCATCACCAAAATGACAATTTGATTTGCTGAAAGATATGTATGAATAAATCAATTTTTTGCGGATTATTCTTGTCATCAGATTGACAAATGTTATAATATCAGAAACAGAAATTTAAGGTTAATTTATAAAAAATTAATATAATAATTTACAAGTGATGAAATACAAAGGATATACATGCAGCCTTTGAGTAAATTTTCAAAAAACAATTTCCTGTTTTGACATCATTGTGCACTAAGTTGGAACATGTCAAAAAAATAGCCTGGAAGTGATCTTTGCTAATCTGTAAAAAAAATATATGATGATTTCCCAACAATTTGTAAATATCACTTTCAGTAAATGCAACAAATGCTGTGAGACAAATTTTAGGGCAATAAGAGCATATAAACACGCCAGAAATGAATTTACCAATAGTGCACATATTAAACAGTGCCTTTTTCCAAGAAAATATTTTCTTTCGTTGCAGCTGGATGCTACAGATGGAATAATGGCTCGGACTAGACTGCAGAGTTTATCACTGTCTCGTTCTTCTGTGATATCTTGATAAATTATCGAAATATTTCTCGAAATTTAGAAATTAAATTCTGCCTCGGCTTGAACATGTTGGCGGTACGAACTATTTGACAAACGGTCGCCATTGGGCATTTCCGAAATTTTCCGATAATGATAAAATTATCAAAATCAATGGATGCAATTACTAAAACGATTAGTTAATTACATTTTAAAAGATATCCAAACATTTTTTTCATTTGTCCAATTTTGCTGATTGAACTGCAACTTCAATTATTAATTTTTAAAAAATATACCAATAAAAATTACAGATGTATGAATTAAATAAAAAATAACCCCAAGAATACATTATATTTTTGCGATCATTTTTCTTAAACAAGTCCATATGATATCAAATATGATTTTAGTATATGGCTCGTTTGATGGTGATAGCATATATGCAATTTAAAATTAAATAGACTTTGCATCTAAAAACATATTTTAAAGTATATATATCAGACTCTAAGGGCATTAAAAAAATATAAACTAGCTCAATAAGCCACATTAAAACTTTTTTAGAAAAAAGTCACTCAGCACCTTTTTATTATTTGTTTTAGTGGTATAGTTTAAATTAGTAAATAGCACACAACTTGAATTTTTTATTATCAAACTGTGTGTATGTTTGTAATGCAGGTTCGTCAGAGATCTGGCAATACGGTCCCATATATCCTCAAAATGGTTGCTCGCGAAAGGATTCTAGATAAAAATAAATTTAAATTAAAAGTAAAAAGTTCTCTTTACCTTGTAAAGATTTATGTAGGAATTTGGCGTTTTCTCTAAAGCCGCATATGCGATTGCGTGGTTTCCACAACGCCCAATCCACATTTAGTTTCCTGCCGCAAGTCAGTTACTCCATTTTAAAAGTTGGGTGTTTTGGAGAACTTTCAAACAATTGAATCAGTTCGACTCAGAAGATTTCCTTTAGTTCATCATATCAAATTTGAATTTATTTTATATCAATATTTGCCACGTTGACCATCAACTTCAAATTTGTAATACTCATTATTATTTAAAAACAACAATAAATTAGTGAGATATCTTCGTAATAATTTTAAAAAAATAAATAAACATTTATTTTCCTTATATCTGATTATAATGTCACAAATATATTTGAAGACTTAAATAAAATAAAAAACAAATATCTATAACTATTCAAAAGTGCAGTAGATTTTACAAAAAAACAGTATTATTTAAATTAAAAAAATAAATTTCAGATTTTTTTGTATTAAATACCATAAAGGTCATACAAAAAAAAAGCTTTCCCAAAGACTGCCGGAACTTCATTTTTTACGTTAATATTTTATGAGCAACTGAATCATTTAAAGCAAAAAATATTATTTATATTTAGCATGTTTCTAAAGTAATATTTCACATTGGGTGAAAGTTCTAGTAGCCGAGTTCCCCCCTCGGAGATATTGCGTATTTCCGCAGGGTGTTTTTTATTTATACTATTATCTATGGCTTGGTTGGAACCACAGGGCGAGCCTAACCAAAAAAATCTACATTCTGAAATAGTAGAGACAGATTGCAGAAGAGCTGTGTGCGTCTATATTGAGAGTTTGTAGTAAGTTTTTGCACAGTTTCTAGATTTAGTTACAGAGAAAGGGGGCTGTATGATGAGCTAGAAAGAGAGACTTACTGCTTTTTAAAAATTTATTTGAGGGAAGTGGGTGGATGCGCTAGGTCATATGTAGTATTATGTGTTGATAAAGCTTATCCAACTATTAATAGTTCACTCAGAACCGAACGAATCACTCAAAAGACAAATGAAACATAATTTGGGTGCGCTTTTTATCAGACAAATTTTTTTGGAATTCGGGCCACTCGTGTAAGGTTCGATGGAAGTTTGTTGTTTTTTGTAATTGCCCAAAAACTACCCTCATCTTTATAATATTTTAGTTTTAAATAATGGAAATATATTAAAAATCATATTTAACAAGTTACATATATCCTCCGAATAGCCAAAAAAATACAATTTTCGATATTATTTTCCATTACAAAAACCGTTATAAATGTTTGCATAGTTGTAAATAATTCGCTTATAGTATTTAGCCAATGTTACTCTCTTTGTTCGTATCATTCACAATCCACTCTTGCTTGCAACCGTTTTGGTTCATATGTCTTTGTCCAAAGGGGAGGGGGCTGACCACAACCCCCCAATAAATTGTCGACGCCCCCACTTTTTAACTATATGACAGACACGGAGGAAAGTGAATAGCGGAAAAGGGGCGGAAGTGGCGGGAGCGCAGGAGGTGTCGCAGCGGGACACGGGGCGTCGTCATGATCGGAGGGCACCTGTAGTGGGGCAAGGTCTCGTTTTTATCATGCACAGAGCAGCAATCACGTCTCAACCATCTGCCTATTTGTAATAGCTTGCAATGGCAAGCACAGATTTCCATCGATCTTTGCTCACACATCTTCCACCTGCCAAAGCCTTGTTTGACCCCAATTGGGCCAATATCATCTAATGTTTCAAATCCGTCGTGCAATGCACGACAGATAATTATATGCCGGTTTTTAAATTTTTTTGGGGAATTGTCAGCTGACCTGCCAGACTAAAGTTCTAGTGTATTGCTGACGAAAACTAAAACTAAAACCTTTCGTTAACGAAAATGCCGACATTGGTCAACGAGAACTCAAAAACTGCACGAAGAAAGATCTTGGATGAAAACTGAAATATTACAGAAAAACATTAGTTTTGTTTGAAATAGTAGATAAGATCATTTAATCAAATATTAAACATATAGCGTATATCGTAATGCTTACTGTACTTTTCCCAAGAATTTGCACTGAAAACATTCAAATAGCTTGACCGAAGAAATATATTTCAAAAACAAAGCATCAAAAAATTAAAAATATGTATTAGTCTAGAGAAAAATTTTGGGTAAAGAACCATATTTGCTTTAATCAGATTTCAACTTATTATATCAATAATACAAAATCAACCTTCTGAAATATAGTAGGAAGCATTTAATTTGTGTTTGCAGGAGTTATTTCAGAAGATGGTACAATCATAACAATATATTTATAATTGATTATAAATAAATAGAGACAAATGTATATACAGCCGTAGAGAAAAGCAACAATAGCGCCTATATATATACAATAAGTAAAATGAAACAAACAGTTTTTTCTTTTAATTTAGTAGATTTTCCATTAGCTGGGTTGGGTCTTGCTAAAATTATCTGCTTGTAAGTTATTATAAACTTTTAAAAATACTTTTTTTTCAAACTATATATACATCATTAGAATCATAATTAAAAATCATTAATATTTTTCGACATTCGGAGAGTCAGCTGCGAATGCTACCGTTATCCGCACGACGAAAGTCAATCGACACACAAACAAGGTGAAATATATGCGTCTGATTTGAAAAATGGAAATAGGGGTCTACAAAACTATTTTTGTTTGTTCTAGTGAAGTGAATTTCAGCGTGTTTAAACTTTTGTTATATTATTTTCTGATTTAAAGATATTGTTTTAAATTTTTTCCCAAGATAAACATACAGTCTTGAGTAAATTAAAAAAAAATGTACACCGTACAGTCATGGGTGTCGCTAGGAATTTTTCCGGGAGGGGGGGGCAAAAATTTTCCAGGGGGGGCAAATAACAACTTTATGCCATTTTTTTTTAATGTAAGGGGGGGGGCAAATGCCCCCTCTTATATGACATTTTTACAAAATGTAAAGGGGGGGGGGGGAAATGCCCCCCCTCCCCCATGAAAGATTTTCCACGTACGTGTTGATTTTTTTTTCACATTACTCGTTTAGGTCCTACAGGAAATTAATGTCGTCTGTCTAGGGCAGGGGTCGGCAACCTTTTGAGACGGAAGAGCCAAAAGTTAAAATTTGCATTTTTCTCAGTTTTTTAAAAATGTTTGTTTCAATATTATGGTATTTGATTAGGCCGCATTTTGACATCGAAAGAGCAGCCAACTTGACATCGGAAGAGCCGCATGCGGCTCGCGAGCCACAGGTTGCCGACCCCTGGTCTAGGGCAGCACTTTGTCGTCAGCCACATCAATTCTGTATTTTTTTTTGGTAAGGAAATGGGGCGGCATTTTTATATTTTGTCCCGGGCGCCACTAAATAGACTAAACACTAGCGAACTAGTTGAACCATATCGTATCTTTATTGCACGATTGTTCTAAAAAAAATGCTTGACTATACTCAAAATAGAATAAAACATTTACAATATCATTCAAGAGCTTTAGGTTTATAGAAAACGATTGTTGAAGAGAAGTCTTTATTTAGAACTTTAAAAAAAAAAAAAAAAAAACATGCCCAAACACACAAGCACCACGGCAAGATGGGGGCTACTGAAAAACTGTCAAGGGCCCATTGAGGCCCCATTGCATTGGGGAAAGGGAGGAGCGCCAACTATATGCACGACTTGTCTGCTGAGAGGAGTCCAGTTATCAAAAGATTGTCTGGGCACAGGTTTGCAGTAGACGGCCTTCCGCAAATATATATTAAAGTATACAGTAATTGGTTCACATTTACAAAACACGAATTAATGGTCCCTGAAAATAACAATTTTACTGTACTGTGAGGTCCGAAAGATTGCCGACTTTAGTTGTGTTAAATATTCAATTCATTTATAGCGGAAAATGAATTTTTTAAGATAAATTAATTAAGTGATGTGTTATGAAAAATATGAGCTGAAATTTTACTAAATCCTGGTAACATTTCAAGTTTATTCAACATTTTGAATCCACGGTTTTTTTTTACAAAGTGGCTACGGTAACATCAAGCGCCATTATATTAGGGTTAGCGGGAGTACTCATTTTTTTTTCGGGTACCGGCAATTATATTAGGGTTAGGAAAAGGGTTAGGGGTAGGGTTAGGGATAGGGTTAGGGTGTAGAGCAATATCTATTGATGTAACCCGGAAAAAAAAATACCAACTCCGTCTTGATGTTACCGTAGCCACTGCGGTTTTTTTTTTTTATGTAATGCAGAAATTCTTTCTTGTAATGTACAATGTAAGAGAAACTGTGCAATTGGGCATTGGCTTAAAAAAAAATCCGTTCCTAAATAAAAATTTAAGCAGAAGATAAAAACATGGGATTTGGATGCTACTAAAAAGAAAGATAACTCGTAATAGAATTTAAGCTGTATTTCAAGACGAGACTATTTCCCCTTACGATAAAAGTAAATATAGGCCTATTGGATTGTTTTCTTTAGACTTATGGACATGACGAGTCGTTATTGACGACCAGTAACTTGTGTGGGGTAAATGGTTGTACGAACTAGTGAGGGGCGCGGATATACCCTTGTTAATTTTTTTTTTCAAATCTGGAGTGGCGCGCCTTAAAATTTAACTCGCATAGCGCCACGATAGCTTGGTACGGCTCTGCACACGACTAAGCTAATACATGTATATAACAATACTTGAGTCATAGCCTTCTTTACATTATGCCCAATGCCGTTATTATGTCTTTAGGGGCTCTAGGCAGAGACTTCAGAAATATTTGGGTCACTATGCAAAAGCGCCTTAGCACAACATTTAATAAATATTAACCCTGGGAAGGTTTTTTCGTTAACAGTAGGGGCGCCTACGCAGTGCCGAACCTAGGGCTTTGGGGGCCCGGGGGGATGACCTATTTGGGGGCCCGGGGTGGCCTCTTTGGGGGGCTCCTGCATTTTTCATTTAACATCATGACATGATATAATAAATTTAATATTTAATGTAAAAAAAATGTTTGCCCCCCCCCCCTCAAGCTGGGGCCCGGATGGACTTTTCAATTTGGACCCACCCCCCTTCCTAGTTACGCCTCTGCGCCTAGGCGTTTGACAAGTTTGCCTATCATATACATAAAACGTATTATCCCAATGTATGTCTGTCTGTTTGTGAACAATGTTAAATTAAGTTTTATATAAAAATGATACCGGGAAAATTTACCCACAAATTCTAGACATTTTGTGTTCAGTTATTGCTCGAGATGTTGACTTTTTTACATTTATTTTTTCCACCCAACTTTCTCTAACTTTTAACATTGACATTTTTACTGTTGACTTTTTTTCTTCTTACCGCTACCTGTTTTTCATGTTGACATTATTACCGACTCATTGATTTTGATTGAATGTCATCGATAAATAAAATGATGAGAGTGATCATAAATTGACTAATTTGAAAAAAAATAAATAAATATCCTTTACTATAATTTTTTTTTTACTCTTCAGCCTATTTCTGTGCGCAAGGTCAGTCAAATTCATTTACAGTTTGTAATTCGGCTTTCTCCGCGATGGGGATCCCACAATACAACACACGGGGTGTATTTGTTTTCTTCTTCAAGCGCGCACGTGCTGTTCTCCGGTGTTATCTTCTCTTGTTGGCCGTCTCGCGCGCTTCGCCTGAATCGCCCCGTTCAAGGCACAAAGCATTCACTTACTTACACAAGTGTTTTTGGTTACGGTTGTATTGAAATTTCACTCCTACCCTTGCTGGCGGAATATTGTTTGCAAGTGACGAAGACAATATATTACAGTAAGTAATGATCTATTATACAATTTTATAATAAAGTGAGTAGTTTTATTTTAAATGCACAATTTTCAAATTAAGCAGACGAGAGAGAGAGAAAGAGAGAGATAGAGAGAGAGAGAGAGAGAGAGAGAGAGGTTTCCCGTTATCTAAGAGAGGGCAGGTAATCTGTGGAAGTGGGTAGGTTTATTTAATAAATTGTTTCGTTATCTTTCGTTTACACCTTTTTTTTTTAAAAGAGAAGTCGACGCAGCGTACAGTGTAGGTTTACCGTTTTAAATTTGTTGACTGTGGCATGTGTATGAGTATGTGTATGTTAGGCTATAACAGTGTGTGTGTGTGTGTGTGAGAGAGAGAGAGAGAGAGAGAGGGAGGGTGATATATTTGACATTATTATAGCGTGGGTCTTTAAAATGTTTTTTTTTTTTCAATGCCACATCTTTAAGAAGGGAAGAACTAAAGCAGTTAGATGTGTGTGAGGTCATTGTAAGGATGAGATCCTATAAAGCACTAATGGGACAGTTTTAGCAATGCCCTTCTTTCATCCTCACCATAGCCGATAGTACAATGATCATGGAGGCACCACGGGAGAAATAGCGGGGACTTTATAACCATGACCTGAAAAAATTCATTGGTCCTCACCGGAGATCGAACCCCGGACCCTCAGTTGAGCACCAGATCAGTTAGATAGATATATTTATAAAAATAAATTATGCCATTAATGGATTGCATCTTTAAAGATTGGTTGCAAGCAGGACCGGATTACGATTAATGTGAACCCCAGGCTTTCTACTAAAAATAAGGGTCTTGTATTCAAACAAAATGACAAAACGTTTCGCAATGTGAGGTAAACAAATACACGCAATGTGAGGTAAACAGATACACGCATTGTGAGGTAAACAGATACACGCAATGTGAGGTAAACAGATACACGCAATGTGAGGTGAACAGATACACGCAATGTGAGGTGAACAGATACACGCAATGTGAGGTGAACAGATACACGCAATGTGAGGTAAACAGATACACGCAACGTGAGGTAAACAGATACACGCAACGTGAGGTGAACAGATACACGCAATGTGAGGTGAACAGATACACGCAATGTGAGGTGAACAGATACACGCAATGTGAGGAACAGATACACGCAATGTGAGGTGAACAGATACACGCAATGTGAGGTGAACAGATACACGCAATGTGAGGTGAACAGATACACGCAATGTGAGGTGAACAGATACACGCAATGTGAGGTGAACAGATGCACGCAATGTGAGGTGAACAGATGCACGCAATGTGAGGTGAACAGATGCACGCAATGTGAGGTGAACAGATGCACGCAATGTGAGGTAAACAGATGCACGCAATGTGAGGTAAACAGATGCACGCAATGTGAGGTAAACAGTTGCACGCAATGTGAGGTAAACAGTTGCACGCAATGTGAGGTAAACAGTTGCACGCAATGTGAGGTAAACAGTTGCACGCAATGTGAGGTAAACAGTTGCACGCAATGTGAGGTAAACAGTTGCACGCAATGTGAGGTAAACAGTTGCACGCAATGTGAGGTAAACAGTTGCACGCAATGTGAGGTAAACAGTTGCACGCAATGTGAGGTAAACAGTTGCACGCAATGTGAGGTAAACAGTTGCACGCAATGTGAGGTAAACAGTTGCACGCAATGTGAGGTAAACAGTTGCACGCAATGTGAGGTAAACAGTTACACGAGGGCGATTTTCATTCAGGACATAAGACTATAGCCCTGTTGGCCTAAATGTTAATTGAGATCTGGTGTCCATTATGCAACAGGACCATGATCGGCATTGTTATATTTTGGGTGTGTGTGTGGGGGGGCATGAAGGGTGCCCACTGGCCATCGGAAAGTTGACATATTGACCTGTCCGACACTGAAGTGTTGAAAATGGTGACTCACGAAGACACCAAATTGACCTGTAAATTTTAGAATAAATTGTTTGGACAAACTTGTTTAAATTAGGAATCAAACTAGTTTAAATTAGGAATCAAACTTGTTTAAATTAGGAAATCAAACTTGTTTAAATTAGGAAATCAAACTTGTTTAAATTAGGGAATCAAACTTGTTTAAAACATGAAATCAGGTTCGTCTTAATGCATTATAGGGTTAGGGTTAGGGTTTTTAAGTTTTTTAATAAAATTATGGATTAATCTGTCCAAAGTAGGAAACGAGTCTACTAAAAGATCTTATTGATTATATCTAGAATAATCTCATATAGTACTCGTCTTTTTATTTTCATGATACACAAACATGTAGTCAGACTTAGCAATACGCAAGGCCTCGGGGGAATATCATAGGCTAGGTGGAAAGCCGTAAGTTATATATATATATATATATATATATATATATATATATATATATATACGCCATCTCCATATGCTGGGGAATCCCTTTAGTGGCGGTGCCTGCGGCGTTTGCCCTATTCGCCCCCCCCCCCCAAAAGCTGCCACAGGCAGTTGAATCTAGGATTATAAAAGCAGGAACTTTTTACCGCGACACAAAACTGAAGCTGAGACCGGTTGAGGGAATTTCCGAAGTTTAAACGTGCTGGTTGACTTATGATAAAGGCGCCATACTATTTAATTATTATATTGCATGCATACAAGATTTAATATGCTAATTTTCATCATAGTTAATTAAAATGTGTTACTTGGCTTCACTTTTCTTTTTCTTATTAAGAAATGTTAATGAATTTTCTTGTGAATTTTTGTCTACAGACTACAGGATATGATATACTTTGATGAGGCAGTCTTTATTATAGAGAATTTGCTGTCATGGCAACAGGTTGTAAACAATGTAAAGTGGTCCATATAATGTCTCGAACTGTGTTGTCAAGGATGCACGGTTACAGAGAAATGATGTCATGTTCTCAAAAGGGAATTAAATGCATTTCAAGTGACCGGCTGGGTGAACTAATTGACGAGTTCTCCCCATGAAGACGTGACAGGATAATAACCGCGCCAAAATTTTAAAATCTCCGAGGCTGTAGTCGAGGATTATAAATTAAAAGACAAGATAGCGAGAATATTGTAAAAGCAGGAGTGTGTTGCTTTTCGGGTTGTGTTTTCAGTGTCGCGGAACCATCTCTCTGACCCAAATGAGGGTCAAGGTCTTTGAAATTGTGCTGACCAACAATGAGGCGGTGTTCTACTCTGGGCAGACGATCCAAGGTCACGTGATTTTGGAACTAGAAAAAAGCGTTAAAGTGAATGGTGAGTATTTTTTTTTGTATAGTACATTTAAAAGCGACCTACACTAACTTTTCCCTGTTTCACCTCCTTCTCACAGACCAGCAACACACACACCCAAATAGCCACGTGGTGTTCTACCATCCTGTCTCGCAAACTAACGGTTGTTGACCATTCAAACTTTGTTCCGTCTTGCGTGCTAAACAATCACATACACACATTACCGTACGCACTCACACACACACGCACAGTCACTCTGTGACACTCACCCCACCTTAAAAAACAACATCAATATATCATTCCTCAATGACTCCACAAGCTTAGAACACACCATCTACCTCAACAATAGCTGGTCATCAACTCCTAGTTCACTCCTTCACTTACACACGCACGTACGTGACCCTTGATCTCATTGTATTACCAATCAACCACTGATTCTCTCCCCTGACCATTGGTACTATTGTGCACCGTGGTGCTCAATCCTATACACTCAGGCCCACCTACACACACACACACACACAGTCACTCTGTTAAAGGACTTATGAAAGTTTCTGGGACATCTAATAGTTTCAAAGTTTCTGGGATATCTGATAGTTTCTGGAACATCTAATAGTTTCAAAGTTTCTTGGACATCTAATAGTTTCAAAGTTTCTGGGATACCTGATAATTTCTGGGACATCTAATAGTTTTAAAGTTTCAGGGATATCTAATAGTTTTTGTGACATTTAATAGTTTCAAAGTTTCAGGGATATCTGATAGTTTCAGGAACATCTAATAGTTTCAAAGTTTCTGGGATATCTGATAATTTCTGAGTTTCTAGGATATGATAGTTTCTGGAAAACTTGGACATCTGGTAGTTTCTCTGTCCAAAACAGTGACAATCTAATAGGGACTGAAGACGCCGAATGAAATCCATTCCTGTTTACATTCTTCAAGGCGGGATCATGACTAAAATAGCGATCACACCATCCTACCGGATAGACACCCATCGAATGCTACTGGCCTTGACCTTCTCCAGTCAGTGGCGTACCTAGGGGGGGGCGGTGGGTGCGGTCCGCACCGGGCGGCACTATTTATTACTTTTTAGGGAGGGGGGCGGCAAAAATGTATAGATTAAATTGAAATACCTAAATGAGAGGGCGGCAAAATCGTCTTCCGCCCTGGGCGGCCGATACCCACGCTACGCCGCTGTCTCCAGTGAGTCCATGTTGTATTTTTCAAGTGGGATACAGTGATGGCTTAATCTAATTACGTTTACCCACCCACCTTTAATCTGCTTATGTGAACATAGCTGTGGGGTGGGGGGATATGTATTATGTAAGGGAAGCTTGTCTCAGAGGAGATTAGTGTAAGATGATTGATCGGGAGATTAAAACTCTTTTTTTTAAGTCTAGTTTGAAATCGAACCTTTGAAGGTTTAAGCTTTACACTGTCAATCTGTTCAATGTTTATTGCTGGTGAATTGAAATCTTGTTTCTGAATATTAGTTACGTAATTCTTGTTGCACACACTTTATTTACCATATTGAAGTAACTTTATATACGGAATGATAGGCAGGTGGGTTCAACATCTACACTAATACTTTTATTTATTACTACTAATTCACTTCACATTAAATCTACAACTAAACTAAAGCAAAACTAATAAATCCAGATGGAGAAATCACTACAGGCGACAAGCGAGTTGACGAGTTACGTTTAGGTAACGAACTCGTTGTTCTAAAAATAACTTCCTAACTGCTAAGTAAGTACTGTCCACTTTTTCTCTGATCACTGCTTATATCCAAAGTCCGAAGAAGATCCCCGCCCCCCCCCTTTTTTTTTTCAAACAGGTCACGTGACTGGTCTCTGCACGCTAGTGCCGGTTGAGGAGGGGAGGGGGGGGAGCGACAGGTGTTTCATCCCCCCCCATCCCATCTCTTTATTTTGCACACCTGTCCAGGTGATAAAATGGCGCAGAGTCGTGGGTCAGCATGAAGAGGGTTACAACAATATTATATACTCTATAATAAACTGCTCATTAAATGCTACATTTACCTTGTTATTGACTTCTAACTACACACTATATTTACCATCTTATAACTGGCATGTACAAGTCATTCATACAACTTTGGACCCAAAACAAGTGTATCTCACACAATCACCTCCCCACCCGCCATTGCCCCCCCCCAACTGAATTATACTATTTTTTTAAGACGATTTATGGGCCAATTAAAAAAAAGTCAAAGGTTATAAGTCTCTGTTTTAAGTACTTGTAGTTTCTACCTATTAGCCCCACCCACCACACCCCGTAACCCAAATCAGTTTTTATCTTTACACGGTTCACTAAACGAAATACCTGCCCTCTGATGCCAGTAGTAAAATATTTTCACACACCGTCTTTTGTTGAGATGGAGAAATACTTCTAGCAGGCTATAAATCTCAGTTGTTTCCCCCCCCCCCCCACCCCACAATGTCTGTTGCTTTCAGTCAAGTTATTGTCATTGTTGGGAGAAACAGAAAAAAAAATAACAACAACATTGTACATTTCGTTGTAATGAACCAAAAGGATGGGAAGCAATGCTGTTTATCTTAACTTGACAGAGTTAGTTTATCCTGAATGTGGTTTGAACGTGAATTTGAAAAAAAAAATAAAGTGAAAAAAAAAAAATAAACATAATAACTTGGCCAGATCTAAGAAAATAAATCAGTGAATACAGCGAGATGGATGCACGTAAAATAAATCAGTGAATACAGCGAGATGGATACACGTACTGATGAAAGAGTAGAAGCGATACCAAAAAAAAAAAGTTCAATTGACATACAGTCCAATGATGGGATTAAATAGAAGACGTTGCCTCAACGAAGCCGTTCCCCAAGCAGCGATTCTCAAGCCTTTTTACGCGACTGTACCCCAAAGGATGGGAGACTATGTCCGCGGTTACCCTTCACACGTTAATTATCTGTCGCTGCGTACAGTTGCATAGCCATAACCTGTCCCGTACCCGTACCACCGTTTGAGACCTGCGGTTCTTAAGGATAGGCAAACTTAATTGACTGGATATAATTGACTGGATACACCCCCCCCAAAGCCGAAAGGCCCCATTTCTGTTAAAACGTGCTGATAAATCTGATTATGTTGCATAGGGTCCCTAAGTATCCCAAAAAGTCTCTGCCTAGGACTGTGGTCACAGTTGGCACACAGAGCCTCATCAGTCGGGCACATAGAGCCTCATCAGTCGGGCACACAGAGCCTCATCAGTCGGGCACACAGAGCCTCATCAGTCGTCACACAGAGCCTCATCAGTTGGGCACACAGAGCCTCATCAGTCGTCACACAGAGCCTCATCAGTCGGGCACACAGAGCCTCATCAGTCGGGCACACAGAGCCTCATCAGTCGGGCACACAGAGCCTCATCAGTCGGGCACACAGAGCCTCATCAGTCGGGCACGCGACTAAAATATCACTTCTTTTAATATTAATTGGAGTGTTGGCACTTTGCTATAAATGGGTGGTTTTCTTTTGGTTGAATTTCGGGCTCGGGGCCCCAAAAAGGTTTGCAACCACTGGTCTTGATCCCTTTAACAAAATGAAAACGGCCGTGAACATTCTCACATATCTGCACAAACCAAATAAATAAACGTGTCACGTGTTTATGTTTATATTAATATAAAGACTAACTAAATAAAACATTGGTGGTGGTGGTGGTGGTGTGGGGGGGGGGGACAACAACACCCTATTTCAATTTCAAAGTCCACAACACAAATGTTATTGTTATGCGTTTCCGCCGGTAAAAAAAAAAACTTACAAAAGCTCCAACAGCATTTGGAAAGAGAAACAAGAGGCGCTACACGATAATGTTTCTAATACATAAGTACAACGTCATTATTAATAAGCGATAACAGTAGAAAACTTTCCGACAACGATAACCCGAAGCGAAAACGCTTTAGCTAATAGCAGGCTTTGTTTGGGTTTTCTCTCACCACAACAAACACGACCTCACAGTCACACTACCACACAAAGTCACACACTACCACACAAAGTCACACACTACCACACACAGTCACACTACCACACACAGTCACACTACCACACACAGTCACACTACCACACACAGTCACAAACAAAAGCGTGCTGTGCACTTTACCCACTGAGCTCTATATTTAAATATTGAGCTCAGTAACTTTGGTTATAGGGCCTGATTGGCGGGTTTTCCGCCAGGCTGGGATTTATTTGGCGGGACGGGAGGGGGTGCATCGGCGGGAGTTAAAACTCGTTGGCGGGATATTGAGTTTTTAAGCGGCTGAAATGTTAAAATCGACGCATGAAATCTAAATATGAGTAAATGTTGACATTTCTTATAACTAGCTTTTACTAATATGGCGGTTTTTTTTTGGCGGGTATCTATTCGAGTTTCGGCGATTTTCGGCAAAAAAATATCTGGCAACACAATAGACAAAAACATGTTACATGCGGCTGGGCGGTGGTAATAAGGTGGTGCTCTGTTACATGAGTAACAACAACTAAACTTGATGTTGTGCTTGGCCTGTAGTGTGTCTCAAAGGGAACTTGATGTTTTCAACAGGAATGACTAAGAATAACATTCAGTGCAGAGACCATTATAATAGGATGTATAATTGAAACTGTTGAGCATAACTGGATATTGGCTATGAGTAGATTTATCACAGGATCAGTATATAATGTCTCCATTCTTATAACTGGCTAGTAGCTATGAGTTGATTCACCAATGGATCAGTATATAACTGGATAGTAGCTATGAGTCGATTCACCAATGGATCAGTACATAACTGGATAGTAGCTATGAGCAGGGCCGGATTTGAACTTGATAAGGCCCTAAGCCATTTGAGATACGGGGCCCTTTATAAGTCCAGATATTAGATGACAGTGCCAAATATTCAAGTATATAAGACAATCGCTCACTTGGACTATAATATATGGGGGCCCCCCAAGAAAGTGAGGGCCCTAAGCTATAGTTTGTTTAGTTTATACGTAAATCCTGCACTGGTCATGAGTTGATTCATCACAGGATCACTAGATGATATTCCATTCTTATTTAGATGTTTTAAGTGTTTCTAAACATTTGCGTGTATTTCTCTATTAGCCATGCATCATATAAATCAATACGGTGTTTTTGTAGCATCCTTTCTATAAAACCCGACTAAGACCATCGACGGTTTTCTTCTCTTGTCATAGTTATACAGGTGACATACAGACAAATCTGAACATATCGTGAACCTGAGACCAGGTGAGGTCATACAAGAGATCGCAACACCTCCCGCAGTACCCTACTGACTATCAAGAAATAGTGAAACGAATTTTTGAAATTTTTTTTAGAAAACAATGACTCATTGAAATTTTCATAAAACAACCAAGAGCCGCATTTGGTTACCATTGTTCTTGTAAAACATAACCCTCTAGGTGTCTTATTGATTATTTAGAGTTGTATTTACTCCTATTGTGTGTACTGTGTCACAGGCGGTCGCTGTGGTACGCGGGGTTTTTTTTTTTTGTTTTTACATTGTATAAAATAAATTTCCCATAGCCTAGTAGACCAGTGCGGCAGATGAAGTGTGGAATTCATCTGTTTCTGTGAACACGACACATGAACAGATTGTGTGGCTAGCACAACGCAGTTGCTACGGTTCCAAGGAACGGGACTCCGTATTATTTTTTTTCCGGGGTCCAACTATAGATGCGCATGCGCTCTAGACGGACTTTTATTTTTTTACGGCTGTAGATGTACGCATGCGCGATAGCCGGACTCCGAATATTTTTTTTCGGTGTCCGGCTATAGATATTGCTCCTAACCCTAGCCCCGAAAACAAAAAATATGCAATAATAAACAGTCCGTCTGCCGCGCATGCGCATCTATAGCTGGACCCCCGAAAAAAAAATTAATACGGAACCTTGGAACCGTAGCCACTTCCTTAGCACAACGCCCAGCCGCCTTTACCCATTAAAAGCTGGGTGGACTTGGGAAGGAGGTGGGGGGGGGTCGGCTTTAAACCAAGTTTCACCTGGAAATTTTCCTAGTTTCTCACCAAGGATCGAGCCCGGGACCCTCAGGTCGACTGTCAAGCGCTCTACACCTCTAGGCCTATCGTCGTATGGCAGAGCCGAGACCCGTAAGTGTTGGGTAATTTTTTGTTTCGCGACGCTTGGGGGCGGTTTGCCTTAGTAGTCATCCATAAATACCGTCATAAGCTCTGCTATAAAAGAAAATAGAAAGTATTTCGACCGATTGTCTACGACGTCCATACTGGATACAAAATGTCATGCGGGGACCGCATGGGCACAACCGATGTACGGGTCGTGCGGGTCCGGACCCTACCAACTTCAACATACTGGTTGCGCCCCTGGTGGGGGACGGGTGGTCGACTGTCGACCTGAGGTCATCTGGCTCGATCTCCGGTGAGGAACAATGGATTTTCAGGACCAGGTTTTAAAGTCCCTTCTATGTATCCCGTGGTGCCTCCATGGCCATAGCACTATCGTCTATAGTGGGGATGAAAGAAGGGCACCACAAACACCGCCCCAATAGTGGTTTATGTGATCTAAAGATTTCATCTCATCCCTAGAGGTACTTCACATACGAAGTATTTGTACTCGAGTACTACATTTTGGAGTACTTGCATTCGTACCTGCACTTTGGTTACTTGTACTCGTGATTGCACATGTAGGAGTACTCGATCATGCAAATTATAAAAAAAAAATTGTATGCTTGTACTCGTACTTGCATTTTGAGTAATCGTTTTTGTACTTGCATGGTGGGTCAGTACATGTAACATCTTTACAAAGTATAAAATGTAAAATTTTATCATGACAGATGGCGTGTCATAGCTATTTGTCTTCTGAATTTCTTCTCAAAGTCTGGCACGGAATCAGGAAACAAGGTGGAAAATGGAGGCAAAGTCTTGCAGCCGATATCAGGCCATGTTAACGCGTATTGTCAAAATAATCACCCAGGATAAAGACAACGAATTACAACAAATATACTTTAAGTGGCAAACACACACATACACACACACACACACACAGACACACACAGAAACAAAAAACAAGGAAAAGCATATGCAGAAATATCTCTACATGACAATAACAAATTGTTTATAAGCTGTAGTACAAATGTAACAAGTTGGCAACAATTTAAGTTGTTATATGAGGACTTTGCTCTATCCATGTGGCTCCCAACTTATTTAGAACAACTCTATATAACAGGCGTATCCATATGTTAATGTTGTGTGGAAGTGATATTTATATATAATTTCCTTTTTTTTTTCATGAAGTGATGGCTGATATACAGTACGTTACCGTGAATACTCTGCTAAGTAACGCGGGTACTTTAGCATTTGGTACTCCAGCTAGTGACCACAGATACTCTAATAAGTGACTCCAGATACTCTAATAAGTGACCGAGGATACTCTAATAAGTGACCGAGGATACTCTAATAAGTGACCGAGGATACTCTAATAAGTGACCGAGGATACTCTAATAAGTGACCGAGGATACTCTAATAAGTGACCGAGGATACTCTAGCTAGTGACCGAGGATACTCTAATAATTGACTGCAGATACTCTAGCTAGTGACCGAGGATACTCTATCTAGTGACCGCAGATACTCTTAGTAAGTGATCGAGGATACTCTTTCAGTTTAGCAGTGGGCAATTGACGGCCCACGGGTCAACTCAGGCCCGCCGAACTGTTTATCCGGGGCGCAACCTTTTTGGTTATGACGTTTCTATTCAATTCATCACTCGATATATTCAATTCATATTAGTTCATGTCATCACTCGATATATTCAATTCATATTAGTTCATGTCATCACTCCATATATTCAATTCATATTAGTTCATGTCATCACTCCATATATTCAATTCATATTAGTTCATGCCAACACTCCATATATTCAATTCATATTAGTTCATGTCATCACTCCATATATTCAATTCATATTAGTTCATGTCATCACTCCATATATTCAATTCATATTAGTTCATGTCATCACTCCATATATTCAATTCATATTAGTTCATGTCATCACTCCATATATTCAATTCATATTAGTTCATGTCATCACTCCATATATTCAATTCATATTAGTTCATGTCATCACTCCATATATTCAATTCATATTAGTTCATGTCATCACTCGATATATTCAATTCATATTAGTTCATGTCATCACTCCATATATTCAATTCATATTAGCTCATGTCATCACTCCATATATTCAATTCATACTAGTTCATGTCAACACTCCATATATTCAATTCATATTAGTTCATGTCATCACTCCATATATTCAATTCATATTAGTTCATGCCAACACTCCATATATTCAATTCATGTTAGTTCATGCCAACACTCCATATATTCATGTTAGTTCATGCCAACACTCCATATATTCAATTCATGTTAGTTCATGCCAACACTCCATATATTCAATTCATGTTAGTTCATGCCAACACTCCATATATTCAATTCATGTTAGTTCATGCCAACACTCCATTTATTCAATTCATATTAGTTCATGCCAACACTCCACATATTCAATTCATATTAGTTCATGCCAACACTCCACTTATTCAATTCATATTAGTTCATGCCAACACTCCACTTATTCAATTCATATTAGTTCATGCCAACACTCCATATATTCAATTCATATTAGTTCATGCCAACACTCCATTTATTCAATTCATATTAGTTCATGTCATCACTCCACATATTCAATTCATATTAGTTCATGTCATCACTCCATATATTCAATTCATATTAGCTCATGTCATCACTCCATATATTCAATTCATATTAGTTCATGCCAACACTCCATATATTCAATTCGTATTAGTTCATGCCAACACTCCATATATTCAATTCGTATTAGTTCATGTCATCACTCCATATTTTCAATTCATATTAGTTCATGTCATCACTCCATATATTCAATTCATATTAGTTCATGCCAACACTTCATTTATTTGCTTCTGATTCGGCCCGCCAATTTAATCTACGAACCCAATGTGGCCCCCGCTCATCAAAAAGTTAGCCCACCCCCTGGTCTAACAAGTACACGTCTAAACTTTTAGCGCTAAGGACTTTGCGAAATACATTTGTGGAACAACTTGTGAGCTAAATAACTTCGAAAAGTTTACACAAATCTATTGTTTGTTTTCATTTTGTCGTTTGTGTTTCATTATTCGCCCTTTGATCAAATAGTTTTCAAAGTATTAAATATTGCAGGCGTAGATTATACGAAAGCCAGGAGTAATTATTTTGTCAGCTTTATTACTGATAATGATCATTCCATTTGATGATTATATTACTGATATTAATCATTTTATTAAATGATTCTATTACTACAGGCCTACTGCGGCACGTGGTTTTTTTTTAAAATGTTATCACGTGTTATTACTGATATAAATAAACGTGCTGCAGGTTGCTGGTGTTACAAGTGAAATACACTTTTCATTTGTTTACTATTAACTTATAATAACTATTTAAACCCAAATCCTTACAATACACTATATCATATAGACTTCCATTTAATCTTAAGTTGACAGATTTAATTTAAATGACACGTTTTGAGAAAGGATTAAAAAAAAAATTGCCACATAAGTCTTAAGTAATCCTTGATATGAAAGAGTTTAATACATAAAGGTTAGTCTAGATAAGAATGGTTTAAATACATATAGCTTAGTCTAGATAAGAATGGTTTAAATACATATAGCTTAGTCTAGATATGAAGGGTTTAAATACATATAGGTTAGTCTAGATATGAAGGGTTTAAATACATATAGCTTAGTCTAGATATGAAGGGTTTAAATACATATAGCTTAGTCTAGATATGAAGGGTTTAAATACATATAGGCTATTCTAGATATGAAGGGTTTAAATACATATAGCTTAGTCTAGATATGAAGGGTTTAAATACATATAGGTTAGTCTAGATATGAAGGGTTTAAATACATATAGGTTAGTCTAGATATGAAGGGTTTAAATACATATAGGTTAGTCTAGATATGAATGGTTTAAATACATATAGGTTAGTCTTAATATAAAGGGTTTAAATACATACAGGTTAGTCTTGATATGAAGGAGTTTAAATACATATAGGTTAGTCTAGATATGAATGGTTTAAATACATATAGGTTAGTCTTGATATGAAGGAGTGTAATACATATAGCTTAGTCTAGATATGAATGGTTTAAATACATATAGGTTAGTCTTGATATGAAGGAGTGTAATACATATAGCTTAGTCTAGATATGAAGGATTTAAATACATATAGGTTAGTCTTGATATGAAGGAGTGTAATACATATAGCTTAGTCTAGATATGAATGGTTTAAATACATATAGGTTAGTCTTGATATGAAGGGTTTAAATAAATATAGCTTAGTCTAGAAATGAAGGATTTAAATACATATAGGTTAGTCTTGATATGAAGGGTTTAAATAAATATAGCTTAGTCTAGAAATGAAGGAGTTAAATACATATAGGTTAGTTATATATGAAGGAGTTAAATACATATAGGTTAGTTATATATGAAGGAGTTAAATACATGTAGGTTAGTCTAGATATGACGGAGTTAAATGTATTTATAGACTTTTATTGAGAGAAGTTGATCGGATGGATATTCTTACTTTTTTGATTCAGCTAAGACCGCTTATAATAAACCTACTAAAGACAGATACACTGACCGCTTATAATAAACCCACTAAAGACAGATACACTGACCGCTTATAATAAACCCACTAAAGACAGATACACTGAGCGCTTACATAACCCACAACACACACACTCTCAAAAGACTATCGTTCGTAACCCTTTACCCCCTCCCCCCCACCTCTCCCAATCCCCACTACAAATATTGGAAACGACGGTCGAATGAGTTATTGGTCATTAACACCAGCCGACGGTGGCTAATCTAGTTTCATAGTCAACGGGTATATAGTCCAGGATACTGTTCCGAATACTGGACGAAATCAAGATTCCGTAAAGTAGTAATAACAGAAATTAACCGTTGGAGATTGAACTATCTTGGACGTAACTTGCGCCTGAGTGAGATGGTGTGAATGGACACTGCGACTGAGTGAGTGTGAATCAGTGGCGTAGTGAGGGGTGGGCAAGGGGCGGCATCATGCCACAAGCGCTCCTCACAAAGGGGCGCCAAATGGCATATTTTACATATAATATTATATGGTTTTCGAATGGGGGGGGGGCGCTAAAAAGGTATTAAAAAGGTATTGTGCCCCGTGCGCAAGTTAAGCTCGCTACTGCACTGGTGTGAATGGACATTGCTACCGAGTGAGGTAGTGTGAATGGAAATTGCTACCGAGTGAGGTAATGTGAATGGACATAAAAATGTTCTATTATCGGATTTACTGTTAGGGAACATAAATGGGGTCTTTGATATTTTTACTTGCATGGTCAGTAATTGGAACACTTCTGTTCAGGAAACTATAGCAAGGAGTGTGACAGTCTCTAGTCCAACTATTTATTGAATGTCAGAAGCAATAACAGAGAACGATTTGTTGTGAGTTCATACAAGATGTTTATAATGATGTCAGTGATCGTATTAAAAAAAAAAAGTAAAGTTCCCTTCTTAGCCCTAACGGGCCATCGGGGCAGATGAAGTGTAGAATTCATCTGTTTCTATAACCTCGGCATATGAAAGGGATTGTGTGGTTAGCACAACGCCCAGCCGCCTTTACTTCCCCAACTTAAAGTCAGGTGCCCATTTAAAGCTGGGTGGACTTGTGCGACGACTTCTTACCGAATTTCACCTGGAAAAATTTCATGGGCCTCACCGAGGATCGAACCCTGGACTCTCAGGTCGATAGACGAGTATCTACACCACTCGGCCATCCGTCCCACTAGTGATCGTGTGATATGGTATAAAAATCTAGGGTGCCTGTCAAACTGACAACTGGGGCCCCTACCCCCGCCTCAAAAAGGGGGTCTAGCATTTCTGCAGCGAAATAAAATTTAGAAAGCGACGGGAACGCTTTGTCTTGGGTCACTTGACAAGTGTCTGGGTGCTTACTGCCTTCCTATTGCGGCGGTCCTGCTAAACTGATACGAGTAATAAAAAACGTTCTAAACTTTGGTGTCTTGTTTCAAGTAATAAAGATAATAATAGTACAAATAATGCACAGGTTTATTGTACACGTTTATTTAAAAAAAAATTATGTGTCATTTGTTTATGTTGTCATGTACAGGTGTGTATCATTTGTTTATGTTGTCATGTACAGGTGTGTATCATTTGTTTATGTTGTCATGTACAGGTGTGTATCATTTGTTTATGTTGTGATGTACAGGTGTGTATCATTTGTTTATGTTGTCATGTACAGGTTGTATCATTTGTTCATGTTGTCACGTACAGGTGTGTATCATTTGTTCATGTTGTCATGTACAGGTGTGTATCATTTGTTTATGTTGTCATGTACAGGTTGTATCATTTGTTTATGTTGTCATGTACAGGTTGTATCATTTGTTCATGTTGTCACGTACAGGTGTGTAAATCGTTATTTTACACAGCCCACCAAACCGAGAACCAACGGAACTCCACCCCCACCCCCACCCCCCCCCCCGCCAACAGTATCAAGATAAATAATAATAAAGGATGGAATAACCGTTAGGTTAATAAGGCCATGCCCCTAGGGAATGAATACAGATCTGCCTTCATTTATCTGTTTCTCACACCTGTGATGTTTTCTTATTTTGTTCGCAATATTTTGCCTTCTTTTTTTTTAATAGGCAGGACAGTTAAGTAAGAAATACTTTAAAGTATCATAGTGGAATGTAACAGACTTTCGTAAACAAAAGTAAGTCATTAAGTAAAATATACAAAAAAAAAACTTGTCTAATTGACAATGGGAACCACACAAAACTTATGGAAGAGCCGCATGTGAGACTCATAGAAGAGCCGCATGTGAGACTCATAGAAGAGCCGCATGTGAGACTCATAGAAGAGCCGCATGTGAGACTCATAGAAGAGCCGCATGTGACTGTTAGAGCCACATTAGGCCACACCTGGCCTAGGCCTACATTTACCCTAACCCTGCTATGTCCGAACTATGTCGGCCAGTTGTTTCCCTATTTGTTGTCTAAGAGCAACTTTGATTTTTTATTTTATTTAATGTATCTTAAGATTTATTTTCATCTCATACTTTTCTTTTTCACTCCCTCCGATATCATAAACTGACCTAGAAACCTCAGCTGGCCTTGAAATACCACTCACCTCTGCCCTTCAACCTTTATGCCCTGTCAGACGTATGTTGCCAGATTTTTGTTTTTTTTGCACTTTTTTTTTATAAACCCCAAGAAATGAGACTACTGACACTACCTTTACCTCAGCACGGTCTTCCCTACCTATAGTCTTCTCTTACCCCCCCCTGCTCCAAGTCCTCCCCCCTTCTCCCCAGTGTGACTCACAATGATGTTTTTTGGTAGAGTATTACATTCACTGCCAGTACCGGCAGGCTCAGATCTTAAAAAAAAAATGAAAATAAAAAAAAGTGGCCCCGTTTATCTTGTCTCGGTGCTACATTTGGAACATGTCACTCTTCAACATGTGATGGTTTTTTTGTTTAAAGTGTAAGGTGGAATCGGATAAAAGTTGGGTTGACGGTCAGGAGTCAGGGATACCGAGAGTCAAAGAGTCACTTTGAGCAACGAGATAAAACGCAGGGGGAAAAAAACGAAAAAATGTCGAAATACCATTTTGTTTATTTAAAACTTTAAGTTAAAAATAAAGCTTAAATTGTTAAACTATGTATACATTGAGTATCAAATCAATACCACAAGCAGTGAGAGAAATGTATTGTGATACTAGCTGCCAACCCTTTCCATGTTAATTCTAAGGATACATTTCTAAAGTAGTTTTCTTTTTTACAAGGACGTTTTGAGTGGATAAGGGTTTGAATGAAAAAGACATTTCATTAAATTTTATCTATACGACTGTAAAAACTAAACGAAGACGTTGTTATAATGACTTGTGGGAAAAGAAAAAAAAGTGGGCCAAGGGAGGTAAGCCGAATGAACAGAAAAGTGAAAAGGTTAGATGTTTTTGTTTTTTTTATAAGCAGCAGTTACGTTTCCTGTTTACAGCCGGAAAAAAAACAAGTTTTGCTATGTATTATTTTCTCTGTAAAGATGGCTTACACTTTAGAAAAAGCAAACCAAAAGTTTTATTCTTTAATTAATGTATCCATTGAGGATGCTTTTAAAATTATCTACCCTTGCTTTTCAATCATTTTTTCTTCTTAATATATGCAAGTACTTTGTTTCTCAAGGTAACGTCATTATGTCTCTGTCTATTCTCATTTGATCTGTATGATCAAGTATTTTAACTTGAATCTATTTTGGCGCCAAAACAAAGTATTGACGCTCGTTACCTTAGGCTGGCTTTCTACGATGTAAACCGAGTTCTTAGCTTGTACATCTAGTATCACACCGCTGTTCTCAACCGGTGGTAAGGGGTGCGGTAAAGGTTATGCAGAGGGTACACAGCGAGATATGTTTTTCGTTTTAAAACAAACTACGAGTTTGAAGAAGGTCGTCACTTTGCTGCATGAATCATCACCAGACCTAGTGCTCAAGCATCACATTTCACATTACAAAGGTGAGCACATTGCATTATGAATAAAAGTACATTTATTTGCGAACTTACGCGTGAAGGGTGCCCGCGGGCAGATACTTTTGCCCCCCTTTTGTGGCTCTGTCGCGAAAAACGTAGAGAACCGCTGAATAATCACATTAGCTATTAAGTATATATAATATAATAATAGCGATTTCGGCGCTGCGTTAAATCGAAAGTAAAGAATTAATATAACAGTATTCCAGTTTAAAATACAATCATGAAAAAAAAATCGGATCTGCCCGAAACCAACAAATAACCTCGCCTGCCGATCAAGCCTAAGGGGATATAACTCTATGCAAATGTTTTGCAGGGTACAACTAGTATATAGATAAGAATTAATCAAAATATTCCTGTGTGGCCGCAGAAAGATGTGGTCACGAGGGGTCGTCTTATTCTCAGTTGCATTGATTTGCGCCGGACGTGCTTGACCGAGAGTAATTGTTCAGTACTCTGTGATGCGCAATGTTTAAATGCGTGTGCTTAGTTGTGTACACATTAGATGGGACACTCGCTCGAGGGCATGTCCAAATCAATAGATAATTTGTGCCGAAATTGGTAAAAAAAATAAAAAGATGCAGGGCCAGCCTGTTGAGAAGAAATCCAGAATGGGAGCAAATTTGAGTGCGCACCGTTGTTAAATCCAACTAGCACCGCATAAATAGAAAAATGTTCAATGCCTACATTTCAACATTTCACCTACGTATTACTTCTATACAGCTGTGAACAATTCAGTTAGGACCAAAGAGTTTATGTGTATGTGGGGGGGGGGGGAGGGGGGGTTAGGGGCAGGGCTCGATTTACCTCCGGGGATGCCGGAGATATCCCCGAAACTGAGACCTGTCAACCCCGGCTCTGCTTTAGCTAATATATCCCAGCCGGGGATGAAATCATAGACATGTATCCCCGGCTCTGCAGAAATTTTTTTTCATCCCAGGCACTGGTTTTTTTCTTAGATCGAGCTCTGGTTTTTGAGGGGGGGGGGGAGTGGATAGCACCGATTTAAACAGCAAGACATCTCATTGAGCGCAACACCTTAATATAGAGAGGGAAGGGGGAGAGAACCACAGTAGGACACACCGTTTAGCACAATATCATTATTGTCATGAACAGCTAGACAAGCCTGACTCAAGGGAAGCTACTCATCTGGCTGTTAAGTCACAGAGTGCTCACTGCTTGGCCACATTACATGCCAATCATCAGTTCATTTTAACTGCTGAATATCCCTGGCTATAGACGCTTAAAGTAAGGGAGAAATATCGAAGGCTCAGCTGTTATTGCTGTCTGTAGTGAACAGTTCTATGTTAGTAGTGTGTAGTGTAATTACATGTAACACTATTTTCATATTTTCTTGTGCATTTTAAAGTCGCTGTTGAAAAAAAAAAAAACGTTGGCTGACCATTGGTCTCAGATTTTAAAGGATTATTCTTTTCTAATCCCCGCGTGTCGCCTAGAAACTAATTGTAAACCATTCGACCAATCACAGCGCTTCTTGTGTTGCTCTTGTTATTCACTCTTCCTAAACAAAAACACAAAAAAAGACATTATGTAGCACGTGCGGAAATCAATCAAACAAATGGCGGTGCACTTGTGCTAGCAAAAATAAAAACAAAAAAAAAAAACAACTTGTCATAAAATTTTGCAGGCGTGTCTAAAAAGCTCATTATCCCAATTGAAGCAGCTGCACTGGAACATTGATTTCAAAAGATGCGTTCACATTTTTTTAAATATATATATATATATAATCTTTCAGTTGTGATAAAATAAATAATGTAGAAAAGATAATTGTGAACGCACCTTGTGACAGACTCGTTGCGATGTGGAATTTCTAGTTGTTATTATTATTGGTTGACGGTTAAATCAGATCATTTCTTTTAGACAAGCAAACTAGTCGATCGCGTAGGCCCCTAGACAAAGAAGCCCCTTATTATCTACAGGAGCGCCGAGCCCTAGGTCACACTGCTTAAAGGGGACCCTAATAATTTACGGGACCACCTAGGTCCCCACTGCTAAATGACCCCCCCCCCCAAAACAGCTCATCAGCTGTTTTTGTAGGAGCCATAGATCAGTGGTGACATCTGGGGTGACTATTGATGGATGCGTATTTGTGTATATGTGTGCGTGTGTGTATGTGCGTGTGTGTGCATATATGTGTACATGTGCGCGTGTTTGCTGTCTTAATGCATGGATGTACTCATTTGGCTAGTTACTGTAATGACGCTTTTAATGCAACTGTACCAACAAAGTAAATAATATATATATATATATTTGTTAACGTTGAAAGCAATGTACATTCATCAAACTCACAAAAAAAAATACGGTAAACAACTCTATAATGAGTAGAACTGCCTGAAATCTCGCTTTTAAAGATAAGCCAAACTTTTCTTAAACCTGCAACTGTATCTATCTCAGTTCTCAGTGTACCTTTTTTTTGTAATATCTTGTCAGTGTTTAGGATTTACATTAACCATTGTATTCCTTGTGTGTGTGTGTGTGTGTGCAAGAAAATTGCCATATTAAAAAAAACTGCTGAATGTTTTGACACTGTGGTGCTTGGAATTATTAACAATTCAGTCGCCTAATCCCGTTAAAAGCACCACTATCTGTTCAGCTGATGCGTGTTTTACTTGTGGAGCGAAGTTTAGGAACTGTTTTGACTGCTACATTGGATAAAATAATTCAACGAGATTAACGCTAACCTTGCATTCTGCGATACCCGGCTGCCTGTAATTTGTCTCCACAACTTGTATACATTTTGCGTTTCTATCCTGTCTGACAAGCTACGAAAATAATAATTCGCCTGAGCTAAACAATAATCTCCATATGTCTTCTAGTAGACTACACCTGTTTTCAGTGTTTTTTCTAAAAAAAAAAATAATAAAAGGTACCGGAACGCACCACAGATTGACTATTAAAATTCAAGTGATATACTAATATATTAAAGTCTACGAAAAAAAGGGGTGCCGTTCCGGTGCGTTCCGCCAGAAAAAAAAAAGCAATGCCTATTTCTGAATGGTCATGCCCCCCCCCACCCCGTATCTTCCGTTCTTTAAACATTTTTAACTGGATCTCTGTCAGGGACCCTCGGGAGAGCTATTTAACTAAATGTATAAAATGAACCCATTGTTCTTTACCTGTTATTTCATTGGCCCTCTATACCATTCTGAGTGTTGAGACATCATTTCCCACGACATTGCCACTTTCCCCACCTCTCACTAGACATGTTATTCGACATATTATAACTTATTTATAACGGTCATGTACCCAACAACCTTGTCCCCTCCCCCCCCTTGCCCATTTCACTGTGTCTCACTTAGCTCTCCATTCTTTAGCTTGTCTCTGATATTCTTCTTCCTAGTCTCGCGTCCTCTATCATTCAAAGATCTCTTCCTCTGTCTCCTCCCTCCCCACCCCCTCTTCTTTTCTGTCAACCGCTCCCCATCACTTTCCATCCCTCGGTCACTCTTTCTTTTTCCTCTTTTATCCAATTACTTTACTCTCTTCTTCTATATCCCGCTTTCCAATCTTCTTTATTATTTTTTTATTCTTTCATCCATCCCCATCCAAAGTCTTATTGATCTACCAAAAGAAAAAAAAACCCGAAAGCATTAGCGTCACCCTAAACTCCCATGGATCTTCCCTACATAATGTATATTGGACACGTCATATTTGCCTGCTATCGCACCCGACACCGGCGCAATAAACTGACACAGTCTGGAATAAAATTTGATGTAAGCAGAACCCGACTTAACGCCGGTAGCAATAGGCGCGCGCGCCATTGGCCCGGACATCTAAGAATGGCCTCACACTTGTAAACATTATTTCCCCTGTCTTTGATTTATTAAAGTGACCCCCCCCCCACACGGTTTATTCTGCCCCGAGGCTCAAGCCGACCTTAATCCGCTCCTGGTTGTTTGCCTACTGTTTTATAGATGTCAATAACGAGTGGAGAAGTAGAACCAATTCAGAGCTTTACGAACTGTACGAAGAACCAAATATAACAGCTGAAATTAAAATTAATAGATTGAGATGGGTAGGGCACATAGAAAGATTATGGGAAACAACAGAGGTCCAAAAGGCAATTTATAAGACAACACCGAATGAGAAAAGGCCTAAAGGCAGACCAAGAAGCAGATGGTTGGAGGAAGTGGAGAAAGACCTTAAAGCCATAGGAGTGAGAGAGTGGAAGAAGAAGACCATGTATCGGGAAAAGTGGAGAAGAGCAGTATGGCAGGCCAGGGCCCTAAATGGGCTGTAGAGAAGAGTAGTATGGCAGGCCAGGGCCCTAAATGGGCTGTAGAGAAGAGTAGTATGGCAGGCCAGGGCCCTAAATGGGCTGTAGAGAAGAGTAGTATGGCAGGCCAGGGCCCTAAATGGGCTGTAGAGAAGAGTAGTATGGCAGGCCAGGGCCCTAAATGGGCTGTAGAGAAGAGTAGTATGGCAGGCCAGGGCCCTAAATGGGCTGTAGAGCCAAAGGAAGAAGAATGTTTTATAGATGTCTCTCAGTGCCATTCTATGACATTTTGTTAAATTTAGTGAAAGATCGACAATTACTTAGAAGTTTGAAGTCAAGTCCATTTGTATTGGTAAACAAACACTCCTTATTTCACACTATCAGAGTGACTCCCCCCTTCCTAGTACCTGTTTCTCCACCGCCCCATTTCCCCCGCCCCTAAATTCAGCTGCATGAGCCGCCAGAGTTAAGCTAGTAGTCTACATGTTTTATGCATTCCGTCTCTGGTCCGTTTATGCAAACTGCAGGTTGTGTGCATACATCTGTCAACAAGTGCCTGCTGCTGTTGAACGGTTTGAAATTTTTTTACTGGTCTGCACCAGTTGGAACCAAGGTGTTGAGGGGGGATTCCCGTTGCGGTGTAAATATAACCATCTGTAATTACATTGACTCTTAAGTCTTGGTAGTTGTTTACACCCACAGTGGCACCGAGAGCCAATGCGGGCCCCAGGGCAGGACATCATTGCGGGCCCCTTAATAAACAATGAGTCGTGAAAAAATTGACGTGGTCGGGGCGGCCGGGCCCCATTTATGCCCCCTTACAGATGCGGGCCCCATGGCAATGACCCCCCATGCCCCCCTCTCGGCGGCCCTGTACACCCATACCACTGCCTGATATGCACCACTATTTAGCGACGGCAACCTAAAGTGGCTCTTACAGCCGCATCTGGCTCATGACTATAGTTCAGTTTTCATTGAAAATTGAAATGATTTTTCTTTATTCGAACTTTTTCACGTAATATATCTAAAGTCGATTACGGTGTGAACCTAAGCGTTGGACCCCCCTGACTAGGCTGCCCCCCCCACCCCCATTGTGGCGGGCCTATCTATTTTTTTTTTACTAACCATACATCTAATCAGGGCTGCAGCCAGGTAATCTGCCCCCCCTTCCCACCCCTGTCAAACTAAAGCAGAAATTAAAAATATCCATCCTTCCATCTTTAAACCTTTTTTTTTAATGACCACTTTGTTTCTGTGCTCACCAACAATAATGAAGTGTTTCTTTTTAAATAGCTCATTGAAGTAGTTACAATTTTATGCATAGCATTTCACCCAAGATAATATTTACTAACATCTCACTTAAGTTACCCCCTCTTCCTTTCCCCTTCCCCCCCCCCCCCCATGTGTTATAAATTTATGTTTATATTTACTAACACTTAAAATTCCTTTTCCAAAAAATAAACAAAGCATTTCTTTTTTTTTTATTTCTACTTTGTAAAGCGCCCCCCCCCACCTCTAAAAATATAGAAGAGGAAGGGCCTCCACCACATTCGCCCCCACTTAAACTCCATCTCGAGGCTATAAAATATGTATCAACGGCTACAAGCACTAGAGTTTCTATTTTTGAAATGTATCACCTAAGGGGAATTAACTCGAAAGAAGTTTGAACAAATTGTCTCCCATTGGCTGAACGTTACATCCGAAAACAAACGAAATGTCAGCCCGGCATTCTAAGCCGAAGAAAAGAAATTATCAGAAAATAACAAAATGAAGAAAACACATTGAAACGATAGATCTTTTTCCTTACACTTCTGATTTTTGCAGGCCTCAAAGTAATAATCCTGCACGCATTTATTGCTGTTATAGCAAAAGATGTTGATGGATTTTTTTCCAGTGTAAATCTCAGGCACGTTTCCGTGTTTTCGAACTTAAAACATAAAAAAAAAAAATCTTGTATGGTGAGGAAAGGACCGGCTGGTATTGAAACCACAGTGAGGTCGATGACGTAAAAACAACAACAACGTAGACAATATACTTGCTTACAAGATAGACATATCACATCTGTTACTTCCTATAATGGACGAATGGTAACTTTCTTAAGTTGTTGATATGGAGTACTACAAGGCATGGCCGCTTTATCCTATAGGCACAGTAGGCACTGTGCTTAGGGCCTACGGACTTTTCAAGGGCCTACGAAAGCCAGAACATAAAGTGAAAACAAGTTCATTCTTGAAATTATTTTAAAAAATGAAATCGGGGAGGGTCTACGACTTTGAAAGTGCCTAGGGCCTACGATGACCTTAAAACGGCCCTGCTACAAGTGTCGGCCAATTGAGATGCGGAGACTTATTGGGTCATTTCTGTCAAATATTAATGTTATGCTAGATATGTATTCATGGGCGTAATTGAATTTTTTGTTTGATTAGCCGGAATCGGAATACACTCCGATACGGGGCCTTCTGAGGCGCTTGGCTTAATAAGACGTCACCACCACAGAACATAATTTATATTCAGTGCACGCTCCCGGTCTGCTTAGAGATGGGGTGTAATTGGTACTTGTTTTACCAAGTACTTGTACTCGGTAGTTTCGGGAGTACTTGTATTTGTACCTTGGGTATTTGTACTCGCACTTGCTTCTTGGGTATTTTGTACTATTAGTCTTACTCGCAGTTTTAAAAACGTGTGTGTTCTTGTACTTGCATTCATACTTGCTCCTTGTGTATTTGTACTCGTACTTGCATGGTCAGTACTAGGAACATCGATACTTAAATACACAGATTCAAGATAAAGTTGTTGTTTTGTTTTTTGCCGAACTAGACAAACAAGTTTAAGAGATTCATTAATTATGTCGGATCAATGAGAGTCGAATTCTGAGTTGCTTTTTTTTTTTCGTTAAGTTTCAAGAAATTTATTAAACCAAATCAATGTCAATTTAACAAGAGTTAGTTGAAATAAAGTGTTATGCTTTATTGAACATTAACTGATCCTAAGAGATCCTTGTTTAACGAATCACTACAGTACATAGTGCCACCGTCGACTTATGCGTCCGTAAGCATCTAAAGATTCGATGGGTATACTTTGCAGTAAAATTCAACTGTGTATGCTACAAGTTTGACATTTCATTAAAGTGACAACTGTTTGTTTCCATATGCTTCGTCTAATTAGCTTTCAAATTTATGATGCTGCACACAAAATAAAAACTTCACAAACAACAACCTAATTTAAATCACACTAAAGGTTCGACAACTCATATTTTAAAAAACAAAACCACAAGTTAATTAACGCTAACCATGGCACCGGTAAAGTGCTTCAATTTATACCGGATGTAGACTAGAGTGTGGTCTCCCCTTATTCTGAGGACGGCCCATAATTCAGTTGATGTCTAGTGAAGTTGATCTCGTTAACACGTTCACTTGATTACGTTTCTAAAGTAAATAACCACTTTTTATTTTTGTTTTAAATATGGAAACTGGAAAGAAATTTTAGGATGGTGGACCAGAGTGAGTGAATGAAAAACGTGACGGGAGGGAGGGGGTGGAGGGAGAAAGACTGAAAGAGGGATTGTGTATTAAAAAGAACTGCCAAGAGGATTACAAAAATTATAGTGGAGGGTAAGATAAACAGAGTACCAGCAAAGAAAGGAACACACACACACAGAGAGATAACGAGAGAGAGAGAGAGAGAGAGAGAGAGAGAGAGAGAGAGAGAGAGAGAGAGAGAGAGAGAAAGATATAACGACAGAGAGAGCGAGAGAGAAAGAACGATAGATATAACAAAAGAGAGGAGAGAACGAGAGAGAGAACAATATATTGTATTCATGTTTACACAGTCGTTTGTATGTATCTCGGGGCCTCGGCAGAGACTTTCAGAAATATTTTGGGGCCCAAGGCATCAATACCCTCATACAAATACTGGATGGAGGGGGCCTTTTGACTGTGGGTCCCTAGGTGCTCTCCTTGGTAGAAAAAGAAAACAAGAAACGTATCAGTGTGAGAGACATAAATAAAGGGAGACAATGTGAATATGTAGGCGTGCAACGTATCGGTGTGACAGAGACATAAATAAAGGGAGACAATATGAATATGTAGGCGTGCAACGTATCGGTGTGACAGAGACATAAATAAAGGGAGACAATGTGAATATGTAGGCGTGCAACGTATCGGTGTGAGAGACATAACTAAAGGGAGACAATGTGAATATGTAGGCGTTCAACGTATCGGTATGAGAGACATAAATAAAGGGAGACAATGTAAATATGTAGGCGCGCAACGTATCAGTGTGACAGAGACATAAATAAAGGGAGACAATGTGAATATGTAAGCGTGCAACGTGTCAGTGTGAGAGAGACATACATAAAGGGAGACAATGTGAATATGTAGGCGTGTTAAACCTTAACAAGAATCTCACCAAAACTTTTAACGACATCTGAAATTTTCTATTGTAGGGGCGGGCAAAATGTTTGAACCGCGGGGCGCAATTGGTTCTTAAATCTGAAAGAAGTGGCAGAACCAAAAGCAGATGAAAACGAGTGTTTTTGTGGAAAGTTAATACATTATATTTAAACATCATTGAGTTGAGCGAGCCGAGTGCTGGCCGGTTTGAATCGTTAAACGGGGCTGTACTTGTCCCGCTGTTCTTAAGTGAATCGTTAAACGGGGCTGTACTAGTCCCGCTGTTCTTAAGTGAATCGTTAAACGGGACTGTACTTGTCCCGCTGTTCTTAAGTCACTTGGCTAATAAAAGAAAAAAGTTTTTTAAGGAGTTTAAAAAAAATAATGATGTTAAAAGAAACCGCATGACCTATATGTTAATTTGTATTGGCTGAAACAGACATTTCAAAACTAACTGTAACTGAAGGGACTAGACTCAGCCTATGTGAACATGCACAGAGTATATATATATATATATATATATATATATATATATATATATATATATCCCTCCCCCAATCTGAACTCTCTCAATGATATCTGCGGGCTGAGACTTAAGTCTCTTAGAGCCACTAAGATCAAACTCGCTGTGTCTCTCAACATCTGGAGACTGCCATAAAGGCCAACGGCCAGCAAGCTGCCCGACTGGTCCACCCTGTGGTCCGCCAGAGCGAGCCACTCAAAAAAGCAGATGATCCACGGTTTCCTCAATCTCTCTGCAGTGTCGGCCAAGGAGGTAATCGACATTGGGCCTCAGCCCCCCAAAGTACGCCCCTAAAGGACAATGCCCAGTACGAAACTGAGCAATTAGAGCACTCTGTTCATTCAAAGTTATCTCTGGTCAGGAAGGGGGTGGGTAGGGGGATTATTGGTATATGCCTACTAGTAATACAATGTCTGTTTCTTTTTCTCCAGGAATCAAGCTGGTGTTTCACGGGAAAGCGTTCGTCCACTGGACGGAGCAGGTCATGAGGGGGCCGGGTGAAAGCAGGTTCAAGGAGGTCCGACACCACTCGGCCACGGAAGATTACATCGACGTCACTCAACCGCTGCTCACGAAAAGTAAGGACCATCCTAGAAAGGCAAAGTTGATGGAAGGGACTTAGATGCAGAGGCGGATGTAACGGCGGGCGCACCCGGGGCCCCAAACTGTGTAAGGGGCCCTCAATACCTAAATTTATTAACGTAAAAAAAAAACTATCAGCCTTTTTATTTTCCGCTTTTTTCTTTCATCTCATGTAAGAGCAAAATGTTTTGTGCAGCTTTCTTGAGCTGGGACCATGACATCCCTGCATCTTTTGTTTCATTAGGCCTCCCCGTCTTTCTCCTGACTTGTCGCTTCCATTCTCGTGACTTGTCGCTTCCATTCTCGTGACTTGTCGCTTCCATTCTCGTGACTTGTCGCTTCCATTCTAGTGACTTGTCGCTTCCATTCTAGTGACTTGTCGCTTCCATTCTAGTGACTTGTCGCTTCCATTCTAGTGACTTGTCGCTTCCATTCTCGTGACTTGTCGCTTCCATTCTAGTGACTTGTCGCTTCCATTCTAGTGACTTGTCACTTCCATTCTAGTGACTTGTCGCTTCCATTCTAGTGACTTGTCGCTTCCATTCTAGTGACTCGTCGCTTCCATTCTCGTGACTCGTCGCTTCCATTCTCGTGACTCGTCGCTTCCATTCTAGTGACTCGTCGCTTCCATTCTAGTGACTCGTCTAGTAACACTGTCAGCTGGTTGTCGAAGAGTGTGTCCTATCCATCGCCATTTTCTTTTCTTCATTTATTCGCTAATGTGCACCCTAAGCCTCAACCGACCTTAATCCGCCTCTGCTTAGATGTGTGTGCGGGTGGGGGGAGGGGGAGAGTAAGAATATAAATAGGGGATGGGAGAAAAGTGAATCATCAGTATAATACATGCGACAAATGGATAGGCAATGCAGTGGTTCACCAAGTGTGGTACGCGGGATAATCTGAAGTGAGTCGTCAATAAAAATGAATAATTAATCAATGAAGAATATATTTATCAGCTAATTTAAACTATTCTTTTTTTTATACTTTATTTTAATTCAATTACTGGTGTGTCGTGAAAAACAACAACCAGCTGTTTATTGGGTTTAAAATGTTTGAGGACTACCGGATACTAGAAAGCTGTGTAACAGAGATGGTCTGATGCGACACAGTCGGCTGCTGGCGTCTGTACTTTTCGTGGCGCCCTGAATGAACGATTTTTTTTCCCCTGCTGTTATTTAACCTCGTTACATTAATTGTTGACACATTGATAACAGTGCTGCTCTCTAAAGCATGTCGAGTTTTAAAAAACAAACAAACCGGAGTTTTGGGGAGGGGGGGTCTCTTCAACTCGTGCGTGCGCCATGGCCACCTCTGCTCACTGACATATAAATAGGTAGATAGGTGATACATTGATTAGACAGGTCAGGGGTCGGCAACCTGCGGCTTGCGAGCCGCATGCGGCTCTTTCAATGTTAAGTTGCGACTCTCGAGATGTCAAATTGGGGCCTTCCATTTCAATGCGCAAATGATTATAATGATGTTATTTTATATACCTATTCTTAATCAAATACCATAATATTAAAAGAACAATTTGAGTGGCTCTTTAAAAACTGAGAAAATTGTAAAATATCACTTTTGGCTCTTCCATCTCAAAAGGTTGCCGACCCATGAGATAGGTAGTTAGCTAGGTAGATTCAAGTGAACAGATAAAGTACAGTATAAATATATATATATATATGTCATGGTAGATATACACACACATGTATTGTGCATGTAGGCCTACACATATTTCGGTTTGGCGGGTGTGATCAAAATGGACGAAATGAAAGGACGGGAGGGGTCAGTTAGAGAAAATTGTCTATTTTTTAAACGGGTCGCGTGACTAAATTCTTATGTAATCAAGCTCGAATCTCACGCTGACCGGAAGTGGTTTATTTCGTTCTAAAAAGGGGTGGGGAAGAAGGTCTGAGAGGAAAGTGCTGTTGTTCAGCCGTATGGCGGCTTACTGTTATTGTCGAGGTTCGCATGACGTCACATCCGGCGCAATGATTGATTGTTTATTGACACCTATTCATTGTAACAGTGCATGTCGAATGGAGCCAATAGATTTCAAACCTTCGCAGGGAAAGCGTGGAATAACAAACTTAAACTTAACTGGCTGTAATACTTTGTGGGGGGATAGAGTTCCCCTGTTGTGGTGGGGTGGAAAGGGGAAGCTAGTAGGCAGAGCCGTTGCTAACTAGAGTAGCGCCTTGTGCGAGTTAAAATATTTACCCCCACCCCTTCCCCAGATCGATCTGAAAAGTGCATAAACATTTTTAACTAAACATTTCAGGATTAAGTGCGGTGTAAGGTCAATTCCTTCATCTTGTGCATCACGCGTCTTTTTTTTTTATAAATAATAATTCTAAGACATTTATCAGTTATCATTGTCTGTAGCCCTTGCCATGATTTCATCCCAGCATTTTGCATTCTCGGGATGGCCACTTATAATAATAATCTTCCAAGCATCCATAAATGTAGAGCCTATAAGAAATGTCTTTACACTGCAGTCAATTGTTTATCGGGTCAAGTATTGACAACAATCTTAACCGAAATATCAACATGCGCATAAAATAATGCTTCCAATGAGGATGCTCCAGATTTACAGGCCAGCCAAATTCGCCTCACTGCCCCAACCTTCTCTGCAGTTTGACAGCAACTCACCATCACTTATTATTTATTCTTTTACTTCATCAGCCGGCTCGTTTCCTGTCTTCTCCATTACAAATACGATAAAACTCAAGATGTTTTGATTTACTAGAGCCAGTGTGAAATATATACTTAAAATGTCTCAAAACAAGAGTTCTTTGACAGATGGGCTAGACCAAGATGTATTTAGTTGTTATATGAACTAACATAAATGTAAATTGTACTCTCAGTAAACGGGCGGAGGGGAGTATACTGAGGGCCATATCAAATTAACGGCCTAAATGGCACTAGCTTCACGCACAGGCCCTAGCTTCACCCAAAGGCCCTAACTACTTCACCCACAGGCCCTAACTACTTCACCCACAGGCCCTAACTACTTCACCCACAGGCCCTAACTACTTCACCCACAGGCCCTAACTATTTCACCCACTAGCCTTAACTTACTTCACCCAAGGCCCTAGCTTCACCCACAGGCCCTAGCTTCACCCACATCTTGCCCATCTCTGGCTTAGGGGTTGAATTTTTTTTTTCTAGATTACTATTTCGGTATCCCCATAAGCTCGACGCCAGGTTCAGCCGCACTACCTCCCCTACCCAACTGCCGACACTGTGTCCCAGGTCAACAATGCAGAAAACAATAACATTTTCTCTGTTCTGAATTAAACACAGGACAATTCAGTACGCAGTCTATCACTCTACCAGGTGACCACTTCTTTGGTGAAAATATTGTTCCAATTATTCAATTTCTTGCTGCATATATTTGTGGTGCAGGAATTATTTTTTTTTATAATGTAGAGCGCGCCAACCCTACACATGGAGCAGTCCACATTGAATCCACATGTTTTTAATAACGCAGTGGCTACGGTTCGGTCCGACCGAACCCGTATTTTTTTTACTTCGGGTACCAGCCATAGATAATATTGCTCCACACCCTAACCCTATCCCTAACCCTAACCCTAACCCTAATCCTGAAGAAAAAATTATATATGCCATGTTCCTTATACCCTAATATAAAGGTTTTGGCTGGTGCCGGAGCCACTGCGTTTTAATAAACCCCAACACCCAGGGTACAGCTGCGATGTAGGCCTACATGTGAGAGTGACCCGTTCTTTCGCCTAAAACCCATCTTGACTCATTGACATGCTGGGTCAATTCTTGAAGCGACCCCCCCCCCCACCTCCCTTAATCTTATAGTAAGTTTTTCCGTTAATTGTTTAGGTATAGCATGTCGGTCCCAGCGCCATGAAACATCCTGTTTTTGTTTTCACTGCAGCATTCCAAGAAAAAGACCATCTACGTCTTATGTCGTACTTAGTTTACAAAAAAATAATATCGTTCAGAACTTTTGTCGTTTTTCTTTGAGAGTTTCGTTATTATTTTTTTTTTTAGTTTGGCAGTTTCTCCTAGAAAAATAGAAGCGCAAAATGTTTCGAACCAAGTTAATTCAACTGTTAACTGTTCTTGTTGTAAAATTATCTTTTTTTTTTTTAAACCTGCATAAAGTCGGCCAAACTCCGGGCTACACACCCGCCTCGTAGATAGACAATGGAGACGATGTTGGTCTACAGTAGTATGTACCGCTCTCAGGGGCGGATGGTCGTGTGGTAATGCGCTCGACCTGGGGGATCCCTGAATCGATCTCCGGTGAAGACCGGTGGATATTTCAGGTCATGGCCAAAGTCTCCGCTGTATCTCCCGTGGTGCCTCCATGGTCATTGCACTATCGGCTATGGTTGGGGGTGAAAGAAGGGCATCATAAAAAAATCATCCCATTAGTGGTTTATAGGATCTAATAGATTTCATCTCATCCTTACAGGAACACTTCACACACACACACACACACACACACAGACAGACAATCTCCCCAGGCCCAGTCTACGGCCGTGTTGATTGTGTCAAGTCCTGAAGAGTTAGGTCAGCCGCTAAGATCTTTAATATCGACGCAGCTACTTGAATAGAAATGTTACGGTGTTGACCAAATTGTAACAGTAAACAGTGTGCCCCCCCCCCTATCTCCATTTTTTTTCCCTTTATTTTTTTCCCCGCAAGCTCCGAAGTGTAAACAAACTAACGAAGCGTGTAAGTGACGTCACACGGCTGCCTGTTTCGGGGGGGGGGGGACGTAACATTCAGCTTTTTTTTACAAATGTTACCTGGTTAATAATTCACAAAGAAAAATACTTTAAAGAAACAGGGATGGGGTGGGGTGGGGGGGGGGGTAAATTTTACACTCTATTGATTAAAAACACGTTCTCGGGGTTTTTTTTTTGTTTCATTTATTTTAAATTATGTTGGCTGAGGAAGTTTTATTTTTTGAAAAGTTTCGTACTGACTTGACCTTGAGTGAAGAGAGGTGGGCGGATAGTGATCGCTGATGGTGCTGTATGGACATGAGGTGATCTGTTGATGATGTATCGATCTATTGATGATGTGTTAATGTGTTGTTGGTGTGTCCGTCTGCTATTAATAATATGTTGATCTATTGAAGATGTGTTGATCTATTGACAGTCTATTGAGCCCGTTGTTCATGGACACGGAGTAAGTGGCCCTTTTGGCAAGTGGGCCTCATGAACAGTAAACTTTGTGAACCTCCAAAATTGTTTTCATTGGTTCACAAGAATTAAATTATAGCACAATAGAGTGGATCTCTTTGCATTCTGGCGACCAGTATTTCAGACCCAGTCTAGACGATAGGTCAGTGGCTGCTGTTGTGGGTCAATCGAGTGAATCAGCGAGAAGCTTTGAGTAAAACTCCTAATGGTATGAACAAATGTTTGAAACTGAAGGTAAAAACAACATAAGTGGGGGGGGGGGGGTGAGGGATGAATCAAACGACACCAAAATCATTTTTCATTAAAGCTATGACTAAAAAAAAAAGTAAAGTTCCCTTAATCCCGGGGCAAATGAAGTGAAGAATTCCTCTGTTTCAGTAACCTCGGCATAAGAACGGTTTGTGTAGTTAGCCCAACGCCCATGTACCCATTTAAAGCTATGTGGACTGGGGATGTTCACCAGGACCTGAACTAATCCCAACGCTCTCACAAAGGTTCGAACCCGGGACCCCTCCGGTGGACAGTCGAGCGCTCTACACCGCACAACTACCCGCCTCACTACCTAACCCCCCCCACACACACCTTCTTCTAGTACAGACTCCTATAAAACCTTATGCTATAGGGTGCCTCAACATGAGCACTCAAAGATTTCTACTCTCTGCCTAGGGACCACAAAAAACCTTAAGAACGGCGTTGGATTGATTTTCACAGTCACCATTTAAACAATATCAATCATTTGTATACATGTTCTACATACATACAATTTTGTTTGCATCAATTCAGTTCAATAATGTATGTCGATCGATTACTTTTTTTTTTGTTATTCGACAGATAATTCTCAAGATGAAAAACGAACTCTGGAGGCCGGGCAATACACTTATCCTTTCCAGTTTCATTTGCCAGTGACTTCCCCTAGTTCATTCGAGGGTCAATATGGATTCATTCGATACTGGGTGAAGGTCACCATCGAGAGACCGTGGAAGGAAGATGTGTCGGCTAAAAAGCTGTTTACGGTCATTTGTCCAGTTGACCTCAACAGAGAGCCAACAGCAGATGTAAACCACGTTGTCTAAGTTTTAAAAAAAAAATTAACACAACAAAGAATATTTGACAAAGATAATAAATTATCCCCCCTCCTCTCCCTCCACCCACCCACACACACACACACACACAAAGCCGTTTCTCCTTGAAATAAATCTGCATGATGAAAAGTGATGTCAGTGCTGCCTCCAGACTAAACCAGGGCTCAATTTACCGCCGGGGATATCCCCGGGACTGAGACCGGTCGTCCCCGGCTCTACTTTAGCTAATATATCCCAGACTGGGATAAAATCATAGACATTTATCCCCGGCTCTGCAGAAATTTTTCATCCCCGGCACTGGTTTTTTCTAAAAATCGAGCACTGGACAAAACTTAGACCATTGGCAATCTCCACCACCTGGTGCCTTCTCTAACACACATACTCACCAACAGGCATGCCGAGAGGAGGGGCGGGGGGGTCATTGCCAGGGGGCCCGGCCGCCCCGACCATGTCAATTTTTTCATGACTTATTGTTTATTAAGGGGCCTGCAAAGATGTCTTGCTCTGGGGCCCGTGTTGGCTCTCGGCGCCACTGCTCACCAAGGCCAAATCATTAAACAGCAGATGCACCATCTAATCTTGGGCCAGCCTTGACAATTTTCCACCAACTTGTGCCCCCCCCCCCACAAGACACATACCTGTAACAGTGTGTGGGCGGCCTGCCAATGTTGGACGCATGTGACTGGAATTTTTAAAAAATCTTAAGTAAAATAAGATGGAGAAATTTTTTTTATAAAGTTATGGGGGAAACTTAAATAAAAAGAATAACATAAAATGTATGCTAAAAATTGAAAATGCTTTAAAAATTTCACATATATTGTGAAATCATATTCTTTCTCATCTTATTTGAAACTGGTTCATATCAATGTTTTCTTTCACCTCCACAGCAAGCTATCCACAATAAAAAGGAGAAGCAGCTCTGTTGTCTGTGTTGTATTTCAGGTCCAATCAGTGCCTCACTTAGTCTCAGTCACAAGGGCTATGTACCAGGCGAGACCATGTACATTAATGCTGAAATTTCCAACCTGTCCAGGCGGAAAGTTGGCAACACCAGTGTGGAGCTGCTCATGGTGAGATGAGTTGATTGATTGAGAAGTGTAATTAACATAACATTGACACTTACATCACTGACCTTCAGTGTAGTCTTAACTACATGTAAGAATGCTTGGGGTAACCGTCAAATGGTTCAGTGGCTAAGAACTAGGCATCCTATTAGGTATGCTGAGAATCTGGCCAGACATATTAGTCACTGGGAAGTAGTCTATAGTGGGTCACATGCTAAACATGTCTTCTTATGATTATTATAAATACTGCAGCCGCCCAATGTGAAGAGGTTTTACAGGCTATTCATTAGTGATTACTTTATCATTGGCGGCTGGGTTGGGAAGTCAATAGTGAACTTGACTCACATGCAAAGGATACAGGGTTCTATCTCTGGTAAAGCCAGAAATATTCGTGGCTGACTTTGAAAGGATATGGGCGCCACCAAGTCTGCAAGCACACAGAAAATGACATATGTGTTCCCAAATGACATATCGGTTAAGGGATGGCATTTATACCCAGAATCGGTACAATACAGATCAGTCCTATAAACTTTCAGTACACTGAGCTTCACAGTATAGAATTCAGAACTAAAATACAACACAAATACTAACCATGACATTATGAGGGAAACTGTCATTATTATTTTTTAAAAAAGGTCAATTATTAGTCATGTTTTTTTAAAAGTTATTCATTGCGGTTCAGTTTTTTTTTTGTAATTGCCATCTGTTAATTGATGTTTTTATTTATTTCTGAACAGACAACCACATTTCACACTCCAGTTAAATCACGCTCAGTCACCCAACAGGTAGCAACAATTCAGCACGGAACCTTAAAACATGGAAACAGTGACACATGGGAGGGAGATCCATTTATTCTCCCTCCCTTACCCCCGTCCTATATGATTGGCTGCGGTATTATTGATGTCAGATATACATTAGAGGTTAGTACATTTTAAGTAGAGTGTAAATATTATTTCAATTCATCTTATCAGTGTAAAATATATTCAAATATTAGTGAAATACAACAACTTTAAACTCTTTGAATTCAGTTTTTTTTAAATATCTTTAAAAAATAACAAACAAATAATTAGCCATCAGTATTTCAAATAATTAACCATCAGTATTTCAAGTAATTAACCATCAGTATTTCAAATAATTAACCATCAGTATTTCAAATAATTAACCATCAGTATTTCAAATAATTAACCATCAGTATTTCAAATAATTAGCCATCAGTATTTCAAATAATTAACCATCAGTATTGTACAAGACTCACATAAATTATTACTCTTTTTCTTTTTAATATTTTAAGTTTATATAAATAATGTAAACACAGATTAAAACATATGTAGTAACTTTGTTTTTTTGTTATTTTCATCCAGCTTCGGGTTTTTCCAGTCGGACCAGCATTTGAACTATGTGTGCCCTTAGATATCTTGATTGGTACAGTTCCTCTCAGCTCAACATTAGACCGTTATTTAGCCATGCATCAGATGACGCCACCAACACCTCGTAATGGGCACCATATGAGCCACAGGGGGGCCTCTGCCATGCAAGAGAATGATCTTCGACCAAATTTTAGTAAGCATAAGTGTTGAATTACAAACTAACCTGTAATTTTTGGCGCTTTATTCTGTGCAATTTTGTCAGTTAAGCCTGCCTATAGAAGGTGTATTTTTATGCCCAAGTAAAGCAAGCTATTATGCAGGTTAAATCTTTCTTTTAAAGGCAATAATATGACATTGCAATTAAATGTCTTCTTATTCAGTAGTTGTATTCCTCCTTGTGTAATGATTACATAGTCATTAATTATTCAAGTCGATCAGACTTATCATGAAATTCCAAACTATCCTGTTTAAAATTTCCAAGCAAAATCCTGTTAAATACATTAAAGAAAATATTATGCTTTGAATGGATAAAGTAATTAAATTTGAAATATCATATATAATAATATTCATTTCCAGTGTGCGTTAAATCGAAAGCGGAAAACAAGAATTCAAAATGGCGTCATCCCCTGTGTCTCGATTCGATTTTTCTTTTTGAAATATCTACAGTTTTCAATAGTTTCTGTGCTTTTAATTATGAAATGTAAAAGTCCCCAATATTAATAATTAGCATATATCATTCAAATTATTGTAGTTTTTATTACAACAGAAAATCTCCGACGTCGGCAACGATAAGACGAGTAGAAAAATATTATTCATTGTAAAAAGAATATAACTTCAAAACTGAATATTTAGCTGCAGTATATGTCTAGTCAAATTGTAAAATTTAGACAATAAAATGAAAAGGGGAAGAAAAACAAAAAATTTTAAAGATTGAATTACTTTTTTTTTTTTTTAAAAAAAAGAGGAGTATAAAAAAAGTAATAAGACATTGCAGGTGAGAGGATAATCCTTTTAAAGTCAGTGAGTTTACACGATGAAAAAAATTCCAAACTCAAATTGTGGCTTATTATTGAAAATAACTTAACTGTATCATGAACATTCAACTGTGCTTTTTATTGATTTACACAGTGAAGCCAAAATTTTCACCCTCTTCTGTTTGCCGCTTCCATCTGCATGATGATGATGATGACCAACACACAGCCTTTGAGAATGACTACAGTCCTTGTTACGCTGTTTACAACTTTCAAGTAGTCCCACCAAGACGGCAGCATGCAGTCAGTTTTGCAACCTTGCAATGACTTTTCTAAAAAAGCCAGCAATGATGCTGATAATGAAAACAACTTGCCAAAGTTTGCATTACTGATAAACCATGCATTGATATTTTAATGTATTCAACAAACATAATCGTACAGATGATATAACAATCAATTAACCAGAAATGAGATTGGAACTTTGTGTGGTTTAAGTTAATATAATGCAATTCATGCATTTTTTAGTTTGTAAATTTTATCATAATTAGGGTACAAGCAAATGTTTGGCCTTGTATGTATCTCACTGAAAAATGGTTCAGACAAAAATCCAGTCATGTTTAAAAATCAGTAGAATTTATTAAGCTCATAAATATTAAAAAAAATAATTGATCAAGTATTTAAAGTATTTATTTATTTTTTCTTTCATCAACATGTAAAAGAAAATTCAAACATTTTAATATTAAAATATAAACATAACTTTGTGCAAAGTACCATTTTCATGTTATTAGCTATCGAAAAAAAACAACAGTTTAATTTAACTGAAAATTAAAATGAAAAATAGAATAGAATAAGCTACTTAACAAATATAACATAACAATAAATAATGAGAAAAATAATTTAATAATTTGCAAGGCATATCACATTAAATTAAACATTAAAAATTATATCACTGAAATTCATACTAAGTGTATGTATTTACATATTATTCTGCTAAAATGTAAACAGCTTTTAATAAAGACAGATCTTAACTTTTCTGAATTATTTTTTTTACTCAAAATTGATTGAAACAGACACCTTGAACAAATAGAAGATCTTTGGAGTTCATTAAGCATGGCTTTCATTCTTTTCTTGATCAGACTCATCATTTTCTTTATTATCTGATTAGAAAGAAAAACATCATTTGATGAGTTCATAATGTATTACTATAACATGACATTTTCAGAGAGAAATATTTTGTAGTATTTAAAATGTAACTGTCCCAACATTACTGGTGTATTAATTGAAATAATTTTAAATTCTTTTAGTCTATATAGCTGAATATTACCATTTTTTTAATGTATAACACTAAGTATAAAAGAAGATTATCTTAAACTAATGTTTGTTAGTTGAAAGTAAACATTAAGATGATGAAGGAAATCTAAAAATAAACTAGCTCGTTCGATCTGGGCAAATGAAATAAACATTTAATTTTATATGAGTGAAAAATTACAAGCAAAACATTTTACTTCTTCACTTGGATATTCAAAGTTAAGAGATAATTAACAAAATGTGTATATAATGTAGATACATGTATTAATAAAAAAATACAGAAGAAAATAAATGCAACGAAATATTTCACAGCCATATTTTCATTAAATAAAAACTTAAATGTTCAGAAAACAGTGAGTTTCATTGCATTTATTGGAGATTATGATACTCAAAAAACATTTATCATGCATATTAAATTGATTTGTTTTATATTCACTATACTAAGATGATAAAATGCTTTATAATACATATTTTAATGATTAAAACAAACTGTTACTTCTGCTGATAGATTTTATACATGTATTGCCTTTTAATACAAAATGCCATGTACTATATATTATCGACATTTCACAACTGAAAATGACAATTAGATGTTACTCTATTTTCTAATAAACCACCATAGCATAAAAGTCAAAAAACATATTTTAACCTAAAAAAAATTAAAAATTACCAGCATTATGCAAACAACATAGCCCTCTACAAAATTGTTCAGTTGTTTTGTATACCACAAAACTTGTGGAAAGACTTATAATTTCACATTCATAAAGGCTAAAATTTTATTCAACTAAGGTATCTCTCTATTTCATATACATTTAATATATTTATTTCTCCCACAATTTTCAGTAAAATGCAGATGTAAAAATATAGTTATAAACATTTCATGTACATTTCTGTAAATAAAAAGCTCATGTAGTATTGTTTAACAAAGAAGTTGTTGTTATTTATGTGAACCAACAAAGAAGTTGTTGTTATTTATGTGAACCAACAAAGAAGTTGTTGTTATTTATGTGAACCAATCTAAAAATGTCATCGTGCAATAAGTTTCAAACAAGAAAGTTAAAAGCCAACGAGTAATACATTTTTCTAGAAGCTCAAAGGGCTCATCTATCTTAACATGTAGCCCATTGTTTTATTCATAATGTAATATTAAAATTGAATCATTCATTATTTTCAATTATACTATATTCTTTCCAGGCCTACACATCTTTGTTGCAGTTGTTCTTGAAATCGCTCTCTGCAATATGATGATGTTTTTTTCTGATTTAGTCACTTTTTATGGCTGTAAGCAACAAAAAATCATTTTTTTTCACTCAAAATTGTCAAATGCACACTGAATTAATGACCACACAGCAAACACAATCAGTTCAGTGACAAACCTATTTCTTTTGTTTCTGTAGTATTTTTACTACCATTCTCTTCATCTTCATTGATTTTTATCTGACTATCATCTTGATTTAAATGTTTCTCTTGTATGTCAGTGGTGTCTGAATCTTCTAAGGATAAAATATTTCAAGTCAGTACGGGGGTATTGTATATCAAAGGCCTAAGCAAATTTCGCCTGTTTGTTAAAAGGTGTTTTTTTTTTCCGAATCAAATTAAAACAAATAAATAAAATGACCTTTTTAGCTTTGCAGAGGTCTAAGAATGCTTTGAGTAACCAAGTTAAATCGTAACATTCTAAATCACTAATTTGTTAACAATGTGATAGGAAATTTTTAGTATAATATAAAAATTTCTAATGCTAATAAAGGAAAAATTCTAAAATAAAAAAAAAAGATTGCTTGTTAAAGACTAAGTTTATATGAAGTGTTTAAACCAGACTAGCAGAATCACATCTTAGGTTAGTTAGTCTGGCTTAAAAAACTTCCTGTATGAGTATATATATATATAAATATACCAAGCATTTGGACATTGTGCTAGCCACACAACTCCTTATTAAGCCGTGGCTACAGAACCATTTTATCTTCCCCAAGGGCTAAGTGAACATAACTTTATTATATGAAGTGTTGAGAGCCGAAGTAGCCCAACGAAATTTATCTTAAAGCACATCATGGATTAAGCTAGACTGGCTTCAAATACTTCATAAAATGTACATTTAACCAATTGTTGAATGAAATGTTTTATTTTAATCAATCGTACCATGATACCGTTTCCAAATTTGTATAAAGTCAATATATTAAAAAGTATACTACATTACTAGAATATTTTAATCAATGAAAAAGGATAATTATAATAGCAATTGTATAATGAAGAAAAAATACTTTGCAATGTAATGTGTAACATTCAGTGTAAGAAATTTCCTAATACAAATTTGCTTTATAATATAAGCAATTATTTTTTCTTCATCTTTTCATATTATAGTCTCTGAGGCAGTAAGCATTTATTGACAATTATAAAGTAAGCAATATCCAACTATTTGTGGGATTAAACTGATAGTAGAAGAAGGTGCTTAAAACTAATAAACTAAGCAATAGAAAAAACCTCTGTGTTTCTGAGATACTGTACGAGTGATACGCTATTTTTTAATCCTTTATTGGACCAATAATCTCTTTTCATGCTTTATCTAAACCCAAATCATGGCTGAGAATGTATTGGCACTCCCGGTCATAGATATTCTCTCCGTACGACAGGCATATAAATGGGCAGTGTTGGAATGGCGTCAATGGGATTCAAACCCATGAGCTTTGCAATGCTGAAAAGTCCCATCATTGAAATATATTGTTTATTGAGGAGCAAATACAAACTATGCAGGGCATTATTCATTTGGATTGTTTTTTTAAAAAAAGTGGATTCATGTTTTTAAATGATCCAGAATCTGGTACTGCTGTTCTTGGCCACCTATGACATGAGGATTCTGTACTGTTTTTGCAGTAGCACACTAAATAGTACTGGCCTATTGCTGAATCTATACCTTTAACATCTTGAAGCAGTCTATGACTAATGCAATTTTCTTTAAGCATATGGTGGACTAAACTTCTTACCATTAGATATGAATTATTTCTTATGTTTTCCTTATAAAATAAATGAGAGGATAATTATTATACATATAGGTTAGGGTCAAAGAAACAATACAATGACAATAAAAATCAAATCTCCTGTACTTAACTGTGCAATTTACAACTACTAAGCCCACTAAAGTTGTTAAAAGAATACATCCACATGAAGATGTGATTTTAAATATTTAAAACAGGACAGCTTTTTTTATTTGAATACAATAGGTCTACACACATTTTTAAATGCCAGAATTGCCAAATTAATAAATTTAATTATATTAAAATGTTCAAAAACAATACAAGTACAAATACCAAGAAAGATTTGTATCATGGTATAATTAATTACACACTCATCAAGTTAAAACCTATGCGTAAAGAAAAATGTATCCAAATATGAGGACCCCCAAAAGATTTAATTTGGGAATCAAGTACATTAAAATTTAAAAGAAAAAAAAACAAGAGGTTTATCAGTCTATTATAGTATTATTACAGACTTAACAAGAATAATGAATGTGTTAAGAAGGTATACAAAATGAGGGCATCAAAACCAGTTCATACATTTTTATTTATATGTTTTGTTATCACTAATTGATTTGAAAAAAAAAAGATTAAATATATTCCAAGTCTCTACTGAGTTGCTTCCCTTCCATGTCTATTCAAATTAACCAAAATCAGTTTCCTGCTAGAAAGAAAAAAAAGGTGGTTTATTTACCTTTAGATTCTTTTTTGTGGTCTTTTTCTTTTTTGTGGTCATTACCTGTAAATTTATTTTAAAAAATAAGAATGTTAATTGAAATATTTCAATTTTTAAAAAAAATATTTTCATTTTTTACAAGTGAAAAGGTGTAATAGACATATTTTTTCCCCACTATATTAAAACTAGATGGGACGTCTGGTGAAATAGCATACAGATGTAACAAAAAGGACCTGAGCAACTCTTGTGCTAATTACAATTTTTTAAGGTATTTACCCAGTGAAAGCATCTAAAATTATACTACCAATACATTTGTAAGATGATAAATGTAAAACAGGGCTGACAGACATTTTACTTGCATACCCAGAAAATCTAGTACAGGTAATGTACCTAAATATTAATCTATCTAAATAAATAAAGCGATAAAATACACATTTGTATAAAAAAAAACACCTATCTTCTCAACAGTATTAAGTTGTCTTTATTTCTTTGTGTAACAAATGAACAACTATTTTTATTTGTTACTCTCTATAAAATGTTTCTTCACTTCTATATAATTTTTATCCTTTAATTTTTGTTTTTTTTAGATGCATTAATATAATTGTTTCAAGACCATGCTGATGTGCAGATAGTCCCTATAATGCTGAGATACCTATACCATAAAAAAAATTAATGGGGCAGTTTTTATGGGCCCTTCTTTCATCCTCACTATAGCCCAGAGTGTGCCCATTTAATTTAAGCTTAGTGGACTTAAGAACTTTCACCAGGATCTGAAAAAATCCTACGTCTCTCAGAAATGATTAAACCAGGTATTTTCAAGTCGGCCACTCAGCTTTTTTTTACTATTTCAGCCCACAATGTATGACCTTTCTGATTTGCATTATGACTTCAGCTTAGCGCATAATAATTTAGCAGATGCTATCAGTGGTGCAACCGGAAGGGGGGGGGGCTTGAGCCAATCATCAATACATAATTTACATTATAAAGTTACTAAAAAGACTGTCAAACTGTCTTTTTTCAATATGTGAGCCCCCCCCCCCTCCAGCATTTTTTGCTGGTTGCGCCACTGGAAGCTGTATTTTTTAATTGATTATAGGCTGATTGAAAAGCATTCCTTTTACCTTTTGGACTCGGGCTACGAGCAGGTGAGGAACGACCTTCTTTTTCTGAATCTCCTTTTTCTTTGTCTGTGTCCTGGGCTTCAGGAGATGACGTTTGGTGACTTCTGTCTTTTTCATGATCAGAATTACTCTCACCGTCTTTATGAAGAATTTTATCATTAACCTAAGATGTGGAAAAAAAATTGTTTCATGCTTTTCAGAGATAATGTATATTTTTTTAATTTAAAAAAAAAAAACCTAAAAAAAAAGCAATTCAAAATTGTTCGTCTCAAACTCTGCAATTTATCTCATATTTTTGCTGTAATGTGATACTATGATATCCCCTGGCAACTTTACTAAAAGAAAAATTTGTCCTCATTTTAGATGAGGATCTTTGCATCCATGCATGTGACCTAAATATAAAAAAAATGAAATATGTGAAAGGCTTTAAAAGAATTATTAAACTGTTTCAAACCTCTTGCAAAGCTTTTTTAATCGCATTCTGAGCAGGTTTATCATTGAGCTGCTCCGCTAGTTCAAGAGCCAGAGTAAAAGAACCTGATGCGGCTTCGTATTCCTCGCATTTTGCTGGAAATATTAATATTTGAAATTAGAATCTTATGTTTTTTTTTCTAGACATACAACAATATTGAAAGAAGTTTTTTCTGTTTGACAATGGTTTTTAAAATAAAATAAATTTTTAAAATTAATGAATAAAAATGTAAAAATGTTTATCTTAACTGAAAAAAAGGCATTAATTTTCCCAAATGTTATTTCTGTGAATGTCAATCTAATATTTCTATTTAATAATGCAAATCTTTTCATCGAAAAATTCTGATAATACCTTCTGATTGAGCCACCAATACCAATGCGTGAACCTGCCATGAAATATCATCTGTTTCCTTTGCTGCCGATAATGACTTCTCACCATAATCTCTGGCCTTTTCATACTCTCCCAGTTCAAGCTGGCAGCGACCAATCTCATGGTAGAGCCAGGTATTCTCCAGAGCGGACTTACTGTTTGGTAGTTTGGACTCCCATCTGTGTAATTAAAGATAAAAGATTTAGTAGACAAATCAAGAAAATGTATTTTTCCTCTTAATTTTTTTATTTATCTTTTTACAAGGTTTGTTTAAGAAAGGGATTTAGTTATGAATTATGAAAGAAATATTTTTTTTAAAATGACTTTTTTTTCATGAACTTAATTAAGTATGTTCATTACTTGTTCAAGGTGGCAACCCATGAAGGAATTATCCCCCTTGCGCTTAAAACTAATGTTATTTTTTATTTCCTATTTCAATCTTTTTTTCTCATCGTCTCAGAATAGACCCTACACCTTTTAAGATAACAGTGTGATTCTTCATTAGAAATTTACAAAGTCTCCAAATGCACTTCTCAAAAATATGTCACATTAATGATTAAAAAGAATGTTTATTCAAGCTATAATATTTAAATATCTTATTTTCTGATTTAAAAAAAAATATTTAGCGGCATGCAATTCTTTGGTCAAAAGAAAGTAGCATGCCAAGTTTGACTTTTTTTTTTCAGTTCAATAATGTGGATTGCTACGCTGAATAACCAAGCGTTCATACAAATATACATCGATAGTCTCATTTTTAAAACATGTAATTATTAAACCTTCCTCATTGTTCACATGTATTTGATTTATTCTATACATATTAGTGCTGTTATAAAAAAGAATAATTGCTAATAACTGAGAGAGATTGTCATTGCTTAATTTTTTTTTATAGAACTGAAGAGAAACTTTTAGAACTCACATATCAATAGCTTCTTGATAATCACCCAATTTGGCATGTGTTCTTCCTAAATTGTCTAATGCTCTGGATTCTGCTTCTTTGAGATCACTGAAAAGTTAACATTTTTTTTTTTACAAAATTCTAAAAACTTGTCTGAAGAAAAAAATAAAATAAAAGTGCAATCTCATTGACAATCACTTACTTTTCAGTGGCTAAGTCAAGATCTTTATTGTGCCATTCAAGGGCTTGCGAGTATTTACCCAATTCAAAGTATGCAATACCCATGAGACTGTACAGATTAGCCATGATGTTGGGTTTGTCTGCACTCTCTGGCATGTTGTCAACTCTCTTCATGGTCAATTTGCATTTGTCCAAGCTCTCCTGGTATCTTCCTTCTGACTGAGCTGAGAAAATATAAGCAGTATGATTTTAGAATATATTATCAATATCAACAAATTTTAAAACTTCCTTGATTGAAAATAAAAGGCCTTTATAATTATTCATTTCTGAATTAAGTATATATAAGCAGTGCTATTTTTCTACCGGAACACTGACGTGTCATAAAGAAATAACACTGAAAATAGTGAAGAAGTAAACATACAACGATGAACTTCAAATAAAATTTGATTGAAATAAAAATGTAGAATGCCTGTAATGATTTCGAGCACTGACCTTGGTCAATTTCCTCTAGTTTATTCAAAACATATTTCATCCCCTCTCCTCCACTTTGTCCACCAGGGCCAGACCCTTTACCTGAGCCTTTTCTTTGATCTTTGACCCTTGCATACATTGGTTTCTGCTGACGCCAGAAATCTGATCTATTGTTTAAATATTCTAGTCCATCACATGCACGACCTTTTATGTAATCATCTGTCTTATTGCCATTATTAGACAAACCTGCGAAAAAATAAATAAATCCTATAAGTTTAGTACCAGTAATGGATTTTTACCCTCAATACTGTAACCACCAGCTCTTCAAAAAAAAACTGTTGAGAAATAATAAGACAACTTTACCACCTAACAAAAAACCTTACAATAGATATTTAAATGCCCCTTCTTACTGTCAAATAATTTTTCCAAAAACTCTTTATCCTGATATAATTGTCCGAGAAGCTCTTTAGTAGTTTTAGACTTGCTGCTATCCTGAGGGCGTTGACGTTCTTTCTTTTCTTCTTTCTTTGGCTGGTTGACCTTCGTGTATCCCTTTTGTTGCTTTTTCTTTGAAATTAGAAAGTATTCATGAAAGGTCAAAAATTACAACACAGAAAGGTAATTACAAAATAAATGATATCCTTATTAAACTTGCAGCATAAATTATCATCAATAAAGCAGAAAAAAAATGACTTCTTTAGTTATAGTATTTTTTTTTTGTAATAAAAAGTTTCAGGAAAAAATTTCTTTAAAGAGTTAAACAATTGCTATAAATATAATGCTGACATAAAAAAAAATCTAAATTATATGTATTTAAAATACAAATAAATAGCTAACATTCACTTTTAACCAACTTAGCTTATACATTGGTTGGCATAATTGTTTAGAAGATGCAGATAAAATCAAGTACATGCTTTTCAAGAAATACACATATTTTTTTTTTTACTCTTAAAGAACTTTTAATTTATTTAAAAAAAATGTTTGCTAGACCAATACAACTGTGGGTAGAGTGTGTGTTGGGGGCTGAGGGGATTGTTGTAAAGCACAGATTTATATTCTACCAGAGAAAGGAGTGGGGACTCAGAGGAATTCTAGTGTAAAATTATAAATAGTAACTAAACAAAGTTTAAATAAAATCAAAGCGTAAAAACCTAAGAGAACATCAGAAGAAGAAAACAACCACCTAAAAAGTTGTTGGCAATTTCAAGCATAGTTAAGTACCCACACTTGTCCATTTTTAAGACCCATAATCTACACAACTTTATCAATTACTAACAATTACTCATGTATTACATAGCTTACCTGATTCTTTAATACTTAATACATTTTTTTTAATGAGCCTGAGGAATGCACTCAGAGCAACAAAAAAATAACGACAACTGCAAAAACTTAAGAAATCTTTGAAGAAAAGAAAAAGAAAACTTTAACAACTAAAGGAATGGCTGGTTTGTAGGGAAGCTAAAAAAAAAGAAATTTTGACACAAAAACATCTTGTTAAACTGAAATGAACATTTGAAAAAGAAAATAGCTTTTTTTTGTCCTGATGTCACATAATAAAAGTGTCGCAGTATTTTCATTTGAAAGTTAAATATATGTTATAGCTTGTAAAAAATATACTTAGAATAATTTTCTAAAAATATTATAATTGAAAGGCTCTTATGCAGATAAAGATGTATAGATAACAGCTAATTTCACCTTTTCCAAATAATCAATATCTGTTTGGAACCTATATCTTTCTTAACATTATAATAAAAACTGCACATGTTTGAATATTTCTGTTGTTAATCTAGCATAAGTTATGGTTTAGTAAGAAAAGAAATGGTTGAGAAGCAAAGTTTTACTATGAAACAATAGAGAGATAGTCACTTAGGTTTTTTTAAAGTTTTTGAGAGTGTGCTTGCTTTAGTTTTTAGTGAAACTTTGCCCTAAAGTAGACGGATAATATACAGTAAAATCAATAAGTAGCCCAGTTTTCATTTTGGTTAAAAAAACAATTATCAAATTAAGTAAGACCTCAAGCTTCAGAAAACACTCACAAATATAATTAATTATATTTCTTAAGCATTTCTTACAGTTCAAATGCGTCAAGTGATCTCAGATAAAATGCTAACTGCACACTAAGGATGTTAAGAGATATAGCTAAGAAATTCAAGTTAAAAGAAATCTAAATGGTGATTTTATACATTCACGGATGTTAGACATATTGATTATAGTCTCTTTAGTTTTTTTATAACATTTTTGTTAAGTTATGATATGGTGAATAGTAATTAATTTTACACATATGTATATTTTTTTAAAATTCCAAACCAGCAAAAAAAAATTTTCCTCAGCACACACAAATTTTGATTTCTTTATACTATGATAGTAAACTTTACCTTGTTTTGCAGATTCTGAAAACATTTTTAGATTATTAAAAAATAAAATGTAAATTCTTTTTCTGAAACATTCTTGTCTCATTTTATCTAATAACAAATTGAATTTTGTACACAATATATAAATGGCTATCATAAAGAATTCAGAGAAAAGACATTTAAGATACATAAAGAGAAACAGAACAAAATCCAATCATCTTCCTTTTTTATGTTTAAATTAGAAAAATTTAAAATAAATTTAACACATATTTCATACGCAGGCGCAGAAAAATCCAGAAATGATCTGTGCACAAAATAATTAAAATATACTTTTGCAAAAAAAAAAAAAATTCTATCATAGTCTTAATGACTACAATATGTGTGCAGTGATTGACTTAAACTAAGATAGTACTAATGTAATTCTTTGCAATTTTTTTTATTTAATGTTAAAAACAAATTATACCAATATTTTTCTGACATAAGATAATGTCAATTTCAAAACTACTAACCTCGTTTTGTTTGTAAAAGTAAGATAGATCTCCTGTTGCTTCAAGCTGTACAGAAACAGGATCTAATAACAAGATTTGATCACAAGAGTTAATACAAAAAAAAAAAAACAACTAATGACAGTCTTTCAATCAAAATGTGCAAAAAAAGTAGAAAATATATTTCTCTCGTTTAAAGCAACAATATGGTTTACTTCATTTGTTTCTGGTGCTCACGATTCTATTTAGTCAATATAATTACTATAAATATTTGTATGATCAAAGCCTAAAGAAACTTAGTCTTAGGTTTTAGTACAATTTAATAAAACTCTATTTTGTAATAACTTTTTTTTCAATTTTATACTTTTTAGTGTCAAAAGTATTTTTCTTGTTTCTGTTTATATAGTTAATGTAAACTTTTATAAGTGGTGTAACAAGTATGAAGTCAAAAGACTGAAAAAGCCTGTTGTTGTAATATTTTTAAACTTTATATTGTTAAAAGAATTTCACTTGATTTTATTGATAAAGTTTACATAAAATATTAAAAATAGTGCGCCAGACAAAAAAAACAACTTCAGAGCTCTGCAATTTAATGAACAAGTGCTTAACTTGAAAAACCTTATACATGTATCTTACAGCTTTTGCCCTCTTTAAATAAGTAATTAGCTTTGGATTTCAGAAGAATGTAATTAATTGGCTCAAACAGTTTAAAATAGTGTATTGCCATCAAGAATACTAAAGTGCTAAAAATTTAAAATTGATTGAGCTTCGAGAAGTTAGTAAAAATTGATTTTAAATTACTGCCTCCTTAGAAACCTGGAACTTAAGTGTAATAGAAGTCTATAAAAACAGAGAGATAATGTACAATGGTTACTACTGATAAAATACAATAGCAAAAAAAAACAAAAAAAAACAACTAAATGAAAATATCAACAATAATCTTGATTTACCGCCAATACTATTATCAATGGCTTCCTCACACTTCTGAATGCCCAGTCGAAATTCTTGCAGTTCAGGTCTTAGTTTATTGCCTCTGTGATAGAATACAAGTGCATTTTCAAAGTCCCCTTTCTGATAAAGTGCCTCTGCTTTCATATTTAGAGCCTAAAAATAAAACATCAATTTTAAATATGCTAAATTTTTAAAGTAAGCCTTTTAAAAAGGTATGCAACTAATCACAACAAACAAAAAAAACATAAATAGCTCATTAAAGATTTAACAATTAAATAGGATTCATATAAATAAAACATCATTTATTTGAAGATAATATTGAAATAACCATCATAAATCAAATAACCTACTCTGATATCTCGTTTTCCATCATCTTCTTGCCCTAATGAGGCTTCTGCATCTGTAAGAGCTTTTTCAGCATTTCCAAGCATCAGATAACATTTAGATCTTATCACCAAGCATGTTTTATCTTCTGGTTTCATATCAAGAGCCTGAAAAAAAAATTGTGTTTGAAAAAATACTTTTAGTATAAAAAAATTCAAAGCTTGCATATGCCAGCCTATGGCCAATAGAATTGGTCAACGATTTTGTTACAAAAAAAATCTAATCTGAAGAAATAATAAAAATCATTCACGACTTACGTAGCTTAAAATCATATTTTTTAATTTAAAAAAAACAAACAAACAAGCAACAACATTATATAGTAAATTCAAACCTTAGTGAAGCTCTCAATAGCTTTTTCATATTGCTTTACATGGACGAAATGTTCCCCTTCATCTCTTAGTGTTTCAAAAGTGCCAACTATTCCAGGTTCTGTTCCAGCATCACTTTCATTATCCGCTCGCCCTCTTTTGGCCGGAGCTTTACTCATTTTTAATTAAATCGAAGCGAAAACTACCCAAATAGTGCAGTCGCCGCTTGTGTTCCAACCAATTTTTTAAGAACACCTGCTTAGATCTTGTTGTCATGGAACCTATGAATAACGTTAGATCAATCTTTCGCTTTTTAGTTTACAAGACTAATTAATTTTATTATTATCCATGTCAGTTTATCTTTTGGTAAAACATGATTAAGTAATGAAAAACATCTTTGTAGAATTTGTTATTAGTTTTTTAAAAGTAGTATAATATCTTTGATATATATATCGGAAAAAAATTACTTATGTAATCATTGTACGGGATGCTAAAAACAACTTACACCGTTTGGAAAAGTGAAGAGGTCGTCTACGAAATGCGTTCATGACAACTTGCCGCAGAAGACATTAAACTATGGCAGACTATGTTGTATTTTATTTGATAAATATAATGTAAAACTTAGAAATTAAAAATATAAGGTAAAAGCTTACGACAGTTTCTTATTTGAATACAGCTAGCTGTTGTTGTAACTTACGTTACTTACGATTACCTTTTTTAATTTAATTAAATTTGAGTGTTCGAGGACTTGACGTCTTGAGTAGTAGAGTCCATACAAAATGAAAATCATTAAATGATTACTTAAAATTTTTTTTAGCACAAAAGTAGTACTTTTATCACACATTTTACTTATTGTATTGTAATAAACACTTTCTGTTCCGTGTTTAAACAAAGCATCACGAGGATAGAGGCCCATGGCATGCTGATTCGGTAAGTCTTGAGCGTTTACTATCATATTATGGCTTTTCATTCTTGAATGGTTTCATAAGCCTAGTAATGTCTATAAGCTGATAAGGCTCTGTTACTTTGTTTTGTTCATGATACTGTCGAGATTACTTTGTACACCATTACTTACAATATTTTTCTTACTCAAATTCTGATAACTTAAATAACACTAGATGAGAGACATCATTACTATTAGTCATTGATAATGATTAAACAATTATTTTTTTTCTGTCTTACAAATTCCAGTGTGCCTTAAAAAAAGAATAAGCAGTCCCCATAAGTTGGCATAAGCATTGAGGTCATAGTCAACTCAAAATGACAACTCAGGCTGAGTCTGAGCAAGAAATATTTTTAGATGAAATTAATGAAAAGCCACCAACAAATTATGAAGAATTTTTGAAAGCAGAGGGGATAGTGAGTAGTAGTATGGCTTTAAAAAAAGTTTGAATATTAATAAAATAATGATCTTTGTAAATCTACTTAAAATAAAATTTTTCTTTTATTTGCAGTGCTAAATATATTTTTTAAAATATTGATATTATAGAATGACTGGCCTTTTCAAATGAGCTTAGAAGGACCATTAGATATTCGATCTGAAGGAATGTTCATGGGAACCCAAGAAAATATCGCTGAAATGCTGAGGGCCTCTGCACGTATCCTAAGCAGCAGAAATTTTTTATTTCCTACTATTTATATTCTAGTGCTTAATATATAGCTAGTCATTGATCTTTTGACACAATCTGTTAAATACTCCTAATCATAGTACTTAACATATAGCCATTCAATTGATCTTTTGTTACATTCTGTTTGTTAAATACTTATAATTTCCTTGTTTACTAGTATGCTTTCTTTGGTATTTATTGCAGACAAGTTATAATTTTTTTTTTAAATCATTCAATTTTGTAAACATAATGTCAAAAGGCAGTAAAGAATTTTTTTTTGAGAAATGAAAAAAAAATATCAGTTCACCCATTTAAAAGACTTCAATATGTCAGATACAGATGGTGTGAGCCAGGTATGATTGGTGTTGATCATGTTGAATATGTCAGATACGGATGGTGTGAGCCAGGTATGAATGGTGTTGATCATGTTGAATATGTCAGATACAGATGGTGTGAGCCAGGTATGAATGGTGTTGATCATGTTGAATATGTCAGATACAGATGGTGTGAGCCAGGTGTGAACGGTGTTGATCAAGTTAAATGCTAGATGATGTTTGTGTTTTATTGTCTTTTTTTGTGCTGTGTCATGTGACCAAGGGAACCTGGAAAGTGCAAAGGTTAAATAGCGTGAAAGAGTTCTGTGTGCTTTTGGAGTCACTGGTTATCTAGCATAGAAAGAAGTGTTTAAATAATAGTGTTTGATACTTGTTAAAAATTGTTTTAGTAATAAAGTTGATTACTTAAGAAGGGTTTAAGAAATAGTGTTGGATACTTTTTGACACTTAAAGTTGGATATAGTTTATAAATACTTTTCATGGCTTATTATTTGTGTTATTCTATATAAGTGCTACATTAATTAATAATGAACCATGTGTGGTCTTAACGTGCCATTTCATATGAATGAAAAAGTGTGTTTATAAGTGCTATCAAATAAACACCGCAGGTAGAATTTACAAGATGAAACTTGATCATGTATTATTGAATAAAAAAAATGAGGTAAAATTAAAAGCTGAATGTACCAGTAATAGTAAAGCTACTACTTCCATTTAAGCTAATTTAATAGTGACTTTAAGGTCAACATTATATTTTCAATTATCAGTTCTTTGTAGCTGGAAAAAGTTTCTACTCCTTAGCTTTACTCTGAAAATCACAAAATCAGCTTTAGTCAGGTTATGTATTTTTCCTGTCATTTTTCCTTAGCCTACCTTTCAGCTGTGGGATTACATCTTCTAGATGAACTGGAGAGCAGACTTGATTCTTTGGATGATGTTCTCTACTTGTATGCTAATGAAATACTAACAGATGAAAAGCGTGTTTCCAGATTAGCAGATGGGCTGTTCCATTCTCCTTCTTCAAGTAAGTATTGAAAAATGGAAGGTCTTTTTTAATAACGGATACTTTGGTAATTAAGAGAAATGATTGATTTGATCAGATTTATTGTTAAGTTAATTTTTTAAAATTACAGCATTTATAACAGAAGGTGTAGAACATCTAAAATCTCACAAAAACTCTAAGGCTAGCAAGAGCTTTGTAAGTAGTTTAATTAATTAGAGTTGGATACCATTATTTATTATCTGAAAAAATACATTTAGTGATATACTAATAAAAGAAATTGTGAATAATTGCAACAGGTTGTTCTATTAAACATGGTCTTAGAATAAATCTGCGCAAGTTAAAGTTAATCCTATTTAGTTTATTGATTTATTTAAAGATTATTTTATATATGATACATCACTACCAACATTTTCTAAGTAAGTAATTTTTGTGTGCTAGCAGTGTTTGTTTTAAGTTTTATTTATAAAGCATTGAAATAACAAATTGCATTTGATAGAAATATATTCATGTTCAGGATCTTCTAGATACAATGATGGAGTCAAGAAAAAGGAGTTTAGATAACTTGAGATTCCCTGGGTTTGTACCAGGTGAGCTAGTGGAGCTTCCTTCTCAACTTGAAGTCCCTCCAATTTTACACAGGGTCACAACAGCTCAAGGTTTTAATGTGAGTTCTTCAGTGATTGAAAAATTTCTTTTGTTTGTTTGTTAAATTTTAGAACTTTGTAACAAAGTCTACAGAGTCAGGTTCTTACCTCTTACCATTAAGTGCTGACTTGTCTCTAGCATTTGAAACCTAATCTCATCCCTTTCTGAAAGTAGACATTAAACAATGAACATTAGAAGAAATCGCTTTGGAAAAAAACCCAAGTAACACTACTGGTTATATATTACAACTAAATTTAATACATAGAAAAAATTGAAGTTAAAACACCGCTAGCAGGTGGCAATGAAAACTATCTTCAGAGGTAGTGTTGAGAATGGGCCAGGCATCTCATAATGAAGCTCTATCTGAGGAAATTCATCTTCAAGATAATGTTCTGTGAGGAGCCTAAATTTACCAGTTTAGCCTTGACTAAAACTATTTTTTTTCTAACTTTTAGCCTGGCTTTGAAAAGTTTTGGAAGAAACTGTTTTTATCAGAGGCTTCATCAGCTATACTTCAAGACATGTTCTGGTGGGTGTTCTTGGACATGTTCGATAAAGAAGTTAGTGTTGCTTTTAGTAATCTTTAAAAATTTGTTGTAAATTTTAATCAGACAGAAGGATTTAATACTTTTACACATATGTTACAAGTTGACTATTCCAGTTATTTTAGACTTAAATATTTGCTTGAAGAATTTTTATTTTCTATTTGTAAGCCTTGCTGTGCAAGTATAAAGATTATAATCTTGTTGTTTGTATGTGAACTAATTCTTCAAACAAAGAGAATGATTAAACCAAAGTCAACTGTTATTTAAAACTGTTATAAAAAAAGATTGGCTTCCTTGAACATATTTATTACCTCATCTTTTGTGTTATTCTAGGATGTTATAGAACAAGACAAACATTCATTGTTTGACAGAATTGCAGACAGTTATGTTGCTTTGTTTACCAGTATCAATGCAGATGTTAAAGATAAGTTTCTTTCTGTGAGTATGGCCACACACAAAAAACTGCTTCCAATAGTATTAAGTATAACACAAACCATTGTTTAATTTTCTGCTGTTTTCTGATAGTTTTCTTAGTGAAGATCTCTCTATACCTAAGCGAAGCAAAAATAAGATCTTTTAGTTTTTCCCAAAAGTCTTTGATTACTTTGATGTTGACTGTTGAATTTACTGTAAATAATGTATAACTTTAATCAAACAATAATAATAGTTTTCAATAAGAAAATTAATGGCATATTATATTCCATAAAATATTGATTACTTATAAAACTAGTAAACACAATGATCTATTATAAATTGAAATTTACAGAAATAAATACACTATTTGCCTAGCATAAATTTATATTATTATAAGATTTTATCAACTATATGATATTCAAGTTTTCCTCTTTAAAAATGTCTTTGGTGTGGTTTTGTAATGATTAAACATTACTTTTGACAATTTCTTAATTGAATCGATGTTTCTAGGGAGCGAAAATAATACCCCTCTCACTGCCAGTTGCTCAATCATTAATGTTTACGTTTAATAAAAAAAACTTTTATTATCTAATTCTTTGGAGTAATTCAGATGTTATTTTTAAAAAAAAATAAATTGAGTATATATATATATATTATATAGTAATATGCATGATAAGCTTTTCATAGAGGCATAATAAAGTTTTGATCCATCTCTTTAGGTATATCCAAACTGCTTAGCTCAAGCCATATACTGTGCCTTCAGAGATGCTTTTCCAGAAGCCAAGCGCAAATTCAATGATGATTTTAAACAATATTTAGTGACTTTGATTTATGAGCTCATTACAGGTGGGTTTCTTTAGTGAAAGTCTGACAGCTGTTTTTTTTTTGGTACAAAATTCATACTAGAAGCATTGTATTTCAAATAATTGATTCCCAAACTGTTCTCTCTAAGCACATATTAGTGCCTCCCTGCCATTTCATGAAAATTAAAGTAAATATCACTGCTATGTAGCACCTAACTTGTAAAACATAGGGCTTGTGCTTTGCTATAGAAATTGTTCTGAAAATTGCTCCATGAGTTGAAAAGGTTGGTAAGTGCTGGCCTAGACATTCATATCCTGGCAGAATTTAACTATTCCATGGGTCTCTACCAACTTCAGGTCCAAAAATTTCTAATTCTATACAAATATCAGCAAAAAAAACTTAGTCCTTCTGGAAATATTGTCTCCAATATGTTACATCTTTTCAGTTAATCTTTTCAGGGCTAATCAAAACTCTCATGTTCATTTGATCAGCAGGCTAATAAAAGGATAATTCTTTCTCATAAAGGTATAAGGCCTGTTCCTGGTATATGGAAAACATGGAATGAAGAAAGTCTGGAGCAAAACAAAACATCAAAAGAGGTGGGAAAAGCCAAAATGTTAGAGGCTGCTGGTCTTCACCAAAAAGGTTAGAGTATTTGTTTTACTTTCTATAAAAACTATTTATTTTCAAATTTTACTTATATCTTGACCTTTTTAATAAATTTATTGTATGTTTTTTTTTTGTACGACACCTAGGGAATAATATGAATAAATTTGCTAATTGAAGTTTTTTTTTTTAAATTTAGCAATTAGTGTAGTAAAATTACTTACACTTTTAACAGCTCTTTGAACGACTGTAACTTTTGTTATCCAGAGATAATATAAAAAATAATTTTTGTTATTTTTTTTATAAATAGACTTAAGTCTAGATATGGAGAGCTTCAATAAGATTATTGACAAGCTGGGAACTGACAATAATTTAACACATTCCACTCAAGTCACGAGGGAGACTACCAAGACAAGTCAGGCTAAAGGAAAGGGCTCACATCAAAAAGAGGTTGTCATGAAATTTTCATTATGTCCAGGATTTAGTTTATGACTTAATTTGATTATTGCACAAGTTTACACTTCATTTGAAAATGACACCAGTTTATAAATCACTATAAAATTAATAATTATACGATTTTCACACTTTATTCTGTGTAGTCTTTGAATGATACTCATCTCTTCATATATATGAAACAAAAAACAATACAGACTTAAGATTTATAATAATTCTATAAAAAATAGTATTTGTGCTGACTGCCTTCTTTTAATAACAACTACCATTAATAATTTTGTATTCTTTTCTTGATTATTTTACTTACAAGTCCTTAACATTGTAAAAATGTTCTCAGCATTTTTAAAACTCTTTTAATGAATTATTTATATGATTTATGTATTTTATCTGTCTATTGAAACTTGTGACTTTTTAAACTTGGGTTTAAGCTGTGGGAATCTTAATGCTGCTACATATTTTATTTTTTTTTTAGTGTCTATAAATTTATAGATTTGATGTGTCCTTATTTTTAAAGCCTTGTTTAATACAGTATTGTTCAAATTTGAGCTAAAAATTATATCCCATTTCTTCAAATGAAAATCATAGGCTTTGTTGATCCATTTTACTTCCCTTGTTTCAGTCCCACCAAATAGGTCCTGGACCAGACTTTGAACGTGTGACATTCAACACATCAGGTCGTAGCCCACTAATAGCCCACTATCTGCACATGAGACAACTTAGGAATTATAAGCAGCCTGGAATGAAAGTGAGACATACAGAAATTGTCAAACTACCATATCCCTTTTTAAGTGTTTTCAAAAATATTTTATGCCTTACTTCGTATGAATATGATATTGATTTAAATGTCTTGAGTTATTTCAAAGTTCCATTCCATTTGCACAGATTGCAGATTTTAGTTTACTTCTCTATTTGTTCAACCGTTTGTCAAAAATTATCAAGACTTTAAAAATAGTGGTTCTCAAATTAAAGAAACAAATTTACTACTTCAAAAATATTTTAGTATCATTGTGTGACATTGCTCACAGTACATGTATCATTGTGTGACATTGCTCATAGTACATGTATCATTGTGTGACATTGCTCATAGTATCATTGTGTGACATTGCTCATAGAATTTATATAATTAGCTTTTTGTAAAATATTTATGTTTTCGCTATTTGAACTTTAACTTAAGTACTCCAGAAGGTCAAACATATGAACAATTTATTGCCGATACAGTAAATAAGACCAAGTCTTTAAAAAAAGAATATGAAAGGTGAGAAATATTATATGATAACTCTTGACAAAATAACACTTTGGGGAAAAAAAACACTTATAAATGTGTAATTATTATATTCTCATGGAATGAAACATATATAAAATCTATTTTTTTTAGATCCTGTGAACAAACTGAAGCTGAGATACTAGAGCTGCACAAGAAACAGAGAGACATCAACCGCAGAATCAATGCAGTAAAGAGAGCTTTCAATAATGTAAAGACACTTCAAGAGAGACAACTTCTTATAGAAAAATTTAATCAGGTATTACCGTAGATTTAAAAAAAAAAAAATTTTTGGCCCAGGAAGATTAATACTTTCAAACTGCGTCAGTAATTTATAATAAATGTTTTTTCCATTAGGTTTTATGATTAGTAAGTAAAGTTTCCTTAGAGCCATCGGGGCAGATGAAGTGTAGAATTCACATGTTTCTATAGCCACGTCATTTAAAAGGGATTGTATAAATAGCACATTGCCCAGCTGCCTTTACTTCCCCATCTGACATCAGGTACCAATTTAAAGCTGGTTGAGCTTGGGAACTTTCTACCTCAGGTCAACGGTGAAAACCTCAACCATTTGCTCGCCCAAGTTTTGTGATTAAATGGAATATATTGTAAGTCAAGGTTGAGTGGTATCTTTTTAAGAGCAATAATTAATCTTTAAAGCAAGTACATGTATTAATGTACTGATTTTTTACTTGAATAATTTTCATCAAACAAAAAAATGGGTTTTCTGTTGCAGTTTACATAGTTCCTTTTGACTGGTTACCTACCAGTTCAGTTTACAATAAAAGAAAGATCTCTGAAAAAAAGATTTTCTTAGCTGCAATGGATTTTTTTTCAAACTTTGAAGTTTTAGCAAAATAAGGTTTAAAAATCTAAGTAGTATATCTGATTAAATTACTCTGCAAACAATTTTTTATACTTTTTTTTATTGTATTGAAGACTAGTTTGAATTTTTTTTTAGGAAATGAATATAATAGAGAGCTCTTCAGTTGAGAAATTTCAAAGGTCAGACAGTCAAGAAAGTGGTGAATTTGATGAAAAGAATAATTCTTAATTATCGGGTTCATTGTGGTAAAAGAACTAAAAATAATTTATGTCTTAAAAATTGTCTCATTTTCTTTAACATATACTGTTAATTTTTTTAGTTTGATACAGTCTCCACACTATTGACTGAATTAAAACACAAAAATTATCATTTCAATAATTCTTAATTTTGTTTGAATGTAATGTAAATATATGATGTATGCCATATACATGTAATTATAAAATTGAATTTTTTACAAACATATGTTTTTGTTAATATTATAATGTCAAGTGATTGTGAATCAATGCCTGTAAATGAACAAAGTAGCCCTAAATCTGTTTAGCTTTTAATCAATTAATGCAGGGGAATCTAATACCATGGTGTAGAAAGTATATAAATTTTTTTTAAAAATAATCATAATAATTCAGGACTATTCAAAAACTTCAGAAAGATCACAGCAAACAGAAAAATACTTACTTTTGCTGATACTGCACAGTTAGCAAATTTAAGTCTCTCCCATTATACATTCATCTTAATAAGATTGCAAAAAAATGAAAGAGAAGATAGCATGTCAATAATGCATTTATTTGTCAGAAATAGAATAGAATGAGATCTATTGGCTGGCGGCAATGAAACCCACTGGATAAAAAATAACCTAACCCACTTTTATTGAGACAGTTTTAAATCAAATCACTGGTCAGTAAACAATATACATGGCCCAAATGTATAAAACAGCCTGAATTTATACCATTTTGCTAATTTTTTTAAGAAAAACAAGCCCAAAAAATAAGTTTAGAGAAAAATAAGATACAACCCCCCAACCCTTATTTTGAGAAATGTTATTCTAAGACAACTTTGTACACCAATAAATTCTGTGTCCCTTTCCAAAGGTGATTAACAATTAGTGAGATGTTAGTCACTTGGAAAATCCTGTTTTTATATTTAAGACATTTTCATTTCAATTTGCTATACTTTTAAATATCATACTGTACAAATATTTAAAATGACAAAAAAAACAAACAATATAAAATACCTGCTGATACATGCTTTCTTACTATGCAGTGGGCAAGATGTTTTAAAAGAAGCAATAAATTTTGAAACATATTACTCAGCTCATGTGATCAGGTTGTTCTGAGCACCAAAGAGTGTGATATCGTAGTACGTGGCAACTGTAGACCCTACTATAAGGAGGGTGTAGAAATGGCCCTTAGAAACTGATAGTTAAAGTTATTTATCGGTTGAAAAAAAAACTTGTCTTTATATGGTCGTCAAAAAATGCATCCAAAAACAAAAAAAGCATTTAAGGGTTCATAAGTCCACGTGAATTTATTTTAATCAGAATTATAGTGTGATCATAAAAACACAGCACTTGTATGGTAAACTGAAAAATGTAAATATATCACAAGTAATACTGCATAACAAAACTTTAATTTACACTAAAATCTCAACAGCCTTTCTCACATTTAAACATACTAAAAGTTCTTTTTAAACAAAAAAAAAAGTTTTATGTAATAATAAAGTTGGAATGTAAATGGAAAAAAAAAAGAAAATTCTGTGATCAAAATATATGGAAAAACATGTAATAAATTTTAAAATATAAAAATATTTGTCTAATAATAAATGCCATTTGTTACAATATCAAAAACAGCCTAAAAGTAATAGAAGGCAGCACCTCCTCCTGGAGCAGTGGCAAACAAAGCCTCCTCTACTCTGGAGAACTTCCCTGGGTTGAGTCTGTAGTAGCCATCTCTAACACCATTCAGAAGTTGGGATATATTTTCTGATCTGACAATGGACACTGTACATCCTCCCCATCCTGCACCAGTCATTCGTGAACCAAGAGCTCCATTTTCTCTGTAGGACAGATTACAAAATAAAATGTGTTACCATGAATTATTTTACATCAGACTTTTAAAAAAAAACTAAAATAAATGTTGGAATCCATCCATATCAAAGCCCTACACATTCAGAAACAATATGAAAGCATACTTTCATATCTAGAAATTATTACAGAATAAAGATAAAAAAGGAACAGACTCTGACATAAAACAAGCTGTCCAGCATTCAATAATTTAATACACTTAAGGAATCAAGGGGGGATGATGCATAGTAATAAATTTACTGAATCTAAAAAAAAATATTGTAACATATACGTATTGCTTTTGTATCAGAGGGGGAGAGTAACTGGTTTCATTAAAATGACCAACAGAATATGGAGACAATGTGGTTTTATGAGGGGATAGGTCTCAAACTAACATTTTAATAAAAAGTAGGAGAATTCTACCCACAAACCTAGTACAGGAGTTGAGTAATGAAAGTACAAATTAGAAAGAGGAAAAAATGGAAGGATTTGTTAAATAAGTTATTCAACATTTCATATGTACTTAATTTATCCGAGTTTTTGGGAAAATTCCAATTTAAGCACTTTCAAATAGCTTGATGTAGAATGTGGGTTGTGAGTAGTTTAATAAAAATTCCTGTTACTACTATTATTGATATAAAAATTAAAATATGGATGTAACATAAAGATAATGGGACAAGGTGAAAAAATAACAACATTATAAGGCAGGGGTGAGCAAACTACGGTCCGTGGGCCAAATGTCAGAGTATATCATGTTGCCAGAATTTATTGCGATCCTATATCGATGTTAATTTTCTTTGTCTAGAGTTTTCGCTATATTTTTTAAATTTTATTCCGACTATTGATTCAATCTAGGGATATTAAATAGGTTTTATGGCTCTAGAATGTTAGTGATTACTAGGCATTAATTTTTAACACCCCTATTCGAAACTGCTTTTCCACTCAAATGGAATAGGCTTTTGGTTACAATTTACATTTTGAAAGATTTTCGTAAAAATTGTAATTTAAAAGCGAATAGACGTTGATTTAACCATGAGTGCTGCCAAAGAAAGATTGAGGATGAATGTTATGTTTTTAATGGTGTTTGGACTGCTAAATACTACTTCACCAGTGTTGGGAGCAAAGCAGTCTGCTTGCTGTGCCATGAGTGTGTGAGCAGTCTACTGGAGATTTCTGTAAATACACCCTGGGCTTCAAAATGGAAAATTGATGTTACATGATTGAGATTTTTGTACCAAATAAAGGCCCATGGGCGTTGAAATAGAAATTACAAATCAGTTAAACTATTTATTATCTGAGCCACTCGCATGTAATTTCTTTGTATATTTTTTCTGTCTTTCATCCAAAATCTTTCGAAAATAATACAAATGTGGTTTTACGTTTATCGTTTGAAGTTTTATGTTTAGCAACAATAAAAAAAACATTAAAATTTTTTTTATTATAACAAGTTTGCCCACCCCTGTTATAAGGTAATCTACGGTGCTTGTAAAGAGAAATGTAGAGCAGCTAGTAAAAAAATATCAGGAGAAAACAAATACATTACTTTTTCATAGCCATGAAACATCACTCATTTACTTACTCTCATAAAATGTTGGTTAAATTGGTAATCCCAGAACTCAGTCAACTAATACTTTTTATTACATTATTTTAGCAGTTTCAAAGTGTGAAGTACAATTAGTGCAAACTTTACAGTCATTAAATAAAAAATTAGTATTACGTTTTTATGGTCCAATTTCTCATAAAGCTAATTAAGACAACATTTACAAATTAAAAGACAAAGAATAATTCCCCATACTTCCAATAAAGAGTGAACATATTCCATGTCACTTACCTACAAACTTCAACTAGAGAATCTAGGTCAGGATGGCTGCAGTCGTACATGTCTCGACAACTGGTATGACTCTGGTTCATCAGTTCACCGAGTTTTTCCAGGGCATCTGGTGGCTGCTCATCACAGATAGCTTTGAACTGAAGAACTCTTTTAGCTTCACCATAGACATGTGTGGCTCGGTTAAACAGACTGAAGGTTTCCACTTGAAAATACAAACAAAAAAAAAAACATAAGTAAGAAGGGTTACTTTACTTTCAACTGGAAATACAAACAAAAGGAAACATAAGGAAAAAAAAGAAACATTTTTTATACTATCTTAAACATAGAGAAACTATACAGTCTCTCTTGATTTAAGCAAAGTTCCCTATACATTCAAACTACTGAAATAGAAACTGTCCCATTAAGAAAAAAGAGTCATACATTTATTAGCACACTTCTATCAATTGTTGATTGTAAACACTGAAAAAAAAATGTTTGGAATACATTTATACTACAGTAAAATATCTAAATTTAGGAAAGCTACATTTGCTTTTACATTTATTATAATTTTAATAAAAGTTTTCTCTTTTTCTAAAAAAAAATTCAAGACAGATTGATGATATTGGTGTATTTGAGAGTAATCATCTAACAATTTATAAAAAAATTAATAGCCATTTAATAAAACTCAGTTGATGGGACAAAGACCTTTAGGAAAATTTACTTCATTGTATTAATGAGATTTTATGCCTGAAACCAACCCCTGGTATAAAAGAACAGTTGTGGATGTACTGCAGTGCCACTTCTACATCTACACTTTAAACAAGGCTGCAAGGAATGTGGCAAACCCCAGCTAATGATTCTGGACAGAGGCCTTGATCTCCATCAGATAGCTAAAATTTACACTGAGGCAACAAGTAGCTATTGACAGTATCTCCCCTGTTACCATTTCAAGGTGGAAAAAGGTAAGTGAGCACTTTCAACCATACTGCTACCAAGCTAGCAACACCTTATTTATAAGAGGCTGGTAAAGTCTGAGGGACAAAACATTTCATTTGGAAACTCCTACAAATCAAAAACATACAACACCTACCTTGAGTGGTGTTGGCACTGAGGCTAGTTTCAATCAGCTCCTCTGGGCTGACATCCAGAATTTTGCACACTTCTTCTTTGCTGTAAAGCTCTTTATGCAAATTAGATGTAACCAGGTTGAGCATCTCGTCAAGTCTGTAACCCAGTTTTTCCTGAAGTTCACCAAGCCTTCTAATGTCTCTCCATTTTAGCCCTTCTTGGGAAGATGCTAAAATCTGTACAAAAAAATAATAATGATAATGTTAATAATTATGAAACTAAGTAGCTATTTGAAAAAAATATGATAAAGTTTAATTAAATACTTTATTGAATAAATCAAAATACTATTACACATAATCTGAAATTAGTTATATAAAATAAGACCATATTTCCAACTAACAAACATGGAGAGAACATGTCTGGTACTATTTTTAATAACAATTAGTGCTGTATGGATTGCAAATTCCATTGCCGTCTTTATTTTTTAGCGGGGCCATCTTCTAACACACATATTACTTCTTCTAACACACCTGTTACTTCTTAATGTACCCATTGGGGCCTCTGACATCTGTTTTTTTGTTTTCATTTTAAAACGTTACAAAAGTCAAGATTGCAACAACCATTGGGCACCATCAACTCTCTTATCTCCACAGAAATACACAATTAATTAGTCTGTGACACTAGATTTATTTCATTCTATTTTTTTTTTTTTAAATGTGGCATAGGGCTTTAGATATATGCCTACCAACTAAATTATAGGTTCAATTCCATTTTTTTTAGGGCAAATTATTTTTTTCTAAGATGGCATTATAGTAATACTGAATAACATTTTGAAGTTATTTATAATTTTTTTTCTTGAGCAAGCAACTTGTTACATTGTCTTAATTGAAAATTTAATTTACAATCTTTTAATGTATTAAAAAAAAAATAACAGCTAATTTAAACAGACCAAAATGCGGAAACTGACAAATTCTTTACAAAACAACAAAATATTTTAACTATTTTATTATAATTTTATGTAGAATCAAGAAATTTTTTTCTTGGTCATTGAGTAATTCACTAATACCTAAGGAGTTCATGAGATGCATCTTAATGGTACATTATTTCTTGAAGAGTGCCCTCATCAATTACTAGCAAGTCAATGGGCCAGAATTAAGCCATAAAGTCTTGTCCAGCTTACCTGAGCAGCCAGTCTACATTCAACCACTCTAGTGTTGAACTGTGGTGTCGCAGCTTTATTCATTTCTGCCAAAGAGTTGCTGACAACAAAAGCTGCATCAGGCGGCAAGGTAACATCTGTTGTGCGAAGTGGATTGAACTCTATAAGCTTGGCCTGTAAGTGATAAGATTTAAATTACTCTTTTTTTTGTAAGGATAAATAAAAAAAATACTTATGAAACAGAAAAAGAAATTACTCCACCTATACAATTCATTTTGCCTTTTTTTTATTGTAAAGTCATATATATATATATATATATATATATATATATATATATATGTGCTTATGATGACAACTAAAAAGATTTCTAAACCACATCTGTATTAGTTTATGCAAATGAGATAGTTCTCAATGAAAATCAACTAGTTTAACAATTTTTTAATGTAAGAGGAAGATACATGTATTTACATGTAAGAATTAAAGTATTATAAAATATCTCAAAAAAGATTTTATGGGTTAAAAGACTAGCTGGGATAAACAATAAACTGTCACAGACTTAAAATGCAAAAAATTGTACAAGTAAGCAATGAACATAATTTCAATGCTAACATTTTATAATAACACTGAACTAGCAAAATAAAGAGTTCACTTACTTTGCCAGCCACAGCTGTAAAACTGATGGCCTGATCCATACCACCTCCTTCAGTTCCAATATAACGCTCACATTTGGCACATATTTCTGCCAGATGTTCCTGTAAAGGTTTAAGAAAAATAATGTGAAATAAGTAAAACTACGGTCAATCTCTTTGAATCAGTTCGAATCAATTCTATCACTCTTGCAGACATATAATTAATTTTGGCCTGAAAAGAGACAGAGAGATTAGGTCCTATGATGGATATTCATGTAAGAGAAAGCCGCCACAAATGGGCCATTTTTGTCTTTTTTATACCCCCACCAAAGCCAATTCTGCTATGGCATGTATCTAGTAAAGAGGTCATAGGTAACTGACATTGTTGGGGCTCATACCAAAGACATGCACCGCAACCACCATACTAACACCCTAACTGGTCACAAGTGGCCATGTGCTAGGCATTGTACTTTTACATTACTTTAGTAAGCTTTCATATCCTTAGGAAAATAAAGTGTATGTGGGTATCTAACTTTACACACACAAAGAAAGATTTGTAACCAGGCACATTAGCTTATTTTAAATGGAAGGAAATTTAGTCTCTTTGGATCTTTCCTCATACACTTTACAATAAAGTCCTTACTTAATCACGGCATCAACTGAAAACTGTGTAAGGGAAAAACTTAGTTAAATGCAGACTGACCTTGGTCGTGGTCCAGTCGTTAGCCTTCAACATTGACAGAGCTGAGCAGCAAACAACAGCACTGGAGCTGGACAGACCAGCACTTCTGGGAACCGTCCCATCCACAACAGCTTTGAATCCCTGAACATGATTTGTCTGGAACTGCTCTTTGATGCCCTGAATGCCACAGAGAACGTACTTGTACCACTGGGGCTGATCTTTAGTGATGACAATACTGCTTACATCCACCTCATATGGTCTGTGTTAAGGAAAATGCGAAGTGAAATTTAAAAAAAATAATAAGATACTCAAGTATATGAATAAAAAATGAGCAGAGTACGTAAAGCATCAATGATGTTCCACACAGCGAATCCTGACTTATAACTTACTGATATTGTGGATCTGTGCTGACCAGTGATATTTTTCCTTGGGGGTCTGGCAGCACTGCCATAACAATATCCTGCTCCACTGCCATGGGAAGCACTGAATAGCCACAGTAATCAATGTGCTCACCTAAAAGAAAATTATTAGTACACATTTTTTATTAAATAAATCCTTTTGTACCGTATTGTCTGATAAAATAAATAAAACAAAGCTAACCAAAATGCTAATGAATGGTGAATATTAAGATTTTATACTAATAAATAATTAACACTTCATGTTATTTAAATTTCATATGTTGGGCGTTGTGACATTAAGTTAATTGCTATCAGAATATTATTTTTTCTCTTCAGTTTTACATTTTTTTTTATGAAAAATTAATAATTACTGTGAATTATTCAGTAAAAGTGTAAAAAAATAATGTAAAATTCTAAACAAAATAATTTTAACTGTATTTCACTGGTGTTAAAAAGGGTAGTATTTTTTACCTATTAAATTAACTCTTCCAGGAGCTCGTGAGAAAAACTTTGGTTCGTCCTTAAAAGCTTCGTAAAACTTTGCTTTAATTTTTTCATATCTTTTGGTTCAAGAAGATAATAGAAAATATTTTAAGTATTAAATTTAAAAACTGTTACAGCTACAATTACATTAATGTAAAAAAAAATTTATATTCATCAAATATAAAAATCAATGAAAGATGGAATTATAAAAGTTTCATTTTTAAAGTTAAATTAATGAGACACTTACTTGATAGTTAAGAAAAAAAATCAACCAACCTGTCCCTTTTCGACTCAGGAATTGGAAGTGTGGGTGGGTAATTTTCTTCTGTCATTGTGTACTCTAGCAGAAAAAAATTAGAATTATAAAAAAATACTGTTAACAAAAATATATTTTTACATATTTTAAAAGTACCCAAAAATTCTTCACTCAAATCAAGTAAAACTGTATTTTTCTAAAGTCTAGTGTTCTCTACAAAATAAGATATATATAAAAAAAACAACAACAACAAACAAATGGCATAAACACATTATATATATTGAGGGATAAGACTTACATATAAACTACAGCAAAAATTATTACTAATCAATGTCTAAGGATTTCACTCATCAGCTTTAATCCGTAAGAAATCTTGTACTGGGAATAAATAAAGATAAATTATTTCTAGCTGTAAAGTTAGTGAAATAAAACTCCAGTCATTTGTATCAAATCAGCTGGTCAGCTTTTCAGTAACAACTTACTTGCTGATAATAAAGCGATACCGGTAGAGAGAAGACAATCAAAATATTATCTAGCTCAAATTAAGTGATGAGATAGTCATTCATTAAGAGGGTCTAGCTAAAAGAGTAAACAGGGTTATCTTTGGTAAGTTTAAGTAGTATGATGATACTTAGGTAAATCAGAAAAGGTATAAATTGTCTTTATGTGGGTAAAAATGTGCAAGTGTTTGAAAGACTGGGGGGGTGGGGGGGATTAAAGAAAGTGTGTAACAGAGTTGTTTTTAAAAAAAAACAAGATTTTATTTACGGTCAAACCCTAATATAGTCTCTACTTTATTAGCCTTCTAGCCTGGGGTCAATAACTTTGTGGTGGAAAGGATTCAAACCTGATAAGTGACCATCACAGATTTGGGTATAATGGAGAAGTGAGAGAGTTGTTTCAAATTTTCCCTCAGGTGGATCCTCTAAAGCCAAATAAGGTTGGTAACCAAAAGCGCCAAAGTCCATTAAGAGTGTCTTGCTGACAAGAAATGAAACAATGCAAACAGAAATGAAGGGAGTTGAGAAAGGCATCCAAAGCAATGGAGAGCTATTACAGATGTCTTTTGCTCTACAAAGAATTCAAAGAATTAAAAGCAAGTAGTGGTAAAGAATTTGGTGGTGGAACACAATACCACTGTTAACTCATTTTCAGAATTTTAAAAATGCTATGAACTTGGCAGCTTAGCTATTCTCAAGAGAGAAATGACTACAAAACTAGATGGACAATAAAAGAGTTCAGTAACAAAAATTCAAAGCTCACACAAACTTCAGTTTACTACCTTGAAGCCAACAAACCAGTACAATGTTCATTTAATAATCTGAACAATAAAATATTATCCTACAATAAGTATTAAAATAAAAAACATGTACAGAAATACAGAATCTATATATTTAAAAATTTCATTTAAAAATTGCTTGTAAATTATTATGTACTTTTAAAACTAAATTAACAATAAATCTTCATACTTTAACTGATAATTATTAAAATCTGTACAAAAAATGGTATGTCTTCAATTAGCAACAAAAGAAAAAATAATTAGCATATCATGTATCATATGATGCTAAATAAGCAGTCATAATGTGATTTTTAAAAAAAATCTGCACAAAAATAAAGTATTGTTAAGTTCACTGGATCTTACAAAAAGCTTCCAATATTAGCAATTAAAAAAAAATAACCTCACTTAACAAATAATAATAAACTCTTTAATAATTCATAAAATGCTTTATAGAACTTTCATTCTTGTACAATCCAAAGTTCAGTTAATTCAAATATTCCCCTGATTAATTTATGGCTTTCATTTTCATCAAAACATAGAACCACTCTTTGTCCCTCTATTTTCTTCCTTTTTTTGTTTTTCCTGTCCTTGCATCTTCTAAACTTTTACCCACCTATTATTCTCTAATGTACATATCATATCAGTCCTCTTTTCATAAGCACAACATTAAGTGACAAAAATGATTTTTAGAAGCTATTCGAAACACCAACGTTGTGAAAACAACAAACACACCATCTGTTTCTTTAAAACTAATCAATACTGTTGACAAATAAATGTCTTATCAATAAACTACTTGATGTGGTAACAATTTTACTGTCTGGCTAATGAAACCAGATTTCTACACACAACCGCATATTTCCAATTTCTAATCCTGGTGTTTTTTTAATGTGTATTACTCAGTTTATAATAAAAGTCAATAGTGCCTAATACTTTAAAATTGACAACTATAGTGACATGTATCACTCAGGTTGGGTTGAATGAGTCTTGTTACTGCGACCCTGTCAGTATAGGGAGACTTAAAACATATAATTTAAGACTTTAAGAAAATATACAATAGCGATATGTTAATTTTCTGTCTTTACTAGGGCAGAAGGTTTTCCAGTAGAAATGTATGAATAGATGAGATGAAATATAAGTTGTCATTTTGATATTTTTATAATCTTGACAACCTTATCAGGAGTTTGGTTATTAATATAAAGACAAGTGCTGAAAGTGATCAATCCGCTGAAAGATCTATCAAATCAAAGTGCATTTTTACTCTCTGCTGTTTTGAAAGTTCATCATGAACACCCCCAATAAAAAGGTAGTCGCAAATTCTTTAATAAAAACAGGGAGGAAACAGTGACAATTTGACTGGTTACCGAAAACTTACATCCATATGAAATAATTTAATTGTCCAGTGAGGTTTCATTAATCAAACAATGTTCATCATTATACAAACACCAATTCAGCCAGTTTGACAAGATGATACAAGTAATCACAGCAAAATAAAAACAATAACAGAATATGATGATGTGGGGTGAAAGTGGTCTGATAAAAATCTTGTGACTGCCACTTGAATAAGAATTCCTAATATTAATTAAGCACTTCTTGCATAAGTTCAGATAATGATGTCGAAGTATACAGTTTTACATTTCAGTGATTTATCTCTTAAGGTCAAGTTAAATATAAGCCCTAAAAGAAAATAACTTGAGTTAGCTAAGTAAAATATTGCTTTCATTCACATTGTCTCAATATTTATGTTTTAATTTTTGCTTTTATGTAGCCATAACACAAGGAAAAAAAATTATTGTGTTGTGTTATTCAGTTAAAATTTAATCTAACTCCTCCATTTCTTTTAACTTTTAGGTATGCTGATCATAGGCTTTATTTATCTTTCATGTACTAAATATTAAACAGTCAAGAGTAAATAGTACTTTAGAAAGTGATAAAGTATTATTTCTAAACCTCTACATCAAGCAATTTTTTTTAATAAGTTAACCTTTTTAAAAGCATAATAATAGTTTGGAGTGTATATTCCAATAATTTTTGAATAGGTATAAAAGACAAGATATGTACACTGCAAAAGTTCATGATTATTATTACTGTATAATGTTATAAAAATCTTGGACACATGTTTTTCTTTTCTGAATATTATTAGAAAACAAAGATTATAATTTTATAATCAAAAAGTACATAAGGTGTATCATAACAATCTTTCAAACAGAGTCAGACTTTGATAGTTTTTTAGATTTTATAAAACAATTTTAATGAGCCAGGTAAGTGTAATGCAAAGATCTTACAAATGCTTTCAAATAATTCAATTAGAAAGAAGTTAAATACAGTAAAACTAACCACTTTTGCAGAATTTTTAGCGTTAATTCCGTTTGAAACTAATCCAAATCCTTCTTACATTCATGTACCGCACAGCTTAATATTCATTACATTACATCAACATTCTAAATGACCATAAAGAATCATATATTTATATTGCTGTTAAAACTCAGTTAGCAAAATTATGAGATCTTAGGTACTGTATGAACATTCTATTGCCATGTCACTCACGCATCCTCGACATTAGCAAAGGTTCTGGAAAGTAATCTTGCTAAAAGATAGTTATTTCGATTTTTTAAAAATCTTATGTTTTTGAAGCAATATGCTTATTAATACATTAAAAATACTACCTATTCAAGTATTCAAAGCAAGACGAGAGTGCTCAGAGTCAGAGCTACAACTAAAAATATGTATTTCAATTTTGAATATGAATAATATACTACTAAATAATGTAGCTTTGAAATCCAAAAAATTTTGGTTATCTTTACTAGAACAGATAGTCTTAGTATAATACTTAAGTTCCAACTAAACTCAAAATAAGGTAAAAGCTTAGCTAATGATAATTCATGCATAAAATGTACCTTACTAAGGCGTCTAAGGTACTATCTTTGCTGCTCTTCATACATGATTGATACAGAATGATCACTGTCTTAAATTAGACTTTAAAATAAAATCCATTTTAACATAACCATTTTTTCTTCTTATTTTTTGACTAAATAACAATCAATACTATGATTTTGGAATGTTTATTGAGGTAAATTATCAATAATATTTAATACGCAATGGCTACGGTTCAGAAAAAAGGACTCCGATTTTTTTTTCCGGGTTCCGAAAATACTTTGAAAACATACTCGAGCAAATTTTTTTTTATAGTACATTAAAATTATGGCTCAGTTTGTGTGGCTTCCTAGCAGAATGGGTTACTCGCTTGGCTGTGACTCATTTTGGCTGACTGTGCGGATTTTTTTTTCCCAGAATAATAGATACTAATTTAGCGCATAGTTTTTTGATTTATTCGTCCGACTTTATTAACTAAAAGGATACATTCTGAATAAAAAAAAGGGTTAGGTTTAGGGATAGCATCATTTAACTGGAAAAAAAGGGTTAGGGTTAGCATCATATCGCTAAAAAAATATGCACATCGCACATCTATTTTCGGAACCCGAAAAAAAAATACGGAGTCCTTTTGTCGGAACCGTTGCCACTCCGTATTTAATATTTATCAAAATAATTATGGTCGCTATCTTGTGATATTAGTAAATATTACCAGACATAGATTACCTTTTGCAAAATTAAAATAGTAATAATACAGGTATTAATGACAAGCAGACATATATGAGCAGTCAAAACTTATTATCACAAAAAGACATCAATAAAAATATTAAAATCAATGACAATAATACTAATAATAGCAATACAATATACAATTTTGTGGTTGATATTTTATTTTAAACTTACTATTTCAGTCAGACTGTCACTACCTGAAGTACCTGTCAAAATGGAAACCTTTGCAATCTGTGACTAAAGTAAAAGCTCAGCCTAAGAATATTTTTAAAATCTTTCAAATATGAATTTCTTTTGCATAAACACTCTGCCTCTGTTCGTGTTTACTAGTTTGTTTTGTATAAGTAGACGTCCGGTGGCATATCATCATCCTGTATGACCTAAATATTTTCACACGTCTGCAATTCTACTTTCGTTTTTAAGTCACATGATTAAAAGTGGTCGGTAGCACGGTCTTCACTGATCTATAGAAGATATTTATAACTTGAGTAATTAAAAAAAATTTTCTTCGTCCATAAGATTAAAAATGACGATTGGCCTTGATTGGTAATAATCTATTATCAACCGAGTCACACCTTTTGATACCCCCCCTCCCCGAATGTGATAAATAAATGAAGGCTGTGGCTATTTTTAGTTTTTTTTTTGTTCGGTGGCCTATTTGTAGTTTACTACATATAGCCACTAGCCGTTTTCGGTGTTTGACTACAAGTAGTGTGGTGCGCTATTAGTAGCTCATCCACCGACCTACATAATAATATATATAGCTACGAAACGTTTAACAGAGCCATTCTTACGGGAAGGATCATGAAGGGGAGGGGGGGGGGCTTGAAAAAAATTTAGTTGAGGGCAACTAGATCAAATAATATCAAGGCAACGGGTGGCAATTCATGACATAATAATCTGGAGTCCCTCCGACAACCCTACCCCCCTCCCCCAGCTGTCTCTGCTTGGCCTCTGGCCTAAGACTTAAGCAAAATAAATACTGTTTACATTTTGTCGTTGTTAATGTTGCGTGCGTGTGTGTGTGTGTGTGTGTGTGTGTGTGTGTGTGTGTTGCTCTCATGACCAAATAGGATAATACTTCATAGAATTGGTCTTCCTGTAGTTTCATTGGCACACGTGAGCTTTGGTTGAGGGTCAGTCCGCCCTGGGTGATACTTTCCCACCAGACGGGCGGCATTTTTCAGAGTCCGTCACGACCGCCACAGAAAACTAGCTACGCTACGCTGGTGCTTCCACATGCTGTGCAGATCATTAAAAAAGGCAGGTGGGGGGGGGGAAGCTGTCAGCTTTATTGCGTTACCTGCCAGTCTCTGATAACGGAACCTGCCAGTGGGTGAGTGAACTAGCACGTGGTGAGTGAGCGAGCACGTGGGTGAGTTAAAGAGCAAATGGGTGAGTAAGCTAGCACGTGGGTGAGTTAGTGAGCGCGTGGGTGAGTGAGCTAGAACGTGGTTGAGTTAGTAAGTGGGTGAGTGAGTGAACACGTTGGTGAGTAAACTAGTACGTGGGTGTGCTTGTGAGTACGTGGGTGAGTGAAAGAGCTGGGGATGTTAGTAAGTGCGCAAGTGGGTAAGAGCAAGAGGGTGAGTAATTAAACACTTAGGTGAGCAAGCACATGGGTCAGTGAGAGAGCTCAAGGGTGAGTTAGTGAGTAGACACGTGTGTGGGAGAGTGAGAACGAACGTGGGTGAGTTAGCGAGCATGTTTAGAGTGAGCAAGACGTGGGTGAGTAAGCGCGCTCGTGGGTGGGTGAGTGGGCAAGCATTTGAGTGAGTGAGCAAGCACGTCGGTGAGTTAGTGTGCACGTGAGTAAGAGAGAGAGAGCTTATGGGTGAGTGAGTTAGTATTTGGGTGCGTTAGCAAGCACGTGGGTTCGTAAGAGAACATAAGGGTGAGTGAGTGAGTAAACATGTGTGTCAGAGTGAGTGAGCAAGCACGTGGTCGAGTAAGGAAACACGTCGTCGAGTGAGCGAGCACGTGGGTGAGTTAGTGAGCAAGGAAGTTAGTTAGTGAGTACGTGGGTGAGTGAGCTAGAACGTGGGTGAGTGAGCTAGCACGTGGGTGGGAATGTTAGCACGTGGGTGGGAATGTTAGCACGTGGGTGAGTTAATGGGCACGTGGGTGAGTCACTTATCACATGGGTGAGTTAGTGAGCATCAGGATGAGTTAGTGAGTACGTGGGTGAGCAAGCTAGCATGAGTGTGAGCTAGTGAGCACATGGGTCAGTGAGAGAGCCAGAAACGTGTGAGGGAGAATGAGAACGAACGTGAGTGAGTAAACAAACACGTGGTCGATTAAGCAAGCGCGTGAGTAAGCTAGCACGTGGGTGAGTTTGTGATCACAAACATATCAGTTGGGGTTACAAACGTATCGGTTGGGGTCACAAACATATCATTTGGGGGTCACAAACATATCAGTTGGGGTTACAAACGTATCGGTTGGGGTCACAAACATATCAGATTTGAGTCACAAACATATCAGATGGGGTCACAAACATATCAGATGGGGTCACAAACATATCAGTTGGGTCACAAACATATCAGATGGGGTCACAAACATCCAATGAATTATACAATAGGCCAGAAGTGGGCTTAGGCTGGTCGAGTTCCCGGGCGCAGAAGAAAATGTTGGGTCGTTTTAACAAAGAGAGCTATCAACAAGAGTAAAGGGCCCATACACAGCAGGGGCCCACAGTGCGTCCGCCGTAAAGTCCACCTCTTAATGAAACTCCTACAAGCAGATGGGGGATAGAGGAGGGGGGGGTCTCTTGCAAGTACCACACGGGACGGTGCGTTAAGACGGTCCTGCTATTAATCTGCTACCATTTTTTAATTATCTTTAAAACTAATTAGTGATATAATTATACTAGTATGAGTCTACTTAAAAAAAAACAGTATGTACAATTAAAAACTGCCTATGACCTAAAGAGATTTCATTGAGCACTGTAATAAACAATATTTCAGCCTTCTGGTCATTACATTCGTGATTAAGTACATTCAACTACTTTTTACCCGCAAATTTCTACTGCAAGACAAAGTTCGGGAAGATGACAAGTACCAGCCCTTGAACGTGAATAACAGGCAAGTATAAACAACGTATTCTCAACCGATGGAGGAACGCGATCCCCAAGAGGAACAGGAAAGGTTATTGAGGCATAGGCAGCGACTTATAAGTGCCCGAGTATCGCATTAGAAAAATTAAGCACGCGCTTTTATACATATAATTGCACGTATTCGCGAACATACTTGTGAGGGGTATCCGCGGACATATTTTCGCACACGTTGGGGTACAGTCGTGAAAAAGGTTGAGAGTCACTGGTCTTTAGCACCAGGAAATCGACTGACGCGAAGTAACTTCACCGCGAGAAATCCTGATTAAAAAAAAAAGTTGTACGAACGACGCACGGTATGATTCCGCGTTCCTCAACAGGTGGTACGCGCAGGCCCACCGGCAGAAATTTCGGGCCCCTGGGCAGGGCTGTCACGTGCCCCCCGTGCTGATAATAATATTTGATTGGCCAGCTCAGTCCGGGCCCCTAAAACTCGCCGGGCCCCTAAAACTCGCCGGGCCCCTGGGCATTTGCCCCCTTTCGGCGACACTGGGTAAGCGTACCGCAAGGAATACGCAGCGGCAGGTACATGTAGGTGCCCAAGTATAGCATTAGAAAGGTTAGCACGTTCCGTTAGGAAAATTGGTACATTTTTTGCAAACTCGCTGACATATTTTTGACATTTTGAGGTACAGCCGCGAAAAAACGTTGAGAGCCGCTGGTGTAATTTTATGATAAAATGTTTTTATGATTTCAGAAAAGTTTACGAAATTTCCCATCATTTCTTTCTGTTTATCAACGTGGCCGTTGGGCTTATGGACTGTGCGAAGAGAATCCTGCTATCGGCGCTGTTCGGAGCCTTGTCAATAAGCCGCCTGGACAGGAGCACAATGAGCAGAGATCATGAGAAAAGTGACAGCGGTGAGTGGCATAATTAACTCCACTTCGTCTTCTGGTTAAGTCAGGGGTCGGCAAACGTTATGAGTCGCAGGCCACATTGGATAACAGGCGGGCCGCACCAAGATAGTATTCGCATTCTCTCCCCTGGTCCTAGGTGGACTGTCTTTGTTTCTGACCAATAAAAAAAAAAGAACTTAAAATATGGCGAAATCAAATCAGACGCGCATAGGATGTCATGGTCTTTAGGGGTGTGAAAATATCATAGCAGTAACTTTCATTGCTGTTTGTTGAAAATATCATAGCAGTAACTTTCATTGCTGTTTGTTGAAAATATCACAGCAGTAACTTTCATTGCTGTTTGTTGAAAATATCAGAGCAGTAACTTTCATTGCTGTTTGTTGAAAATATCAGAGCAGTAGCTTTCATTGCTGTTTGTTGAAAATATCAGAGCAGTAACTTTCATTGCTGTTTGTTGAAAATATCAGAGCAGTAGCTTTCATTGCTGTTTGTTGAACATATTTTTTTTAACAAAACCATTACTTAGACAATTGTTTGTCCGACAGCACTTTAATAGTACAATAATTTTCACAAATATTTGTTGGGCATCTTTTTAACGAAATAACGTCTTTTTACTTTGGTTTGTAAACAAACATATGTTTTCATAATACAAGTTGTTTTTTTTTAAATTTATTTCTAGGATACATAACATTTATCTCCATGTTGGTTGTAGACAACGCCCACAACAACCCGACGATGAGGGTCTTCGCTCACCTGTTGTGGACCAAGGTCTTGACTGAACGTCATTCCACTTCTGACCAAAAGAAGCGCATAGTTAACACTCTCAAGTAAGGAACTCTTTGGTCGATTTGATATCCCTTATATTCTTAAACCCTCTACGTTTTCTGTTCACATTTCCATTATAATTGTACTTCTGATCTGCCCCCCCCCCCACACACACACATATTCTCTTCCACCCCCCCCCATCTCTCTTTCTCAATGGTTCTCAATCCATTACCCATTCATTGTCAGTGTGCGTTTCTCATGTGTGTGTGTGGGGGGGGGGGCTACACTGAAACAGGGACGAAGACCCTTAAAAAAAGTAGGGCATTGATGTATATAAGGGCAACACCCAATGAGAAAAGGCCTAAAGGCAGACCAAGAAGCAGATGGTTAGAGGAAGTGGAGAAAGACCTTAAAGCCATAGGACTGAGAGAGTGGAGGAAGAAAACCGTGTATCGGGAAAAGTGGAGAAGTGTAGCATGGCAAGCCGGGGCCCTAAATGGGCTGCAGAGCTAAAGGAAGAAGAAGAAGTTATGTGGCTTTTATATATTTTAATAATAGATCATAAATAAGCCACTTCAAGAAACTTTCTTTTTAAAACGTTCATTTGATATATAAACGCAATCATGTTAAAACAGTCAGTTTTTGATCATGAATAAATGAATAGGTATTGTGGCGTGATAAAATAGCACCGTTATTTTATGCTATATTGTAGTATCGTTACTTGAACACATAATACTGCCATGCAGATTGTCATATGGAATTCTGACAGAAACGATTCACAAACGTCATATGTCGCTGGTAAAAAAAAACAACAACAAAAAACAACATTACCAATAATTGATGGTAAATTAAAGTTCCCTTACCAATACAGGGGTCATCGGGGCAGATGAAGTGTAGAATTCAACTGTTTATGTAACGACGGCATATAAAGGTGTTAATTTGGTTATTACAACAGCCAGCTGCCTTTACTTCCCCCAACTAAGGTCAGTTATCCATCTAAATCTGGGTTGACTCGTGGGGCATTGATCAACTTTCACCAGGACATTGATCAACTTTCACCAGGACATTGATCAACTTTCACCAGGACATTGATCAACTTTCACCAGGACATTGATCAACTTTCACCAGGACATTGATCAACTTTCACCAGGACATTGATCAACTTTCACCAGGACATTGAAAAATTCCGTTAGTTCTCACCAGGAATAGAACCCGGGACTCTTGAGCGCCCTACACCACAGGGGCAAACCTTTCTTTTGGATAACTGATGCCCCCTACCCCCCCCCCAAAAAAAAATGGCACTGCCCGCGGGTCCCCCTTACCCTCCAAAAGTTGTTTTTCAGGGTGGCCCTGTAATGTAGCATGTTTTCAGGGTGGCCCTGTAATGTAGCATGTTTTTCAGGGTGGCCCTGTAATGTAGCATGTTTTTCAGGGTGGCCTTGTAATGTAGCATGTTTTTCAGGGTGGCCCTGTAATGTAGCATGTTTTTCAGGGTAGCCCTGTAATGTAGCATGTTTTCAGGGTGGCCCTGTAATGTAGCATGTTTTTCAGGGTGGCCCTGTAATGTAGCATGTTTTCAGGGTGGCCCTGTAATGTAGCATGTTTTTCAGGGTGGCCCTGTAATGTAGCATGTTTTCAGGGTGGCCCTGTAATGTAGCATGTTTTTCAGGGTGGCCCTGTAATGTAGCATGTTTTCAGGGTGGCCCTGTAATGTAGCATGTTTTCACGGTGGCCCTGTAATGTAGCATGTTTTCAGGGTGGCCCTGTAATGTAGCATGTTTTCAGGGTGGCCCTGTAATGTAACATGTTTTCCGAAAGTGTTTCTACCATGCAGACAATGACTTGATTTGTTTTAGTTTATTTTTTATTATTATTAAAATGTTTGATTCTTGTATAGTTACATATAGATCCTGCCATTCAGTGTGTCACATAACCGGCTGTGTTCTTTACCTAAGGTGTCACAGTAGTACGACATTGCTAGTTGATTTTATCAAGAATTAGTTAATAATCCACTAGACAGGTCGTAGCCAAGGCCCAAGGGTATGCATGGCTGTGCAACACAGGCTGTACAACACAGGCTGTCGTTGTATACATTTCCCTACTGATCAGAGTAACTCAACAATCAGGAAACAAACAATTATCATTGAACACAATTTCCGATTTAAAAAAAAAAAAATCAAGTTTAATTAGAATGAAGAAATAAATATCTGTCGTCATGAAAAGGACGGGTAGTGTTTATGGCTACAGTACAAGCCAGAAAATAAAATAGAAACAGCCGTAAAGTAAAGTCTCCAGTTATCGAGTAAAAAAAAAACACCCCACGTGGTACCCTGACCTTTCAACTTCAAAAAACACGTCCAGCTCCGCTGCCGTCTCTTACTCAACTCCCTCCCACGCAACTGAGAACTGACCAGTGGTCTCGATCTCGTCTCCCTCCACCCTCGTCTTCTCGTTCTTTCTCGTCCAGGTGCTCCCCGTGGCTGTAAGAGATATTTCGCCCCCCCCCCCACACAATTTGGTGACACACACACAATTGGCGGCCCACTCACACCCAATTTGTGACAGATTTGTACTTCGTATTTTAGTCAAATTTAATGGTTTAGTCAGCTTTACTTTCTGCTCAATGCCTCAATCTGTGTTTATCGTTTATGTTGTTACATTTTATTTTATCTAGTTCGAATATGTACATTAACATGCAGGACATGAGACCTATAGCAGGAACACCACAAGGTACGATATAAAGATGAGATATTATTAATTAAAAACGTCGGGCGGTGGATGGTAATCCTAAATTAAATATAAAGGGCTCGAACAGTAATAATGACTTAATCAAAGGCCCATAAGATGATTTTTAAACATCACTTTTATGAGTCAATATCAATTCCAGCTTTTTTTTATAAAACTTATTGAGTCATTTAAAAAAAATTAAAAACATAATAATATTTGTAAGTAAAACTATCCACAACTGCTAAAGATAAATTTACATTATGATTATATAACATGATTATTCATTATAATGTCATGGTAATCACTACATAATGAAACTAATTGTGCCAGAGAGAAGAGAGAAAAAACTCCTATGTACAATAGGTTCCACTTTGACCTTTTTTTTTATTGCATTTATCTCAATTTTCCGTTATTTTACTGCGAGGTCACCATTAGTACTACGATTAGCTAGCAACGGCTCTGCTGATAGTGCGTTGGCCGGATAGTGTAATATTTGAAGGCTGTGGATGGGTTCCACGTTTTGTTAAAGCTCGTCACTTATGGAAGGAGACTCGTTGATTTCATGATTTCAGTCAAAGTAGATTTTTAATGATTACAATAAGGGGACGTAATTAGAAGTTTGTTATTTAATGTTATATATTTATATATGTTATATTTAATGTTATATATTTATATATGTTATATTTAATGTTATTTATTTATATATATTATATTTAATGTTATATATTTATATATGTTATATTTAATGTTATATATTTATATATGTTATATTCAATTTTATATATTTATATATGTTATAGTTAATGTTATATATTTATATGTGTTATAATTAATGTTATATATTTATATATGTTACATTTAACGTTATATATTTATATATGTTATATTTAATGTTATATATTTATATATGTTATATTTAATGTTATATTTGAGTGGGGTGGGGGTCTCTTTTTCCGGTTTTTTACTTCATTTTATAGGTTGTAATTTGTGTGTGTGTGGAGAAGGAGGATTGACTTTTTTTTTACTAAGAGGGTGGGGGGTGCACCTAATGTTTGACACTTGTTGACAAGTGTGAAAATATGTGGGGGGGGGGAGGAAGTGATAAGTTTTGTCGACGTAATGAATGGATGAGCCCCAAGAAGGTAGTGATCTTAATGTGGTCGTATAATTTAAAATGCGGTATTGAGTACATTATTTTACATAGTATTCAACGGAAGTTTTGTTTTTACTTTCTGGCAGCATTGACTGCAGTTGCCATGGGGATGACCTTACTAGCGAGTCGTCTCTCTCTCTCTCTCTCTCTCTCTCTCTCTCTCTCTATATATATATATATATATATATATATATATATATATATATAGTTTTACACACAGTTTTCATTAATGATATATGACTATTTCATTTTTTATTCTTTTACTCAAAAAAAAAAACAACATTTTTTTTATAAATAATATTAGTCAAAGTCGGTTTTACTAAAGTTAAAAATATACCAATAATAATGTATAGAACAGGTGAGCCACCAAAGTAGATGATTATCAACTTATATTACTTTTGTTATTCGACAGATTACCAATCGAAACTTCGCCGAAAGAGAGCGAATAACAGGTGGTTCTTGGCCTACACATTCATTTACAACCCACAGTTCAGAAAGCAAATTATTATCTAAAAAAAAAAGATAATAAGAATTCCAATCCAATAATAAAATAACTTGTTCTGAACCGCTAACATTACACCATTTGATATAATCGATGCCTTTTGCTTGTATTCTAATCAGCCTACACACTACCATCTTTAAACACGTATCCATTTTAAATCATATCTGTATTGTATTTTATAACTATATTCAGTGCTTTTTTTTGTGCCGGTACGCACCGGTACGGCGTACCGGCACCTTTTTCAATGTGGGGAAAAATTATTGTACTTTTCTTGTATTTTAAGAGGATTTAAGTTGGTTAATTATAAAATAAAATTGTTTTAGACATTTAGTATCTTTGCAGTTGTGATTTAGCTTGCATCGAGTCAGCGATACCCGAGCTTACATCGAGTCAGCAAAACCCGAGCTTACATCGAGTCAGCAAAACCCGAGCTTACATCGAGTCAGCAAAACCCGAGCTTACATCGAGTCAGCAAAACCCGAGCTTACATCGAGTCAGCGATACCCGAGCTTACATCGAGTCAGCGATACCCGAGCTTACATCGAGTCAGCAAAACCCGAGCTTACATCGAGTCAGCAAAACCCGAGCTTACATCGAGTCAGCGATACCCGAGCTTACATCGAGTCAGCAAAACCCGAGCTTGCATCGAGTCAGCTAAACCCGAGCTTACATCGAGTCAGCAAAACCCGAGCTTGCATCGAGTCAGCAAAACCCGAGCTTGCATCGAGGTGCGAACTTGTAGTTAAAAGTTAGGCACTTATTTTTTTTTTTTTACAAAAAAAAAGCACTGACTATAATATATTATTGACATTTTCATTTACTAATCTTTAAATCTTTTTTTTTTAACTCTTTCATTTTTTATAAATTCACTCTTTTTCTTTAGCTTAAAATATTTGATAATCTAGAACTATTTATGCCTTTTGCAACTGTCAGGTAATAAATATTCAAAGTGTTAAACAGCTTTCATTACCATTAATTTTTTTTCATACACTTTAAATAAGATACATATTTAGAAAATATTCCTATTTGGTTTGACTATTTCAAATGTTTTTTTTTTTTATAAAATATTTGGTAACTTTGACGTGTAAATATTTTATGCCATCGCCTTACACAATTTCGTTGCAAATAGCAAAAGAAAAAAATAAATTCAAAATGTTGTTTTATATTTTTTTCACATTTTTCTGACATTAGAACAGGGCCGCAGCCCCGTAGCCAAGTGGGGGCACTGGGGTGCCGTGCCGCCCCCCCCCCCCGCTAGGTGTGGAGTGCCCCCCCCCCGCTTTAAAAAGAAGAAAGGGAGGAAAAAAAAAGAAAAAGTAAAGGTGCCCCCTTGCTGAGTATTGGTGCCTCCCTGCTTACTTTGACCTGGTTACGGGCCTGTGTAGGAGCTAACAGGAATATGTGGAAGCTTATGGGATTATTAGTGGCTTATGGGAATATCAGGGGCTTATGGGAATATTAGGAGCTTATGGGAATATGATGGATCTTATGGGAACATTAGGAACTTATCAGACTATGTGGGAGCTTATGAGAATATTAGGAGCTAATGGGAATATGTAGGAGCTTATGGGAATATGTGGGAGCTTATGGGGATATTAGGAGCTTTTGAGAATATGTAGGAGCTTATGGGAATATGTGGGAGCATATGGGATTGTTATGAGCTTATGGGAATATGTGGGAGCTTATGGGAAAATTAGGAACTTATGGGTATATGTAGGAGCTTTTGGGAATATTAGGAGCTTATGGGAATATGTAAGAGCTTATGAGAATATATGGGAGCCTATGGGAATATTAGGAGCTTAAAGGAATTTTTGGGAGCTTTTGAGATTATAAGAAGCTTATGGGAATATTAAGTGCTTAATGGAATATGTAGGAGTTTATTTGAATATGTGGGAGTGTATGGGATTGTTAGGAGCTTATGGAAATATGTGTGAACGTATGGTAATATTAGGAGCTTATGGAACTTTGTGGGAGCTTATGGGAATAGCTGGGAACTTATGGGAATATTAGGAGCCTATGGGATTTTTTAGGAGCTTATGGGAATATGTGGGAGCTTATGGGAGTATTAGGAGCTTATGGGAATATTTGGGAGCTTATGGGAATATGTTAGAGCGTATGTGATTGTTAGGAGCCTATGGGAATATGTAGGAGCTTTTCGGAATTTTTCGGAGCTTATGGGAATATGTGAGAGCTAATGGGAATTATGGGAGCTTATGGGAATATGTAGGAGCTTATGGGAATATGTGGGAGCTTATAAGAATATGTAGGAGCAGCCCCGTAGCTAAGGGTGGCACTGGGGGGCCGTGCCCCCCCCCCGCTAGGTGTGGGGTGCCCCCCTCCCCCGCTTAAAAAGAAAGAAAAATAAGAAAAAATACAGAAAAAGTAAAGGTGCCCCCTTTCTGGGTATTGGTGCCTCCCTGCTTACTTTGACCTGGCTTCGGGCCTGCAGGGCCGCGACAAGTCAAAACGCCACCCGCGCGCTGCCTGTATTCGCCCTCCCCCCCTCTTTCTGTATTAAGATTTATTTTTCTGTAAAAAAAAATTGTATTTTCTAAGGTAAAATTGTTTCCGCCCCGAGACAGCTGCCGCCCGGGTGTTTAGTACATCCAGTGCCATAGCGAGCTTAACTCGCGCCCGGGGCACAATACCTTTATAATACCTTTTTAGCACCCCCTATATTGGTAATCCATATAATATTATAAGTAAAATATACCATTTGGAGTCCCTTTGTGAGTAGCGCCCGGGGAATGATGCCCCCCTCTCACCCCTCGCTACGCCTCTAAGTACAACGCGACCCTGTTAGAATTGTCCAGCGTATTTAGTTTTAAATGTGTCATACATTTGAGATCCAACATCTTTCGAAGCATCTCACATTTCATTTGATTTTTTTTCTTGACTTCCAAGTTTATTTATTTCTGTGTGCATTTGAGCACTGTTTTCACATTTTGAGATGCGCAGCAGTAATGTCAATTGTAAAGTGAATGAGTGAGAGTATTGTACCCCCCACCAAGCAAAAGCAAACTTTGCTAAAAAGATTAACAAAAATGTGTAGCCTATATCAGGGAGGTTAGATTACAGGAGGCGGCATGACGTTACTAGGCTGAAGCCAGTGGGCGGAGCTTATCGCCATATTGTTTGGCGCAAAACATTCCAACCGTGAGGGAAGCTTTCATTACGATACCAGTTTTCTCATTCTGTTAACGACTCCAATGAGCTTCGTATTACGTCATCACTTTTTTTTCTAAAGTCTGCTATGGCCCTAGTTCATTTCTGGCGATCTAGATATTCTAATGGGTTAATTACAAAGCATTGTAGTGTATGTAAAACTATTTATAAGATCAGCTGATAAAGCTATATTATACGCTATATCGAAATTAAGCCAGGGTAAAAATTGTATTTTTACATAATATTTTGTATTCATACTTTGATGTTTATTGCAAAGCATTTGATCAAACAATGAAAAATGGCAAGCACTAAGCAACGTAAATTAGACTGGAACAATCCTATCAATATTGCCTTAACACACATCTGCTGCTTCAAAATACAACTTACAATTGCAGCATGATGCAAAAACACAAGTGAAATACATTAACACTTCAAAAACCATTGGCCAGAAATTTACGAAAAAATACAATACAGCAATAATATCAATAATGATCACTGACTCAACATGGTGGGAGATAACTAATTATTTGCCACTAAAAAGTACCAGTTTTGTATGAATCTGTCTGCTCACAACACATGATTTCTGATGGTATATTGTTTTCCAGCAGACGTGCAGAAGATTTCGTCTGTTAGCTGATAAGTGTCAAAATTAATTCGTACTGAGAATTGTACAAGGGTAAATATTCAATTCTAGAAACGTTTTGTTTTTCTCAAGTCTCGAATATTTTTTTTAAATAACAAAACGCATAATTGAACGAAAAAGTGATAATTAAAACTAGTAATATTATTACGTTGTGTTGAAATATTTTGTCAGAAGAGAAGATATTTTTTTTTTAATGACTGAAAGGACGAAATGTTTACATCCTGATAAACTACTTCCGTGACGTTTTTTTGTAGTGCTCTATTACCTCCCCTGTATAACCGAATCAAAACATAGGTTAGTGTCATAGGGGGAGTGAAACAATGAATATGTCATATTGTGCTACGTCATACAGATTGGCCATGCGGAGGTGCCTGGTAACGAAAGGGCCGACTTCCTTGCAAAGTCGATACATGCCCAAGCAGGCACGCCGAGAGGTGGGGGGCAGAGGGGTCATTGCCAGGGGGCCCGCATCTGTAAGGGGGCCCGGCCTCCCCGGCCATGTAAATTTTTTCACGACTTTTTGTTTATTAAGGGGCCCGCAATGATGTCCTGCCCAGGGGGCCCGTGTTGGCTCTCGGCGCCACTGTGCCCAAGCGCAGCCCGTGAGTGCAAGAAAGAACTCACTTGAGGCAGCGTGTGCCAAGATCAGGCTCTTTTAGCAAACTCAGTGGTTCTCGAGTTGGGACGAAGGGGTGACGGGCAGAAATGTCCAAAGTCAGATGGAGAGGCCGTCCAAAACCGACCCGTGGTGGCGGCTTAGGAGGATCGCGCAGGCGCTAATTGCCCAGTTCCGCACTGGGCATTGTCCTATTGGCGCGTACTTTGGGAGGTTGAGGCCCAATGTCGATATCCTTTGCCGCCGCTGCGGGGAGGTGGAGGAAACCGTGGATCATGTGCTTTTCGAGTGCCCCCGGGCTGGCGGACCACAGGGTGAACCAGTCCGTAAGCTTGCTGGCCACTTGGGCTTTATGGCTGTCTCCAGATGTTGAGAGACACAGCAAGATTGAACTCACAGGCTCGAAGAGACTAAGTCTCAGCCCGCAGTTTCACAGAGACAGTTCTACGAGAGACTTACTCCGCTGTATGGCGCTAGTCATCATGATTCTTTGCAAGATACATATGTGTGTTTGTATATTCAGTAACTTAGGCTATGTGCGTTTGTATATTCAGTAACATAGGCTACGTGTGTTTGTATGTTTAATAACTTAGGCTATGTGTGTTTGTATATTTAGTAACATAGGCTATGTGTGTTTGTATATTTAATAACATAGGCTATGTGTGTTTGTATATTTAGTAACATAGTCTATGTGTGTTTGTATATTTAGTAACATAGGCTATGTGTGTTTGTATATTTAGTAACATAGGCTATGTGTGTTCGTATATTTAGTAACATAGGCTATGTGTGTTCGTCTATTAGTAATATAGGCTATGTATGTTTGTAAAATGCTATTTTCTTTATTAACATATGCATTGTCTTCATTAGTCTTGATTATAACATAGCATTAACAGCTCAGCACATAGACTCCAAAATATTTAGTGTTATAATGATTGTCATTATATCGAAATCATAGAGGTAGGTAGACTTTTGAGAAAATTCTGGGATGTTTAGCTTTTATGAAGCTAACACAGAAATTAAATAGCTAGACATTTTTTACACTGCTCAGGGAAGTGAATAACTGACAGAGTAAGGGTCTGTCGAGCTAATGGCGATGTAGCAGATAAACAAAACAGTTGAGAGACAGCTATAGTTAAAATGTTTGCTCAAGTATATTTTAGTTTAAAACATGTGTGGGGAACGGGGGTTCTCGCAAAAGACAAGCTACTACGGTGTATGTCTTGAAAACAGGATCATATATATGATTGTTCATTAAAATAAGTTTAGGATTTTATTTTTGTTGACTAAAATAAGTAAAATTCCTTTATGTATTCTATCGGACGATTGGGTTTGATTGGTAATAATTTATTTATCAGCCAAGTCACACCTCTTATCCCCCCCCCCCACCACCGAATGTGATCAATAAATGAATTTGATTGATAAATAGATAGTGGTACTCGAGTTAGGAACAATTCGATGTCGGGTAGAAGTGTTTGGCGGCAATTAGAGCGACTGTCAAAGACTGACCCATGGTGAGAGACAGTGGAGATTCGAGCAGGCACTGATTGCTCATTTTCGCTCTGGGCGTTGTCCGAATTGGTGCATATTTTGTGAAGTTGAGGCACACCGCCATGGGGGGAAGGGGGGGGGAAGTTGAGGAAACCGTGGAACATGTGCTGTTTGAGTGCCTAAGGCTGGCGGACCACAAGGTGAACCAGTCGGGTAGCTTACTTGCCATAGGGATGTATGGCAGTTCCTTCACGAGTTAAATCTCACGGGCTCTAAGAGAGTAAGACTTAGCTCACAGATAAACTTCGAGATAGAGAGAGAGACAGACAGAGAGAGAGAGAGAGAGAGAGAGAGACAGAGAGAGAGAGAGAGAGAGAGAGAGAGAGAGAGAGAGAGAGAAGAAGAAGAAAAAGAAATAGTAAGGAGACATCGTAAGGAGAAATAGTAAAAAGAAATAGTAAGCAGAAATAGTAAGGAGAAATCGTAAGGACCCTTTTATATGCAGGTTGCCCAGCCGCGAACCCCAAAAAGTCACAACTGTGTAAAATAGAAAAAAAGAAATAAGTAAAAGACATCATTAAAACAGAAACGATTGACGGAGTTGTTAAGTTTTAGATATTTGAAACGAATGACGGAGTTGTTAAATTTTAGTTGTTTTCTATTGTTATTCTGTAATTTTCTGTTTATATAATTTTACTAGGCGTGGATATGGGGTGAGGTTCACGAAAGTTGACCTGTTATCACCTGTTGACAAGTGGTGAAGGGTGGGCAGGGCAGTGGTGAAGGGTGGGCAGGGCAGTGGTGAAGGGTAGGCAGGGCAGTGGTGAAGGGTGGGCAGGGGAGTGGTGAAGGGTGGGCAGGGGAGTTATATATAATGTGCTAAAACCTTTAGTGTGTTTGTCTATAAAAATCATCATAAAGTGACACTATCAAAAGCGTGATTAGTTTTTAGTAAAATGAGAACAAAGTCTAGGTCTGCGCATGTCTCGGAAGTATTTAATTGTCTTAGCTCTGAGCAAAGATTATATAATCTTTGTATCTGAACGTCACAACCAATGCTTCCTGACAGACAAAGACAAAAACACTTGACCAAATTTCTGTTTTCCAAAGCTCAACAATTTAGAGCTGGCGATTTATTCAGGATTATTGTCTGCATATAAAATAAATAATTGGCGAAACGTACTTTTTTTTTTGGTGTTTTCATTGAGTAAGTACAATTTTTAAAACTATGTTTTTTAAATGAATGATATTTATAGTTTCGATTTTTTTAAAGAGCTGATAATTTTAACGGAAATTTGAAAGAAAAGTAGTGAGCAGAAGAATATCGACAATCACCAGTTGTAAACCCTATAGCTCATAGTACAGATTTAACAATGTAAAACCAGGTATGATAAAATGATTAGATTATGATTAGATAATATATAATCTGTGTTTGGAACCTTATTACCCTCAATAGTGAATATTTACAGCAAAGTTATTTTTTTACGGGTCTTTAAAAAGTACAATAGTGCAATAAATCCTTTCAGCGCATTAAAAGCGCAGAGCTAAAACACAGAGAGCGCCAGCCCGTAGCGTGAAAATTCTACGGGGGGGGGGGGAGGGGCAGGCATTCTACAGCAGGGGCCAGGCAATAGAAGGGGGGGGCAGGTAATACATTTTACTAAATAGAACAAATAAGCAGAGGGGGGGGGCAGATAAAACACATGGGGGCCGGCCCTCCAACTCCCCCCGCACGCTAGGGGCCCGGAGAGCGCGTTTCTAATCCACAGTTTTTCGATAAGCAAAAGTAAGTCACTAAATAGATTATTCAATCCATACTGCAACTGAACTTTCTTACTTCATCATTTATTTTTATATTTGAACTGTTTAATAAATATTCTGTCTCTGAATGAGTGATAATGACTCATATAAATCGACTTGAATGCATAAAATGATTTGAACTGTTTTGTGAATAATGTTCCACAGAATAAATATATACGGCTATTGACTCATGATTTCAGAGTATCAAACTGAAGTTAAATCTTAAATGTTTTTAAAAGGTAGACTTCTCACAAGAGTTTTGCTTTTTTTTAAAACTAAATATATATGCTCAAAAGAGATTTGTCAGAATTAAAAAGATCCAGCCAATGAATAGTAACAAATAATTGCAGTAAATATGTTTTGCGTCATTGAAGAGCTATAAATAAATTTTATAAAAAGCTTTCATTGAAATTCAGTAAAAGGTACACACACACAAAAAAAGAACTCCTTAGGTCATATAAACATTTAAATAATGAATCATTGCTAAAAATATAAGCGTGGGAACCCATCTTAACGTTTCGATTATTAATTGATTTATATATATATATATTGAAGTTATAGTCGGTGGGACTTTAAAATACATTCTCTAGGAATTGGAAAAATTCCCAAGGTTCGCACCATGTATCGAACCCAGGACTCTCAGGACGACAGTCGAGCATCTACCCCACTCGGCCTTACGTCCTATTAGTCAGCTAACTAGCTCGCAATTTAATTATTTCTATCTAACTGTCGATCTCTGTCTTTAATTATGTCTCTATCTAATCTGTCGCCATGTCTCTCAACTAGTTTCCTCTGTATGTACAATTATAAAATACTAGCTGTACCCTGCAAAACCTTCGTATAGGCTTGATCGGTAGGCTAGGTTATTTTTGGTTTCGGGCAGATCCGATTTTTTCATGATTGTATTTTACATTGGAATACTGTTGTATTCATTCTTTGCTTTCGATTTAACGCAGAGCCCAAATTGCTAATATACATATATATATATATATATATATATAAATATATATATATATATATATATATATACATATATATATATATATATATATATTAATCCTCAGTAGCTAATCATCATGAAGTATATGGATGAAGCCGTCATTGTGTACTGGCTACTGCTGATAGCGGTAAGTTGATCATAATCCTAGAATATTTGTAGGACATTTTTAAGCTTGTTTGTTTTCTAATAACCATGTAGTTTGTAAACTGTATAATGTTTGCAGATGGACACTATTTTTGTTTTGAATTAAACGATAACTTATTCGTAACTATATATTTCAAGTTAAACTTTTAGTTACAAATAACTAGCCTAACCATAAAAAATAATAATATCATTTCATAATTATTTTTTTTGCGTTAGTCATTTTCTTTTTTAAAATGATGGTTCATTTATTCGACTTAATGACTCCACTCAATTTGTATACATGTCATTTAATGCAACTCCTGTTTATTCGTCTAGATTTGGCTAGGTGATTCCTCTGATTGAATCCAGTAACCAAGTCTTTGTGTAATACAACTATGCAATTTTCAGTTTCTTTTCTTAAATGTTATTTTTCTTGAGTTATCTTTTTTTATATTCTTTTATTGTTGGCCTATCAGTGTCTTTTACAGGTGGACATAATCCATACTTACTTGGCTAGGTTATTCCTCTAAATCAGTGGTCCCCAACCGCGGCCCGGGGGGTTGGGGACCACCAGGCGCGTAGCGTGCGGGGGGGGGGGGCAGGTGGCCCTGCGTTTTGTATGGCCCCCTTTGCTTATTTGCTCTACTTAGTAAAAAAATTTCCTCCCCTCCCCTCCCCCCCCTCTATTGGCCTGGCCCCTGCTGTAGAATTTTCACGCTACGGGGCTGGGGACCACTCCTCTAAATGAAATCATTGACTTTTTCTTGTGCCACCAGTACGTGACCAGTAGGCCTATTTTTGTCACTCTTACAACTTTTACTCTCCATCTAGCCACAAGGGAGAGAAATCTTCGGCAGTCCAAGGGCAACAACACCACAGGCAGCAATGTTATTATATTAACCCATAAATACATGCAACCCCTGTATAACCAATCCTAAACAAAAGGAAACATGGCTTCCCTATAAATGAATTATTTGTAGATATTCAGGTGAAGCATGGTACACGATCAGTGTCGCTATTTTTTTTTTTTAAAATCCAGGTCATATTATTAAAAGGTGTTAGAGAGCCAGTGGCGTAGCGAGCTTAACTCGCGCCCGGGGCACGATACCTTTTTAGCGCCCCCCCCCCGCCACCCCCATTCGAAAACCATGTAATATTATCTGTAAAATATACCATTTGGCGCCCCTTTGCGAGTAGCGTCCGGGGCATGATGCCCCCCTTGCCCATCCCTCACTACGCCACTGTATAGAGAAGGGCTGAATTTACCGCAGGGGATGTTTGGATAATTACATCCCCACCGGGGATGAAATCATAGACATTTTATCCCCGACTCTGGAGAAATTTATTTTCTTCCCCGGCACTGGTTTTTTCTTAAATCGAGCACTTGGTATAGAGCACTGTGCGAGATAAGTCTTCAATATGTTTCATGTGTAAAAATAAATAACGCCATTTCACAGATGTGTGTGCTGTCATAGCAAGTAAGTGTTCAACCAGTTTGAGAGCGTATATATTTTATTATTGCATAACGCTCATCCAGAATGCCATGGACTAGTGGCTTCATCTACTTATGGCAAGAGATGGTATCTTACGCCGAACTCCACAAGTTTCCTTTAAAACATTTCGGTGAATTGTTCCAGTAAGGAACACTACGTCGTCTTGTACATGTATTACTTAATATGTAAATACATTTGTATTTGTTTTTTAACGATGGAAATCGCAGAAGCTCACTGCACTCTTAACACTTAAATGGTCAGCCCACAGAATACAACAGAATCCGCCCATCCATTTCTTTGCATGAGGATTATTTTTTTTTTCTAAACCAGTCCGTTTCGAGAGTAAATCGGATGTGGCAGATAAAAAGTGCACAGGAAACGAGACTTTAAAAAAAAAACAACAGATAAAACCTCAGGAAACTGCTAAAAAGGGAGAGGGTTGGTGTTTCAAATTACAGTTCGCTGACACACCAATAGTGGCTTGATAGGCCAAATTTATATATGTTAAGGCCAATGTCTGCCTAGGCATTGGCTAGCTTAGTCGGCCAATGCAGACAATGGCTGACCAATGTCGAATTGGTAATGGGGGAAGAGATAACATCAACTACGAACTTTTTGAACGTCAAAGCAAGATAGATCTACAGCAAACAGATTAGCCACTGTGCATGGCCGATATCTCTGTGACCATTAGTTGCAACAAGATGAACTCTCTGTGACCATTAGTTGCAACAAGATGAACTTCCTGTGACCATTAGTTGCAACAAGATGAACTTTCTGTGACCATTAGTTGCAACAAGATGAACTTTCTGTGACCATTAGTTGCAACAAGATGAACTTTCGTGATATATACATATATATATATATATATATATATATATATATATATATATATATATAAACAATTAAAGCTAAATAATTTAGCTGAAACTAATTGACCGCTTGGTATGGCCCACTGTCTTTATTTAATATATATTTTTTTGGAATGTCTGTGTGGTCAGAATGGGTGGAATTTTACTATTTTGAAGATATTTTAATTACTGACTGTGTCGATGTGAAAAATGCTGGTTTAAAGCTGTGACATGGTAACGAAATTTTTAGATGCAGAATGTTTATCGGAATGCGGCTGAAAGGTTTAGATCTATTTGATTTATCTGTAGAAGGGTAAAAAAAAAAGAAAGATTATAGCAAAGGTGTCCACTACTGGGTTAAGGTGGGGTTTCATTTACTGCCGATGGATCAGACCAGTGGGGTCGGCCCCAGGCCCGTAGCGTGCGGGTGAGCCAGGGGGCCAGGCCCCCCTGCGTTTTGTCTTCCCCCCCCCCCACTGCTTATTTGTTCTACTTAGTAAAATGTATTACCTGGCCCCCCTGCTATTGCCTGACCCCTGCTGTAGAATGCCTGACCCCCTCCTGTAGAATTTTCACGCTACGGGGCTGGTCGGCCCTCTGCCCCTATTAAAATAGTTCGTCAGTTTATGTCAAGTGGAGGCGATTACGATTATTTCAAAGATTCTACGATTACTTGTAAGTAAGTGACATGTTAATATACATCTTCCGTCTTTTTCCAACGTAAAATATATGTATTGCATTACTTTATTAAGCGCAACTGACATTAAGCAATGTATTATCTTCATTGTTCACCATTAGGCCAAGCCTTTTGACGAAACCGTTGTAGAAGGTGAAGTAAACTGTACATGACAAAGTAAAACCAACTTTGGATCTAAAAAAAAAAAGATTCAAACAAAATTTTGATAATTTGGTTACATAAAAAACAAAAAATAGCTTCATACTTACAAAAAAAAATGTATATAATCCAGCTATTGATGGCGTTAAGTAGGCCAAGGTCAAAGGGAAAAAAGACTATAATGATGTTCTTGAGGTTAATGGGGATAATGGCAAAGAAAGGCTTGCTGCACCAGTAACCGGAGACATTAGATTCTTTTTGTACATTGTGCGTATGGAAGAATTATTTGACATTCTTCTTGAAACTTATGAACGTTGGGTATGAAGGGCTCACTAAAATAGAGAAGGAGCTACAGGCTAAATACAAACATGTTACCAAAGAGGTTACTACCTTATATCTCCGATTTTGCAAGCCTTTTCAGAAGAAATTGTCTAATCCAAAGAAAGGTGTAGTTTCTTTGCCATTCTTATTTAAAGAATTCAACTCAAGATGCCAGGTAGATCTAGTTGACATGGTTGGTAGAGAATACCCTGCTTTGCTAGCCAGTTGGTTGAGGTACTCGAACACCATACCTGTCAGGTAGCAAGTACATGATGCAACATTGACAGGTATGAAGGGGGGGGGGAATTAAAAAAAATACAAATAAATCAGATCTGCTTCTCGACCTTTTGAGTAAGATCACAGTGTAGTATCTGCGTTATAACTGAACTTGGCTAACTAGGGAAAAAGATCATCGGATTCTCCTGACCAGGGAAAAAAACCTATTATGCGAAGATGGTGGTGCTTTGGTCAGTGAGGATTATCTGAGACCATTGTAATCACACCTGGCGGTGGGTGACAGATATGGTCGGCACACAACACCCTTCCACTTTGTCCCACTCAAGCACACTGACGCAGCCTCCCATTTCTGGAAGAGGGGTTAGGCACACTACACCCTCTCCTCTGTCCGTGTAGCAGAAAAACCCCTTGCCTTGCCATTCTGACTGATCGTCACACAATATCCTGTCATGATAGCGGTGGGGGCGCCAAAAAAAATTAATTACTTAGCTTCAAAAGCGTCTAGGCTAAGTAAAAGGATAAAAAAAGTGTTGGCTGAAAGGCTGGTACAACCCAATGCCTGTCGTACGTAGAAGTGGAGGGTGTTAGTTAAATATATTCACTCTAACTAATGTCTGGAACAAGAACACTTCGCATATGTGGCTGTTTGGTTGGGAATACTCTATTTGGCTAGTTTGTGGCTGTTAGGTTGGGAATACCCTATTTGTCTAGTTTGTGGCTTTTTGGTTGGGAATACCCTATTTGGCTACTTTGTGGCTGTTTGGTTGGGAATACACTATTTGGCTACTTTGTGGCTGTTTGGTTGGGAATACCCTATTTGGCTAGTTTGTGGCTGTTTGGTTGGGAATACCCTATTTGGCTAGTTTGTGGCTGTTTGATTGGGAATACCCTATTTGGCTAGTTTGTGGCTGTTTGGTTGGGAATACCCTTTTGGCTAGCTAGTTGAGTGGGGGTACCTAAGCAGGTTTATCCTGCAACCTTGAGAGGTTTGGGGAAAAAATAAACCCAATAATTGATTTCTTTTCTTTCTTTCATTTTTTTTTTGGTGTTTGAAAATATTATTCAAAAATGTATCGGTAATTCTGCACATTTTTGTTTTGTAATACACTCATTAAATTAGGCTATAATAAATTCCAGAAGATACAAATAAATAGTATTATATTGTCAAAAAATGACATGTGATATATATGTTTCATGTACACAAAATTAAACTTTGACGTATAGTCCTGTGAACGCTTATATATATATATATATATATATATATATATATATATATATATATATATATATATATACATGTTAAAATATTATAAAATGCCTTAATATAATGGTGCCTATTTCTTAAATTAACTGACTTTGTAAAATATATATATGTATGTGTGTGTGTGTGTGTGTGTGTGGTGTGTGTGTGGTGTGTGTGTGGTGTGTGTGTGTGTGTGGTGTGTGTGTGTGTGTGGTGTGTGTGGTGTGTGTGTGTGTGGTGTGTGTGTGTGTGTGTGTGGTGTGTGTGGTGTGTGTGTGTGTGTGTGGTGTGTGTGTGTGTGTGTGGTGTGTGTGGTGTGTGTAATAGAAAGCCAGAATTTCCATTTTTAAATAAATGGCGCAGTATGTTAGAAACATTGTCACTGATATGAATATATCATTTCATGATATTCCACATAGAGGCGCTATAACAATTTTTGTTTTTTCAAAATCAATATGATACAATACTTTTAATAATTAGATTAATTTTTTCCTTTACTGACTTTGTATCGATTTCCTTCGATCTAATTAATAGTTTAAGTAAAAGAAAATCGGTTTAATGATCAGGGTGGGGAAGCTAGTAATATATATATTTCTATATGTATATATAATATATATTTGTATATGTATATAATATATGTGTATGCCTGTGTATGTTAATGCGTGTGTATGTGTGATGCATGTTAAACACTCCTAATGCTAAACACTCCTAATGTTAAACACTCCTAATGTTAAACACTCCTAATGCTAAACACTCCTAATGCTAAACACTCCTAATGTTAAACACTCCTAATGCTAAACACTCCTAATGCTAAACACTCCTAATGCTAAACACTCCTAATGTTAAACACTCCTAATGTTAAACACTCCTAATGTTAAACACTGCTAATGTTAAACACTCCTAATGTTAAACACTCCTAATGTTAAACACTCCTAATGTTAAACACTCCTAATGCTAAACACTCCTAATGTTAAACACTCCTAATGTTAAACACTCCTAATTAGGGATGTACCGGATTGTAATTTTTAGATCCTGCAGGAATTGGAACCGGAATCGGATTTAATATTTGAATCCTGCCGGAATCGGAACAGGAACCGGATTTTTAGCAAATTAAATAGTAACTCTTCCGAACGAATTAATAAGTTCTCGCCTAACATAAAAAAAGATATAAGAATGAAAAATAGAATAAAAATGTTAAGTTATAGATAGCAACAAACAGTATTAACCATTTAGATCTTGAAGAGTGTGACTAAAATTCCTCCCTCCGATCTTGAGTTAAGAAAGATAACTCTGTCAAAATCACAGGTTCTTTGTTTTAAAAAATTATTTTAATAAAGATTACCTAATTTAACTTGATTTCTATTACAATCAGACAAAGAAATGAGTAACATATCTTAGAAAGTATAATAAACATGTTTATTAATAAATGAATTCCAAAAAAAATATATACTGTGGCACTACCCGATAGCTTATTTTTCTTTAGTTTTCCAAAGTGACGTCACCAAACCTTGTTATTTCATTCATACTTACCTTTAAATCATTAACTGACTATTTTCCATAAACAAATTAAAATCCATTTAAAATCTACATCAATATCACTTTAATGTCCAGTTAAAAATGTATCTTTAAATTATTTATCTAAATATGCAAGAAATTTTATCCAAATCGTGACAAAATCCACTAAATTAAAAAATTTGCAGAAAAATAAATTATTGACAAACAAAAATAGATCGTTGTCTGCTCTTTAAAGAAGTTAAACTTTTGTAGCTTAATATAGTTTAAAGAAAACACTGAATCAAAAGTAGCGGAAGGTAAGTTGTCGTATTACTACTACTAGACTAAATACGATTCAAATCTTCCTTTTTAATACATTTTTACTTACTTACAGAACTAAAAGTGATCGACGTTATTGTAGTTTTAAAAAAGCAAAAGAAGTTATTATTTTAATTTAATTGTATGGCGCTAAATATTTCAAAATTATGTTGGGCTAAAAAAATTTCTTACAAATTTCAAACAATAAAATCCGGCTTAAATCCGGCACTTTTTAACCGTAATCGGAATCGGAACCGGATTTGTTAAAACTGCCGGAATCCGGCTTAACAGGAACCGGAATCGGATTCCGGTACAGCCCTACTCCTAATATTAAACACTCCTAATGTTAAACACTCCTAATATTAAACACTCCTAATGTTAAACACTCCTAATATTAAACACTCCTAATGTTAAACACTCCTAATGTTAAACACTCCTAATGTTAAACACTGCTAATGTTAAACACTCCTAATGTTAAACACTGCTAATGTTAAACACTGCTAATGTTAAACACTCCTAATGCTAAACACTGCTAATGTTAAACACTCCTAATGTTAAACACTCCTAATGTTAAACTCTGCTAATGTTAAACACTCCTAATGTTAAACACTCCTAATGTTAAACACTCCTAATGTTAAACACTCCTAATGTTAAACACTCCTAATGTTAAACACTCCTAATGTTAAACACTGCTAATGTTAAACTATCTTTCAGATTTTCATCCTGGTTTTTCTGTCTTTTCTGGAGAAGAACAAGCGATATGTCTGTTGCTTTGGATGACCTGGGATTGTCATGTAATGAGAACTGCTGTGTCATAAAAACATTATTATCACATAAGTGTCTTTTTAATGTTGATGAGAAGTTGTTCTGTTTTATTTTGTGAAGTATTTATTGCTTCAAATCAAAGTAAAATGAAGTGGGGAAAATCAAAACCACAGACTATGTCCTATACCATAGAAGAGTAAACTCTCTGTCTATCTATCTATCTATCTATCTATCTATCTATCTATCTATCTATCTATCTATCTATCTATCTATCTATCTATCTATCTATCTATCTATCTATCTATCTATCTATCTATCTATCTATCTATCTATCTATCTATCTATCTATCTATCTATATATATATATATATATATATATATATATATATATATTTATATATATATATCCATTCATCCATCCATCCGTCCACTTACCAGTTACTCATCCATACATCCCTCTATCAATCTATTTATTTTCCTATCAATCCATCCTCACATCCATGCTTCTTCCATTAATCTATCCATCATTCTTCCATCCATTAATTCTTCTATATATTCTTCCATTCACCCATCATTCATTCATTCATCTATTCGTCAATTCTTCTTCCATTATTCCATAATTCTTCCACGCATCCACTGTATATCGTATCTCTCGACCTATTTATTTAACTATATAGCTGCGTGTGCCTGTTTATCTGTCTGTCATTCTGCCTGTCCGCCATACTTTATGGTCACTGAAGAAGATCCTGTTGAAAGCATTTAAGGACGTCATAAATTTCATAAAAAAGAAGAATATGATTCTTTAATTAGTTCCAACATAATTGCCAACTATTGGAAGCGAGGATTGAAAATTCATTCTAATTGACGTTTACTGATGTTAATTCGCTTGCACTATTTAAAACCATAATCTATGAGCCCCAAAGAACGTGTTTAACACGTAAAAAAAAAATTACATAATACTAAATCTACATAAAATTAAGTTTTAGCTTGAGAGTATCTTTGATAAAATCCTGTACGTGTCCATACCGATAACGGTTTTTGTATTCTCGCTTTTTAGGAGACCCTAGGCAAAGGTATATTGGGGACCCTAGGTAAAGGTTCATATAGGGCCCTAGGCATAGGTACTTTTCGGGGCCTTAGGCAAAGGTTTATTGGGGGCCCTAGGTAAAGGTATATTGGGGGCCCTATGTAAAGGTATATTGGGGCCCTATTTAAAGGTATATTGGGTGCCCTAGGCAAAGGTATATTGGGGGCCCTAGGTAAAGTTTCGTATAGGGCCCTAAGGATAGATACTTATCAGGGCCCTAGGCAAAGGTATATTGGGGGCCCTAGGTAAAGGTTCATATAGGCCCTATGGATAGGTACTTTTCAGGGCCCTAGGAAAAGATACATTCGGAAGCTCTAGACAAAGGTAAATGTAATGCCCAACGCACAATTTAAAAACAATGTCAAAGTAAAATAAATATCCCGACAAAGGAGCCCCTTTAGATTTATGGGTGGGGGGGGGTGGCTTAGACAGCTACCTAGTCTGCCTATCCTTAGAAACGGTTCTATACTGATACTGATTGTAGCTAGTATAACTTCAAGTGAGGTGAGTGCACCACAGCTAACGGATACCTTATCTCAATACAGGCCTCTCAACTTCCTAGACGGCTATGACAACAGGGCAGGCTACGTGCTTTCTTTCGGGGTGTGCATGACGTCAATCATTACACTTTTCTTGGATGATCTAAAGGACAAAGTAATCGAAATACCAGGGTGGGCTAAAGGTAACATTAAAAAAAAAATGTGTACTACGACTTCAACTTTTTCATTATTATGAAAATTTTCACGTTTAATCCTATCACCTCCACCCCCAAAAGCACTAAAAAGTAAACAATTCATTATATTATACAAATATTTATAATGGGGATAGACTGTGGAGTAGAACCACGAAGGTAGGGGTGGGGGGTGGGGGTGGGGGAAGCCTTTTTATAAGCTATGAAAAAAAGCTCACTGAAAATGGCTCATGGGTTAAAAAGGTATGTGTGTGTGGGGGGGGAAGGGGTAACAGAAAATTTCTCAAAGTAATATGACCCATAGACATATAGTCAAGTTGGTATGGCTCATATATATATATGTTATAGGCAAAGTGTAAAATCCGGCATTCTATAGAATGCCTCGGCAATGTATAGAATGCCTAAATTTTTCAGGCAAAGTATGAAATGAATTGCTATTTCATACATTGCCTAGGCATTCTATAGAATGCCGAGTACCCGTTCGGCAAAGTATGTAACTGGCCTTGTTAGGAACTAGAGTAGATTTAGAGACAGACAATCCCCTTTGACGTTGTAAGATAAGAAGATATATCAGAAGTAGGAGTAATGCAAATAATGGTTAACAAGGTGACAGACGACTTAGGACAAGGTGGTCAGAAAACAATAGAGTAGTAAACAGCAAAGGAGTGACGTTTCTTGAAGTAGACCAGGAGGCGACGACGGACAGTTTAGGTAACATGACGACCAGGTGGCGCTCCTTTGGTGAGAACTATTATGAAGGAGACTGTGACGTAATTAGGGAAATTAAGGTGGGGACTTTAGGAGTATTAATACGACTGGATTCGGACATTAGTTAGCGACGGGAGTTACGAGAATAGTTTTAGTGCCGATTACTGTGTAATCATGTCGGAAGTGAATGTAGTGCCAGGACAGGAATCACGCCATGTTGACATGCAACGACGGTTCAATGATGAATTATCTAAAGTAAGAGCCAATGCTGCTAAAAACTGCGTTTTTTTAACCGAAACTAGTTACCAAAAATTAGTGGACGATGTGAAAAAGGCTAAGACGACCATTAAGAAAGAACCACGGGACTATTGGCTGGTGAAACACTATGATGTCATGATGGTGGAAAAAAAGAGTAAGTTAATCTACCCTGTTAAAGAAGGTGTGAGTGCCATTCAGTTTTACGTCGCGGACGCCGAGTTATTTGACGTACTTCATAATGCCCATTTGGCTATTGGTCATGGAGGACGGGACAGAATGTTGAAAGAACTATCTCCCAAATACAAGAACATTACACGTCATGATATTGAACTGTATGTTAACCTTTGTGAACCTTGCCAGAAAAAACAAAAAGCGTCAAAAAAGGCATTGTAGTCAAGCCAATGGTTTTTTTCAGAATTCAACTCCCGTTGTCAGGTCGATCTCATCGACTTTCAATCCCATCCTGATGGGGAATACAAGTTTATAATGGTGTATCAAGATCACCTCACCAAGTTCGTGGTTCTCAGGGCCCTGAAGACAAAGAGGGCAGAAGAAGTTGCATACCAGCTCGTAGACATATTTACGTTGCTTGGTGCTCCAACAATTCTACAGTCCGATAACGGCAGAGAATTTGCAAACAGTGTGGTAAGCAGCTTAAAGGAGTACTGGCCCACCTTGAAGATCGTTCATGGTAAGCCGCGCCACTCACAAAGCCAGGGGAGCGTCGCAAGAGCTAACCAGGACATCGAAAATATGTTGTGTGCTTGGATGCAAGATGGAAAAACTGGCCGCTGGAGTGAGGGTTTACGGTTCGTCCAACTCATGAAGAACAGAGCTTTTCATTTTGGGATTAAAAGATCACCATACGAAGCACTCGTTGGCTGCAAAGCTAAAGTAGGCCTCACAACGTCGTCCCTTCCTGACGATGTTTTACAAGATGTGGAAACAGAGGAAGACCTCGAAAAAAGAATACAGAGCATACAAACAACACAACAGCAGATAGACAGAGATGAAGGAATGCAAGAGACAGCCCTTTCTGCAGAAGGCATGCATGAGGATGCAAACCATGATGATAGTAACTAATGCAGTGGTACAGCCATGGTTATTGAAGAGACCTCCCATTCCGTGGTTATTGAAGAGACTTCCCATTCCATGGTTACCGAAGACCCTTCCTCTTCCACTGCCTGTTGCGTTTGCTTAAAGGAAACCAGCGGTGCTCATACATGTCGAAAGTGTAGCCGAAATGTTCATGTTATCTGTGGGCATTCCCCTAAAGACGATGACGACAACGAAGTAGAAGGTTATGGTGTTAGCATTGTGTGCACTGTTTGTTTCAATATTGAGAAAGCTATAAAAAATAAAATGGAATCGAAATGGAACCTTGAAATGCAGGCGAAACGAATGAAAAGGGATTCGGACAAAAAATTTCCTCCTGCGCTTTTGGGAGCCACGGTGCGAGTTCCGATTCCCGATGTTGACAAAGGGCGGGGAGACTCACGAAATCTGTTGGCAGTTGTTATGAGCATGACAGAAGATGGCTTTTACCGCCTTGGAACTGCACATGGAATCTTGAAGCAGAAAAGCGGAAGACGTTCCTGACCTTGAAATAGCTCTCCGATCTGCTGCTACTTCTCAGTCTACAGGAAGCGGCCAAGGATTCGTCAGATGTAAATGCAAGACGAAATGCCAAACTATGAGGTGTCTTTGTGTGAAAAAGAAAATTAAATGCAATTCAAAATGCCATTCTAGTCTTCCCTGCTGCAACAAGTAGCTCATTCCAGTTGTGTTCTGCTTGTTTTCACCAGAAACAACATCTTTTCATTATTTATCAATTCTTCACTAATTCGTGAAATATGAACATGACAGATCAAAATACCAAAATATGAAGTGTTTTGTCAGAAAGAAGAAAATTAAGTACAGTACAATTCTAAGTGTGAATCCAGTCTTACCTGCTGAAGCAAATACTTCAATCTGCTGTCGTTGTTTTTTACGGTATGAACATCATATGCTTTATTTTGCATTCATTCCATATTAAAATACGTTTTTATCAATAAAGGCTTTTGTTGTTCTTTTCTGATATTTTGCCTAAACGACACTAGTCATTGTATAGAATGCCTAGGAAAAGTATGCACAATTTAGAAAATTTATACTTTGCCAAAACGACACTAGTCATTCTATACAATGCCTAGGCATTGTATAGAATGCCTAGGAAAAGTATGCACAATTTAAAAATTTTATACTTTGCCTAAAATCACCAGGCATTCTATACAATGCCTAGGCATTCTATAGAATGCCGGCATTTCACACTTTGCCTATAACATATATATATATAATACAGGCCCACCGACAGAAATAATATTTTCAAAAGTTGATTAGCCTGCTCAGTTCTAGCCCGTAAAACTCGCCCCTAAAGCTCGTCGGGCCCATGGGCATTTGCCCCCCCCCCACTCGGAGGCAATGTATGTATATATATATATATTTTATCCCAAACTGATACCATTCACTCGTCCATCCGTGCCTCTATCGATCCATCTATTTTCCTATCAATCCATCTGTGCACCCCCTTTTATTATTATTTTCGTAAATGCACTGAGTACCCTATGTAAAATTGCGTAGATTGTTTTTAGTGTCTCGGTTTCCCCCTCTTTCCATTGTTTTCGCTCTAGCCGTGCAATGTTTTTATCCGATGTTCTCAGCCTGATGCAGCTCGTACATCCGCCAAACTCGTAGCGCAACCCCTGGGGGGTGTACACCCACTACACTTTGGGAAACATTGGTTTTAAAAATAAATAAATATAAGATCTATATGCTTAAAAAAATGCAAGAGGAAAATAATAATTTAATTAGTGGCATTTTCTTTCAGTCCTGTACTACCAGGTCAGCGCTATATTGATTGGAGTCCGCTGCTACCCCTATTTCGTTTGCTTGACCGCTTCATCTCGCTGCTGCGGAGTTATTTTGTCCATAGCCTACATTGCCGTCAGGTAAAACTTTCATTGGCAAAAAAAAAAGGCGAATTGAATGTTGGCTTGCTTTTTGCTTTTTGTTTTTTTTTTAAATTATTTGCATTTTGTTTTGTGTTCAAGTTTTATAATAAGTAGGTCTACTATGCATTTAATATGTTTTGATAATGAATGTACTTTTGTACTTCCTGACTCGTCCAATTATTTGTGTGTGTGTGTGTGTGTGTCCGTCTTTGTGCGTACTGTCATCACCGACTCTCTCGACCCCCCCCCCCTCGTCCCCGCCCCCTTGTCCGTACTTCTTATCAGGAAAATCTAGAAAGCTGTTTTCAAGGTACCAGAATTGAATTCTACGTCCGGGCTCTCTACTGGCCTTTATAAGCCTCTGAGCATGGTTGTTTACCTTTCTAATACCTTTCCAAACAATCCTTCTAATATCTTCCCTTCCTTGGCGTACGTGCAGAATGGGATGTCCTATAAAATAAAAAAAATAATTCTGCACTAGGGATATCCTCCATGACGTCATTTCACGTCTCTGGGTCACCCCGGGTGAATCCATGTTACGGAAGTCGGCTGCGCATGTGACGAACAAAATAGGGGTGTTTTATATATATATATATATATATTAGGATTTTAACACTGTTAAAACCGTGTTATTAGTTCCTAAATGGTCAGGCTATAAACGCTTGCATCCGTATTGCTAGGAAGATTAGGCTGTGAACGCTTGCATCCGTATTGCTAGGAAGATTAGGCTGTGAACGCTTGCATCCGTATTGCTAGGAAGATCAGGCTGTGAACGCTTGCATCCGTATTGCTAGGAAGATTAGGCTGTGAACGCTTGCATCCGTATTGCTAGGAAGATCAGGCTGTGAACGCTTGCATCCGTATTGCTAGGAAGATCAGGCTGTGAACGCTTATATCCGTGTTGCTGGGAAGATCAGGCTGTGAACGCTTATATCCGTGTTGCTGGGAAGGTCAGGCTGTGAACGCTTGCATCCGTATTGCTAGGAAGATCAGGCTATGATCGCTTGCATCCTTTTGTATGAATATTGAATCAAACACAACAGGGTATGTGCAAGGCCAGTGGGGCAACACACAGAGGGAGGTCCCCGTCCTGTGCCCTGGGAAATTCAATTATCATCATGGAAGATATCGACGCTAAGATTTTATAAGATTTCGTCCATGGATTGTGATCATGATTGAATTAGCAGGAGCCTCTGTTTATGACATGATTATTCTCAAATTAAACATTTTATTGAATGCAACGGGCAACTACTAGTCAAATAAAATATGCTTATGCTAGAAAATATCCACTTGTGTCACTTTATGTCAGCTAATAACAAGTAATGTCAATTAGTGTCAGTAATATCATCAGATATCGTGTGTTTAATGTTTCAGCTATATTATCTTGTCACTGCAATAATAATTATGGTCTAAACATCTAGCAGTCTTACTATCTATCCATCAAAAATAACTACTCTCACTCCCTCTCTCTCTCATCATCTTTCTGTCAACTGACATATATTTTTATATGCTCACTCTTTACCTATAGTTTTGGCATTTATGTGACTACTACAGTTGAGAGAGCTCAAGAGTTCGTCCAGAGAAGTTTAATAACGGTAAGCAAAGTTGGCAAGTAAATATCTCCGTGAAGCGATCTTGTAAAGTGTTTCATTCAGTGCACCACTACATCCACTTATAACTCATTGAGTACTTTATACAGTTTACCCCTTTTACTTTCAATTTAGTATACTTATTCTAATGACGTACTATCAGGGCCGTCTTTGGAGCAGTGTATTCGGGCCCTATCAAAGTTTACTCACACAAAAAAATTGTCACTTTTACGGTGGTCTCTAACTCTTGGCCCACTCTGTGATGACCCTGCTGCAAGGATGAGACGTTTATTGCTTGATCTTATAAACCAGTGATCCCCCCCCCGCCTGGGCCGGCATCGGTTCGTGGATCAAATGGTACCGGGCCGCCCAAGAAACATGAAATATTTTCCATTTTTTTTACTGCTTTCAATTTATCTCGGGATTGTGCGGATTGCCATGGATGAGATGTAGAATGGGAGCTGAACAGCTGCGTGTGGTAGTGTCGTTGTAGGTGGAGAGAGAACATGCGTGATGCTATTCTCTCTGTTCACTTGCACTTTCTCAACTTTAGTAGTGCTTGGTGTACGTATCTGTTAAGTTTTATATTTTTGCCCTTTTCTTCGTCCACATTTACTATCTGAATTTAACGATGTTTTTTTTCATGATACATTTCGGTCAAATTAGCGCTCAAATTATCCCCACAAATTCGCGAAAATGTGTACGACACATACGTCATTATAAAGTTCATTTGGGAAGAAGAAAAGGCCCAGGGGAGGGACAGAAGAAGAGACGTCAACATGAGGGAAATTTAAAACTTGTAACAGACTGCACATTGAGTCCTACTTGAAATATGGATTTTTCGGGACAGAGGTTTACCATACACCGACCCCGCTCTGCATAGTTTGCTTTGACCGGCTCTCTGATGAGGCATCGTTTGAGCACCTTTGTGAGGAGATGGATGCAGAACACAGATGCCTTCCCTTGTACACAGAAATAAGAAGATTATCCAGAGGAAGATTGCTAACTAGAGAATTTGAATAACAAGAACCATAGCAAAGATTTTTTTATCAATAAAGAAGTCGCAAGTATTTCAGTGAGAAAATATGTGTCCTAAAACTGGCCTACTTTGTGTGATATATTCAGCCTGCCCAATGAACTCAATCTGCTCCTTCAAGGGAAAATGACAACCGTTTTCAAGTTGGCGGACAATGTACCTACATTTAAAGCCAAACTGGAGTTGTGGGTACGGCATGTTAACAGAGTCGAGTGGGAAATGTTTCTAACATTATTGGGACTTTTGGCGAAACTGAGCATTGATTCTATCAGTTGGTGAACGATCACGTGTATTTGTGCATTTTCTTTGCAAATCTCCCATTACTGAGAATGAAGAAGATCGACTGATGGAGATTGTCAATTACGCGGGCTCAAAACGTTGTTCAAGAGAACAAAGATGTTCTGGATTACAGTCATTGCGGATTCCTTGAGATTTCTACTACAGCACTTAAATCCCTATTGCCATTTCAGACATTCTATTATGTGGGGTTTTCTGCAGTGACAGCAGCCTAAACAAAACAATGGAATAAACTGGACATGAGCAACACACTTCGGGTGTAGTTGATTCCTATTTTCCCAAATGGAACCGTCACGTTACAGAGAAACAGCTCAAGGCTCTCATGGATTTCGTGTTCTGTTGAATTGAAATGTTAAATCACTTTATCTTTAGTTTTTGATGTAATTGTAATTTATTTTGAATAAATTTTGAAATCAAAACAAGCTACAATATAAAATATCAACGTTCTCCCCTCTCCCAGCGGGCCGTGGTGAAATTATCAAACATTGACCGGTTCGTGGCGAGAAAAAGGATGGGGCGCGGGGGGGGGGCACTGCAATAAACAATTTTAGGGACAGTTTTTTTTGCAGGGTTTTTTTTAACATTCCCACCGTAGCTGAGACTACAATAGCCATAGTGAGACCCACGGGGGAGTAGAGTCACTGTGGCCCTAACCATTAATCTTAATTTGTTGCAACGAAGTGGGCCTCTTAATTTGTTGCAACGAAGTGGGCCTCTTAATTTGTTGCAACGAAGTGGGCCTCTTAATTTGTTGCAACGAAGTGGGCCTCTTAATTTATTGCAACGAAGTGGGCCTCTTAATTTGTTGCAACGAAGTGGGCCTCTTAATTTGTAGCAACGAAGTGGGCCTCTTAATTTGTTGCAACGACGTGGGCCCTCTATGTAAGAAGAAAAACAAAGGCGCCACAGTTGTCATAGTTTGTTAAGGGGCTTAATTTGTTTTTTCTGAGGGATTTAAAAAAAAAATTAGTTTGAGGTTAGTTCGGAACGGGTGAATAATGTAAATTAATAGTCTTCTAAACCAGCAGTTGGTAACCAGTAGTCTACAAAAACGAAATGAGACTTTTTGTGTTACACGTTCATCAAATTGTTTTGTTAAAACTGCAATAAAAAGTAATGTTGTATGAATTCTTTAATGTAGGCATGAAAATATACACAAACAATATACACAGACATTTACGTGCTTGAGCGAAAGCATTTATTTCATTTAATTTTTCACTGGTGAAATATTATTATTTTAAAAAAGATACTAAGTCAATAACACACACACACAGGTGGTTCACGGGAATAATCGAGTGAACTTAGTGGTCCCCTGGGATTAAACTCACTAATTTAGTGGTCCACGGGGATTAAACTCACTAACGTAGTGGTCCCCGGGGATTAAACTCACTAACGTAGTGGTCCCCGGGGATTAAACTCACTAATTTAGTGGTCCGTGACGTACAAAAGTTTGAAGACCGCTTATCTTAACGATATCAGAAATTTGCATTAATTTAAAATTATTATTATTTTTATTTTACTGATTTTAGTGAAATAGAAAAAAAAAATGTTTAGCCACTACATTGTAAGATGTCCGATCTAGTACTTCTAGCCACTACATTATAAGATGTCCGATCTAGTGCTTCTAGCAACTACATTATATGATGTCCTATATAGTGCTTCTAGCAACTACATTATATGATGTCCTATATAGTGCTTCTAGCAACTACATTATATGATGTCCTATATAGTGCTTCTAGCAACTACATTATATGATGTCCTATATAGTGCTTCTAGCAACTACATTATATGATGTCCTATATAGTGCTTCTAGCAACTACATTATATGATGTCCTATATAGTGCTTCTAGCAACTACATTATATGATGTCCTATATAGTGCTTCTAGCCAGTGGCGCAACCAGCAAAAAATGCTGGGAAGCCCCCCCTGCCCCCCCCCCCCAGGTTGCGCCACTGCCTCTAGCCACTACATTATAAAATGTCCGATCTAGTGCTTCTAGCCACTACATTATAAAATGTCCGATCTAGTGCTTCTAGCCACTACATTATATGATGTCCTATGTAATTTTTCATGTAGACTAACAACATCCCATGATATCAACTATAAATATGTTATGTGCGCTGAGATTCCATACATAACATCTAGGGGGGAAGGGGGCAGAGTTATTGAGCAACGATTTGTCGTGCTTTATTGCCAACTTGCGACACCATATATATTTTCAGCATAAAGCTATACCTCCTTTAATGCCTTATTAATTACGTTGTTTTTTTTTTAATGTACCCTAAACCCCCCCCTCACATACACACACACAAAGAAATTCTACTGTGAAAACTACACTGAGTGTTTTTTGCTTCTGGTTGACGTGTCCATGTCTCTTGTCATACTGCTGTTCCTAATCTACATTATTTTTATAATACTCTTGTGTGGCAGACGAAAGGTGAGTGACAACTTTAATTTCTTCTTTCACATTGCATGCTGATTACTTGTTTGTATTACGTGAATTCATTATAGTCATTACAGAAATACAAATGAAGAACCTGTATAGATCTTTTATACTGCATACAATCAAATACATTTGAAAGTGAAATGGTAATAGAACTCATTCTAATTAAACAATAATAAATATGAATCTTTGGGCATGCCATTCTGAGCTATTAATAAAAATTGAGGCACAGGGGTCGGCAACCTGCGGCTCGCGAGTCGCATGCGGCTCTTTCGATGTCAAGTTGCGGCTCTTTTGATGTCAAATTGCGACCTAATCAAATACCATAATATTGAAACAAAAATTTTAGTGGCTCTTTTGAAAACTGATAAAAATGCAAATTTTAACTTTTGGCTCTTCCGTCTCAAAAGATTGCCGACCCCTGCACTAGTAGATAGTGGTTTTAACGGGCATTCATATTTTTAAACTAGAAAACTGTGGAGGCTATTTTTATATAGGATTCAATAGAAGTTTTTCTGTTATGGTAACAGGATATGACGTCAATTGCATGTGGTCTTTAGTACTCTTTAACCTATACATTGTATAATATTCTTCATATACTTGGGTATGTAAAAAGACAAACAGTAACCCATTTCTATTTATCAACAGTTAAAGTATGCTGTTACACAGGACCGTTTTAACTGCTAGGCGAAACTAACCGTCGTATAGGACAACATATTTCTGCGAGCGGCACTTAATTAAAAGAAATTTTCAAACATAACATCGCCGACCTTTACCCCTAAATTGATAGAATAATGCTTGTTTGTTTCAGTGGAGGGATACCAACCAAACCTCCAAAAATAGAATCAAAGCACACGCTTAAAATATAAATATTAGCTGTTTTCTTATTGGGGCTTCCTAATTGGTTAAAAAAAACCCATCTCTGTACGTAAGGCATTTACTAAAGTAGCACTCGTTTGATCTAGCAATTTTATTATAAACTAGAATTAAGCCCGTCTAATGACGGGCGGAATTTTATATTTTTTTTATAAATGTGAAATCTGAAAAGTTATAACCACTCTTAGCCGGGAATATGATATTCCGTTGCCGGAACTTTTGCTGGAAATCTGATTTTCCGTTTTAAATATTGTGATTATGTATTAAGATATATTGGCTAAGATTATTTTGTTTTTATTTCTGTGTGCACATTATTTCCAGCAAAAATTTCAAAAAAATTATTATATATCGTTGTGCACGGGCCGCATATTTTGTCAGTTTTTTTTTGTGCCTAAGTCTTATAAAAATAATTTTTACGCTCTACATTTCCGGCAATCGTGCTGTATATTTGCTATTATATCTCGTCGTGTCCGCACTCTTGTCCTCTTAATTTTTTTGCGTAATATTTTAATTGTTGCGATTTCGTTGAGTCCGTGTTTTTTTTTTTTGCTGTTTGTTGATAAACCGTTGATTCACGTGATCGGTTATGTCGTCACGTGATCGTGTCACGTGGTCGGACGAACTAAAAACACAGATACACACTTGTCTTTTATTATATAGGATAGAATAATTAGTAGGCCGAGTCAGCGGTAGAGTTGAAGGCCGCTCTGTTACAGTTTCGAGGCGGTCGGTAAACACTGACCTACATATTTAAATACACAGGTCAGTGTTAACTAAACACTTGCGCCGGCCTTGGCTGTTGATATGATGAATCTATATTTATCTTTCAGGTAATTCCCGGAACAGCCCAACCTCATCAAATGGCACATGTACGTTGGGTTCTAAGAAAAAGGAAAGATCCTAAATATCTGAAACACCTGAACTCAGAGGATAAAACATTTGTTGACTGCATGTAATATTAAAAAAAAATGAATTTATTTTTACATTAAAAATCGCATACTGATACAGTCTTTTTTTGTTTGCATGGAGAATACATCTGCAGGCAGATTTTTTTAAAATTATTTCCTTATTATGCATATTAAACGAATAAAATATACCGATTGACCATACTGCTAGGTCAAACATTGTCAAAGTACGGACCACGTAACGGACCGTTTCGTTGTCTTATTAAGCCCATAAACCATGAGCGCTATTTCCGGTACGGCTTAGGAGAGACTTGTTTCAAATGGATGTTACTTCTGATATTTCTTTTCAATTTTACGTCTCTGCAAATGATGTCCCTGTCATTCTCAGGCGTTTTTCAGCGCAGTACTTTTACCATTAATTTGATTTGCGTATAAAACATGTTACTTTACTTGTTTTTTAAGAATCATAAAACATAATTTATTTGATCTTTAAAGCAACAACCTTGAATCTTCGGGGATTACTCAACCCGGGAAATCCCGGGACACGTATGTCTTTTTTAAAGAGGCATCTAAAATAAGTTAAAAAGAATAAATAATATTTAAGCCTACTTATTTTATAATGCTTCCATTGTGTTATAACACAATCCCTGTAATTTGCAAAAAAAATAAATAAAAAAATTAAAAGCGTTTATACTTTATATTGAATTTTTTTTGCACACAAAAAATGACACGTTTCATTGAAGAGTGGAAATAATAAGATCTAAAAACGTACTTTTCCATTGGTTTGAAAACCGGGTAGGGGTTCTGGCCAAACTTTGTTTATTGCATGCTTAACCTAGACTCACTATTGTATGTTTAGTTCATGACTGACCTAGATTCACTATTGTATGTTTAGTTCATGTCTGACCTAGATTCACTATTGTATGTTTAGTTCATGTCTGACCTAGATTCACTATTGTATGTTTAGTTCATGACTGACCTAGATTCACTATTGTATGTTTAGTTCATGACTGACCTAGATTCACTATTGTATGTTTAGTTCATGACTAACCTATTTGTGACCACTGTTTTTTTTTTAAAGTAAGCCTAACCAGTTATCTGACATTTTGGCATACGCATTTTTTTACATGAGAAAGTAATCTCCCTTTTTCGCACATTTTACAAAGCCTTTCCCGTTTCCACCCTACCAAATCTCACAAAACTACTCCCCTATACGCCATACTAAATCTCACAAAGCCACTCCTACCTCTACCCTAATAAATCTCAAAAAGCCACTCCTACCTCTACCCTAATAAATCTCACAAAGCCACTCCTACCTCTACCCTAATAAATCTCATAAAGCCCCTCCTACTTCCACCCCATACTAAATATCACAAAGCCACTGCTACATACACCCCTACAAAATCTAACAAATTCACTCCTACTTCCATTCCTACTAAATGTCATAAAACCACACCCAGCTCTACCCTACTCAATCTCACAAAGAAGACCGTAAATTGAAATTTATTAGGCTCTCGTTCATCCGGTCTACTCTGATCTTTGTGCAGTCAAGATAAAAGCCGAAATCCGTACATGCCGGAGCTATTTCAATGCTCCCTTTTTTTTGTTTCGCCTAATTCATTCAAAATGAAATTTTTATATAAAAAAAACCCATTTTATTGAGAGAGAAAAAAAACCCACACACCTATAATTTTACTTAGGCCGGATAATCCAATATGGGGGGGGGGGGTCATCAGATGTAATGTAAATAGTCTACGAAACTTATACTTTATTTCGCAGGAATCACAATGTTTTTCTACGATTGCTGTCCTGTTTCCCCTTCTTCAGGTACTCCACCAGAATCAGCACAATGGCTGGACTTCAGTTTTTCTCAGTCTACTCGGTGAGCTATACATTATCTCCTATATTCTATATAAAGATAACAACGATGAATGCAAATCCTTGTAGTTCTTTTTTCTTTTCTTATACCTACCAAACATACTATTGCTAACAGTAGAGTTGTGCTGCCGCCAGTGCCGCCGAGAAGGGGGCGGGGGGGGGTCAAAAGCCCATGGGCCCCGCGAGTTTTAGGGCGAGTTTTAGGGGCCCGGACTGAGCTGGGGCCAATCAACTTTTGAAAATATTATTATTAGCACTGGGGTTCCGTGACAGCCCTGCCTAGGGTGGGGGGGGGCGAAATTTCTGTCGATGGGCCAGACTGCCGCCCATGGCACCAACTGAGTGAAAGGTTCCAGAAAATTGCGTCTTTTAATGTTTTTTGTGGTTTTCATATCTGGAAGTAGGGCGACACAATACTTTGCTACGGCCCTATTGCTAATATACAATGGTCGCCGCACACAACAATAAAGACATTTTCCATCCAATAAACATTCTCTGATTACTCTGACGATTTTATTTTTCAGGCCAGCGTCTTTGTCGCATTCATCCTTGATTATTTTTTCAATGAACTAAACAAAATGCAGGAAGAAATTGTAAAGTTTCTACATCAACCGCTATTGGGGATTAGTTCATTATCACCTATGTTTGTCTTGAAATGTAAGTACCACAAAAGATAATCTCAAAGTTCACGTGTAAATAAGCTTTTGTTTATAACAAATACCGTGTTTCCTTTATCTCCTCGATAAAGATCCCATTCTGTGTATGTCTGTTGGCTATTGGCTGTGGTGGGGATTAGGCTAATCTAGATGAGTGTGGAGAAAAGCAATCCCATCGCCTCAAAGAGTCTAAGAGATAAATATTTCATCCTTTCAGGAACTTAAAAAAAGAAGGGTTCGATTGACCAGCCATTCTTTTAAAAAGATTACCTCAACTTTAAGTTAAAAAGTAAAGAGACCTTAACCCTAACGGGGCAAGGGGGTAGATGAAGTGTAGAATTCATCTGTTTCTATAACCTAGGCATATGGAGGGGTTGTGTGGTTGTTAGCACAGCGCCCAGCCGCCTTTACTTCCCCAACTTAAGTCAGGTACTCATTAAAAGATTTATGGACGACTTTGAAACAAATCTCACATGGAAAAATTCCAATGGTTCTCAACGAGGATCGAACCCAGGACTCTCAGGTCAACAGTTGAGTATCTACACTACTCGGCCATCCGTCCCACAATTAAATTTAAACTAGTCACAATAACTCTTGGCGACTTTATGAGGGGTCACTACTTATTGGTTATTGTAAAGGACGACATTTATTTATGACAGACACAAGACAACCCATAATTTGTTAAAATCGAACTGGGTCACACTTTTTCGGGTTTTCTCTCTCTCTCTCTCTCTCTCTCTCTCTCTCCCTCTCGCTCTCTTTCTCTTACCTCTCTCTGTCTCTTTCTCACACACACTCTGTGTGTGTGTGTGTGTGTGTGTGTGTGTCTGGTTAGCACAACACCTAGCAGCCTTTACTTCCCCAACTTAAAGTCAGGTAACCATTTAAAGCTGGGTGGACTTGTGGGACGACTTTGCACCGAATTTCACCTGGAAAAATTTAATGGGCCTCACCGAGGATCGAACCCAGGACTCTCAGGTCTATAGTCGAGTATCTACACAACTCGGCCATCCGTCCTACCTCCGGGGCTGGTGACGGACCAGATTTCGCCCGACTTTCCAGCCTGATTATCTTGGTCTAAACTCTAAACGTACTTTTTTTTTCTTACATATTAAATCATTATTTTAAAAAATCTATACTATTGTCCGCCCTGTTCTAATGGTTTCCATTCCCCTTTTTATTGTGTCCGCTTTTGTCCGTCTGTCATCACCCTAGATCTCAGCAACCATAAGTCCTAGACCCATGATGTATATACTTTTTTTTTAGGTCTTGGCCTGCCATTCCTTCATCAAAAGTCCATTTAGCGATCTGACCTCTGAGAGCTAGGCATCAGTGTTTTACTATATATGTTATAATAATAATTATGTCATTTTCATTGCCCCATTCTACACCTTAAACGCTGTGGTGCGCACCAAATGAATGGGTTATTGAACGGAAGTGAAACAAGATTGGCAACAACAATTTATCAAACAACAATTGACGGAGTTTTCGGACGATTAAATGACTACAATTTAGAATGGTTCAATTATGAGTCCTATTTCAGTGACCACAAACCACTTGTAGTTAGATTTAAGAGAAATATTATTTTTTCAGATATAATGAAACGTCTTTTTACATAATTGAATTTATAAACATTTCCAAAATGTCCAAATATTTACTGAAAGCTAACATACGTACTGATACATAACATGAAAATGCGCTAACACGTCCTGTGTCCAGAATGGAACAGGCTTAAGGTGATGATTTTAATCCACTGCCTTCTGACCAATGTATCTGACCTTAATACTCCCTCTACTACTGACCATAGTCCCGTCACCCCCTTCAGGACAACTGGGTTGCTGGACTGAGTATGTAGTGCCACCTATTAAATACAATACAATTGATTTATAATTAATATTAATGTTTGCTATTTCAGTCAGTCTTTGGACCATTCTTTGGGTGACTATTGACTACTGCCTGTGCAACATATTTCTCACGCTTCGAAACTACAGGTGAGCACGTTTTAGCACTGATTGAATATACTGATTGAATATACTGATTGAATGGGCTGATTGAATGTATTGATTGAATGTATTGATTGAATGTACTGATTGAATGTACTGATTGAATGTACTGATTGAATGTATTGATTGAATGTACTGATTGAATGTACTGATTGAATGTATTGATTGAATGTATTGATTGAATGTACTGATTGAATGTACTGATTGAATGTATTGATTGAATGTACTGATTGAATGTACTGATTGAATGTACTAATTCAATGTACTGATTGGATGTACTGATTGGATATACTGATTGAATATACTGATTGAATGTGCTGATTGAATGTACTGATTGAATGTACTGATTGAATGTACTGATTGAATGTACTGATTGAATGTACTGATTGAATGTATTGATTGAATGTATTGATTGAATGTACTGATTGAATGTACTGATTGAATGTATTGATTGAATGTACTGATTGAATGTACTGATTGAATGTACTGATTGAATGTACTGATTGAATGTACTGATTGAATGTATTGATTGAATGTATTGATTGAATGTACTGATTGAATGTACTGATTGAATGTACTGATTGAATGTATTAATTGAATGTATTGATTGAATGTACTGATTGAATGTATTGATTGGATGTACTGATTGAATGTATTGATTGAATGTACTGATTGAATGTATTGATTGAATGTATTGATTGAATGTACTGATTGAATGTATTGATTGGATGTACTGATTGAATGTATTGATTGAATGCGCTAATTGGATGATTTTTTTAATAAAATGCACCGGATGAATGAATGGATAAAACGTACTGGTTATTATAATACACATTGAGTTCAGTCATCGAATGTACCTTTTGTAATGTACTGATTGAATGTATTGATATCATGGGATGACTCACTGCACTAATTACGTGTACTTATGAAATGCACTGACTGAAACGTTAAATAGTACACATTGAGTGCACTCATTGAATGTACCTTTTGTAATGTACTTATTTTAATTTACTGATTGCGTGCACTGATGTACTTTGAAAAAAGTTACTGGTAGAATCATTCATTGTATGTCGAATTGAATGTTTGATTAAATATTTGATTGAATGTTTGATTGAATGTATGTGTAACGTTAGGTTTATTATTATTATGATAATGATGATGTGTTCTTTCTTAGATCTGCTGTGTTGCCTATATTATTACAGTGAACTTGTGGTGGCGTTAAACTTAGTTGCACATCTCTTGTCACATTCTGTGATTTAATTAATGAAATCCAGAACATTCTCCTATCGTATCACTCGTGAGGGGGGGAGATCATACAGAGGATAGCCACAGACTTTTGTATTCACAGGTGGTCAGCGCGTCTGGCACTAGATTAACCCCCTTTAATTCTGACATCACCTGTGAAATGTCTAGCGGGTGAGATAAGATATAAATAGGTTAGACAAAGACATTGTCTTCCCATGTTTTCCACACTGTGATTAGTCTGTCTAGCACCCACTATCACTTTTTGTCACCTGGGGAGAAAAATGTCTCTAAGGGAGATAACCCGTGCCCTTGACCTTCAGACGAGCGAGAGGGATGGGTTCTTTGTCTCTTTACCCCCCCCCCCTTATCTTGAAGGTTGGAACTGTCCACGAGGGAGGGGCAGCAGATCACGCACGATGAGCGTGCTATACCCGGCTCGCTGCCCATTGGTCAGCGAAGTCGCTCTCGAGCGAGAGCGGTTTTGCGTGGCGCAACTTCCGGGCAGTTGGCGCGGACTTGACTGGAGTTAGAATTGGTTGATCAGTGAGCATCGGGCAGTCGAGGAGAGGGGTCGAACTCAGGCTCCAGCTGGGGTTGGAACCAGGCTGTTAGTGTGGCAGAACCTAGACGTTCGACCACCGCAGACCTGAGTTCTTATGAGAACTACCCACCCCAGGTAACTATTCTGATGTATGTATTATATTGTTTGTAGTAGCCGGTAACGCTACTGTCCTTTTTAGGACACGCTGAGATTGCATTCCTTATTTTTTCAATGTGAATAAATATGTGTTGTGGCGTATTCACTTATGAGTTTCTTTACTCATTTCTTGTTGTGTTGTGCGTCCTGTTTAACCACGTGGCTGTGACAAATATAAATGCTGGCTAGAACTCAGTAGGTGATCATACCCACAGACAACGACCGCAGGGACCCCGAAAGGGGGCCTTGACATCTCTCCCCTACAACACACCATGAATGAGGCAAAGTTCCACAATTCATATAACGTTTATTACATGTACTTTACAGATAAAAACATACATCAAATAGAATCATGTGCAGTAATATTCGCATCCGTCTCCAGTCCGTCTGACGAAAACTGACTTACATGCTGATTTTATATTTGAATTAAGCCATCCCATGATGCTAAGTTTCAAAACTCTTCTGATTGGTCCTTCTACCCCGTTCTAATTAATTTAAATAATTATTTTTAACCTTTCTTTACCAAAGATCAAACCCTGAACTTTTAATTTAACAAAATATATAACTGTGGCCCTGGCCGTATGAACTTTTAAACTTGAATAATTAAATGGCATTGTCCAACTTATCAGTGGTTCTAAAGTTGTAGAAATATACTGAAATCTACCGTTATAGTATGTATGAATCACTGGAACCTAGATGTCACATCACTGGAACCTAGATGTCACATCACTGGAACCTAGATGTCACATCACTGGAACCTAGATGTCACATCACTGGAACATAGATGTCACATCACTGGAACATAGATGTCACATCACTGGAACATAGATGTCACCGCCATCGAGCCTAGATGTCACTCCTCAAGCCTAAATGTCACATCATTGGAGCCTAAGTGTCAACTCACTGAAGCCTAAATGTATCCAGATCTGAGCCTAGAAGTCATCCCATTGGAGCCTAAGTGTCAACTCACTGAAGCCTAAATGTATCCAGATCTGAGCCTAGAAGTCATCCCATTGGAGCCTAAGTGTCAACTCACTGAAGCCTAAATGTATCCAGATCTGAGCCTAGAAGTCATCTCATTGGAGCCTAAGTGTCACTAGCTGTCGCCGCCGCAGCGCTAGGTTGAAAAAAAAAACATTCAGACATTGGTTGCGGGTTTGTATGATAATATTTAGGAGAGGAAGACGGGAAAATAATGTTAAAGATATACAAGACTTTCACCAGATCCCAACGGACCTCCTGATCCCACCGGACCACCTTATCCCACCGGACCACCTTATCCCACAGGACCACCTGATCCCACGGACCACCTGATCCCACAGGTCCACCTGATCCCACCGGACCACCTGATCCCACGGACCACCTGATCCCACAGGACCACCTGATCCCACAGGACCACCTGATCCCACGGACCACCTGATCCCACAGGTCCACCTGATCCCACCGGACCACCTGATCCCACCGGACCACCTGATCCCACCGGACCACCTGATCCCACAGGACCTTACCAGACCCCCCCCCCCCATTAGGCCATGTGAAAAAATGCATCTGTAAAGACCAAAACGAGCATGTAAGACTGACGAGGGAGCCATTGTACAGACTTTATTGGCCACTGTTAACCTTACGGGCAAATTTAATAACAACTTAACAAGTATAAATTTTAAATAATGTATATTTCCTTGGTTACATTTTTATTATACCAATGTCTTGTTTTCGTAGATTCGAAATGATGAAAATTTATCAAGGAAGAGACAATTATTTGGAACAGTTAAATGAACCTCCCGAAGACACATTGGTAAGTGTTTACATCAAATGAGCGCGCGACTGCTAACCAGAAGTCCCGACTAACCCATCCACCCAGCTTATATGGGTACCCGGTATTAGTAAAGTCGGCTTGGCCTTGTACTATCACACAATCCCTTAGATGTGGCTACAGGTAAAGATGAACCTGTTACAGCCCCGTAGAGTGAAAACCACAGCAGGGGCCAGGCATTCTACAGCATGGGCCAGGCAAAAGCAAGGGGGGGGGGGCAGGTAATACATTTTACTAAGTAGAACAAATAAGTAGAGGGGGGCAGATAAAACGCAGGGGGGGCGGCGGCCTCCTGCCCCCCCCCCGCACGCTACGGGCCTGACCTGTTATGGTTATTTTCAATAACTGGAGGCATTTGAGTGATAGCATCTGTGACGTAGCGATATACTATATTACATAAACACAGTAAATGAGTTATAAGCCCAAAAAACTCATTAAGTTCAAGATGTTTATTATGAATCTTTATCTGGAGTTATAAATAATTGAATACTGAATCTAAACAAAAACCCAGACTTCTTTTTCAGACTAATCTTTCTCCAAAGCTCATCTCTATAATCTACTCTAGTAAAACTAAAACTCAAACTAATCTCTACACTGAAACTGATGACAATACACATGTATCCAAGCCATCCCCGTGAGACCTCCTAATTCTCGAATCTCATTAAAAGACCAATCGAACATTGTAAGTATCACAGATTAATATATCTGTGGTACGTATAAGGATTAATCTATTCATATCTTCCATGTGCTCTTCCAATGAGAGGAATATCAAAATAATAAATGCGCACCAACATGCACATTACAATAATTTCATTGACTTTAATCTAGTGAGTACATTGTACATTCATCCTAGCTCTGTCAAACTCAGAACACTGCTTTACTGCTACCTCGTGTGTTTCGCCTAAGTGATATGCTGTGTAAGTGGAACCGTGCCTCTGTCCAGTTCAGAAACACAAAAAATCTTCAGGGGTAATGAACTTGAGTCACACACAGAGACTAGAAAAATTCAAAACATTTTGTTACTGCCACAACGTGTGTTTCGTCATGGTCATGTTAGTCTGCATCAACAAGAGCTTGATTGTGTTGGGCCTCGTCAATGGACATGTCAGCATCCCGGACGCCAAAAGATGCAAGGAGATCAGACGGCTAAACGTCAGCGCCTGCGAGAGGGCCTACCTGATGAACATCCAGGCTGCAACGGGGACGAACACGATCCTTCCCGCCCCCCACCACTGTGACAAACTGACAATGAACATCCTCAGCCTGACAAAAGACGGTCACGCTGAGGGCAGGCTCAGTATCGTGCACAACATGGAGATTGTCATTGTCACATCTGAAGACGGCTGTATCATGCAGCACATGATGACAGCATCAACATGATAGACATAGTAGACTTAACGTGATGGGTGAAGTATACCAAGATTAAGAGAACGGGAGATTCTGTACAGAGTTTTGATTTCATTGGGATAGTGTTGTGAGAAATGGCCTGTCCGGGACGAACATTTGAGAAGGGGGCAGTGCTTTAACCATAGATATATAGACTAGATAGCTTATGCTTATTTAATAGAGACCGAAAAAGTGTTACATTTGCGGACCCTAACTTTAAAAAGAGAAGAGTGCAATTCTGTACAGTTCATTAATTTTTACCGAAAAAGATTTCCTTCCTTTTAATTTAAAAAAAAATAATCCCCATTCATATCTTACCTCCTTGGGTTGGCGATTTTAAAATCTACTGATGTGTCCGAGGGCATTTTATTCAATGTTAATAAAAAAAAAATTTGAAATTTTTCAAGGCAAACAATGCAAAATATCTTCTGCTATTAATTTCGGTTACTAAAGATTTCTATGCGTGCTACGTCATGATAGTTGCAAAGAATTTATAAAAATATATAGGTTAAACTCATTGTATTCTAGCACCGACCACATAACACGTTTACATAGTCCGTAAGCGATCTAGTCTTATATATCTATGGCTATAACGCTCTCTTTGCCCTCGGTAGTATCTGGGAATTCCCGATATCAGCGCACCATAGGATCTGTAATTGAAAGCTGTGACGGTATGAACGTGATGACGTAGTAACAGGAGATAGAGAGAAGGGAGAATAACGAAGCCGGCAAGAACAGTGGCCATTTATTTTTCATTGTTTATAATCATTAAATACTCTTGTATGGAACCCATGCCTTTGCGTTCAGTTATTGAACAGTGGGAGTATTTGACAGCAGTTTTTGAATTGGTTGCCAGTATAGACCTCGTATCAGAGTTTTATAATGTAGTCATAAAAAGGTACAAGGATTTAATATTTATTTTTACAACTTTTATTTAGTTTCTAAGAAATCTCTTCTTCTATCCAAAACTGCGTCCACGTAAACCAGTTTCGTGTTGTCGAGTATAAATAAGAACGGTCAATTTTATTCTAAATGTATTTCGATTCTGCTTCTATATTATATCAATTCTTCTTCTGTATTATGACATGTAAACAATTTGAAGCAATGTAGACCAGCAGTTCACAATTAGCATATGCGGAGGATTGTTTTCCTTCTATGTCTACCAGACAATGACTTTCATGTATTACATTGTTTATTTCTCAGACATCCAACCTTAGATGTATAGGTTATAGCGTCGGTTTCACTATTTGGGGTGAGTATAGGTTATACCGCAGGGTTAACTTTCGGGGTATTTGTTATACCATAGAATTTAGTCTTAACTTTAAGGGGTGAGTAATTTTTATTCCAGCATTAGTCAATTACTAGTATGCCTACTACGTTCTTTTGCAGTTAATTGATGCAGTATATCTAGGGTTCGAAGTTGCGTAACGTTACGCGTAAGTTACCGTAAATTACGCGTAATTTACGGTAACGTAATTTTGGAAAATTACGCGTAAATTACGGTAATTTAAAAAATGCATATTTGATGGCCATTTTTAATTGTTTCTGTCGCAATTTGTTGTGTTAACAGTGGCGATTAATTAATTACAGTGATTACCATCTACATCCGGCCACAAGCCTAAATCGGAAGTATTCGTTTAGTAAAACAGCGTAAACCGCACAGTACATTGTTTGTTTATATCGTTTCAGTAAACATAATAAAATAAATATTTTCAATAAGGAAGCCAAAGTCTGGTTAAAAATAAGACAAAATCATAAAAATTTTCGATAAAGTACACAATGCCGCTATGAGCTGTATGGCAAGCGGCCGCAAGCCAAACGGGGAGGTTATAAAACCCAAAAATCAAAAAAAATAATAATAGTTTTTAAACATTATCTATATATGTTCCAAATGTCATGAAACATATAGAAAACATTTTACTGTGTATAGTGCTTCCGTCGATCGCGTCGTCTGTATTTCGCTGCGGATTGCCCCAGCGTCGATCGCGTGGGGCGTCTTTTGCTGAGTTCGGCACCCGCGTTGGCCGTATTTCGCGGCGCATTGCACCCATCCCGCGTTGACCGTATTAGACGGTATTACTCAGCCAACACGACGAAATACGTGGACAACGGGCAAATTAGTATGACCGGTTAATTACAAGTACAAACCTTTGAAAACATTATTAAAAATACACCTACTAGCAATCAGTGAGCATGAGCAACAAAAGGAACATACATTTTCAAGTAACTGGCCATCAATGGTACGCGTAATTTTGGCGTAACTTACGCGTAATTTACGCGTAAATTACGCGCACCAATCTTACGCGTAATTTTCGAACCCTAAGTATATCAAAGCGCCCCCACCCACATCTCCCACCCCACGAGACATTGGTACATCGCAGTGACTACGGCTAACGTACTCCGTAATATTTTTTTTTCCGGGGTATGGATATAGATGTGCGCATGTGCGGCAGATGGACTGCATTTTATTGCATATTTTTTTTTTTTTTGTTTTCTGGGCTAGGATTAGGATTAGGGTTAGGATTAGGGTTATGCGTAATATTTATAGACGGACCCCGAAAAAAAAATAATACGGAGTCCGCCCAGAGCGCATGCGCACATCTATATCCGTACCCCGGAAAAAGATGATAAAGAGTATGTTAGCCGTAGCCGTAGCCACTTCGTTGTTACATTGCGTTTCGATGTTTTTAATTTGTTCATTTGTTTTCTTTTTTTTTTTTGAACCTGCTGTAGGTTTTTTAATTACCTTTGTTCTGTTTGTACTGTTTGTATATATCCCCACGGGAGTCATCTACCTTCTGTACCGGCTCAATCTACTGATTGATTACATCACCAACATGATCTGGTGAGTAGATCTCGTAGATTGGAACGGCGGATCATGGGGATAATGCAGGTCCATCGTAGGGAACCGAGGAACCAACGGGTGTGTTCAGCCGTTCTTATGCTTTTTAAGGGACCATAGGCAGAGATTTTTTAAAGATATTTGGGAGCCCTTGTTAAAAGTACTTTCGGGACCCTGAAGTCATCAGATTGTGTAACAGTTTGCACTGAAAATGTGTGGAATTGTGTGTGTATGTGTGTGTGTGGGGGGGTGGTTCTGTGTGGACACAAGACATGGGACTCATATTGTCATGCCACCCCGGGCATTAAGTAATCATATGGTGATTTCCGAAATTCATGTAAGCACGTGAGAGAACTAAGAGTGTCGGTTCAAAATCATTGTAGTTACAGGTGCTAACCGATGAGTTGGGGAGGGGGGGGAGGGGGCTCAAAGATCCAAAGGAATGAAATATGCATAATGTCGGAGGCAGATTTATGCCTGTTGAGGTCCCGGGCGAAGAAAATATTGAGTCCTTTTTTTTAAAAAAAAGAGAGACGTAAAAAGAGCATCAACTTCGGTTCTTTGGGGCCCATCAACAGCCAGGCCCAGGGTATGCGTACAGGGCGTCCACCGTAAAATCCACCACTTAATGAAGCCCCTACAATCATTTGGGGCCTCTAGGACGGTGCGTGAAGACGGCCCTGCTATTGATCTGCTACCATGTCTAATTTTTGTTTAATGATAAGCTAGTCAGATAAACTATTCGTCTTTTTAGTCTACTAAAAAAATAAACAGTATGTAAAATTATGGACTACATCACCACCTTTAAACTATATTTCAGCCTTTTGATCATTACGTGTTTGATTCAGTACATTCAACTGCTTTTCACCCGCAAATTTCTACTGCAAGACAAAGTTCGGCACGATGACAATTACCGGCCATTGAACGTGAATAACAGGCAAGCATAGAAAAAGTCATGTGACATGCTTGGTGTTTGGGCTTAAAATAAACTGCCTGGGTGTGCGCGGGTGGTTTTATACGCATCCATGAAATTGATGGAAAAATTTATTATCTATTTGTACGTTTTAATTTGGCTGTTGTTTCAGAGGTATACAATAAATATTCGCATAAGGAAAATAGTGATTTTTTTTTATTCGTTGACTTTCAAGATGACTTTTAATATAATTAAAACTTTATTTAAAAAAAAATCTTTAAAAATACGCTCACCCCAGAGCTATGAGATGATTTTTTGTATATTTAAGGTTTTCCACGGATAGATGACTATAAATGTAGGTACAAGACGAAGGAAGCCACTAAATATAGTAACAGAAATCCAATGTTTCGGTGCTGGAATTCGAAAGGGGCGGTGCCTTGATTTATTTTAATGACGCACTTGGAAATTTCTGAAGAAAAATCAAATTTAAAAAAACTATTAAACGTCCTGTGAAAAAAACAAAACAGAAATATATATTTTATACATGAAATACGTTATTTGACATATTTTCGATTATATAAATAAGTAATGAAGTATTTATTTAAAAAAAAAAAATATATTGGATTTCTGTTCAGAAGTCACGTGATCTGTGACGACACATCCAAATCGCCCATAGCACCAGGAAAATGTTTAAACAGTGACGCGAAGTAACTTAACGCAGGAAATCCTGTCAAAATGTTTTATGAAATATGGTCTAATTTTATGATTAATTAAATGTTTTGATTTCAGAAAAGTTTATGAAATTTCCCATTATTTCTTTCTGTTTATCAACGTGGCCGTTGGGCTGATGTCGTGTGCAAAAAGAGTGCTGTTATCGGCGGTGTTTGGAGCCTTGTCAATAAGTCGTCTGGACAGGAGCACGTTGAGCAGAGATCACGAGAAATATGACAGCGGTGAGTAGCATAATTAACTCCCCTTTCGTCTTCTGGTTATGTCAAGGGTGGGCAAACGTTTTGACTCGCGGAACACGTTGGATAACAGACGGGCCGCACCATGAGCAGAAGGCCAAAGTGTTAGCACGACTTAATATAAATTAAATGTAAACGTCATGACATATTAACGCGTGTGCTGCGGGCCGGATTAAACAGTTTGGCTGGCCGGATTAAACAGTTTGGCTGGCCGGATTGGGCCCTTTGGCCGTAGTGTGCCCATGGCAGGGTTATGTCGTGAGAGTGTCAATGACTTGTTAAGTTACGTTCCTAACTCAGTGGTGTTACTATCGGTAGTTATGATGGGGGATGGCGGGGTGGGGGGGGGTAGCTGGAAGCAACTCTGAAAACGCAGCCAGACTTTCTTTCTAAATGCTAATTAAATGGTTAAAATACCACCCATTTCTGGCAGATGAGTAAGTACCTTGTTTATTCTTGTGCTGTGTCTAATATATTTAAAATATATTTTGTTGATAGCTGATTTCTCTTAATAAAAAAAAACTACTATTTGAAGTCTGGGGAAATGAAATTCGGTATGTCTTGTGTAAATATATTTCGAGGGCTTTCAAAATTCTCTTGTTTAGAATGTCATTTCCGTTCCGAAGAACATTCTGAAGTTATTGCTGGAATTTGAAAGAAGATGTAAGGGATTTTTGTTTTAGGTTGTCTGTGTAATTAAGGGTATGAAAATATAGCAATAACTTTTATTACTGTTCGTCGGGCATCATTTTAAAAAACAATAACACATACAAAAAATTTTTGGACATCACTTTAATGATACAATGATTTTCATAATTATTTGCTGGACCGCTTTTTAATGAAATAATAATTTTTCACAATGGTTTATTGGATAACTTTTTAACGAAATAAGGTCTTTCACATATATATATATTAGTTTTTCAAAACCAATTTTCTGTTTTCTTTTTCTAGGATACATAACATTTATTTATTTATTTATTTATTTCTAGGATACATAACATTTATCTCCATGTTGGTTGTAGACAACGCCCACAACAACCCGACGATGAGGGTCTTCGCTCACCTGTTGTGGACCAAGGTCTTGACTGAACGTCATTCCACGTCTGGCCTAAAGTTATACACACGTACGTACTCGAGGCTAGCCGATAATGTATTAGGTATAGCAGAATGGGTAATCCTACAAAAGTGAATACAAAATGCTAGGACTGGATGTGGCATGGTGGTCCTGATCAAAACCCGAAACGAAGTTTATTTTTTGTTTTCAAATATCACATAAATGAATCAATTTTAATTAAAGCATTTTGTAAAAACATGTGAATATTTGTAAGTTAAAATATCCTCGACTGTTAAAGCGTGCGCCTGCTGCACCCGTCTTTAAATCCACCTTTACTTGCAAGTTATGTCACCGTAACCTTTATATAATGAAGCAAATGAAAAAAAAAATACCAATTTATCCTTGCTAAACTTTTTATTTTACTTCAGGTTATTAAGTTCCACTTTTGCAAACAAACAAGTAGAAAGTGATTGCCATGTAACCCAATTTTTTTTTCTTCAAACTGCGATATTTAGATTATTTTACATGTGTTTCAATGGGAGTCTTTTTTGTTTCTGTATGGCGGCATTTACTGTGGTAGCCATTAGGGAATGGCCTTACTTTCAAGTCGCATATATATATATATATATAAAAGCCTCGGTCCCGATGTGTCCCAATTAAGCGGAATCGACTGTATATATATATATATATATATATATATATATATATATATATATATTAGGGTGCCACTCAAAAAAAATATTTCTGAGTTTTTATCTTGTCACCCCCAAAATGTGTTAGTAATGTTATAAGAATAAAATTGGCAAAATTTGAATGTTTTCTGATAATATTTATTGGTAGCTCAACAGTGTCAAAGTTTTGCAATAATCAGTGTTTCGCGACATTATCATACGGTAAACGGTAATCCTGCTGTAACACAAAAAAATCAAAAGTTATTTGAAGAGACCTATTGCTGTAAAAGAGAACAAACAACTGTTTTGTACGTAGCAACATAATAGTAAAAGTTATCTAATTGTTACTCTCTTATTGAAAATGTATTTTATTTCACGAACTAGTTGAAAAGCCTGATGAAGATGGCTGCTAACTGCGATATTATAAGAAATCCTTGTTGTGGTTAGATTTTCAGTTTTGGAATTCACCAGACTATTTTTAGCCGAGCAAGCAAGTTTACTAAAACCTCACCTTTCCAACACAAATAAAACACTGCTTGTAGTTACGAAGTTCCCCCCCCCTCCCCCCATTAGCCTGAAGAAGACGAAAATTTTGGAATTCCTAAGACTATTTTTAGCCAAGCATGCTAAAGGGATACACACGGTCGGTCTACCGGTCAACTACGTTAGACGATTATGTATTAGATAATATTAGTCTAATAATATAAGACCGTTCCCAGTTTTACTGCTGTTAAAAATATACCACTATTTATTTATAGAACAAGTGAGCCACCAAAGTAGATTATCAACTAATGTTACTTTTGTTATTCGACAGATGACCAATCAAAACTTCGCCGAAAGAGAGCGATCAACAGGTGGTTCTTGGCCTACACGTTCATTCACAACCCACAGTTCAGAAAACAAATTATTATCTAAAAAGAAATATAATAATAATTCCAATCCAATAATAAAATAGCTTGTTCTGACATAATTTGAATCGCTAACACTATATTAAAACTCCCCCCCCCCTCCTTTTTTTTAATTCGACGCCAAGAGTTTGTATTCAAATCAGTATTTTACTCTTCCTTTCCGCAATTTTGAATGTATATAGTAATGTTTCAATTTAAAATCATCTCGAATCATTTTTATTTAATTTCGGTCATTAATGAATAGTTTATATCAGTGTTTCTCAAAATTTTTTCGCGACTGTACCCCAATGACTGTACCCCAATGACTGTACCACAATGACTGTACCCCAATGGTCGCGACTGTACCCCAATAACTGTACCCCAATGACTGTACCCCAATGGTCGCGACTGTACACCAATGAATGTACCCCAATGACTGTACCCCAATGGTTGCGACTGTACCCCAATGACTGTACCCCAATGGTTGCGACTGTACCCCAATGACTGTACCCCAATGGATGCGACTCTACCCCAATGACTGTACCCCAATGACTGTATTCCAATGACTGTACCCCAATGACTGTACCCCAATGGTCGCGACTGTACCCAATGACTGTACCCCAATGACTGTACCCCAATGGTTGCGACTGTACCCCAATGACTGTACCCCAATGGTTGCGACTGTACCCCAATGACTGTACCCCAATGACTGTACCCCAATGACTGTACCCCAGTGATTGTACCCCAATGACTGTACCCTAATGGTTGCGACTGTACCCCAATGACTGTACACCAATGACTGTACCCCAATGGTTGCGACCCGTATGTCCGCGGATACCCTTAACACGTAAGTTGTTGAATTAAAGTAGGCTACTTAGTTTAAATACCTTTCCAATTCTGAGTCTCGCAGCAAACTAGCGACTTTTGAAACTCGAAGTTGTTTTTAATTTTAAAAATTATTCCCTGCATAAACTTTCCCGTATACCACCGAAAATCGCGTTTTTTTTAGTGTGCATAATTTTATGATGTATTTGATTTCAATACAAATATATATTATTGACAACTTCGTTCAGTAATCTTTATATCTTTTCTTTTTTAATTCTTCTAAGTTATCCTCTTTTTTTTAATTAACATGTATGATTATCTAGCACTATGCCTAACATGTATGATTATCTAGCACTATACCTAACATTTTTGATTATCTAGCACTATACCTAACATTTATGATTATCTAGCACTATACCTAACATTTATGATTATCTAGCACTATACCTAACATTTATGATTATTTAGCACTATGCCTAAAATTTATGATTATTTAGCACTAAACCTAACATTTATGATTATTTAGCACTATGCCTAACATTTATGATTATCTAGCACTATTTATGCCTATTACAAATGTCTGATAAGATATTCGCTGTATTTTTAAAAGCCTACCCTTACCAATTTATTTCGTAAACTTTAAATAAGAAAAATATTCAGAAAATATTGCTATTTTGTTGTAACATTTCAATTTTTATTTTTCATGTATCAATTATTGATTTCATTAAACATTTGGTAACTTTTGACATGCAACTTTTATTCCATCGCTTCACACAATTTCGTTGTAAATACGAAAATGAACAAAATAAATTCAATGCCATTTATATTTCCGGCCATTTTTTTTTTGTTTTTGTCTCATTAAGGAATGAATAAATAGAACGTCTACATAAGAACAGAGCCACAACTAGCCAATCCGCCCTCCGCCTCCCCCCCCCCTCCCCTTTGAATTAAGATTTATCTTTCTGTAGAAAAAAAAAATTCAAATATCTTAAAGATAAAATTTCGCCGACCCTAAGAGGGCTGCCGCCCGGGTGTTTTAAACCCTTCTTATCCAAAGAACAACGCGACCCTGCATAGGAGAACTACAACAGGCTGTACAGTTTGAATTGTCCCACGCATTCAGTTCTAAATACATTTGATACTTTGCATCTATTTAAAAACAAAACACGTCCTGCGGCTAAAACAGGGACCAAATGTATTAAAAGGTTTAATAAACATTTATATTTAACTTATTCCAGGCAATGAGCAGATCAGAATTTTTTTTTTCATTCTGTAGTCAGTTGAAAACAACAACACAACACAGTGAGTTAGTTTGTATTGAACACGGTAAACCTTATCTATAACTAACTCGGTATTTTTAGTGCCCTCCAATTGCTTTATGTCAGGTTGTTATCCGCCCAATACTAGAAACCGGACATGTGTCATTGGTTCTCAATCTAACAAGTCCATTGAATTTATATATATACTGGCTGTACCCAGCAAGACCTTTGCATAGAGTTATATCCCCTTAGTCTTGATTGGTAGGGTAGGTTATTTTTTTTATTTGTTTCGGGCAGATCCGATTTTTCCATGATTGTATTTTAAACTGGAATACTGTTGTATTAATTCTTTAATTTCGATTTAACGCAGAACCCAAATCGCTATTATATATATTATATATATATATATATATATATATATATATATATATATATATATAGTGTATTTCTTTTGTTGCTAAGATGTGTCATACATTTGAGATCCAACTTCTTTAGAACCATATAACATTTCATTTGTTTTTTTTTCTTGACTTCCAAGTTTATTTATTTCTGTGTGCATTTGAGCACTGTTTTCACATTTTGAGATGCGTTGCAGTATTGTCAATTGTCATAAAGTGAATGAATGAGAGTATTGTACCCCCACCAAGCAAAAACAGACTTAGCTAAAAGGAATGTAAAAAGTTCAAAAGCTAAAAAAAAAAATGAGTTGTCTAATGAATTCGCACTGAGGATTGTACACTGGTAAATATTCAATACTAGACACGTATTGTGCTGAGGATTGTAGACTAGTAAATATTCAATACTAGACACCTGCTGTGCTGAGGTTTGTAGATTGTACACAGGTAAATATTCAATACTAGACACGTATTGTGCTGAGGATTGTACACTGGTAAATATTCAATACTAGACACGTATTGTGCTGAGGATTGTACACTGGTAAATATTCAATACTAGACACGTATTGTGCTGAGGATTGTACACTGGTAAATATTCAATACTAGACACCTGCTGTGCTGAGGATTGTACACTGGTAAATATTCAATACTAGACACGTATTGTGCTGAGGATTGTAGACTGGTAAATATTCAATACTAGACACGTATTGTGCTGAGGATTGTACACTGGTAAATATTCAATACTAGACACGTATTGTGCTGAGGATTGTACACTGGTAAATATTCAATACTAGACACGTATTGTGCTGAGGATTGTACACTGGTAAATATTCAATACTAGACACGTATTGTGCTGAGGATTGTACACTGGTAAATATTCAATACTAGACACGTATTGTGCTGAGGATTGTACACTGGTAAATATTCAATACTAGACACCTGCTGTGCTGAGGATTGTACACTGGTAAATATTCAATACTAGACACGTATTGTGCTGAGGATTGTACACTGGTAAATATTCAATACTAGACACGTATTGTGCTGAGGATTGTACACTGGTAAATATTCAATACTAGACACGTATTGTGCTGAGGATTGTACACTGGTAAATATTCAGTACTAGAGTAACTAGACACGTTTTGTATTTCTTAAATCTCGACTATTGTTGTTGTCGATGTCCTTACAAAATAACGCGAGATAATTAAATGAAAATTGGTAATTAAAACAAGTAATATCATTATGTTGCAATTAAATATTTGGTCGGAGGTAATCATTATTTTTTAGGAACTGAAAGGACGAAATGTTTACCTCCTGATGAACTACTTTTGGGAAGGTTTTTGTAGTGCTCTATAACCTGTATAACCAAATCAAAACATAGGTTAGTGTCATAGGGGGATTGAAACAATGAATATGTCATACTGATCGGTTTACTTAATACAAATCGGGCTTCGTCAAACAGATTGGGCTACATCATACAGATTGGGCTGCATCATGCAGATTGGGCTGCATCATACAGATTGGGCCACATCATACAGATTGGGCTACATGATACAGATTGGGCTGCATCATGCAGATTGGGCTACATCATGCAGATTGGGCTGCATCATGCAGCTTGGACTACATCATGCAGATTGGGCTGCATCATACAGATTGGACCACATCATACAGATTGGGCTGCATCATACAGATTGGGCTACATCATACAGCTTGGACTACATCATGCAGATTGGGCTGCATCATACAGATTGGACTATATCATGCAGATTGGGCTGCATGATACAGATTGGGCTACATCATACAGATTGGGCTGCATCATACAGATTGGGCCACATCATACAGATTGGGCTGCATCATACAGATTGTTACTCCACTGTCTGGCACTAGTCACCTTGATACATACAAACAAGAACTGATATAATCTGCACAGTATCATTTATACATGACACAAGTATTATACTGTCATACAACTATACATATAGCCAACAGTAAAAAAAACAAGCAATTAAGCCTGTTCCATTCTGGACACAGGACGTGTTAGAGCATTTTCGTATTATGTATCAGTACGTTTGTTAGCTTTCAGTAAATATTTGTAAATTTTGGAAATGTTTATAAATTCAATTGTGTAATGCATATATCTGTAAAAAATAAATTATAAAGACGTTTCTTTATATTTGAAAAAAAATTATTGTTTCTTAAATCTAACTACAAGTGGTTTGTGGTTACTGAAATAGGACTCATAATTGAAAACATTCGAAATTATAGTCATTTAATCGTCCGAAAACTCCGTCAATTGTTGCATAGCTCTGATACTTTCAATTAAACTCAGAACACAAGCTTACTATTTCATTTGATGAGTTTCTTAATAAATCTTGGTGAAACTACGTGCTGCAGTATTTCGCACCAAATGAACGGGCTATTGAACGTACAAGGTGTATATATAATATATAAGCCCCTTAGGAGCCCTGAAGCCCGGCCCTCAGAGGTCCTATCGCAAAATGAACTTTTGATGTACACATGGCAGGCCAAGACCTACAAAATGATATATACATCATGGGTCTAGGACTTATAGTTGCTGAGATATAGCGCTTCTTTATTAATATAGCTTATATAGTAAAAAACGGTACTAAGGCCCCTTTTACGGCCCTGAGAGGTCATATCGCGAAATGGAAAAAAGTCATTTCTTGGCAGGCCAAGACCTACAAAATGATATATACATCATGGGTCTAGGACTTATGGTTGTTGAGATCTAGGGTGATGACAGACGGACGGACAGACAAAACGGGGACAATCTAAAAAAAACACGTTATATTCAGAATGTTTGCATATTTAGTAGAATAGGCTAATAATTTGTGTATTTCTAATAGTATAGGCTATTTGTGTGTATAAAATGCTATTATTAACATTTGGACTATTTTCATTAGTCTTGCTTATAACATTGCATTTACCAGCTCAGCATATTGATTCCAAAATATTTAGTGTTATAGTTATAACGATAGTCGTTAGATCGAAATCCTAGATGTCGGTAGACTTTTGAACAAAATGCTGGGCAACAGTTCAACGGAGCTGTAGTACACCCAAATGTAATTCACCGATTTATAGCTTTTATCAAGTCTTTATGACTGAAGCTTTACACGGAAGATAAATGACTTGACATTTTTACACTGCTCAGTGAATAGATAGCTGTCTTGTTGACAGAGTTAGTGCCCCCTGTGAGGGTGTGTCGAGCAAATGGACGATGTCACAGATAAAAAAAACAGTTGAGAGACAGCTGTAGTTAAAATGTTTGCTGTTAATATTTTAGTTTCGAACAAATGGCGTGTGAAGCCAAGCTACTACAATGTTTGTCTAGAAAACAGGATCGTATTTCTTCTGTTCAGGGTTATATCTTTGTTGAAAAAAAAATAAGGTCAGAATATTAAAATGTCTAGTGACCCAGGTTGGGGAAGTTTGGTAAAATAAATACGAAGTTGCTACGGTTCCAAGGAGTGGGACTCCGTATTATTTGTTTTCGGGGTCCAGCTATAGATGCGCATGTGCGGCAGACGGACTGCTTATTATTGCATATTTTTTTTTTGTTTTCGGGGCTAGGGTTAGGATTAGGAATAGGGGTAGGATTAGGGTTAGCGGTTAGGGTTAGGGATAGGGTTAGGAGCAATATCTATAGCCGGACCCCGAAAAAAATTCGGAGTCCGGCTATCGCGCATGCGCATATCTACAGCCGTAAAAAAAATAAAGTCAGTCTAGAGCGCTAGAGCGCATGCGCATCTATAGTTGGACCCCGGAAAAAAATAATACGGAGTCCCACTCCTTGGAACCGTAGTTACTGCGGAATAAATAACCCTTGGTGTCAATGGGTTGGGGGGGGGGGGGTCAATTACAGACTCTGAATCTAAAAGAGGTCAAACACTTTCCTTGCAGCAATTGAGATAAATTGTTGAACTTACATAAATTCATTAAGCATTTATTCAGTATTTTAACCAACCAATCAAAATAAGTGACTTAATGCAGATAAAACAGTTTGACGGGACGGAGTATTTTCTTCCTACAAATCGATTGAAATGGTTGGAAGGATGTTTGCGCTTTTTAAAGTCCTTACTACAACTGAATCCTTGAACTGTGTTGTACACATCTGGATCCCTGAAATGTGTCGTACACACCTGGATTCTTGAACTGTGTCGTAGACATCTGAATCATTGAACTGTGTCATATTTAATGATGTTACTAATAGTGACCGAATTAAATGAGTATTGCAAGCTGTAGTGGCTACTGTATGTGTGTTATAAACGCCGGATCGTAAGGAGATGGCGCACGGCCGCCTTGGCCAGTGTAGAAATCCGTGGATGCTGACATAGTTTTACTACCCCCCCCCTCCCCTACCCATGTGTGCGATTATCTATTTACTGATGACATTTTTTTTTCAATTAGCAACAAGAGGCATGGCAGTCCTGGAGACATACGTCATTCATTATCTAATGCTGATACCAGCGGTAAGAATTATTTTTTAATCTCCTTCGCCTTTAGTATCAGGGTTGGCCTTTAGTATCAGGGTTGGTCTTTAGTATCAGGGTTGGCATTTAGTATCAGGGTTGGTCTTTAGTATCAGGACTGGCCTTTAGTATCAGGGTTGGTCTTTAGTATCAGGACTGGCCTTTAGTATCAGGGTTGGTCTTTAGTATCAGGGTTGGCCTTTAGTATCAGGACTGGCCTTTAGTATCAGGGTTGGTCTTCAGTCTCAGGGTTGGCCTTTAGTATAAGGGTTGGCCTTTAGTATCAGGGTTGGTCTTTAGTATCAGGGTTGTTCTTCAGTCTCAGGGTTGACCTTTAGTATCAGGGTTGGCCTTTAGTATTAGGGTTGGCCGTTAGTATCAGGGTTGGCCTTTAGTATCAGGGCTGGCCTTTAGTATCAGGGTTGAACTTTAAGTAAATTGGACAGATTGAGCTCAACTAGATCTCTAAAAGAAAGGCGGAGGTGGGGGGGGGGCCAAAAATAATCTTGCCTTGTCAAATATCTAAAAAAAAATAATCATTTTAATCATCAAGGGTTGCAACTACAATCGGAATCGTAAATCCAATAATGGTAAGTAGACTCCCTTTCTCGTTTCAATATTGCACATGCTATTTTTAGCAGGCTAGATTCATAGAACCAGAGCCGTTTATTGGGGTCGGGAGGGGGCTGCCCCAATTGTAAGGCGGACCATCTGTTGGGATTTTTTTTTAATTTGCCGTTACCTTAAAAGTCTTACATGACGTAACTTTTTGCGAAGCAGAAGGGGGCTCTGTTTTCAAATATGAAATATGGCCCATAATTTGCAAGCGGCCTCTTTGTACAGGCGATATTTAACCAGGGTCCCTAAATATAACTTACTCTATGACCCCTCAAACGTATCTTTACATCGGGCTCCCGAATGTAATTGTCCATAGTGCCAACAAATGTTAACTTTCACAAGGGATCCCTAATGAATGTGTTAGTGAGGTGTAGGTCTTACTTTGAACAACCCCTGCTTCCTTGTCGTTAATTACATTTATGTTAATTTGTTTCCCCTAGGTATCTATTGTTGTATTGTTGTCATTTCTGGAGAAGAGAAGATACCGGCCCAGTGTGTGTTGGGGGCGTCCAGCTTTAATTATGTAATATGGGTAGATATAGATAGATATGTATAGTAGGAATTTAGATACATAGATAGATGGTTTGATAGATAGATAGATAGATAGATAGATAGATAGATAGATAGATAGATAGATAGATAGATAGATAGATAGATAGATAGACAGACAATCAGACAGACAGACAGACAGATAGATAGATAGATAGATAGATAGATAGATAGATAGATAGATAGATAGATAGATAGATAGGTAGGTAGATAGATAGATAGATAGATAGATAGATAGATAGATAGATAGATAGATAGATAGATAGATAGATAGATAGATAGATAGATAGATAGATAGATAGATAGATAGATAGATAGATAGATAGATAGATAATTAGATAGATAGATAGATAGATAGATAGATAGATAGATAGATAGATAGATAGATAGATAGATAGATAGATAGATAGATAGATAGATAGATAGATAGATAGATAGATAGATAGATAGATAGATAGATAGATAGATAGATAGATAGATAGATAGATAGATAGATAGATAGATAGATAATTAGATAGATAGACAGATAGATAGATAGACAGACAGATAGATAGATAGATAGATAGATAGATAGATAGATAGATAGATAGATAGATAGATAGATAGATAGATAGATAGATAGATAGATAGATAGATAGATAGATAGATAGATAGATAGATAGATAAAGAAGAACCTTACGTATTTTCAGACCTGTCCCATCACTGGACGGCTATGAGAACCGCCTGGCCTACTCTATAGCTTTCGGTGTAACATTTAACATGTTGCTAATAGTTCTCTTCGGACTTAACAGTCTAGGATTTGAGGCACCTGTCTGGATAAAAAGTCTGTACCTGATTATAAGTTAAATATATTTAACAATATCAAATTATGGAAATATGTATTCTCTGAAGAGAAGCGAGGGATGGGCTCAGAAATTTTTCTAAAAAATATATACAAGACTTTTTAAGAGAAAATTACTAATTTTCATAACGCATTATTTATTTTCTCACACTGAAGTATTTATCATTTAAATATTTTTTTTTAATTCTTTTTTAAACTAGTCGGCACGTTGTGCCTCATCAGTCGCCATGCTACTATAATATCACTTCCTTTAATTTTAATTGAAGTGTTGGTATAAATAAGTGTTTTTATTGTATGACTTTTGGGCACGTGGCCCCAAAAAGGTTCGCCACCATTGGCCTATTGGTCCTTTTAACCAGCCTCTATCAGATATTTAATTTTAAAGAGTAGGCCTTTATCTTTGTTTTTTTTTTTTTAATTTTCAGCTTTGTACGTACTGCTTCAAGCTTTGCTTAACTGTATACTGTCATTTCCATATTTTGCCTGTATTAGTACCAAGTTCAGGCTGTTGGGGGCAGTACTCAATATCATTTACTGTTCAATATGGTAGGTGAATGGTTTTGTTTTTTTAAATTGATTACAGACAGGAAGACATACATACGGGTGGGCGAGTGGACAGAAGACAATTACAGATACATAAGCCAATTACAGATACATAAGCAAATAGACAGACATACTGATAGATAGATACAAAGAAAGATAGAAGGTCAGACAGACAGACTATTACTGTGACGCAGATAATATTTAAGTGATTTTTTTTCTTAAAAGAGCAATAGTCGCTGATTAGGAATACGTGGATGTCATTGGTTTATCTGATGTTATTGGTCAACGCCAAATTTTTTTTATTTAACAATTTTTTTTTTAAATAGGTTTGGCATTGACGTTTCTGATCTTGATAATGAAATCAAGAAATCTGGCAATGTGAGTCACTGTCGGTTTCCAGTGGATACCGATTGATCTTTTAATTTAATTTGGTATTATTAATAGTGAAGTAATGATTTTATTGATAACTATACTATTTTCTTTAATTTTATTTCCATTTTTTTCGTAGTTAAACAACTTTTCTCTATTTTATCATATTTCTAAAAAATATTTTTTTAGCATTTTATAGTTTCTTCCATTTCAAGTTGTAGATGATTGATAATTATTTAAGGGAACCGTTAATATATTGTGCTACGAAGAATATATATGAAAAGAAATGAACTAACCCTTATACATCTCCATTCTAAGAATATGTGTATTATAATTATGTTACAGTCCCCGCCCTCCCTTTCGAAGAAATGTTAGTACTTTGTTTTATTTTTTAGCGTTATCTAACAGACATCAACTTCTACTACACCAGCATATATAATAATTGATTACCATAAAACCAGAACCCACCATCATTAATAAAAAAAATAAAAAAGAAATAGAAAAATTATGGGTGGAAAAATACCACAATATATTTAATCCTTTGTATCATTTTTTTTTTATTTTATTTCAGGCTAGTAAAAAAACAATAGATGTATTTGTACGTCTGCCTAATATCATGTGCCAGTTGGCACTAATTATCTACTGTATTTATATACTTTACAGATGTTATCGGATTAAATCCTATGTTAGCCAGGTACGTCTTACGCCTACATGCATTTATATATATATATATATATATATATATATATATATATATATATATATATATATATATATAGTGCCATGTGCCATACATTTAACCAGTATAAATTTTGAAACAAAAACTTGATTATGTAATACCCTTCTCTATTATATATATATATATATAAGATAAAGAAGTACTATGTGTCTATTGTTGTTGTTTTATTCCAGCGAGTTCCAGGCGCAGTGAAGCCCCACCAGATAGAACATGTCAGATGGGTTCTAAGGAAATCAAAAGACACAGTCTACCAGTCATCTCTGTCACATAGTCACAGTACATTCACCTCTCTGATGTAAGGCTCTCTTTAACATTAAAAAATAACACGTTTGCGCTTGGTAACATTTGCGTTAGCGGCTATCCAATTATTTTCATTCTAACAGATGCGTACTGGGTGTGTTCGGATCGCCCCCCCTCCCCAACATAGAACAGAATTGCACTTGTCAATTCGTAGGCAGGGCCGCGTTAAAGGGCGAAGGTGCATTTGAACATTCGAAGGGCGTCCATTTAATACAATAATATGTTTTAAATTATTTTAGCGATTGGTGTGAGGGAGTAATCAGATGAGCATCCGTAGGACTAGATTGTCAAAAGTAAAAGTTTAGCTCGCGGCATTTCTTACCATGGTGTTACCAAACTAGTGCATTTCCTAACGTGTGGTGTTTTGTCTCTCGTGGTCTGTGGGTGTGATCAGGTGGGCACCGGATGGAGGAGTCCCCCTACTCATGGTGTTCCCATATTTGTAGTGTTGCCATACTCGTGGTGGTCCCAAACTTGGGGTGGAATTTTGAAGCAATAATTATGCTATTTCTTTAAGAAACTGCAACTAAAAAGCTTAAAATATGCTCCATTTAATGATATCTAATTCATTTAGTAAAAAAGTCCCTGTTTTGTCATATACTGTATATATATATATATATATATATATATATATATATATATATATATATATATATATATATACTAGCTGCAAGTAACCGGCTTTGCCCGGGTTTAAAATAAGTTTTTCTTTTTACCTTCTGTTATCTCCCTACCACCTCTCTCCCTCCCTACCTCTCTCTCAATCTCTCTCTCTCTCCCGCCCTCCCTCTCTCCCTCTCTGCCTCCCTCCCTCTCCCTTTCTGTCCCTCCCTACCCCCTCTCTACCTCCCTCCCTTTCTCTTTCCCTCCCTCCCTTACTCTTTCCCTCCCTCCCTTTCCCTCCCTCCCTCCCCATCTCCCTCTCTCTCCCTCCCTCCCTTCTCTCTCCCCCTTCCTCCCTCCCTCCTTCTTCCCTCTCTCCCTCCCTGCCCCCTCTCTCTTTTTATCTCTCTCCTTCCCCTCCCTCTCTCCCCTTTCCTCCCTCCCTTCTTTCCTCCTTCCCTCTCTCTCCCTCCCTGCCCCCTCTCTTTATCTCTCTCCCTCTCTCTCTCTCTCTCTCTCTCTCTCTCTCTCTCTCTGTACAATTACGCTTCTTAAACAGAAAACCTTATTTTAATCCCGGGTACTTGCAGCATGGAAAAAAAAAACAACAACAATTTTTTATTTCTTTTTCCGTCCCGTACCCTTTCTTCTCCGTCCGTTCAATTGCATATTCACTTGGTGCGCGAATACAGGGAATGCCCTGTGCATTGATACAATTTGAATACAATAACATTTAAAATACATATCAACGCAGTGGTTACGATTTCAGCTTATTTTTTTTCCGGGGTCAAGCTATAGATTACCAAAATAATTAATTACAATTAAAGTACACATTGAGATGGAACAAAACCTATTTAAGAACCTTTCCCATGTAATTTTGTGTACGTGTACCAAATTTCACGTTATATGGTTGTCTGGATCTTGAGTTTACTTACCACTTTTGTTTAGTAAAGTTTTCTCTAAAATGTTGTGTTGTATTGGGTAGTACATGGAGTGAGGTCGGCGGCTGTAAGACATTTTGCAGCACACACAAAGGCACGTAAGCACCCGCGCAAGTTCACTTCGGCTTTATTAGTAGGAAAATTTAAAAATGTATCATCGGGAAATGACGTCACAGAGAATTTTTATTTGTAACGATGGCGGTCCTATACCGTGATTACTTTAATAAACTAAAATACTAAAATAATTAATTATCATTAAACTACCCATTGAGATGGAACGAAACCTGTTTAAGAACCTTCCCCATGTAATTTTGTGTACGTGTACCAATTTCACGTTATTTGGTTGTTTTAAGGAACAGACAGACAAACAGACAGCAAATGCGTCTTATAATTATATATATATATATATATATATATATATATATATATATTAGTGTGGTGCTTAGAAACGAACTTTCAAAAATCTCTGCTCTCACCACCCTATTTTTGTTCGTTTATATATAGAAACTCTTAAAATAAAATATTAAAGTATTCAGTTCATGTTTACTGGTAGCTCAATGGCGTCAAAGTTTAGGAGTATTGGACCGTGATGAAAATACATAGTGTACTGCACTGTTGTTGTGTGTATAACACTGTATAATATTAATTCAAGTTATGTGGATTGTCCTACACTGCTGTACTAAGCATGTAAACATGTAAATAGGCCTGGAAGTGGTTATTTAATACACAGCAAGCCTAGTAGGCCTAGACAAAGAAACTATTAGCAACACAGTATAGGCCTACCTATACCACCTAGAAACTATTGGCAACGTGCCCGTTTGGCACTTTGCCAGCAAACAAATAGTTAAGAGATAAATTTTATAGCAATGGCTGGGGTGGACCGGACATATTCTGACAAGGAAAGACGTTCAGCAGACAGAAAGCAGCGGATGATGTTAAGACACCAAGAGATGAAAGAGCAGGAAAAGAGGCTTCTGAAGTCAGCAGTCCTTGTATCCTCGTCATGTAGCAGTAGCTCAGCTGAGGAGAATGACAACAACGAGCAGAATACAACAAAATGTGAAGAACCTGTTGCAAGCTGCTCATCTCAAACACCTGCTAGTGCTAAGAAAAGGAGAGGCAAAAAGCCAATTCTAACACCTCGATTAACAGCTGCACTGGATAGAACAAAAATGTCAAGCAATTCAGCAACACTTGTCATTGCTGAGACAGCCACGTCCCTTGGTCACGATGTTCTAGATCTGGCTCTGAACCGTTGGACAGTTCGCCGTCAAAGAATGCTACACAGATCCTAGTACGCAGAGCATCTCAAAGCCGAGTTCCAAACTGACTATCCTATGATCGTGCATTGTGATGGAAAGTTGATTCCGGATCTCACAAATAAGAATGCATCGACAGACTTCTTGTAATTGTTTCTGGGAAAGGAGCATCACAGTTGCGAAACTGGTGCTGCACAGGCCGGAGCTGTCTTTCAAGCTCTGCAAGACTGGGGTGTTAGTGACAAGATCAGAGGCATGTGCTTTGATACTACTAGTTCCAACCCTGGTCGGATTAGTGTTACCTGCATCCTGCTGGAGCAAAAACTTCAGCAAGGTCTTCTATCACTTGCTTGCAGACATCACATTATGGAACTGATTCTGGGCGCAGCCTTCCAAGTCTGTCTAGGTGCCACTTCATCTCCTGAGGTTCCGCTATTCAAACGCTTCAAGGATCATTGGCAGCTCAATGACAGAGCAAACTATGAAACATCACTGACAAATTCAGACGTGTCTACTTCGCTAGAAGATGTGCGCAACTCTCTGATTGAATTTGCTAAGAAGCATATTCAAGAGCAGCAGCCAAGAGATGATTATCGAGAGTTCCTGGAACTTGCTCTGCTATTTCTTGGGGTCGTGCCTGAAAGAGGAGTGCACTTCATTGCTCCTGGAGCAATGCACCATGCTCGCTGGATGTCCAAGGTTCTGTACAGCCTGAAGATATGGATGTTCAAAGGGCAATTCAGACTGACAACCAAGGAAGAGAGAGGTCTTCAAGAGCTGTGCATCTTTATTGTACGTGTCTACATGAGAGCCTGGTTCACGGCTAATCTGGCAGCCGCTGCTCCATACAATGATATGCTGTTGCTCCAATCAATTCTCAGCTACTCCGGAATCAATATAGCTGTTTCCAGTGCTGCATCCAACAAGTTTTCAAAGCACCTCTGGTACATGTCCCCTGAATTGGTTGGGTTGGCATTCTTCGATGATCAGGTATCGGCGGAAACAAAAAGATGCATGGTAAATTCCATGAATGAAAGCGGTAATGAGGAGCTAGAATCCTTCAACAACATGAGGCTCGAGGACTTCGTGTCGCCAAAGTCTAAGAGATTCTTTGACATGATGGAACTTCAGACTAGATTCCTGGATACTGACCCAGATGAGTGGGCCAACCATGAAGATTATCGGCGATCTTTGGAGACCGTTCGGCAGATTCAGGTTGTCAACGACCATCAAAGAGGGGTGTAGCATTGATTCAAGAGTACAGTGGAATCCTCACCAGAGATGAGGAGTAGCTTCATTTCCTGCTGCAGACTGTTCAACAGCATCGACAATCCTATCCAGACACTTAGAAACAGACATTGTCAAAATGACTTCTTATCGGACTGATAACATTGAACTATGATTACAGGTAGAGTATTGTAGATGCAGGATTGTTTGTGCTTGTTTAATAATTCATTCAACTGTTTAATGTTGTGTTTGAGAAACTATCTTTGATTAAAAAAGCCAAAAATTCCAAAAGCGTGGTCTGTTTACTTGTTGAACGTGGCTTATCTAAATTTTGGCTTCATTGAGCTACCTCTAAATGTTAAGATATCAGCACCAATTTTTTCTAGATGTTTCTACATCCAAAGGAACAATTTAAAGGGGTAAGACCTAAAGAAATCAAGGTTTTAATTTTTAGTGGTTCCTAAGCACCACCCTAATATATATATATATATATATATATATATATATATATATATATAAGATGATTAAATATTGAATTATAAAATCTCTTTCAATTAGGAATCAAAGCAAAAAGCTCAAGTTCTTCACCAATTTACCTTTTTTCAAGTACCCAACGAAAATTTTGATGGTGGTAGTCTTACAGATTGTCACTTTATATTTGGTAATGCATGATTGACTTTTAATTGGCATTAACTAGGAATATCACTATTACATTATATTTTTACGCACGGAGTTGGCACATCGTACACTTGTAAACTTCCTGGCAACAATAGTTACAGATTATTCGTAAACACCAGCAAACGAATTAAGCAGCTTTTTGCGTCAACATTAACTTATGAACAGGTTTTTTATCTTTTTCTTGTGTGACCTTTAACCTACAAGTTTTGTCCAGGTGTCCAGGCACCTTAATAATGTTATTATCTGTCCATATTGGTGGAGGAAAACTAAATTCAAACCAACCAAAACAAAAACTATACCTGGCTACTTATGTTGCAATATGCTTAACAAAAAAAAAACAGAAAAATTATCAATAAATGAGCTTCATTGCCGCAGAGCACAAAATTCATCTTTTTTTTGTGAACCACAAAATTTTTACTCCTCCCCCCCCCCCCACCCTGCGTTCCACTTTTCAGTGAGGGTAATGGGGTATAACTAAAAAAAAAATAAATAAACAATATCACCCATGATGACCTAAATTCAATAATCGTTCTCCCTAAAGCAAGTGAATGATTTTGTATATTTCCATGCCTGCACTCAAGAATTTATTAAAACAAAGTGTATTAGACGGAACGCTAAAAAATAATAACACAGAGTCCGCTTTGTGGAGCCCTAGACACTGAGTAACGATTAAATGATACAATTCAAACAATTATAAAAAAACTAAACAAAAAACAATAATAAAGTTTATGTATAGCTAAGCTAAGTGCATATTTGCCACGGGTCCGAATAACAATCAGACTTTATTGGGACGGGGTCCGAATAAAAATCGGAGTTTATTGGTACCCGGGTCCGAATAGTCATTTCGAATTTATAAATAATAAATATAAATACTGAAGTCTTTAAAATATTTTAAATAATGTATCATTTTACTATTTGCTAATTTGATTATTGAAATAACTTTTTATTACTTATAAAAATGGCGACTAGTGAAACCTCGGTCGAAAATAATGATATGATCCTGGATGCACTGAAATGGTTTGTTTTTAGTAAAACCGACATGCGTATATTTTTCAAGTTCCTGACTATGGGGGTGAAATTTGCATAACTTTTTATCAACGGCATGCTAGCGTGGGGCAACTACAAAAATTTTTGTCTCGTGTGAGACAATAGGGAGCCGGAGCCGTGCCGGAGCCGTCAAATTTGTGGGAGCCGGAGCCGGAAAAAAATCTGGCGGCTCCGCAAGCCTGCTTAAAACTGTGCTTGTAGCATTATTAGTTGTATTTCACTTTTGGCCGTTTACAACTCTCTCTAACCCCCCCCCCCTCTCTTTTTCCCCCTCTCTGTCCCACTCTGTCTCTCCCTCTTTCCCACTTTCACTCTCCCTCCCTCTCCCTCTCTCTCCCTCTCTCTCCCTCTCTCTCCCTCCCGCGCTCTATCCCACTCTCTCTCCCTCTTTCCCACTTGCTCTTTCCTTCCCTCTATCTCTACCGCTCTCTCTCTCTCCCTAACTCTCCCTCTCTCTCTACCTCCTTCTCTCTCTCCTGTTCTGTCTCCCTTTCTCTCCACTCTCTCCTCTTTCCCACTCTCTCTCTCTCTCTCCCTCTCTCTCTCTCTTTCTCTCTCTCTCTCTCTCTCCACTTACTTGGCATCATAAAAATCTAGACAGTTTAGTCAAGGTACCCATTATATACTTCTACAGTAGAAGTCTGATAATCCGGCACGTTGGGGACCGGCTCGGTGCCGGACTACCGAAAATTCCGGTCTATCGGGCGGTAATTATAAGAACAATTAGGTTAATAATTAAACTACAAATACGTACAACAAAGTTTATTTTACATTTCATATAATGTATGTACACGTACTGTAAAACATATTTCACTTAGATTTAAAAAAGTCACGAATGTCTTTTTGTTTTCTTGACTTTTGGTGCATAGTATAAAATTTATTTCTAATGATATGGAAATCAATAATTTCTGAAGCACTGTAGCTAGTACTAGCCTCAGCAAAAAGAGATAATAAACTTATTTAGTGATTCTGCAGCTTCTGCCCAGCTGATGTTTTCCTTTTCTTTTGTTTTTGGCATCTGAGTCACTTTCTTCAAGATTTTAAGTAGGCTGTGGGTTAACTAAAATGTTCATAATGTCATCATCGGTTAGTTCTTGTTCAACATGCTTATTCTCGTTGATTAGAAGCCACTTCTCTACCACATCTTCAGGCAGGTTTTTCAAGGGATTGTCAACACTTCTAACGACATCCGGATGATCCCGAACTATCCCGAAAACTTCCGAATAGCTCTCGAGTGTTTTTATTTGCTTTAAAGACACACTTTTGGAGAAAACCACATTTTTTTACACTTTTCTTGAGTGATGCCGGACTATCGGGCATTCCGGACTGTTGGATGCCGGACTAATGGACTTCTACTGTACTTCCTGGGCCTCAACTGGCCTTTATCAATCTCTGAGCATGGCTGTTTACCTGTCTAATACCTTTCTAGTGTATGCTCATGGTATGAAATATGATCTAATGTCACATTATTTTAACTAACGATATATAATGTCAATTTTTGTCAGGAATATATTGTTGCGAACTTGCAAAATCTCTCTAGGTAGGCACTAAAGGACACGTGGGTTCGTTAGTTGAATAATAAGATTTATTCACAGACTACAATGTACAGGTTATAATAGTCCAGGCTAAAACAAAACAACAAAATCTATTATGCGTACAACTAATCCACTAGAAACGAGTCTACGTGTTATAGCTGGCGATGTGCTGATAACGAACTCGCGGCATCAACAGACCTGGGGTTCTCCACTTCTTCTGTTCGTCCACTCCGTCTGGTTCGACTTGTTCTCTCGTTGTCCCTTGCTCGTCCGTACCTTATCCCTGTTCGTTGTTCGTCCTATGAATCACAGCACAGTTCCTTTTATAGGTAGTCTCACCCACGCTAAATCCAGCGTTTTCCCGCCAAAATGGTGGGTGAAGGTCATTGTGTGGGTGTACAAGTGCAGGTGGCGAATAACACTATTCCATCACTTGTACTAAGGCGGGGGTGAACGACAGAATTAACAATGTGTAGGCGTACACAAGTCGTGATTGCATTATTCATCTCGGGGCAGTGGTGTTTCCGGGGTGGGGGGGTGAAGCAGAGTTATAACAATATCTATATTTCATTGTTTTAATATTTCACGTCAATTTTCAATATCGATGGTCTACACATCTAAAGGTCTTACTTTCTATCCATCTAAAATATCTGTTCTCTCTCTCTCTCTCTCTCTCTCTCTCTCTCTCTCTCTCTCTCTCTCTCTCTCTCTCTCTCTCTCTCTCTCTCTCTCTCTTTCTCTCCTTCCACCACATCTCCCACTGTTACTCTGACGCATTTAATATTTTTTTCAAATCTGTTGAAATTTACTGCATCCCTATAGGTTTTTCAATATGAACCAAATTGCCATTTCGACAGATTTCTGTAGCAGTCATAGGATATGTTGTGGTTTTATCAGTGGAATGTTTCTCTCAATTTATGCAAGGTCTTTTAACACTAACAGGAATTAATATCATCTGGCAACCCTCCATGAAACATGTCGATGAGATTTCAGGAATATTTCAAGGTCAGTGTGATGTTACAATTGATAGAATTTATAGAATAAAAATCTTACTAGCTTGAAATACTCACTAGAGTAAACTTACCATTACTGAACTTTAGTACATGTGAACCTAAATTTCCGTCAAAGTGCGATTAACATGTAAAAAAATTTCCGCGATTAAAGTTAGTTTTAGGCAACACCTTGAATGCATTAATATTTCACAAATGCTGTTACCTAAGAGTTGCAAAAAAACAGAACTAGTCTAATCCTAAAAAAAAAATTGCATGTCACGTGTCAAGAATACTCATTAGGCAAAATTAGGTTATTAGCACAATGACGTGGTAGCCCGTCTGTACATATACATTTCTCTGACCAGCTTGATAGCCGGTAATGCTATATAAAATTTAGAACTGGCATTAAATTTGAAGAAACGAAATTGATAAATCGTTCAGTAAGACGTTTTTTTTTTTGTAAATTAATGTACAGTAGAGCGTCGTTTATCCGATTAAATTGGGACCGCACACCGTTCGGCTGCGCAATTTTTCGGATAACCTAAAACCGAATGCGATCCATGCAGAATATGAAACCGGACACTATACGGATATTAGTAAGGCTTAAATTAGAAACGCTTTCTGACGTCTATAACGGGATCCCGCACCTTGGGTTTCCCGTCACTTTTTGGCCACGCGCGAAACAACTGCTGACCATTTCACTGTTCGAAAACGTATTCCTACACAGTACATGTAGTGAACAAATAAAAATAAAAACAGTTCCGGATAATTGACGCTCTGGATAATAAACGTTCAGATAAACGACGTTCTACTGTATGTGTATATTTTTATATGTGCTCCGATTAATAGATTAGAGCGGACAATAACCAACGTCCATTACTCCTGATTCATTGTAATATTTATATTTATATACTTTTCTATCAGCCTGTGTTGTCTTGGCTCTCGTGATCTCCATTCTACAGGCTGTAATCTACATAGTGATTTTTCTTAGAAACTACAGGTGAAAGATAACTGTTGAGATAATAAAAAAAATTATAATTGTGTTTTAGGTAGTTTCGATGTAAAATAGTATATTTAGCGGCATATTAATAGTTGATTTACATTAAAAAATATACATAAAATAAATATTACTATTATTATTAATATATATATATAGTGAGATAGAAATAATTAAATGTTGATAGATACACCTATATATATATATATATATATATATATATATATATATATAGAGAGAGAGAGAGAGAGAGAGAGAGACAGAAAAAGAGATAGATAGCTAGATAGATAGATAGATAAATAGATAGATAGAAAGACAGACAGACAGACAGACAGACAGACAGATAGATAGATAGATAGATAGATAGATAGATAGATAGATAGATAGATAGATAGATAGATAGATAGATAGATAGATAGATAGATAGATAGATAGATAGATAGATAGATAGATAGATAGATAGATAGATAGATAGATAGATAGATAGATAGATAGATAGATAGATAGATAGATAGATAGATAGATAGATAGATAGATAGATAATTAGATAGATAGATAGATAGATAGATAGATAGATAGATAGATAGATAGATAGATAGATAGATAGATAGATAGATAGATAGATAGATAGATAGATAGATAGATAGATAGATAGATAGATAGATAGATAGATAGATAGATAGATAGATAGATAGATAGATAGATAGATAGATAGATTTTACAAATAACTAACACCTTCTACCAGGTATCATTCGCTCAAATTGTATCAAGGAGACAAACAATTCACATCTGACTTTAAGAATCCACCAGGACATATATTAGTAAGTTTCAGTTAGTTTGATGGCGACACACCACACAAACACACACAAACACACACACTCACACACTCACGTCATAACATTTCCATACTTCACCGGACACCCATACACATATGATATTTTTGTGAAGTTTGTGGTGAAGAGACGTATTTAACGGAGGGAGCAGGTGTCGCGCGCTCTTGGTCCCGACTTCTGAACAGCTCCATAAAGCCCCAACTTTGCACACATTTTGATGTCGCTCTTTAAATTTAAGGGCCAGGAAAAAAAATTCTGCACCCAAGGGCCTTGCAGAACACACCAGACACACCAGCACACGTATGACCAAATCGGTGAGCTGTTTAAGTGGTTTGCTTTAGGATCAAGGTAATAGTATCATTATATATGTCATACATGTTAAAATGAACAGAAGGAGATGGTGATGAACGTTATTTAGATGGATAGATAGTTCGACAAACATATATAATATGTACATTGCACACAAAACCACCAAAACGCCAGCACACCGCGACCAATTATAAAAAAGAAACACGTATACATATAAAATACACCATATACAACACACACATAAAAACACATGTCACAGTGAATGACATGACACACACACCTACAAACACATTTGTGTTTATCGTAAACAGACACGCGTAAATGTATATAGCTATGATTTGAACTATCTTGATGTCTGGACAGTTTAAAAGATCATAAAATCACACAGAGGGGCTTATCTTATTGTTTTCCTTACTGCTTCTCCTTCAGGTGGGGTTGCCAACAAATGGTGCCTATCTAATCACACACTCACCGACTGCCAAGTCATTTTATAGTATACTAGATCAAAGGCCCGGTACCCGGACCGGCGAGTGACTTCTTATAATTGAGTTGTATCCCTTTGACCATCTTTACAAATTCCCCAGTCTATTCTCAGCCCAGCAAGAGTTCACTTCCCTTGAGTGAGACTATTTTTAGAAAGCGGAAGGGATACACACGCACAGGCTAGACGATTATGTATTAGATTACTTTCAGTGGCGTCACTATGGTTGGTGTCACCCGATGCGGTAAATTCAGGATGTCATTCCCCCCCCCTCTCTTTCAAAACTTCCACCGTGTACAATGGAACGAATTTCGAATTTTCCTGCACTAAACCTTGTAATGTTTGTAAAAGCATTAAAGAACTACAACAACCAGCAAAGCGAAGTCATATTATTGCTATTTTAACAATAAATTTTATTTTAAATTTTCTTTTCCTGGTAGAGATTCTAGAAGAATACCATTCAGCAATGAATTTCAAAACATCAAATACCGACCACTCCTTAGCGTTGTCAAGATCAATATATCTTGCCTTCAGATGTGTTATCAGCCTCCGTATCTCTTTTGAAAGCTCAACTTCGGATAACGCATCATAGAAAAAATGAGAGCGATCAACTTCTGGTCAGTGTGTGATATGTCAGGTGTGCTGTCGAACAAAATTCCTAATTGCTTTCACAGTTTTTATATCCCTATAGGATCTCCTTCACATGATGTGTCGGTACATTTATAGACTTATGATAAGTTTCATGCGATATATAATATACGGATGCTTTTCTTGTACATGTATATTGTCCTCTTTAATCTCATTAGGGACTCTTTTAACATATTCGAAAGCATCTCAACCAGCTAGAGACGATCGGCGTGGTGGCACCCTGTGCTACTGCTCTGCGTAGTGGCACCTTGTGCTACTGCTCTGCGTGGTGGCACCTTGTGCTACTGCTCTGTGTGGTGGCACCCTGTGCTGCTGCTCTGCGTGGTGGCACCCTGTGTTACTGCTCTGCGTGGTGGCACCCTGTGTTACTGCTCTGCGTGGTGGCACCCTGTGTTACTGCTCTGCGTGGTGGCACCCTGTGTTATTGCTCTGCGTGGTGGCACCTTGTATTACTGCTCTGCGTGGTGGCACCTTGTGCTACTACTCATGTTTTTAACAAGATCGGTTATAAAACCCAACTAGACCGATTTCATTCTGATATGAAATTTAGAATTTTTCATTTTTGTGTCACCCCTATGTGGGTGTCATTTTGGTGCTTCGCGCGCCCCCCCCCCACCCCCAGTGACGCCACTGATTACTATACCATGGATTGGGGCACCGAAAATGTTCGGGTTTATCCCTTGCGTGAGCCATGCTCCAAGTGAAGTTAAACTAAAACTCTGCTCCCAAAATTAATTTAACTTGTACTGTACCACAGTTAACTCTGCTCTGAAAAAAAAAAACAATTAGATATTTATGTTATTAAAAAATAAACCCATCATATGTTTATCTATCCAGGTTTCCAATATGAACTGTGTAGGGTATATATTTGTTTACTTAATAGTGGGTAAGTAACGAAATAGTTGATAAGTAGGAATAAATAACATATATATATATATATATATATATATATATATACATATATATATATGTATATATTAATTATTATTGTATTGCTTTTCATTTTTAATTAACCATTTTTATGGTAAATTTAAAGAATACAATGCTTTATGAAATAAATTGGAATAGATCCAGTTAAATGTATATATATATATATATATGTTTGTATCTAAATTATTGACTCGTTATACGGCCAACATTACCGGAAAATTTTTATAATATACTTTTTTTTTGCGTATCTTTTTAAGTACTTATTTTTTTAAAAAGGATATTTTTTTCTTTGTTAGTCGTATAAACGGGAGCGCTGTCTGCATTGTTGCATTATTTCACAAACCATCAACGGTCCAGGTCTGATCAGGAGAAGACAATTAATAAAAAAAATCAACTCGCCTAGCCCATCAGTTCAGTTATCCCCCGTTTCCCTCCATAAATGGTCCAGGTGAAAAGGGAAAAAGGGGGGGGGGGGAGGGTGAACACTTTTACAATAGAGATAAAACAATAAGAAAAAAAAAACATGATCTTCAGCTGAAATCCACATTTCCAAAGTAAGTGGCCGAAAACCTAAGATCTTGGGGGGAAAAAAACCAAGGAGTGAGACTAACGATCTCTGACTGTACGGACTGGCTCGTCCCCGTTATCTCTCCGACGTGTCATATGATCCTTGACTAATCCAGTGGGCCGAGGCATTGGCTAATCACTGAGACCCAATGCCCCCGTCCCCTACAGTAAAAGGCATTGACTAACCCCTCTATCGGTCATTCCCGTCACTAAAGCATGGGTGACCTTACAGCAGGTCACATCCACAAGCACACATACAACCAAAGAGGAATAATACAAATCAAAGGGTGATAACTAGGTATAGGAAAGTAAATAAAATGAAGTTAACTTATCTGTCAATGATATATAGTCCTGGATATTTACAACATATTATTAAGAAATTTGCATTTCCTTTTTCTAACTTTACAAAAACAATATAAAAACAACAATAGAAGTTTAGGTTGGATTTGTTGATTGTTTATAGGCAATAAATGATAGTCTGTCTTATCGTTTGTTTATGATGTTATAGCGACGTCAAAAGATTGGAATGAAAAAAAACAACTAATAATTGAATTATCCTTTTATTAGCAGTGAAATGTTTAATTGATTTATTTAAACTCGCTTTGAATTTATTTTGAAGGTTTTGTCTTCACGTTATTTGGTTTATGCTTGACGATGCTTGTTGCTTCCTTCACCATCTACGTATGTTCCTTATTTGGCCTTATTGGTGAACTGTTTAAGTGGCTTGCTTTAGTATCAAGGTAATAGTATCATTATATAGGTCATACATGTTAAAATGAACAGAAGGAGATATAGAGATGAAAATGAGGATGAACGTTATTTAGATAGATAGACCACAAACACACACACACATAGATAGATAGATAGATAGATAGATAGATAGATAGATAGATAGATAGATAGATAGATAGATAGATAGATAGACAGATAGATAGATAGACAGATAGATAGATAGACAGACAGATAGATAGATAGATAGATAGATAGATAGATAGATAGATAGATAGATAGATAGATAGATAGATAGATAGATAGATAGATAGATAGATAGATAGATAGATAGATAGATAGATAGATAGACAGATAGATAGATAGATAGATAGATAGATAGATAGACAGACAGACAGACAGACAGACAGACAGACAGACAGACAGACAGACAGATAGATAGATAGATAGATAGGATAGACAGACAGACAGACAGATAGACAGATAGACAGATAGATAGATAGATAGATAGATAGATAGATAGATAGATAGATAGATAGATAGATAGATAGATAGATAGATAGATAGATAGATAGATAGATAGACAGATAGATAGATAGACAAATAGACAGACAGATAGATAGATAGATAGATAGATAGATAGACAGACAGACAGACAGACAGACAGACAGATAGATAGATAGATAGATAGATAGATAGATAGATAGATAGATAGATAGATAGATAGATAGATAGATAGATAGATAGATAGATAGATAGATAGATAGATAGATAGATAGATAGATAGATAGATAGATAGATAGATAGATAGATAGATAGATAGATAGATAGATAGATAGATAGATAGATAGATAGATAGATAGATAGATGGGCCTAAATGTCTATAGTGGGTTTAAATGTCTATGTGGGCCAAAACCTTTTCTACTGAGACCGCGTGATACTCATATATTATATTCCCTCACTTTCGATTCATATTTATCTAAAAACAACATAATAACAGACTGATTACTGACAAAAAATACACCCAACTGTGCTGAACAATAAATTTGTATTGGCATATCCTAAGCGTTATTGCATCAGCCTCGTAGCGTGAAAAATTCTACAGCAGGGGCCAGGCATTCTACAGCAGGGGGCCAGGCAATAGCAGGGGGGGGGCAGGTAATATATTTTACTAAGTTGAGCAAATAAGCAGAGGGGGCCAGAAAAAACGCAGAGGGACCCGGCCCCTCTGCCCCCCCCCCAGCTCGCTACGAGCCTGTATTGCATCGGCAGTCTTATTGAGTAATGCTATCTGATAGAGCAGAGCCGCGGAGAAAGTATAAAACGTTGACCGGTCCGCGGTAAGAAAAAGGTTGGGGGCCACTGTGCTAGAGGACACCGTAGGCTAAAGTATGCCTTAGCTGGGAAGCTTTTCATTTCGGTACACGTTTGAAAGCCACAATTTCATTAAAATAATTTCATTTCAGCATTCCAGTCTTAGCTCTAATCTTGCGTATAATCATGCCAATAGCCTGCAAAAGAATTTTGCTTCAACGAAAACTTGACAAATCTGACAAAGATCCGCCGCTGAATGTAGATAACAGGTAAATGTTCTTAAATTGATAGAAATTTTGTAGGTGAAAAATTACGAAATCCATTCATTTGCCTTCGTTGTAATTTCATCCTATATCTGCAAGAAACCAATCATTTGCCTTCATTGTAATTTCATCATATAGCTGCAAGAAACCAATCATTTGCCTTCGTTGTAATTTCATCCTATAGCTGCAAGAAACCAATCATTTGCCTTCGTTGTAATTTCATCCTATATCTGCAAGAAACCAATCATTTGCCTTCGTTGTAATTTCATCCTATATCTGCAAGAAACCAATCATTTGCCTTCGTTGTATTTTCATCCTATATCTGTAGGAAACTTTACGAGGTGGTCAGCTACTATTACCTGTATCTCAGCATGGCTCGAGGTTTAACATCTGGTGTTGTAAGATTTTATCTCTCTGCTGCCTTTGGATTTTTTTCAATGGGGAGACTCGACAGGTCAATCTACCCCCGAGATTTGCAGAAATTTGACGGAGGTAACTGATTGCCGGTTACTGATTTTAAAGTAACTTTTTTCCCTAGATACTTTTTTGTTAATTATATTAAGTAAAGCATCACGACCTACAAAAGATACCAACAAATTGTTTAGCACAGATGCCGGGTTAATGCCCTTGATGCTCTTCTTAGTTTTAAATGGATAGATCCCTCCTTAAAATGTACGCTTTGTCCAGCAATGCAACCTTTTGAATTTCACTTATATTTAGCTTCCCTGGTATTTTATCAATGGTGTTGTCTACATCTTTCTTTTTAACTCCCAGCGCCCCCCCCCCCACAACAACAACGGGTATAGTGGTGCTTCTCATTCCCCACAGTCTCTTAACTTTTCCACATGTTTGGTGGACGTTTTTTGGTCGACGTGTTTGGTGGACGTGTTTGGTGGACGTTTTTTTGGTGGACGTGTTTGATGGACGTGTTTGATGGACGTGTTTGGTGGACGTGTTTGGTGGACGTGTTTGGTGGACGTGTTTGGTGGACGTGTTTGGTAGACGTGTTTGGTGGACGTGTTTGGTGGACGTGTTTGGTGGACGTGTTTAGTAGACGTGTTTGATGGACGTGTTTGGTAGACATGTTTGGAGGACATGTTTGGTGGACGTTTTTTGGTGGACGTGTTTGGTGGACGTGTTTGGTGGACGTGTTTGGTGGACGTGTTTGATGGACGTGTTTGATAGACGTGTTTGGTAGACGTGTTTGGTGGACGTGTTTGGTGGACGTGTTTGGTGGACGTATTTGGTGGACGTGTTTGGTGGACGTGTTTGGTAGACGTGTTTGGTGGACGTGTTTGGTGGACGTGTTTAGTAGACGTATTTGGTGGACGTGTTTGGAGGACATGTTTGGTGGACGTGTTTTGGTGGACGTGTTTGGTGGACGTGTTTGGTGGACGTGTTTGATGGACGTGTTTGATGGACGTGTTTGGTAGACGTGTTTGGTGGACGTGTTTGGTGGACGTGTTTGGTGGACGTGTTTGGTGGACGTGTTTGGTGGACGTGTTTGATGGGTGGACTTGTTTGGTGGACGTGTTTGGTGGATATGTTTGGTGGACGTGTTTGGTAGACTAGTTTGGTGAACGTGTTTTGGTGGACGTGGTTGGTGGACGTGTTGGTGGGCGTGTTTTGGTGGACATGTTTGATGGACGTGCTTGGTGGACGTGTTTGGTAGACGGGTTTGGTGGGCATGTTTGGTGGATATGTTTGGTGGACGTGTTTTGATGGACGTGTTTGGTGGACATGTTTGGTGGACATGTTTGGTGGATGTTTTTTTTTGGTGGACGTGTTTTGGTGGACGTATTTGTGGACATGTTTTGTAGACATTTTTTTGTCCAAATGCTCAGCCATTTCAATAAGCTCACGAGTCTTATCTATTTGTTTTTGATGACGACATTTTTCATACTCCCATTGATTCCCCCGGTCAGTATGGACAACCATGTCCCACAGAATTGTAAAATTGACATTCTCAACCACTGTTTGCAGTTCATAGTTATGCCATCTGTCTGTGAGTTCAATTGAGAAGACTCTTGCGTACCTGCCATTCACATACCTTCTCATTGGGTTAGAACCATAATTTTTTTTGTGATGTTGGTACCATCCAGGGGGCAGTCATTGATCTTGTGCCCCGGTTAAGAACACTTGAATGTCAGGTTTCAGTTTAGAGGATTGTAGCCAATTATATGTTTTTGTTTAAACCAACATCTGCGTCACTTGCCCTCAGGGGATATCACCTGTACAATGATTTTTCCCCCTTATTTGGAGTTGAGTTGATTTACCGGTAGGGCCTATGTGTTGAACTGTAATCGTCAGCTTTCGCACATTAAAAGTACTGTTATCATACGGTTCTGATAAAGTTTCGATTATGTTAATTATTTTTTTAAATTCATTTTACATTATTATTTTAAAAAAGTATTTTTATATAGAATTAATTAAAAGAAAAGTTGATAACACACATATTTTAAGTTGTGTATGTGAATTGTTCATATCTTAATTAAATCATACTTGACCTGAAGCAAACCAGGGGCAGCCACAACTAAGGGAGGCCATTCGAACACTTGTCATGAAAAGCCTGGAGGGACTACTGTAAAAAAAAAAATGTATTGCCTTTGGTGTAAAGTTGGAGGGAAAGTAGGCCATATGCCCCCCCCCTCCATTGCTAATATTTGTCAAGAGCCGCCAGAATTTTAGTAAACATAGGTTTTCGATTTTAAAAAAGCAATTTGTAAACAACCTAATAGCTGGTTGGTCAGAGCTCACGGACATATTATCATTTGGGCCAGACCTGCCAGCCGAATTTTTTTTTAAGTTTCGGCTGGCTGACATAATTTTTCGGTTGATAGCCGGCGTAGCCCAATTTGACCATAAATTGAGTAAATTGACATTTGCGGCTGATTTTCGGCTGATTTTTGGCAGATTACGAAATATTTGGCTAAAATTCGGCTGACGCCTAGAAAATATTGAATTGATAAAACTTCAGCAATAAAACAATTTTACAATACTTGGGGAAAAGTTTTATTATTTAAAACAACAGAAATAAACAGTTGTTGCCCTATATGCTGTCCTACTAATACAGTACATGAATACATTCCACACATTCATAATCTGTCACTCAATACCTTAATAAGCACTTAAAATATCAGTTTATAATTGTCTTGAATAAAACAAACGCATGTAGTTCATCAGCTTTCTTCAGAAACATGTTCACTAACTAGCTGCGAATGCGATACATCAGCTTTAGACATGATGAATCCACGGGTCATTGCTGACTGTATTGCGTTCTCCAGAATTGTGGTTGTTTCTGACCGTGGAATCAATGATTTGAAATTTGGATTAAGCAGCTGATGCAGCTTAATGTGATCATTTACAGGAAAACGATGGTCAAGCTGGTTGAGAGTTGACAGCTTGATCATTCGTATTTTGACATCATCATCATATTTTAAAGTCAAGTATAGACTGAATCATCATCAATGTTGAATTCCAACGCGTTGGACATGATGCCTTCATTGACTTATCATTGTGCCTATGACTGTCATTGATGGCGTTAGTGCTGCTCTCAGAGGCATCCATTATTGATGCACTGAGCTGATCATCTACAAGAAGCAATTCACACACTTAAGACATGCCTTCTTTCAGGGTCTTTATCATTTCTTTATCCTCTGTGAATGCTGCATCGTCTTCTATAATTGCGGTCTTGAAATTCTTCATTTTTATTGATGCTGTCGGTAGTATTAAGGTGCAATACATATGCTGTAAAGTGCTGATAAGAGTCGACCTTCAAAAGCTTTGAAGTCTTTTATCATAATTGCAGCACCATCATGGCAGCTAGTATTTTGTGATCAACAGAAAAGCTTTTCAAGACAGAGCTGATATGGTCAGCAAGGTCTTGTGCAATAAGATTAAGTAATGCGACAGTTAATATAACGGCGAACGAAATACGGCGGCTAATGAGGCGCGCCGCATATTTTTCGGCGGATTTACGGCGGACGAAAATTCGGCGGCGTAGCCGGCACGTGTTAGCGCATTTTCATGTTATGTATCAGTACGTTTGTTAGCTTTCAGTAAATATTTATAAATTTTGGAAATGTTTATAAATTCAATTGTGTAATGCATATATCTGTAAAAAAAATATTATAAAGACGTTTCTTTATATTTGAAAAAAAATATTTTCTCTTTAATCTAACTACAAGTGATTTGTGGTTACTGAAATAGGACTCATAATTGAAAACATTCGAAATTGTAGTCATTTAATCGTCCGAAAACTCGGTCAATTGTTGCATAGCTCTGATACTTTCAATTAAACTCAGAACACAAGCTTACTATTTCATTTGATGAGTTTCTTAATAAATCTTGGTGAAACTATGTGCTGCAGTATTTCGCACCAAATGAATGGGTTATTAAACGTACAAGGTTTAGAATGGGACTATATATATAATATATAAGCCCTTTCGGAGCCCTGAAGCCCGGCCCTCAGAGGTCCTATCGCGAAATGAACTTTTGATGTACACATGGCAGGCCAAGACCTGCAAAATGATATATACATCATGGGTCTAGGACTTATGGTTGCTGAGATATAGGGCGCTCCTTTATTAATATAGCTTATATAGTAAAAAAACGGTACTTTATAAGCCCCCTTTTACAGCCCTCAGAGGTCAGATCGCGAAATGAACTTTTGATGTACACTTGGCAGGCCAAGACCTACAAAATGATATATACATCATGGGTCTAGGACTTATGGTTGCTGAGATATATGGCGCTCCTTTGTTAATATAGCTTATATAGTAAAAAACGGTACTTTATAAGCCCCCTTTTACAGCCCTCAGAGGTCAGATCGCGAAATGAACTTTTGCTGCACACATGGCAGGCCAAGACCTACAAAATGATATATACATCATGGGTCTAGGACCTATGGTTGCTGAGATATATGGCGCTCCTTTGTTAATATAGCTTATATAGTAAAAAACGGTACTTTATAAGCCCCCTTTTACAGCCCTCAGAGGTCAGATCGCGAAATGAACTTTTGCTGCACACATGGCAGGCCAAGACCTACAAAATGATATATACATCATGGGTCTAGGACTTATGGTTGTTGAGATCTAGGGTGATGATGGACAGACAGACAGACAGACAGACAAAACGGGGACAATAGAGCATTTTTTTCGAAAATGCTCTAAAATATTGCGTGGCTCCTATTAAAAATAAATAAATAAAACATGTAATTCTTTTTTTTTTTTTTTTGCTTGACCCATTTTTTTAAATTGCACCTACTTTTCAAAAGCTTGCTTGTAGGATCCTACAATCTGAAACAACTTTCCGATCTTTGTTGAAAGAAAGACATCAGTGCCTTCTGAAAAAATGTGTTATTAAAAAAACTGAAACATTTGCCAATAAATTTATGTTATGAGCAGGGCCCAGGCCGGTCGTAACTCTTAGAGAAAAATTTATTGATGTTTTTTATGCTACATACAAGGGACAAACAAACACAAATTTATAAATTTGTATAAATAAATAGGCTAACGACGTATATGATGCATATATAAATGAATGTTATCAATTTTTTAACTGGTAGTCATTTTAATACAAATAATTATGCCAACTATCTATATAAATAAAAAAGTAAACAGGACGCTATTAATCATAACTCCGAAAGTTCTTCACCAAAGGGTTTAAAATTTACACACAAAATTGCAGAAAATTAATTGCTGTGTTGATATATATATTTTATATAGACATCACATCTATAATATTTAAAAATAATATTTAATCAATCGGTTTGGTAAAATTATTTCTTTACTCCACTTTACTTTTTTTTTTTAAACCATGGGAGGTAATTCAAAAGTCACAGAGTGCTAACTTATATATTGTCAGTATTTGTTTAAAAATAAACAATTCGCCGTGTGAAAACTATTAGTTCGTCAGTATTTTGTTTTAATTAATAAACAGTATCGTAAAATATTTCTTTTTAATTCAGTTTGCAAATTATTATTTCATCAGTATTATTTTTATCAAACATGTAAACAGGATTCACGCTATTAATCATTACTCCAAAAGTGCATCCAAAAGCACTGCATTAATAAACATAAATTTAGAAACTATTATTCGAACAGTAGAACTGTTTTTCCTTTGTTTATAGTTTTAAGTGAATGATAATTATTTTTCTAAAATTTGTTTTTTTTTTAATAAACAGAATTAGAAACAAGGGCTTTCTCAATACTTACTATTACATTACATAGGGCTTAGCCATGGCAATGCGTGGCCAGGTCGAGTTAGTATTCAATAAAAACCATACCATAAAATAGTATTATCTATAAAAATGACTATGAATGGCAACACTCAAGCCTTGACCCAGGTTATAAGCAACCATTCAAATTAAGTTTATTAGTTTGTAATACCTTGAAAATCTACATTTGCTTGATGTAGTAAATTTTGAGCTTTTCCAGAAATATCTTTGCAGATGGTCACAAAATTTTTCTTCTCATCACAACTAGTTTGGGAACTTTTAAGCATGATATGACCTAGTAATAATCATCAAACACTGAAAAAAAATTTAAAAATTAAATCATAAAGCATGATTTTTTTTCAAATTATAAATACATATATTTTTTTTCAAATGATAAAAGAAATCTATAGCAAGAAAAAAGCAAGTGTAAAGTACATTTGCCAAGAGAAAAAACCCTGAAGAATTTTTATATTAAAAAAATAAACTGCCAGAGATGACACTTATTATCCGTACAGCGTCTTTTTCAATAAACATAAATGTAGTGCATAATTAATATTTGTCACCCTGTATTTTCAATAGCTATAAAATTCCTAATATTAGATTTTTTTCAAATCCCACTGAAAATTTCATTGCAAAAATGATGAAAAAAAGCTGATGAAGATAAATTCTCAATGGCAGTTTTCTTGTTGCTTATATTTTTTTATTTGGTGATGCTGGAAACACAATGTTCAGGACAATAAAATATTTATTTCATTTCTTAAAGCGCAGATTGGGCAATGAAAGTGAAAACTCAAAACATGATTTGCTATTATAGATTTGCTAGTGACCACTATAAAAATGAAATTAATTAAGACCCTGGAGAGTGATACGATTTCCTTTCTTGGCCCTAGATAATTTCCGTGAATCCAACCAGCCTAGAAAAGTACTTGATGACATAGGAGAGAAGTGATAGGGCATTGTACCAGATACAAAATCTCATGTAACTTTTTGAAATAGGTGAACTCTATTTTAAGAGATTTTTACATCTAGAATAATGAACTCATTACACACATTTGAGAATGATGATCAAAGAAAAAAAAACGGTAATTATTTAGGTGAAAAAATTGCATATACTATCATTCTAGTTAAAAGTAATACTTTTATTCTCTGTAAATGATTATAAGTAATTATATAAGGAGTTGTACAATTTATTTTAAAAGTACAGTGGTTTTATTTTCAGACTACTTCCTTTATGTGCATTTATATCAGTTAAAAAATGTACAGACTTATGAAACATTTATGTAGCACTTGTACTGGTCTGTATTAAACTTAGCAGAAAATAAGAATAAACTGGGTTTTGTTTGGTATTTATTTTAAGTAAGTCCTCTGCACATGTGACGTAACAATACAGGGGTGTTTCCTTTTTCAAGCAAGTTAGGATTCTTAGTGAGTGATTTTCTACACATTTTGTTCTATTCAGACCTAGTTCTTAGCTGATTGCATCAACATATGAAAAAACCATTTATCTTGTGGGTGGATTGTCGTTAACAATTACTATGATCTCTTACTTTGATGCCAATGTCTATAAAGTTTAAAGTTGTTCTTAAACTGCAGGTTATGATTTGCAAATTTTATGTGGGTCTAAACAAAATTTTAATGTCTCTCTTTTTAATATTTTTAATAGACCATCATGGCATCATCTTAGGCGTCTATACATAAGGCAAGGCACAGCCCATTTTGGAATTTGATCATTAAATTTTACAGATGGGTCTGGGAAACAAACCAGCAGTTTCTTACTGATAGTTTGTTGCAAAAAAAAAAAAAAACACTAAGGCAATAGGCTGCAAACAGTAAAGAGTTCATTTGACACGGACGTTTAATAGGCCTTGTCCTGCTCATGTCACTGTTAGTAATGTCACTCATGATAAACTTCCTAAAGACTAGACTGATACATTTTTAACTTAATTAAAGTACTCAAATGTTTTTTTTAATAATATCATCTAAATAAGCCATACTCATGGAATGTTCATTAAATGAGATCATCAACTCTCTGGAATGGATTCCTTTTGTCGTTTACATGCGACATTAAGTACGAAAGTTTGGTAAATTTAGTTAAGAGTAATTTCCCCTGAAAATGAAAGAAACGTGAGCTTCCTCCACCTCGAATATTGTGTATCTATCAATCCTTTCAGCAATGGTTAGTTAACAAAATTTATTTTCAACATTATATTGAATAATTTATCAATTTTATACTTTAGTTTATATTTTAATTGTCTCGTGGGCAGACTGTCGTAAGCAATTACCTTTTAATTAATTAAAAACCAATCGGTAAAAACGCATTTAAGCCAAGGTAGGTACTATGATATCCGTGCCCAAACGACCCGGAAATAGCCTTGAAAATCTCCGTATGCTACATAAGCCATGTTTGGCAACAGTTAGAACCAGTGGTACTGTGATTTTCTGAAACGCTTTAATTTACTCATTATTTTATTTTTACTTTGCCATAATTTTAAAAGAACTTATCCTTAAGTTAATCTGTGTGAATTTTTTTGTTAACTACGCCATCTTCGTTTTGAGGAATCAACATTTCAAAATAAGGTAAGATAAATTTTGCTTTTATTTTTTAATTAGGTCGCGACCCAATGTTTTTATTGATCGATCAACTGTTAATATATTCTAAATATCTTATTTAATCATTTTTATGTTGATTGACTGCTCAAAAAATTAAAAAACCGTGTTCTTGACGAGTCGCTTATTTGCCGATAAAAGTTACCTATTATCGATAACGGCAACCCTTGAGCAATAATCTTAACATTAAATCCATACATAGTAATCTGCTTCAAAATCAATATTTTTAACTGCCATCCTTTAACAAAGTTACGTTTTTTTAATCTAGTATGTGTTCTGAATATAAAAACACTAATATTTTTATCCACAGTAGTATCTGGTAGAAATATATTGTGTGTTATAAATCAAACTACTATAAGTAATAAGTCTAATATATCAATAAAATTATGCTATAATTTTAATTTTTTTAAATATTCATTGGAGCCTTATAACAGTAGTGATTTTTCTTAGCCCATTAACTTCTTTTATTTTATTTTCGGGGCAGATGAAGAATCTTCTTGAGTAGAATTCAACTGTTTCTATAACCTGCATATGAAGGGATTGTGTGGCATTAGCACAACGCTCAGCCGCCTTACTTCCCAAACTTTAGTCAGGTACCCATTTAAAGCTGGGTGGACTTGTGGGACGACTTTGCACCAAATTTCACCTGGAAAAATTCCATGGGCCTCACCGAGGATCGAACCCAGGACTCTCAGGTTGACAGTCGAGTATCTACACCACTCGGCCATCCGTCCCACTAGAAAAAAAATTGCTTGGTTATATTTCCACTCCCTTTTGACCTAGTTTTAGGCCCATACTCTTATCTTGTAATTAAAATAATTCAAAGCCTTATTTAATTTTTTAAAAAAATAAATAAAAATGTCTCCGATTATTAACAGTAAATGATTTTATAAGGCTTGGACAGACCCGATAAAAATTAATGCCAAATATAAAAATAACAGACAATGCGTACTTTTTAATATTAATTATTTTAATGAAATTATTGGTATACTTGCACTGACCTATAGATATCAATTTGCGCAAAAATCCCCGGAAACAGAAAAAAAATAAACGTTCGGTCTCCCGTACACAGGCCTATGAGGAGACCGATCGGTCGGTCCGTAACAAGTGCCTAACATTTATATAAAAAATATTGTGTGGCTCCTATTAAAAATAAATAAATAAAAAATGTAATTCTTTTTTTTTTTTTGCCTGACCCATTTTTTAAATTGCACCTACTTTTCAAAAGCTTGCTTGTAGGATCCTACAATCTGAAACAACTTTCCGATCTTTGTTGAAAGAAAGACATCAGTGCCTTCTGAAAAAAAAAATTAAATGAGATAAATGTATTATTAAAAAAACTGAAAGATTTGCCAATAAATTTATGTTATGAGCAGGGCCCAGGCTTGAGAGTTGCCAGTCGTAACTCTTAGAGAAAAATTTATTGATGTTTTTTATGCTACATACAAGGGACAAACAAACACAAATTTATATATTTGTATAAATAAATAGGCTAATGACGTATATGATGCATATATAAATGAATGTTATATATTTTTCAACTGGTAGTCATTTTAATATAAATAATTATGCCAACTATCGATATAAACAAAAAAGGAAAAAGGATTCACGCTATTAATCATAACTCCGAAAGTTCTTCACCAAATGGTTTAAAATTTACACACAAAATCGCAGAAAATTAATTGCTGTTTTGATATATATATTTTATATAGACATCAAATCTATAATATTTAAAAAAAATATTTAATCAATCGGTTTGATAAAATTATTTCTTTACTCCACTTTATTTCTTTTTTTAAACCATGGGAGGTAATTCAAAAGTCACAGAGTGCTAACTTATATATTGTCAGTATTTGTTTAAAAATAAACAATTCGCGTGTGCAAACTAATAGTTCGTCAGTATTTTGTTTTAATTAATAAACAGTACCGTAAAATATTTCTTTTTAATTTAGTTTGCAAATTATTATTTCATCAGTATTATTTTTATCAAACATGTAAACAGGATTCACGCTATTAATCATTACTCCAAAAAGTGCATCCAAAAGCACTGCATTAATAAGCATAAATTTATAAACTATTATTCAGACAGTAGAACTGTTTTTCCTTTGTTTATAGTTTTAAATGAATGATGATTATTTTTTTTAAATTTGTCTGTTTTTTTTTTAATAAACAGAATTAGAAACAAGGGCTTTCTCAATACTTACTATTACATTACATAGGGCTTAGCCATGGCAATGCGTGGCCAGGTCGAGTTAGTATTCAATAAAAACCATACCATAAAATAGTATTATCTATAAAAATGACTATGAATGGCAACACTCAAGCCTTGACCCAGGTTATAAGCAACCATTCAGAAATTAAGTTTATTAGTTTTTAATACCTTGAAAATCTACATTTGCTTGATGTAGTAAATTTTGAGCTTTTTCAGAAATATCTTTGCAAATGGTCACAAAATTTTTCTTCTCATCACAACTAGTTAGGGAACTTTTAAGCATGATATGACCTAGTAATAATCATCAAACACTGTAAAAAAATTTAAAAAATTAAACCCAAAAGCATGATTTTTTTCAATTTATAAATACATATATTTTTTTTAAAATGATAAAAGAAATCTATAGCAAGAAAAAAGCAAACGTAAAGTGTATTTGCCAAGAGAAGAAACCCTGAAGAATTTTTATATTACAAAAATAAACTGCAAGAGATGACACTTATTATCCGTACTTAATAAAATAGTGATTCAACTAAGTGTAATTTTCAGTTGATTTACTAATTCACTTCAATCATAAATGTGATATAAACAGCGTCTTTTTCAATAAACATAAATGCAGTGCATAATTAATATTTGTCACCCTGTATTTTCAATAGCTATAGAAGTCCTAATATTAGATTTTTTTTCAAATCCCACTGAAAACTTCATTGCAAAAATGATTAAAAAAAGCTGATGAAGATAAATTCTAAATGGCAGTTTTCTTGTTGGTTATATTTTTTTATTTGGTGATGCTGGAAACACAATGTTCAGGACAATAAAATATTTATTTCATTTCTTAAAGCGCAGATTGGGCAATGAATGTGAAAACTCAAAACATGATTTGCTTTTGACCACTATAAAAATGAAATTAATTAAGACCCTGGAGAGTGATACGATTTCCTTTCTTGGCTCCAGATAATTTCCGTGAATCCAACCAGCCTAGAAAAGTACTTGATGACATAGGAGAGAAGTGATAGGGCATTGTACCAGATACAAATTCTCATGTAGCTTTTTGAAATAGGTGAACTCTATTTTAAGAGATTTTTACATCTAGAATAATGAACTCATTATACGCATTTGAGAATTGATGATCAAAGAAAAAACGGTAATTATTTAGGTGAAAAAATTGCATATACTATCATTCTAGTTAAAAGTAATACTTTTATTCTCTATAAATGATTATAAGTAATTATATAAGGAGTTGTACAATTTTTTTTATTTTTTAAGTACAGTGGTTTTATTTTCAGACTACTTCCTTTATGTGCATTTATATCAGTAAAAAAATGTACAGACTTATGAAACATTTATGTAGCACTTGTACTGGTCTGTATTAAACTTAGCAGAAAATAAGAATAAACTGGGTTTTGTTTGGTATTTATTTTAAGTAAGTCATCTGCACATGTGACGTAACAATATAGGGGTGTTTCCTTTTTTCAAGCAAGTTAGGATTCTTAGTGAGTGATTTTCTACACATTTTGTTCTATTCAGATCTAGTTCTTAGCTGATTGCATCAACATATGAAAAAACCATTTATCTTGTGGGTGGATTGTCGTTAACAATTACTATGATCTCTTACTTTGATGCCAATGTCTATAAAGTTTAAAGTTGTTCTTAAACTGCAGGTTATGATTTGCAAATTTTATGTGGGTCTCAACAAAATTTTAATTCTCTTTTTAATATTTTTCATAGACCATCATGGCATCATCTTAGGCGTCTATACATAAGGCAAGGCAGAGCACATTTTGGAATTTGATCAATTAAATTTTACAGATGGGTCTGGGAAACAAACCAGCAGTTTCTTACTCATAGTTTGTTGCGAAAAAAAAACACAATGGCAATAGGCTGCAAACAGTAAAAGAGTTCATTTGACACGGACGTTTAATTGGCCTTGTCCTGCTCTCATGTCACTGTTAGTAATGTCACTCATGATAAACTTCCTAAAGACTAGACATTTTTTTTAACTTAATTAAAGTACTCAAATGTTTTTTTTAATAATATCATCTAAATAAGCCATACTCATGGAATGTTCATTAAATGAGATCATCAACTCTCTGGGATGGATTCCTTCTGTCGTTTACATGCGACATAAAGTACAAAAGTTTGGTAAATTTAGTTAAGAGTAATTTCCCCTGAAAATGAAAGAAACGTGAGCTTCCTCCACCTCGAATATTGTGTATCTATCAATCCTTTCAGCAATGGTTAGTTAACAAAATTTATTTTCAACATTATATTGAATAATTTATCAATTTTATACTTTAGTTTATATTTTAATTGTCTCGTGGGCAGACTGTCGTAAGCAATTACCTTTTAATTAAAAACCAATCGGTAAAAACGCATTTAAGCCAAGGGGCAGAAATTATTTGTGTATGCTATTTTTATTATTATTGACATTTGACTGCTATGACAGTTCCAAATCATAGTATAGAATGTTCGTGTTATTCAGTCAGAAAATAAGAATAAACAAAAAAGTTTCAATTAAATGTATTTCTTACAGAAAAACGTACCTCTATATTCTATATTCAATGCAAAGCAATACTACCACTGTGTCACTGTCAGCTATGGTTAGACTAGTTAGATTAGATTTAGATATGACCTAAATTGTTTAGACTAGTCATACTAAAAATTGTTATTATATCTGCCGAATCTAGGATTCGGCAGATGTAATAACAATTTTTAGCCAATAATCAAGGAATTTTTAAACAGTGATGCACTGACACACAACCTTGGATCTGTATATCTACTCTATATTACTATATACATATGAATAGCCTAGGTCTAGACTCTAGGTAGTATACATAAATGACATAATATAACACAGCATTGTCATTCAGTATCACTTACTTGTATTACTGGCATTTTATAATGGGCTAGGGGAGCCTACGAGACTTGACAGGGGGAATTATGTTTAGGGGGCTTCCTCCTCAAACATTTCGAATACTCCAAAATACTCAAATAAATATTTCCGTTGTTAAATTTACAGTTAACATCTATAATTAGTATATAACTTATTATTACTGAGAATAAAGAAATCTATTAAAAATATGTGAAATGATAATAAAATATAATCTATTGATATATAGGATAGGCTACATGTTTAAGTCAATCAAGCATACATATTCTATACAAATGAGTGGGTATTACTTAGTGGTCTTAGTAATGAGCTTAATGACTCTTTGATGTCTTTGTTTAATGTTTTATTTAAATAGGCTTCAAACTGTTAAAAAAAACATTTTTACAATTAAATTCAAATAATGTTCCTGGACACATTCAGCCCTACTGATAGAAAGGTCTCTATCATAATTGAACAAGGCTTCAGTTTTTTGCTAAATAATTTTTTAATACAGATTTCTCCCTTTATTGACAACCAGCTGATATTACCACTGACTAAATGAGAAGCATAAACAATAATACACAGTAAAACCAACTAGGTTTTTTTTATTTAAGCTAATTGTTTTATGAATTAATGGAATACAGAAGATTTAAGTGAAATAATTTTTCTGAAAGTGAAAGTGGCTCTGATACTGAATCAGCCATTAGCTGACACCCCCCCCCCCCCCCAATAAATAAATGGGACTCTTGTGTGTACCAAATCATAGTTTTAAATACAAGTTGGTACCACTGATTAATGGGAATCATTGACAGCAGAAAATATCATGACCATACTCAAGACATTTCACATATTAGCCAGATAGTTTTGAAAAAGTGTTCAAGAGGAAATTTTTAAAATAATATTTTAAGCCAAATGAGAGAATAGATATATCATGGGAATTTACAAAAAAGAATGTCTGTCTCTCAACTAATACTTAATTAACCTTATGCTGCATACATTTTGAAATAGCTTATTTACTATTGCATTCAATGGATTCCTTTTAAATCCTTAAATACATAATCATCTAACCCGTATGTCTCCATCAGGTAAGTTTTCATATCGTGCAGTATATGCGTTGTAACACTGTGTCTCCTTCGTATATGTAGTTTTCATATCATGCGTGTGTGATGCTATTGTATTTCATACATTTCATTGTGCATTTCTGTTACGTGTGCGGTATATCTCGTTCATGGCAATAAAGCGCGTTACATGTTCTTTTCTATTGCATGTACATGTATTTCATATATTTCTTTGTTATATTTCATTCAGCCAGCCTCAGCAGGCTTTTCCACTAGTATTAGATAATTTGCTCGTTTACATTAAGTTAAATTGTGAGATGGATGTTCGATATGGTGTTGATAACTCTACATCGCTCCGATTCCTGAAGTCCGTTAGTTCGATCTCTGTGAGAAATCATGGAATTTTACCATGTTAAATTTGGAGCAAAGTCGCCCCACAAGTCCGCCCAGCTTTAAATGGGTACCTGATTTTAGGCCACATATTTCGAAAGCCGGCAAGCAACATCACTAGGCAAGCATTGAGTTGGAATCCTCAAGGAAAAAGAAAGAGAGGTCGGCCTAGAAACACCTGGAGGCGAGAAATTGAAGCAGACATCACCAGGATGGGGTTCAGCTGGAAGCAGCTGGAGAGAATGGCTCAGGATAGAAGTCGCTGGAGATCTTTAATTGTTCTTCTTCTTCTTTGTTCTCGTTTTCGTCGTGATTGCGTGGCTGAATGTTTTGCGCCAGGTAAGGCCTACTGCCTCCGTCTTCAGCCTGCTGTTTTTCTGGATTTGCTTCCATAGCCTTTGGTCAGCCAAGACCATCTGCAAGGCAGCAGTTGATTTAATTTCGGAGTTTTCTCTCCTAGATGTCTGCTATCCCTAGCTAACGGCCTCATCTGCCCGGGTTTAGGGTTTGGGCGCTCTATGTTCGCTTTTTGCTATCATTTCTTAGGGTTTTTGAGGCATTTTTTATAAAGGTATCCTTACCACGGGATACCTCACGTCACCCTCCATGACAGCAAACCAGTTGGTCCGCGACCGCTTATTAGTATTCACGGCTGACCCTTATATCTAAGGTTCTTTCCCCTATCCGCCAGCTGGGGACGCGCTTGGTAGGAGATGGTAGCTCCCCCAAGATCTTTAGTTGGTGGCCCATACCCCGATAGGAGTGACGGGCAATGATGATGATGATGATGACTTAAGTTGGGGAAGTAAAGGCGGCTGGGTGTTGTGCTAACTACACAATCCTTCATATGCCGAGGTTATAGAAACAGATCAATTCTACACTTCATCTGCCCTAATGGCCCCCCCTGGGCTAAGGGAAATTTACTTTACATTAAGTTAAAGCAGTTTTTTTAACATGCTAATCAATACCCCCCCCCCCTTTTTTTTTATCTTTTAGGGAAAGGATAAAAGAACAAAAAAGTTTGCCCAAGTGAAAAGACTTCTTAGTTTAAAAGATACAAGACTGTAAGTATTGTAATTGGTTTAGAAGATAATTTCTTTTTTCATTTTAGATAGACTTTGGAATTAAAATAAAATTATATTTTAAAAAATGTATATCTATATTTTGTTAAACTAAAATTGTATAACATTCCATATTTCTTCTTCTTTACTAATTATTTACTGAATCCCATATAATTTTAAGTTACCACTTTTTTCTCTTGTTTATCAAAACTTCATTAATTTAAAAAAAAAGTTAAATGAACGATAAATGAAAAGTGGGGATCAGCTCTTAAACAGACTGACAAGGCTTTGGAAATTAGATTACTGCATTGAAATAGAATGCAAGAATAGCTTGTATCCTTTTTTTCTAGACCAATAAAGCTTTTTTTTTTCCCCCAAATTAATTTTTAGATTTCATGTACACAAATCACAACAAAAAGTGAATCATTTTCCTTGCATTTAATTTCAGAAAAGCAAAGGATCGTATTAAGAAAAAGAAGAAAAAAACAAATCCCGAAAATATATCTCAGAGAGAATTGTAAGTAATCATTTACCTTGGTTAACTTTCCATCAAATGTTGCTGAATAAAGAAAATCACATTAATTTAGAAATGTGTTTAACTCCAAACACAATTTTTATGAATTATTTATAGATTTTAAATGCGTCTTGATTATAAATTATCTATGATTAAGTCAATAAAAAACTTTAAATTAGAAGTAGTCATGCGCAACTTACCTTACTTTGACCATACTAGTTTAATTGTTTTGAAGAAGTGATAAGGCATTTTTGGTGTTGCACAGATAAATACATCTGAAGAAATATTAATAGTTACCCCCATCTGGTGTATGCACATGAGAAACTTACAACAAGTATGGTATTACTCTATTAAAAAAATGGTTCATCATAGAACATTGTTCGTCAGAATTGTTTGATTTCTGAGAACTATATTTCAACATAAGTAAATATCCAAAACTGGATTCCAAAGCCACTCTGGAAGAAGTATTTACCTTAGCACATATTGATCACTTTAATTATTTGGATAGTGAAAAGATTTTTATTTCTAATTTACAATATTACAAAGTTTCAAGAAAGATAATGAATCTTACTTTTTATTGATTCACAAAGTGTCATTAATATATTATATTGTTTTGTTATATACAAATCTCTTTTTCTTTTTTAAAGGCCCCAGGCTTCATCAGCAATGTATTTTAATTACAACACTCAACTTGGACCCCCATTTCACATCATTCTAGATACAAATTTTATTAATTTTGCTATCAAGAATAAACTTGATATTATCACCAGTATGATGGATTGCCTTTATGCCAAATGTAAGTTGATGTTTTCTTTATACTCTGTCATTTTTCTGGATGCCAGACTTGATGAATTTTAACTTAACATTTATTCTTATTTCTTTAAAGAGTATTAGTTTTATTTCCTATTCACTCACTGCACTGGGAGTGTACATGTAGTAGTCTTATATCTCAAATAAAAGTTGCTGTAAGAAAGAAGAAGTTACTGGCATTATTGAGATTTGAGAGGTATGTTTGACTATGGCGGCTATAATGTGGTAGATGCTTGGTCTGTTGCTCGATACTTGACTGCAGGAGGGCGAAAACCACTCTATTGAGATTTGATTTCTCGATATATCATTATCAAAGATGCACTGTTTTGGTAGCAGTCATGATGTTTAACCCAAATTGTACAATTAGGCAAATGAAGAATCTGAGAATGTTCTTGTAATTACAGAATGTTATGGCTTCATTCACATTTCTTGTACTAGATAGTGATACATGTAATATGTAAACAATATTGAAATTAGTAACATTTTCTGGCAGCTCACATTTAATTATTTTGATTCACCATTGGGAACCATCAAGATAAAATGATGGCTATAATATTAAATATTAAAGGCTTAATGTTATGATCTCAAAAATAGATAATTCAAACAGCTTTTAGATTTAATCAAATATTGTGTGTATTGGTATTTAACCCCCTCATCTCTGACTATCCTGGATGTTGGGCTATACAATATTAATTATTAGCTTCGGTCTTTATTTGATTTTTTTTATTTTCAGGTATACCATACATTACTGACTGTGTCATGGCAGAATTAGAAAAGTTAGGGAGAAAATACAGAATTGCTTTAAAGTAAGTCTCTGTATGCTATGTGACATGCAACTTGTTTTTATTTTCTAACTGGTCATAAAAACTATATTGTTGGCATTAGGGATAGCCATTAAAACTCTTCAAAAATGTTGACTAATATTTTTTTTTTGATAGGATTGCCAAAGATGCTAGATTTCAGCATTTGACTTGCATTCACAAAGGAACATATGCTGATGACTGCATTGTCCGGAGAGTTACAGAGGTTGGTTTTTGTTTGTTTTTAGTTACCCTTTAATTTTACATATCTTTGGCCAAACATTCCACGGACTTGAATCTTAGCAAATTATTGGATTAATTCAAAACAGGAAAGCAAAAATAATATATTAAAAAGACTAAAATTTTTAATTATCAGTATGATAAAGAATATTTCATATCAAAGATAGATACGTTAATACAAAACTTAAATAGACTGGGTTAATTTTTTTATTTGGTTTAAATTATTTTGGAAATTACTTTTTACAAAGTAGATAGATATATAGTATACTGTAACCTTAGTGGCACCCCAGACAGAACATGAACACCCCCCCCCCCCCCCCCAATCCACATGTGCTGAAAAGTACTGAAGTACAGCTGATGGCTTGCGGCAAAGTAAGTGGCATCTCTCAACACCCACATGCCTCACCACACCACTGCGTGTAAATATTTAAATATTATAGACTTTTTTATCGTACCTGTTTCATTTGAAGATGAGAAAAACAAAAGAGGCATTTGCATTTAATTGTTATAATGTTTGTGCAAAGAATAAAGAATTTTAAAACATTCTGGAACATTATGACATAGTTTAGTTTAACTTTTAATATTTATTGATTGTTGCAAACTATTTTTTATTGACTTTCGTCAAATTATTGTCATTATCTATAGGCTATATTTACACAAATTCAGATATCAGTCAATTTCTGAAAATATACCAGTTATGTTATCATTGAGGATTACCATATCAGCCAGTTTACACATAGGGCAATCAAAAGTTTTAAATGGCATTTTCAGCTCTCATTCAGTTATTTTTTTCCTCGTATTATATCACAGGGATTTTTTTTCTTTAACAGTTACTATTCCCCCACATTTGAACAGTTTAAGTAAAAATAAAAAGCTCAAGCAATTTTAGGGGCTTTGTTGGTGCCATTTTTAATGATACATTAAAACTTACATTTAAAGTTCATACATGTGTTTTTTCAGCTCCACTTTTGATAAAATTATTGACTTTGATATCATAATATTGAAATTTGGCCTAAATGAAGTATTTCTTGATATTTTTTTTTAATTTCAGAGTAAATGTTATATCGTTGCTACAAATGATAAAGATCTGAAAAAGAGAATAAGAAAGATTCCAGGTGTACCAATCATGTACATAACACAACACAGGTCAGATTTTTTATGTAATATTACATAGTGTAGTGTAATGTTTAAGTACTGTACAATTTTTTTTTACAAGGAACAGTAATTATTAAAAGTGCTGAAGTTTGGTAGCGTGTCACACTCTCTCTCTCTCTCTCTCACTTGGTTACGACAAAAACTTATGTTTATGGTTCATCATATTTAATAACAACAAATGATGGTCATGAAATATACATGTAGAATAAATTCACAATTTGAATTACACATGAAGTATATAAACCCATTTTCATCGGGAAAAAAAATATTCATGAATCAACCCCACTATTGCAATACAGTTGTAAAAACTAGTGATAGGTTGCCAAAATTTTAACAGATTCTGATACAACTACTTATTCTTATCAAAACTACTTATCTTTTGTTATAACCCATAAATACACACGTTAATAAATGTATATTTTTTTTTACTGTAAATGTTTTTTCTCTGAAATATTATCTTTTTAAATTGCAGATTTTCCATTGAAAGGCTGCCTGATGCTTATGGTGCTCCAAAGATGTAGTGACTCCTCCTTTTTACCTTTTTTTTTGTAAATAGTTGAGCAATAAAAAATTTCCTAAATGAATTTAATTTTTGTTTAAAGAATTTTCTTTTAATTTTTTGTTTAATACATTGTTTCCCTTAAAGTATAAAATGAAATTTAATGGAATAACCTATGTCAAGTAGTTATTGTTCTAAACTATTCTGCAACTGGAATTTGCCATTGTTAGTTATATGGATATACATGTATTTCATGATGCATATTTGATGTAAGGTACTGTAATTTGGATTTACTGACAGTGGTTATATTTATACTTTGTGGGTGTTCCAATGTGGATTGTAGATTTTTTTTTTCCCCTCATTAAACCAGTGTTGATAAATTTTGCAAGTAGATTTTTTTTAAGCAGGGATATTTCTTGAATTTTTTTTTGAAGAGAATGGGAATAATATGTAGAGAATATTTTTTTAATAATTAAGAACTAACCTAAAAAAACAATTGATTAATATTTAGGCCTATAACTAAGGAATTATATCATTGCTTTACCCTGCAAAGCCTTTGCATGAAGATAGACTATTGTAAAGTCGGTGCCAAACCTAGGGATTTGGGGACCGGGGGGCTTGGCCTCTTTTGGGGCCCCTGCATTTTGACGTTCGATACCATGACATGAGATAATGTACTTAATATTTATTGTAAAAAATAATTTTGGGGGCTCCCCTCAAGCTGGGGCCCGGGGGACAATCGTTTTTGGACCCCCTCCCCCCACCCTAGGTACGCCTCTGTTCAGCTTTGATACATATTTTCAAAATAATTTTTTTTTTTTTAAAAGATATACATTTTGAAATAGCTTATTTACTATTGCATTCAATGGATTCCTTTTAAATCCTTAAATACATAATCATCTAACCCATATGTCTCCATCAGGTAGTTTTCATATCGTGTGGTGTATGCGTTGTATTTCATTGTTATTTCTGTTCATGGCAATAAAGGCCACATGTTTCTTTGTTATATTTCATTCAGCCAGCCTCAGCAGGCTTTTCCACTAGTATTAGATAATTTGCTTCAGCTACATTAAGTTAAATTGTGAGATGGATGGCCGAGTGGTGTTGATACTCTACTGTCGACCTGAGAGTCCTGAGTTCGATCCTCTGTGAGAATCATGGAATTTTTCCATGTTAAATTTGGAGCAAAGTCGCCCCACAAGTCCACCCAGCTTTAAATGGGTACCTGACTTTTGTGGGGGAAGTAAAGGCGGCTGGGTGTTGTGCTAACCACACAATCCTTCTTATGCCGAGGTTATAGAAACAGATCAATTCTACACTTCATCTGCCCTGATGACCCCCCCTGGGCTAAGGGAACTTTACATTAAGTTAAAGCAGTTTTTTTAACATGCTAATCAATAATCCCCCCCCCCCCCCTCTTTTTTTTTATCTTTTAGGGAAAGGATAAAAGAACAAAAAAGTTTGCCCAAGTGAAGAGACTTCTTAGTTTAAAAGATACAAGACTGTAAGTATTGTAATTGGTTTAGAAGATATTTTCTTGTTTCATTTTAGATAGACTTTGGAATTAAAATAAAATTATATTTAAAAAAATGTATATCTATATTTTGTTAAACTAAAATTGTATAACAGTGCATATTTCTTTTTCTTTACTAATTATTTACTGAATCCCATATAATTTTAAGTTACCACTTTTTTCTCTTGTTTATCAAAACTTCATTAATTTTAAAAAAGTTCAATGAACGATAAATGAAAAGTGGGGATCAGCTCTTAAACAGACTGACAAGGCTTTGGAAATTAGATTACTGCATTGAAATAGCATGCAAGAATAGCTTGTACCCTTTTTTCTAGACCAATAAAGCTTTTTTTTTTTCCCCCAAATTAATTTTTAGATTTCTTGTACACAAATCACAACAAAAAGTGAATCATTTTCCTTGCATTTAATTTCAGAAAAGCAAAGGATCGTATTAAGAAAAAGAAGAAAAAAACAAATCCCGAAAATATATCTCAGAGAGAATTGTAAGTAATCATTTACCTTGGTTAACTTTCCATCAAATGTTGCTGAATAAAGAAAATCACTTTAATTTAGAAATGTGTTTAACTCCAAATACAATTTTTATGAATTATTTATAGATTTTAAATGCGTCTTGATTATAAATTATCTATGATTAAGTCAATAAAAAACTTTAAATTAGAAGTAGTCATGCGCAACTTACCTTACTTTGACCATACTAGTTTAATTGTTGTGAAGAACTGATAAGGCATTTTGGTGTTGCACAGATAAATACATCTGAAAAAATATTAATAGTAATGGTATTACTCTATTAAAAAAATGGTTCATCATAGAACATTGTTCGTCAGAATTGTTTTGATTTCTGAGAACATATTTCAACATAAGTAAATTAAAAAAACTGGATGCCAAAGCCACCCTGGAAGAAGTATTTACCTTAGCACATATTGATCACTTTAATTATTTGGATAGTGAAAAGATTTTTATTTTTAATTTACAATATTACACACAAAGTTTCAAGAAAGATAATGAATCTTACTTTTTATTGATTCACAAATACTAATAAATTTAATATATTATTTTGTTTTGTTATATCCAAATCTCTTTTTCTTTTTTAAAGGCCCCAGGCTTCATCAGCAATGTATTTTAATTACAACACTCAACTTGGACCCCCATTTCACATCATTCTAGATACAAATTTTATTAATTTTGCTATCAAGAATAAACTTGATATTATCACCAGTATGATGGATTGCCTTTATGCCAAATGTAAGTTGATGTTTTCTTTATACTCTGTCATTTTTTTCTGGATGCCAGACTTGATGAATTTTAACTTAACATTTATTCTTATTTCTTCAAGAGTATTAGTTTTATTTCCTATTCACCCACTGCACTGGGAGTGTACACGTAGTAGTCTTATATCTCAAATAAAAGTTGCTGTAAGAAAGAAGAAGTTACTGGCATTATTGAGATTTGAGAGGTATGTTTGAAAATGGCGGATATAATGTGGTAGATGCTTGGTCTGTTGCTCGATACTTGACTGCAGGAGGCGAAAGCCACTCTATTGAGATTTGATTTCTCGATATATCATTATCAAAGATGCACTGTTTTGGTAGCTGTCATGATGTTTAACCCAAATTGTACAATTAGGCAAATGAAGAATCTGAGAATGTTCTTTTAATTACAGAATGGTATGGCTTCATTCACATTTCTTGTACTTGATAGTGGTACATGTAATATGTAAACAATATCGAAATTAATAACATTTTTTGGCAGCTCACATTTAATTATTTTGATTCACCATTCATAAAATGATGACTATAATAAATTCATTAAAGGCTTAATGTTATGATCTCAAAAATAGATAATTCAAACAGCTTTTAGATTTAATCAAATATTGTGTGTATTGGTATTTAACCCCCTCATCTCTGACTATCCTGGATGTTGGGCTATACAATATTATTAGCTTCGGTCTTTATTTGATTTTTTTATTTTCAGGTATACCATACATTACTGACTGTGTCATGGCAGAATTAGAAAAGTTAGGGAGAAAATACAGAATTGCTTTAAAGTAAGTCTCTATATGCTATGTGACATGCGACTTGTTTTTATTTTCTAACTGGTTATAAAAACTATATTGTTGGCATTAGGGATAACCATTAAAACTCTTCAAAAATGTTTCAATATTGACTAATATTTTTTTTATTGATAGGATAGCCAAAGATGCTAGATTTCAACATTTGACTTGCATTCATAAAGGAACATATGCTGATGACTGCATTGTCCGGAGAGTTACAGAGGTTGGTTTTTGTTTGTTTTTAGTTACCCTTTAATTTTACATTCCACGGACTTGAATCTTAGCAATTTATTGGATTAATTCAAAACAGGAAAGCGAAAATAATACATTAAAAAGACTAAAATTTTAAATTATCAGTATGATAAAGAATATTTCATATCAAAGATAGATACGTTAATACAAAACTTAAATAGACTGGGTTAATTTTTTTATTAGGTTTAAATTATTTTGGAAATTACTTTTTACAAAGTAGATAGATATATAGTATACTGTAAACTTAGTGGCACCCCAGACAGAACATGAAACCCCTTGCCCCCCCCCCCTTCCCCATGTGCTGAAAAGTACTGAAGTACAGCTGATGGCTTGCGGCAAAGTAAGTGGCATCTCTCACCACCCACATGTCTCACCACACCACTGCATGTAAATATTTAAATATTATAGACTTTTTTATCGTACCTGTTTCATTTGAAGAAGAGAAAAACAAAAGAGGCATTTGCATTTAAATGTTTGTGCAAAGAATAAAGAATTTTAAAACATTCAAGAACATTATGGCATAGTTTAGTTTAACTTTTAATATTTATCGATTGTTGCAAACTATTTTTTATTGACCTTCGTCAAATTATTGTCATTATCTATAGGCTATATTTACACAAATTCAGATATCAGTCAATTTCTGAAAATATACCAGTTATGTTATTGAGGATTACCTTATCAGCCAGTTTACACATAGGGCAATCAAAAGGTTTTAATGGTATTTTTTTGCTCTCATTCAGTTATTTTTTTCCCTCGTAATATCACAGGGATTTTTTTTCTCTAACAGTTACTATTCCCCACATTTAAACAGTTTCAGTAAAAATAAAAAAACTCAAAGCAATTTTAGGGGCTTTGTTGGTGCCATTTTTAATATTTCATTAAAACTCACATTATAAGTTCATACGTGTGTTTTTTCAGCTCCACTTTTGATAAAATTATTGACTTTGATATCATAATATTGAAATTTGGCCTAAATGAAGTATTTCTTGATTTTTTTATTTTTTATTTCAGAGTAAATGTTATATCGTTGCTACAAATGATAAAGATCTGAAAAAGAGAATAAGAAAGATTCCAGGTGTACCAATCATGTACATAACACAACACAGGTCAAATTTTTTAATGTAATATTACATAGTGTAGTGTAGTGTTCAAGTACTGTACCATTTTTTTTTACAAGGAACAGTAATTATTAAAAGTGCTGAAGTTTGGTAGCATGTCACACTCTCTCTCTCTCTCACTTGGTTAAGACAAAAACTTATGTTTATGGTTCATCATATTTAATAACAACAAATGGTCATGAAATATACATGTAGAATAAATTCACAATTTGAATTACACATGAAGTATATAAACCCATTTTCATCGGAAAAAAAAATATTCATGAATCAAACCCACTATTGCAATACAGTTGTAAAAACTAGTGATAGGTTGCCAAAATTTTAACAGATTCTGACACAACTACTTATTCTTATCAAAACTACTTATCTTTTGTTATAACCCATAAATACACACGTTTATAAATGTTGTTTTTTTTTACTGTAAATGTTCATTCTCTGAGAAATTCTATTTGTAAATTGCAGATTTTCCATTGAAAGGCTGCCTGATGCTTATGGTGCTCCAAAGATGTAGTGACTCCTTTTTTTTTTTTTTTGTAAATAGTTGAGCAATAAAAATTTCCTAAATGAATTTAATTTTTGTTTAAAGAATTTTCTTTTAATTTTTTTTTTAAATACATTGTTTCCCTTAAAGTATAAAATGAAATGTAATGGAATAACCTATGTGAAGTACTTATTGTTCTAAACTATTCTGCAACTGGAATTTGCCATTGTTATATGGATATACATGTATTTCATGATGCATATTTGATGTAAGGTACTGTAGTTTGGATTTACTGACAGTGGTTATGTTTATACTTTGTGGGTATTCCAATGTGGATTGTAGAATTTTGTTCTCATTAAACCAATGTTGACAAATTTTGCAGGTAGATTTTTTTTAAGCAGGAATATTTCTTGAATTTTTGTGAAGAGAATGGGAATAATATGTAGAGAATGTATTATTAATAATAGAAAAACCAACCCTAAAACAACAATTGATTAATATTTAGGCCTATAACTGAGGAATTATATTATTGTAATATTATTAATATTCTGAAATTTAAAAAAATATGCATATGAGAATTTTAAAACTTGTTTTTCTTTTTACTTTTAACATTTTTTATTTTGATTTGTTGCTGGATAAAAGTAAATATTTCTAAATTAATTTAACCTTTGTTAAAGTAAATTATTTCAAATTAACATTACCTTTGCTAAAAGTAGTTCCATTAAAATAATTCAAAGGGGAAAATATATTAAGATGAGTTCTTTAGTTTAATGCAATATACCATGTATAACAAAAGTGACATGATGGTTAAATGTAAAACAGAAAAAAACATTCATTAAAAATAATTAACTTGAAAAATAAATAACAAGCAACTGATTGGAGTTCATATGATTTCAAATCATGTACATGTAATTCGTCTGAATAAATATATATACACTGTATTGCAGCTTTCATTACAGTCGTTTTGCAAATACAATTAAAAAAAAACTTTTAAATAAAGAAGACAAAACAGAATTCTTAATACAAATTCCAACTTTGCAGTACCTTTGTTTTTTTTTTTTTCACAAATCAACTGTCCAAGGAACATAAGACCCGGTTTCAGCCTCTGGAAACTTAAAAAGTAACAATAATTAAAAACTGAAAAAAATTTTATCAAGAAAAATAATCTTTAATTTTATTGCAAGAGTTCTCTTTAAAAAAACAACAATTTATGAGAGTAAAGTCTTAAATTACAAAAAAAAAAAAAATGTCTGTCTAAAGCACAGACAAGTATATTAGATGAAGTAAACATTTTTGAAGCGATCTATATTATTTTAATTCTTTATGAATTTAAATGTGTGTGACACTCAAGAAAGTAAACTTGGGGGTGATGGGCAGAATTGACCAAAAATAAATCTTACAAACCTTTTTGCAAATGTCATCTTTACAGGCCATCCGAATGTTAGCTGGAAGAGCTGGGCTGTTTAGTGTAAACAGAATACTTTCTTTATTGTCTCTTCTAGCAGCTCTTATGGCATCTTTGACAGCGAAGAACGCAGATGAAGCAAGCAGGAGAGGTGGTTCACCTAAACCCTAATTAATTCACATAATCAAACAAAAAATAAATCTCTACAAGTGAGGTGTTTATGTAAATGTGATCTATTTTTATAAGTCTACCAAATAATTATGATTTTTTAGAGCATTTTTTTTCGAAAATGGTCCCCGTTTTGTCTGTCTGTCCGTCATCACCCTAGATCTCAACAACCATTAGTCCTAGGCCCATGATGAATATATCATTTTGTAGGTCTTGGCCTGCCAAGAAATGACTTTTTTCCATTTCGCGATCTGACCTCTCAGGGCCGTAAAAGGGGCCTTATAAAGTACCGTTTTTTACTATATAAGCTATATTAACAATGGAGCGCCCTATATCTAAGCAACCATAAGTCCTAGACCCATGATGTATATATCATTGTGTAGGTCTTGGCCTGCCAAGTGTATATCAAAAGTCCATTTTGCGATTTGACCTCTCAGGGCCAAAATATAAGAGTTTTTTATGTACCGTTTTGCTTATATTTTAAATATAAATAATAAAAGCTAATCAAAGGGGCGTAATCATTATTTATTTTTGTAACAGTTATTCAACATGACTTACTTCCCGTACTTTATATAAAACAACAATTGACGGAGTTTTCGGACGATTAAATGACTACAATTTAGAATGTTTCAATTATGAGTCCTATTTCAGTCACATATAGGTCACGTGACTGGTCTCGATGCACCGTCCTGATGCTAGCGCCTAGCGCCAGTACAAAAACCCAGCAATAAACAATCGGTTTGTAAAAGATTTCTTCAATGACAACTTTGCAGTACAACTCAATCAACCAAACGTCATCATTTGTGGGGACTTCAATCAAGATTTCAAAGAGCCCGGGGCAGAAATTGAAAACTTCTTTGAAACAAACTTCAACATTGAACTACTTTCACCAAGATTGGCAACAACAATTTATCAAACAACAATTGACGGAGTTTTCGGACGATTAAATGACTACAATTTAGAATGTTTCAATTATGAGTCCTATTTCAGTGACCACAAACCACTTGTAGTTAGATTTAAGAGAAAATAATTTTGTTTTGTTAAACGTCTTTTTAATATCTTTTTTCAGATATATGCATTACACAATTGAATTTGTAAACATTTCCAAAATTTACAAATATTTACTGAAAGATAGCATACGTACTGATACATAATACGAAAATGCGCTAACACGTCCTGTGTCCAGAATGGAACAGGCTTAATTGCTTGTTTTTAGAAATGAAAGCATTTTTGCAATTTTTTCATTGTTAATTTTAAGTTTTTCTTACTGCTTTTTGTAAATTTCCAAATATGTTAAGGCCTGAGTGTAGCAGCCATTCAACAATTCTGGATTTTATAATAATGTAATATGAAAAAAATGATTAGGAACTCATTTGATTTTGAAAGTGAAACAACTTTCAGGAACGGGTCAAATTTAGATTTGAATATATAACTGTAATATAAATTATTATTTAAATTCAGAATGTAAAAAGTTATTAATTTGGGTTGAAATTAATGTGTGGGCCTATTTACAGTTATTTTTATGATTTGAAAAATATTTAAATCTATCATTGTACAGCTAAAGCTTACCCTTGATGAGAAAATAGCTTGTGGATTGGGACTGTCCGGCACTAGGCTAACATTGAACTTGGCAGGAATATTTCCAAAAGAAGGAATCTTATAGTAACCTGGTCCTCTGGTTAAATGTATGCCTTCAGCATTCACTTTGATATCCTCCAGCAACATTAGCCCACAACCCTATACACAATTGAAATACATTTTTGGACTCATCACTCATTTGTTGAATTTCCAATGTTAAGAAATGAAATAAAAATGAACAGGATGAGGGGAAAACTTTTGAAATAAATATTAAGATTAAAAACTTATTTGTAGAAGTGCTCTTTTTTTTTAGTTAAAAAATTTAAAATTGAGATGATCTCATTCAGAGAATAATTTCATTGCATTTTTCTTATAAATTTCAAATACTGAGTAGTTTGTTTTAAAAAATATTGTCTTTTCACAACATATAAAATACTTTCTCTAGTTACCTGGACAAAGGCTCCTTCTATCTGTCCAACATCAATAGCTGGATTTATACTTTTCCCAATATCCATGACAATATCAGTGCTCAGAAGCTAAGAGTAGATATAAAAAAAAAGTTTTTTTTAGTCACATTCTGAAATACATGTAGTTGCTTCTATTTTATTTTATTATAAAAATGTCTTGTTAAAATAAAAAAAAACTATAAAAATTAAAGTCAAATAAAAAAACTTTATACTTTATGGTCTCCAGTCAAACAATCAATCAGAACTTCAGTACAAGCTGCTCCATAAGTGAAGTATGCAAATGGTTTGCCGGTGCGATGATCCATATTATAACCAACATTCGGAGTTCTGGAAGATTTTGAAAAAACTAAGGCTTAATTCCAATATATTTTTAACATGAATGGGACATATTAGTTTGTTAAAAACAATAAATGAACGCCTTTATAAAAAATTTACTAAAACATTGGTCTTTTTAAGTATTCACATTACTGGATTGTTAGATGCTAAAATCAAAATTGGAGACTAAAAATAAACTAAAAAAGGACATTTTCATCCTCAAATAGATGCTTCATAAAGTTCAAATTAACTATTTGGTTTTCACCATTGTGAAATGTATAGAAAATGTTAAAAATAATTAGCTTCAAAGTATTATCACTTAAGATGATAATAATAATAAGGAAATGGCTACTGTTTCAAGTAACGGGACTCCGTATTATTTTTTCCTAGGGTTAGGATTAGGAATAGGGTTAGGATTAGGAGCAATATCTAAATCTGGACCCCAAAAACAAAATTCGGAGTCTGGCTATCGCGCACGCACACATCTACACTCGTAAAAAAATAAAGTCCGTCTAGAGCGCATCTATAGTTGGACCCCGGAAAAAAATAATTAGGAGTCCCGTTCCTTGGAACTGTAGCCACTGCGTAATAATAAAGTAATGCACACTTACAACTTTTTTACAAGTAATATACAGAAATTTCAACAAATGAGTATGGTGTGTATTTTGAAGCAGAGCTACTGTCATCAGTAGTCTTTAGAGATACCTATAAATATATATTTAAATTAAAAAAAAATGTCTTACTTGTAAAAGCCTGTGGCAGATAAACTGATTCTCTCCATGTAGGCATTCTGGATCTTAAAAGTAAAAACAAAGCCAAAAAATAAATATTAGAATTTTTCCAACTCATACATATTAAAAAAAGATGTTTTCATATGTCCAAAATGTTTAAAAATTAACCCAAATCACATAGGTTATGTGTATAATTAATTATACTGATCTTTTACAGACTGGTTTAAATAAAATGAAATTAGGTATATAATAATATATAAATAGTGATATGCAAATAGTTCATTTAAAGCAAAAAAACAAAGTTACCCACTGCTCCCAAGTACCCTTTGGATTTGATTTCATTATTGGTTTCAGTCTTTCTATCAGAACTTCACAAGCATTCTGTTGATTTAATACAGTTGGATTATTGGGTTATATTAAATTTATAATTAAGTGAAAATCATAGTTTTCTGCTTATTATTTTGAACAAAAACATAGCATACAAAATTATAGCAGTCATTGTATTACAATGTATTGCTTAATGCTGTTTGGCAAGTTATGCTCAGCTATTTAACTTTATAGCCCATAACAAATGAATATTTTGTGCCAGCTATGATAACTTTGAGATGTGTTATTAAATTGGTTGCTTAACCATGTACAAAAAGAAGTTCAAATTTAGGGTAGCAGAGGATGCTTGACAATCAAAATTGGAGGTGCAGTCATGCCCTATAAAGTCCATATGAAAGAAAAATAGATGGCATCTCTTGTAACCAGTGACTATGACAAAGTCTGTCTAATAGTACCCTTTTTATTTTCCAACCAAAATGGAGACTGGAAAGGCATTGGAGGGACAGTAGAGAGCATTGATAACAAAGGCACTGGGATTCAAACCGATAGCCTTTGACTTGTCTGTTATAAAAGCCAAAGACGAATTTCCCTAACTTGATTCTTTCCTAACAACCTAATTTAGTGTCAATGATGACCTTATTTCACTGCCTCACAAGTTCTAAGACAAAACAGTAAAGAGATACTTGTTTGCTTCTCTCTTTTTTTTTTTATATGTTTGTTGGTGTTTTAGTGCATAAGATAGAAATAAAGTCCTTTTTTTACACAAGACATTTAGGCATAATGTATTGGGATGGTCATCCTATGAGATTTTAATCAAATGTGCAAATGAAGCTGTAGAGATTAGCACATGAAGTTTAGTTAATGTGTCACAGCTTAGGAACAAAGATATGGGTGTAAACGAAAACTGCTTTCAATTTCTGAATACTTGATACCCCCAGTAATAGGGAAACAACTATCTTAGACAGTTTTCTGATTTCTTTACCTTGACTGCCATGCCATTAAGATCAGTGCTGACACTTGCCGCAGTAGGCACTGTATTTGGTACAGTGTTGGTACTGGTTTCACTGATGTGTATATAAGACAAAGGTAACTGAAGAACTTCACTGGCAACCTAAAAGATAAGTTTAACACTTGCCTACATTTATGTACAACCGAAATGGTATGTCTAGACCAGTAGTCGGCAAACTTATCAGCCAAAGAGCCAAATATGAACATTACAACAATTAAAAAAAAAATTGGGAGCCAAATTTGCTTGTTTAGTAAACTTTTATACACTAAATTTTATTACACTAAATAAGTAGTACGATAAATAAAACTAAATGCCAGAGCCGCACTTAATGAGCCAAAGAGCCACATGTGGCTCTGGAGCCGCACTTTGCCGACCACTGGTCTAGACCAAAGGTGGCCGTATGTGAATGAAACCCACATGCAGCTCTTAATTCAAACTGAGCCAGATTTTTCTAATATTTAATAATTTTTGTTTTCTATATCTTAATAAAATGACTATTGTGTGGCTCTTGTAACTAAATTTAACTATTAAAAAAAAAAAACAGAATGTATCTCTCATTGACCTCATGCATGGCCACACTTGGTCTAGCCATTCATAACATATCAGACATGCCATAATATTTCAGACATGCCATAACATTTCAGACATGCCATAATATTTCAGACATGCCATAATATTTCAGACATGCCATAACATTTCAGACATGTCATAACATTTCAGACATGCCATAACATTTCAGACACACCATAATATTTCAGACATGTCATAACATTTCAGACATGCCATAACATTTCTTAAATGTAAATGTTTAGTTTTTCATCTAAGCAGAAATAAACAAATAAATACCTGAACCATCTTAATATGCAGCCCTTGTCCCATTTCTATACCAGAATGAGCAACCAACACTGAGCCATCTCTGTAAATATGAACTAAGGCTCCAGCCTGTAAAGAATTTTATTTTTAACATATGAAATATATTTCTATGAAAAGTATACAATACTTATCAAATCTGTTTGAATATTTGTGTATGAAATTAAGACCAAGTTTTAAAAATACATGAAATTAAATATAATGAAAAAAAATAGTTTCATATTTACTTGATTCATATGTGCTTGGATAAAAGATATACCAAACTTGATTGGAATTATACAGATTCCTTTCTTCTTCCAGTGCTTTTCCCTTAAAAACAAACAATTACAAATGTTTTATTTAGAAAAATAAAGAAGTTAAAATTTGAGTTTAAAATTTCTTATCTAAAAAACTTATAAACTATAATTAAATATACATGGTCAAACTAAAATTGGTTTATTTTTTATTAAGAAATTTCATTCTAGAAAAAGTTCTAAAGAAGAATTTCATATGTATATAATGATAAAAAGCAGTTACATCTACAGTTAATCAGAGAAAAATTATATTGTAATAATAAAGAGATGGGAAAAAGGATTTTAATCAAGATGCCAAAATTAAAGCCAAATGAAATGAAATTAAATTTTTTAGTGCATGCCATTATTTTTTTTTAGATCTTGTATTCATAAAATAATTTATTTTTACATGTTTCGGTGCGCTAGGAAAATTTATTTTTGCCATACCAATAATTTCATCCCTTTTTTTAATAATTTTAATTTATATTTGTGAATTACTAACAGCTTATTATCAAATGAAATCTAAATATGTGCCTGACCTGTTATATTTATCAACTTCTTTAGATTTTGTGTAATAATCACTTTGTTGCAGACACATGTCCCAACAAGTTTTAAGACTTTCACCTCCAGATGGGAAATCAAAGTGGGTCAGCTCACCAGGGAGGAAAAAGTTGGCTTCTCTGATCTACCATAAAATTAGATAAGCATTCTAAAATTATTTAATCCTTTTTCATTAAATTACTTGATGTTCTCTATGAAAGTCTTTTAAATTTTATTTAAAAAAGTAATTTTAAAAAACATATTCTTGAAAATCCAAAATAAAATGAATAGACAAATCAGAAGATCATTAAAACCAATGAACCTTCACTGGATCCTGGTTAAGAAAAGCAATAACATCATCAATAATACATTCAGCGATCATGTGGCCCTGTACACCCCCGAAGGCTCTGAAGGCTGTGTTAGACATTATGTTGGTTTTGCAGCATCTGCCGACAAGTTTCATGTTAGGAATATTGTAGTTGGAATCTATTTCAAGCAATGCTTTCTCCATCACCTAAATTATATTTAATTTATAAAATACACTTTAAAATCATTTTTTATGTTTAAGGATCTTTTAATATTTATGCTACAGACATTTATAAATGATAAAATTAAAAAATGTCTTTGATTATAAATTTTCTTGTTATTTAATACTGCTGTATTATAAAATTGCTGTTACAGCAAGAGATAGATCCAGACTATTGCCAGCATTGCTGTACAACTCTAAATCTAGTGCCAGTATTCTTCCAGCAGAAGTAAATCCAACCTATGGAAATAGACAAATAAAATCTTAATTCTTATCTTAATTCACACAATTTTCACATTTTAAAGTTATTGAAAAAGTTAAGCAATCATTGAATGGGGGGGATAAATTGATAATATGTCCTTTTTCAAATAAACTATTGAATATTTGTATTTCTTTTTTAATTATATATATTTATAAGTTTAACACACACATATTTTAAATGATACCAACTCTATATTTCGCTAGGAAAGGATGCCTATTTCCAGTGGTGACCATATCTTCATCTCTTTCTAAAATACAACGCACTGGTTTGCCAAGTCTATAGAAAATAAAGCAAGTTAGAGATGATGTTACTAAATCTAAGTGGGATTGTAAAATTATAATATTATGACAGAATAGTGCTTTAATATTTTCCTTACTTTCTGGCGGCCACTGCAGTTGGGGCAGCTGAAAGTACAGCCTGGGTTTCCTTGCCACCAAAACCACCACCTGAGTATGCACATAATTGTATATTGCATATACTGTAATATAATATTGTATTTTGTGGCTTATTAATATTTTTATTCATACAACATTAAATTATTAGTGGGACGGATGGCCGAGTGGTGTAGATACTCGAATGTCGACCTGAGAGTCATGGGTTCGATCCTTGGTGAGACCCTTGGAATTTTTCCAGGTGAAATTTTTGTACAAAGTCATCCCACAAGTCCACCCAGCATTAAATGGGTACCTGACTTTAGTTGGGGAAGTAAAGGTGGCTGGGCATTGTGCTAACCACACAACCCCATCATATGCAGAGGTTATAGAAACAGATGTATTCTACACTTCATCTGCCCCGATGGCCTGTTAGGACTAAGGGAACTTTACTCTTAAATGATTAGTTACTACTATTATGCTCATTTTTGAATAAAGTAAATATACTATACCTATTCGCTTAGTTCTTACTACTATTCTGTTACAATCCAAGCCCAGAACTGATGAGATTAAAAGCTATAAGAATGAAACAGTAATAAATACATTCTAATTTTGCCAACATTAATAATCATGCCTTTATAATCATGATTTAGGAAATAATTTTCTACATTTTAATTATAAACTAAGTTTAGAAGCAACATATAAAAAAGTATTGAATTTATTAATAATTGCAGAAATAAAAAAAAAAACAAAAAAAACCTGCATATCAGTGATGTTCTGTGTTGAAGCAAATATTTCTATTTCTCCATTTTCTCTAGGCACCACTCTGGTTGACATAGTTTCCATGTAAAAGTGATTCTGTCCATTGATTCGAACTTCACCTTCTAAAATATGATCACATGACTTGAAGCATCCTTCTACATCACCAGTGATAATTTGCTTCTTCACATTAAAGTATGAATTATGTTTGATAGCATCCTGTAGATCAAGAAAACAAAATATAAATTTCTTTAATCCATTATCATCAACAAATAATGATTCAAATAAAAAAGAGAGAGATTTGAAAAATGAATTGCAATGATGAAAGCTCCATTGATTATGAAATAATTTTAATAGAAAATTTAATTTAACTACTTCAGTAAGAATATAGTTAGCAAGCAATGCCAATGGCAATTTATTTTAACGGATATTAAATAATTCCAACCTTGATAGTTATAATGACAGGTGATTTTGCTTCATAGTCCACTTTAACAAGCCTGGCAGCCTTTCTGGCATACTCATGTGTGGTGGCAACAATGGCTCCAATAATGTGACCATGGCATGTAACCTGAAAAATAGGTTTTTGAAACTGTGAATCAAGTGATGTACATTGTTATCATTAGAGGGGTGGGGGGATCACAGCACAGGGTGCCATGTGACTCAAAGAGACCCCCATCCACCCACCCACCATAGTGTAGCTCCCTTAATGCGGTTTCAATATATGGTGGGTATTTTAAAAAAAAAAGTAAAGTTCCCTTAGCCCTACTATGTCATCAGGGCAGATGAAGTGTAGAATTTATCTGTTTCTATAACCTCAGCATATGAAGGGATTGTGTGATTAGCACAATGCCACGCCACCTTTACTTCCCCAACTTAAGTCATATACACATTAAAAGCTAGGTGGATTTATGGGACGACTTTGCACCAAATAACACCCCTGAAAAAATTACATGGTTCTCAGTGAGGATCAAATCTATGACTCTCAGGTCGACAGCTGATTATCTACACCACTCGGCCATCAGTCCCACTGGTATTTTACAAACATATACTTTTTATCTCAGATTTTTCTCTATATCGCAAGATACAAAAAGTATATAGACAGGGCTGTCAAGAGCAAATCTTTGGTCCCCTGACATACTCCACTTACTAAGGCCCCTCTGGTCACACCCATCTACCAAGTGCTAATCCATTTTATTATTTAGTTACTGTACTCAATATGACCCATTACAGACAGAGAACTCTGATATGTGTTTGGGTCCCACATGGCGCCCTTGATACAGGTATTTATGTAAAAGTGTAGCAATATTGATAGAACGTTGATTGTGGTTATAGTGTGTGGGAAGGTTTAAAAAGAATCAGCAAAAAGAGATTGGTGAGTGGGAAGGATTTATAAAGTCTGACAATACAAATAAATATAAAAATAAGCTAGGTTTCCTATTTTGCAGATTTTCACCTATCCTGGCGGATTCATTATTGGCTAGGGGCAACTGTATTTATTTTTGCATTCATCAGGTATGTGGATGTGATGGTTACCTCAATGTCCTCAAAAACTTTATTCATGATGATTCCAAGGTGGTTTTTTCCAGGAATATCAGATGCACTGATAAAGTCAACGACACCAACAGAAGCCAAAGCAGCAGATGGGTCAATACGGACAATTTTTGCATAGGGTTTTGTGCTTGTCACTAATGAAAGATACAGTTCACCTGTAGTACATAAAAAAATTAAAAAGCATTTTATTGGTCAATTGACGAATTCTTTTCCATGGTAGATGCAAGATAATAAAAAATATATATACATATACCATTGATATAATTTTTTTTTACAAGTAACAGCAGTGTAGATATGCAAAAAATTGTTCAAGAAGTAAATTTATCATTGTTGGTCAATTCTTTAATAAAAAAAAATTAAAGAGAAAGCATAGAAAATTAAAATGTAAACAATTAAGTGAAAAGATGTAATGGTAACAAATAAAAGAATCATCATACCTTCTAGAGGTGTCATGTCATCAATGTACACCGCTTCTCCTGTACTTTGCTGGAAGGCAGAAATATGCACTTGTGGTTGACCAATGATGTTAAAAGATTTTTCTCTTGAGTCTACAGCTCCAACTACCTGAGTGGCTTGTGTGATGGGACATTCCAATGGCTGAATGGCACTAATGTCTTTTGAAATCTGGACACAAAAATTTATTATTTAAAACAGGCATTTCTCAAAACTGTTTTATTTCTAAATTTTGTTAAAATTTATCTTTCTAAAGTTTTTCTGGAGTAATAAATGTTACAGAGACTAAAACATACTTTGCCTTTATGCAGCTCCTGGCTGACAAAGACATAAAATTTGAAGAAAAAACTCAGTGCTAATGTTCTTCGATACTCTGCTGATCCACCTGGGGCACCAGGCTCAAGAGGGAGATCACTGGTCAACAAATCACAAACTTTTGGCAAAAGAGAGTCATCCCACTTGCTGCAAAATTAATAAGACTGCTAACTGTAAATGTAATGTTGTCAAATATATAACTATTTTTTTTTTTACTTTTGTAATATAATTCAAGTCAATACTTAGATACATTGAGTAAATAAATAATGACAAATTACGTTATAGTCAGGTTTTCAAATCTTGAAATAATCTTAGGCCTTATCATTGTATTTTGTAAGTGAACATAATGAGACAGAATAAAAACAAAAGCTAGCCAAGTAGTAATCAATACAGAAGAAAAGTGTTTAGGAAATGGAAACCATGAATTATAGAGGAAATGCTTTTTTTTAACGTTTTTGAGAGAAGTTTTTAATGAAACTTGTTATTAAGTAGATCAACAATACTATTTAATATTGCATTAGAATAATATACCATCTAATACCAAATGGGATATCACACCATTGTTCTCTACAAATATTTTGAGAATGTATGTTGATAAGAGTTAAAAGAGGTGCCTATTGTATTTCACAATACTATAGTTATGCTATGGTTTGAATGTAATCATCAGTTAACCTGATTGTAATTATCACCCTATTTAAAATCTAAATATGTTGCTATCTCTTTAATCATCTAAAAATGTATTTTATTACTGATAAATATATGCAAAGCTATTCCTTACTCCCCTATCACAGCCTCCATTGTCTGACTAGCCAAAAGGGAAGTCATTCCCATTCCACCAAAAGCCAATCTTATTTTATTTATGACATGGTTATCATCCAGTTCAACCATCATGCCTGCATTAGCTATTGAAATGTCATCTTCTTTTCTGTTTCCCTGTTTGTATCCACTGAAAAATTGGCCCTGTAAAAAAAATCTCCACATTTTAAGAAAAAGCTTTATCTTGCAGTATCATAATGAAAATCTACTTCATTTAAATTAGGATTTCATATAATGAATGCATATAGCTTACCTTATTGGTAAAAGGAATGGTCACAGATACTAAGACTTCATCACTGGCAACTGCTGTTTTCCTGTAGCCATTGAAGAATTGATTATCAATCTTCAAAACTCTGGCTCCACTGTCTAAAAATGAAATTGATAATCATGACATACAGTATTTTATCTTCTCTATCCAATACCATGATTAAGAGATTTTAAGTTTAAAGATTTATGCAATTGCCTTAAGCTCACCAAGAGATTGGAACAATAATGAAGCACCACATGCCAGAAGCAGTGGGTTCAGATCTGATATAGGGCTAGCTGTCATTATATTTCCAGCCAATGACTGTGAAGTATTTGATATATATGTTAGTTTTCAAAACAGCAACTAATTAAAATAAACTGAGAATCGGAAAAAGTATTACAATGTATTGCTATTTTCGTGTGATTTATTTGTATTATTTTTTAATGTTAGCGGCTTAATTAGTAAAAATGAATTTAATAATGAAAGAAAGCAAACATGACTTACAGCTACATTTTTGATCTGATGACTTCCAAACCATTTCAACATTTCAAGGAAAGAAGAAAATATGCCAGTTTTGTATTCTGTTAGAGAAATAATGTTTACATGGATGCATTCATAGATTATGTTGTATTAGGCTGAGGTGGATTTAGTGGCCAATACACTCCCAGAAGCAGACTTCCAAAAGCCACCATCATCCCTCAAAACATGGGCCAGGTATGGCCATATAGGTTGTTTGATCCTGCCCACACCACCCCTTCCCTTGTATACATCAACAACATTCATATTTAATTTTAGCTATTTCATATCAACACTCTTGGTCTAGCCCTTCTGTTCAAAAATTTTAGCCACTCCTGATTTACATATAGGTCAGTGGTTATAAAAAGATATTTGTGCTTTATCTATACATATTTCACACTTGCTCAATCAAAATCAAAACACCTTGCGTTAATCTCATTTGTACAGTGGAGAAGACAGCTTCTAGGCTGTACCAATACCTAGTTTTGTCATCAAAGATGCATGTTTTAATCATGTTAAGAGTGGCTATGTCTACTCTGTGTGAACTGATTTTTACAGCATTGAGATTCTCAGCCTTGACAACAAACTGCTTAACATTATTGATCTCTAAATACATGTTATCTGCAAATTATGCACTGTTATAGTTATTTAAATAATAGCTGCATCGTCTTCATTAAATTTTACAGGGCATTATCATGAGCCTCAACTGATAAGCTCTAAGTAATTTTGATAATAGATCTGGCGCAGCAAATTTAATACAGTTAATTAATTTCTCAAGGTGTATGCTGGGATTTTGGTCACAATTGTTGTCAATGATTAAGTCAGCATAGGTAATAGGACTACAGCTATGATGCTTGAAATTTATAAGTGGCCATCAGAAATATGAAAGTATGGCTAGGGTACAGACAAGTCTAAAAGATGAAAGTAGTGATCTTACACCCCAATCACCAATTAAACCTGAAATGTGCAGTTAAAAATTATTTCATTATTACCATTTTTGTACTTTTCAGATCTGTTGGGGAAGGGGGGATGCCAAAATTTATTTAGCATGGCCGGCATGGGACGCCACAGTAGCTAGCTAAGACTCTGCAACGCCTTATCTCTTTTTATTCAAGGGTCCCTATATTTATTATTGTGTTCTGGGCCTCAACCAACCTTAACCTCCCTCTGGTATTGAGACATCTTAAAAAATATTGTTAAACAATTTACTTGGCTCCTGTGCAATAACTTCACTGAGTTCATGGGCCAACTGAGACAGAGTTGTAGCCCCACCAACGACCAGGCCATCTTCAGTTACCTGCACTTTAGACAACTCTTTCACATTTGTTGTGGAAATTAGAACTGGATATTTTATGTATCTAAATTTGGTATCTATGCCTGTAATTTAAAAAAATCAATTATAAGCATTAAAAACTTATGATTATGTTGTTAAGAATATGATAATATTGATAACTTTTGTTTAATTTAAGTTTAAATTGAATATATAAGCCAACGTTATTTTTATTAATGTACACATTATCACACAATTAAATTGTTATAAATTATATATTTTTTTTAACTATGATATTCATATGTTTCTTTAAAACAGCCTAAAGTAGGCCCTAAGTTGTTTACAACCAACTAACCTAACTCTGTGTTGCCAACCACTAACTTGGCGGTGGGATATTTTTTCTTCAAGTCCAGCAACTGTGGTAATGTTTTCGGTTGTATCCACATTATTTCTATGTTAGTGAATTGAATCATCTCCCCTAGGTACTTGTAATGGTTCACCTGAGAAATCCAAGCAATGCCTTACAGCCCCGTAGCGTGAAAATTTTACAGCAGCATTCTACAGCAAGGGCCAGGCAATAGCAGGGGGGGGGGCAGGTAATACATTTTACTAAGTAAAGCAAATAAGCAGAGGGGGCCAGACAAAACGCAGGCCCGTCCCCCTGCCCCCCCGCACGCTACGGGCCTGATGCCTTACGACAGGGGTCGGCAACATTTTGAGACGGAAGAGCCAAAAGTTAAAATTTGCATTTTTCTCAGAGCCACTTAAATTTTTGTTTCAATATTATGGTATTTGATTAGGCACTAATTTGAAATCGAAAGAGCCGCAACTTGACATCGAAAGAGCCGCATGCGGCTCGCGAGCCGCAGGTTGCCGACCCCTGCCTTACGAGATTTCATCAATGTATTCCAAATATTATTTTTGTTTGCGGGTAAGACAGTGATTTGCACATATGCAAAATAATAATTCCGATAAAAAGTAACAAATAAAACTCTGTATAACTAACATTAGTTAGTTGGATTAGGTATTTAAACATCAGTCTACAGATCATCAGTAGAGCGATTAGGCAGTTTGGAAATTATTGGAATGTTACTTGTTCTACATAGCACACTTACAATTATTGAACATGCCAACTTTGTGACTTTTTCAATTCACTAACTTATTGATACTTAATTTTATGGTTTTCTAAATTTAAGAAGTTGAATGTTATGGTATTCTAATTGTTTAGTTAAAGTAATGCATTACTCTTGACTGCTCCGTATTTAACCTGACTTGTCACAATCTGTGATTTATCAGATATTTGTTATGCGCCCTTAGAGTCCCTGTGAGTTGTAAAACATGCTCTTACTGGCACATTTGTTTATCCGATTTGTGAGTTCGATAATGAGACACGTTTTATGAATATTTTAAAATCACACTGAACTTAAGATCTGAGGTTTGTGTGTCTTTTTAGTGTAATATCAACTATCATAGTGATAATCAATATCCGCATGTGTTTAAACAGCCAAGTCATTTAATCTGTAGCGTAATACGAATGAGTTGATTAGAATATGGGGCCCACCAACTCACCTCCCAGTAAGTTAGTGTGTTCTTCAGTGAACTAAATACTTTATGAACACCTGCCTTTGACCAACTGAATCAATAGCGCCTCGTGTGGTGGCGACTAGGATGACCACTGCGTGCCCCGCGTCAAAGGGGCCCCATGACAGACGCGTTTTGGTCCGATACTATAGCCTACGATTACTTCTCTAATCCCCGCTCGCACTAGCTCTAATCCCCGCTCGCACGAGCTCTAATCCCCGCTCGCACTAGCTCTAATCCCACTCACACCAGCTCTAATCCCCGCTCTCACTAGCTCTAATCCCTGCTCACACCAGCTCTAATCCCCGCTCTCACCAGTTCTAATCCCGCTCACACCAGCTCTAATCCCCGCTCGCACTAGCTCTAATCCCCGCTCATTCAACCGTAACTCTAACTAACATCTATTTTTATGAAACTCAGTGAGAGCCTTGGGATTAGTTCATGTCCTTTTGAAAATGCCTATGTCCATCCAGCTTTAAATGGGCGCCTGACTATTATTTGGGGAAGTAAAGGCGACTGAACTACATATCTATCACTATGCCGTGGCCAGTGAAAAAGATGAACTCTACACTCCATCAGCTCCGATAAGCCCTTACTATTTATAAGTGAAATATAGTTCAGACTGATAATACAGTCCTGCTTAGAACATTGTTCTAATAATGGTTTACATATATATGTGAATGTACGTTATCTTTAAATGTTTCCAATTTTAGTAACAGGAAGTTTATTGTATACCTTTAGATCTGGTGGGAAAATTGGTTCCTGTGAAGGTAGGTGAGGTTTAAGACTGCTCAGCTTTGGACCTAAGATCTGAAAGAAAAAGGTTTACTTTAAGAAGATGTCATAAGTTTGTTTATACAGGGACTCAATTAAAACAATTAGTTATTAATTAGTTTCACTTTCAGGGGGTGAGTTTGTGTGTTTGCCCTAAAGCTTGTAGCTCAATTTCGGACCTGTTCTAATTTAATGGGAAAGCTCATAGCTAGCAGACGTGTAGATTGTAGGCCTGCATTTAGCAGACGTGTATATTACTGTATACTCTACATGCCAAATAAAACGATTATAAAAGTTTTCGAGTCCATAAATTAAAATATGGTAGAGTTAGGAATCTAAGAGCTTTTTAGTCACTTTTATAATGGGGACAAAAAATTTGCCTCTAGAGTGTTTAGATTATACAGTCAAAATAAATACGATGCACAACACCTATAGACGCACAATACCGATGCCCAACACCAATGCACAGCATTAATGAGACTTTAGAAGTCTATATAGACTTGCCAAATTAATTCGATAAATGAATGTAAAAACATAAAAAGTTTAATTCTTTCAAAACTCTAAAGAAAAAAAAAGAAAAATTAACATTTCCATCTTGATTAGGTAATTCAATGTTTAACATTTCCATCTTGTATAAGTAATATCACACCAATCAACTCTTCAGCATTTACCTCCACTTGAGAAACATTACATGACGTTGTGTTGATGTGCAACTCATCAAGACTCGCATCTCCATTGCTGATATTGCTATTTGATGTGACAGACGGACAGTCGCCATTCTCCTTGCTGTTTCTACAACACTGGCTTCCTAGCGCACACGTAAACTCCTGAAAGTATTTGGTCCATAAATTATCTTCAAACATTTTTTAGTCCATTTCGCTGATTATGATATATATGTTTTATGGCTGTTTTTTACCCCATTATTTACCTTGGTAAAAGTTCGAAAACCGTCAATGATCGCTCTGTATCCAGTACATCGACAGAGATTTCCTACAACGGATATAGTTGCAAACAATGAGAACTCAGGAAGGACTAGAAAGCTTTTTTTTTAATGGGTAAAATGGGACGAAATAAAAGACTGTATAAGTGAATGAAAATATGTCTGAACAATTGTGACTGAGCATATGTGATTGAATTTATGTGATTGATTATATGGGTGGATTTGTGTGATTGATTTTTAGTGATTGAATATATGTGGTTGAATATATGTGACTGAGCATATGTGATTGAATTTATGTGATTGAATATATGTGGTTAATTATATGTGATTGAGCATATGTGATTGAATATATTTGATTAAATATACGTGATTGAATATATGTGATTGAGTATATGTGGTTGAATAGATGTGATTGAATATATGTGACTGAATATATGTGACTGAATATATGTGATTGAAATATGTAGATGTGTATTTTTGTTTATTGTGTGTGGACGAAAGAAGATAGGAGAGAAAGGGGAAGAATCAGATAGGAGGGATTCGAGGTACAGACCGTCAAAATATTCCTCCAGCTCTTTCATGGTCGGGGTGGGGTTGTTCCTGAGTAAAGTGTACATGCTCATGACCATCCCGGGTGTGCAGAACCCACACTGAGACCCGTGGAACTTGGACATTCGTTCCTATTACAGAAGGGATCAACATTGGTATACTGTAGGAAAATATTTCGCACTTAAAACAGAAACCAAGCAATCAAAACAAAACGGCCAACTGCATAATACGCCTACTGCAAAGTAAACATTGAGTTATTTTGTTCTAAATGTGCATAGTTTAAGGATTAATAAGAGCGAATTTTTTTTTACGAAAAGGGAGACAACCAGATGAAAAACATAAATAAAATAAACATTATCCATTGCTAAAACTAAACTATTGCAAAAGTCATGTTATTGTATTCATGTCTAGGTATAGGATTTCCAGAACCTGCACTGGGTGGATGTTGTTGATGTTGCCAATCCCTTCCACCGTAGTCACAGCCAACCCGTGCATGGAGCACACCGGTGCAAGACAAGCGTTCACACTGTAGTGTGTGAGAACAGTTAAGAAAAACAAATAAATCAATGATACGTAGCAGCAGTTGACCGGCAATGGGAGACAAGGTAAATGCAGCGGTTCTTATACTTTTACGCAAGGCGACCCACTGTGGACACTGTTTTGTTTTCGTGACCAGCATGTAGATAAAGAGGAAGCGTGATTAATTTTATGTACGGACTTCACATTTTACTTTGCAGATTAAATAACTTTTTAGATTGGTCACATACAAATAAATGGAGGTGTAATTATGTACAATTGCAGTCTCGATCAACCAATTATAAATTTAAATTTTATCGAAGGCCACCAAAAGTTTTTTTTTTCTATTTTTTCGACTACCCACACATTGAGAAACACTGAATTCCCTGAATAATTTAATGAGAAGTTGACACACTAGCCTTTTTGTTTTTACGTTATTTAAAAAAAAATTAGCTTACTTAAATCTAAGCTGTTTTTATTAAGCCACCATAAAGACATGCCATAAGGAAAAAATACAATAGAGAAATGCATCACACACACTAAACCATAAAATGGTGTTTTCAATCGGAATTTCTCCTTAGCTGGACATCTTTCTATCAGTATGCCTAGATTTTATGAACAAAAAGAAGGGGAAGGGGTGGCTTGTATACAACCCACCGAACACGCGCACATAACATTGTAAAATAGCACTTAAACGTTGTTTTTTTATATGGCCCATATACCGTTAAGGCGCGCACAAATATTTAATTTATATCCACAGTTGCGCATTGCCAATATCTTTAGCCTCGTTCTGCCCTTTGGAAAATTCAGAGGAGACGTAGCATACAGCCATATATTTAAAGTGTAGCTGTACATTACAGTTTATTTTATTTTGCCCTGTCGAATTGATTTTTTGTGTTCGCAAATGTATTTATTTTTAAATCTATTTAAATTTTCACAAGAAGAAGGATATTTGATAGTATCTGTGTCCTCGATAAACCTGGACACCATTACAGTGCAAGCACCGCAGCCTCCTTCACCACACCCCAGTTTACTTCCTGTCAGACGAACTAGACAACAAGTTAAGTGTAAACATATGACTTGAAGTAATCTATCAACACACTAGACAACAAGTTAAGTGTAAACATACGACTCCACATAATCTGTCAACGAAATATACAAGTCAAGTGTAAACATATCACTTGAATATATACATCATAAATATTTGTTTTGTAATGAATAAATTAATACTTAATTTTTTTAAATATTAACTTTCTGATTGGAATGCAGTTAAATAAAGCAATAAACACAAAGTATAAGGATACGTTTGTTACGGAGATATGTTAACAAAGTCATTGTAGGGTCTGGGGCAGGATCTTCTATCTGAAAATACAGTCATATATTTGTAATTAAAAGAAATAATAAATCACAAGATACATTTAAGTATGAAATCATCTGGCAAGTATGAAATCTCCAGCAGACTATAAGCCAGGGGGGGGGGGACCACTCGTGTGGTCGACATTTTCCGGTTTTTATATGGGTAAAAAATACCATATATACAAAGTACAGTTAATCAAGAGAGAGTAAACAAAAGAAAAAAAAAACTAGTTACTTGGAAGCCGCACACAACTCAGAAAAGAGTCGCATCAGAGGCTAGCAAATATTTTTTTATTGTCTAGTCCTACTTCTTAATATTAATAAAACTTGTTAACCATTAGTTTACCACTAACCCCAAGGTTTCTTTCCTGGTGATTGAAACTAGTATCCGGTGTACATAATTTCAATAAAAGTAATATTAGTGGAGAGTAACTCATAAACTAATTGGCATGACTTCTGAGTTCTCTTTATCCTGGTCTGAGAGACATACCATGGTCTACGGGGAATAGATCATTGGGATTCTATAGTCAGGGAAAAAAAACCCTTCCTGCGATGGTGGTGGTACTGTGGTCAATGAGGACTATCCGAGACCGTAGTATTCACAGCTGGCGGTGGTGACGGATGTGGTCGGCACACAACACCCTTCCACTCTGTCCCACTCAAGCACACCTACGCAGCCTGCAATTTCGGGCTGTGGGTTCAGGCACATTACACCCTCCCCTCTGACCGAGTGACAGGGAAAACCCCTTGCCTTGCCATTCTGGCCGATCAGCAGTACACACACCCTGCTGGTCTGGCCATTTTGGGCAAGTCTTAAAACCCTCTTTTCTGCCATCACAGCAGATGATAGCGGGAACACTCACCCCGCCGCTCTGTAGGCATGGCAGACATGCATCAGCGCCGCCAACAATGCTGGTGTGGTAGGCACACTACACCCTATCATGCTGGCAATGGCGGCGTAAAAAAAAGTAATATACTAAAAAATATGAATTTATCTTAATAATTAAAGAGTCTTTTGTAACTGGTTGGGATGAAAGAAGGGCATCAGAAAAAAAGTCCCATTATAGGATTTAAGAGTCACTCTTAAAGCGACTTCATACAGCATGAAAACATGAAATTATTAATTTATTTTTTAGCGTAGTCATATAATGATTATATAACCTATGTACAAAAAATGCTGGTATAGCATATAGCCAATAAAATATATAACCTTAAATTACTATTCAGCACCACACAAAATGTCATGCGTCTCGTGCAGCACCGAAATATCGCACGTTCTTTTCTATTCAGGAAACACTTTCTCTCTGGTGGAGCACTATTACGAAATATAAATCATTAATTAAATAACAACGACTTACTGAGAGAGATTGAATATTTAAATTAATGATTTATACCTTCTGTCCATTCACAAAAAAACACAGTACGCTGGAGCCAGAGCTGGAGCTGTTGACAGAGTCTAGTTCTGACATGATGAAACAGCTGATGAAAGTGTCTTAAAATGTTGTAAGGCAGCTGTGTCGACGTGTGTCGTAATGATGGGCAGCTGTGTCTTAGTGCCGATGTGTCGCGTAATGTGTATCTGTATATAGAACAAAAATTAATTGTAGATATAGGCGACATGATATAAGCTGCGATTGTTGATGACGTTCAGTTACTGATGTTGGTCGAAGTGGGGGCAGAGCCAGCATTATGGATAGGCGAACTAGGAGTGGAGGGGGGGCTGTCCAGGGCCCAGGCTGCTAAGTTGGACCGCCGCTGCTAAGCGACCGCTTGTCGAGACTTTTCTGCCAGCCAAAAATTCAAAATCCGCACCTAATTATAAATAAGTTTTAGACATAACGCCTGAAGCCAGAAGCCCCAGATTAAAATGATTTAACAGTTGGATGGACACAGTAAGGAAATTAGGCAACTTTCAAACATAATTTTTGCAAGTTGTTTTCTTTACGGCGTTTTTGTCTGGGGGCCCAAAAATTTGCACTTGCCTAGGGGTACGCGTGTCACACTTTGGGAACCACAGCTATACGCGATACTATTTTTGAATGTCATAGTTCCTGGTTCAAAATCTGACAGCATTGTGTTTAAAGTATTTAGTATGCATCATTCTGATCTTGTGAGCCTGTGGTTGCTTTAGTTGTTTTTTTTTTAGAAAAAAAAATAATTAAAAAATAAATTGTAGATATTGCACATAATATATACATATCGTATCATATATATGTATATCTGTGGGATTCTACATCATTGTTGCGTTGGTTTCATTTTTTAGTCAATGGTAGAGAACTTTACAATGTAGCAAAACGTAGGCTATTCTCTATAGCAGTGGTCCCCAACCTTTTTTCTAGCCGCGGTCCGCTCAACGTTTGATAATTGTATCACGGCCCGCTGTAGCGGGGGTATGGGGGAGGGCGGGGGTTAATTAAAGGAAATAAATACACATGAAATTAGTTAATGTTTCTTGGGCGGCCCAGGACTATTTGATTCACCGACCGGTACCGGTCCGCGGCCCTGGGGTCGGGGGACCACTGCTCTATAATATATATTTTGTGGGCCTCCCACTTCTGTGAGATCTTAAACGGGTTGGTTGTTCGGGTTTTAAAAGTGGGCGGTATCTCTCCATTGAATGACATTTCAGCTGCATCTATAGTGCATGCTATTTGTTTCTACCTGAGGCAATACAAAACGTAACGCAAATACAACAATCAATAAAAATTTGAATAGCAATAATAGATTATTATTTTTTCAATAAAGCCTTGCTAAAACTGAGTTAAAAGTGAATAAACATGAAGCATTAAAATAGTTAAAAAAAAAAACAGGGTTGGTGAAATAGCCCGACAAACAATTTTTGTCGTTATAGTGTTTGTGTGTTGTACTATCAAGTCACTTGTTTCACTAAGCGGGCCAAATGTAATATATTAAGGTAATAAAAACTGTAAATATTAATGACAAAACACCATGTTCCAGAGGGCCGTGATTTAATTCTGTGTTTACAGGTTGGCGCCACTTAACTAGAAAACAAAAAGTAATCAATCTATTCACTACTCAAGAGTTGGCAATTTTCTAAAACTGGCATTTTTCGTTTCTTTTTTTTCCGCTTCCTTAAATTTGCCGCCCCATGTGGCTGCCTAGTTTTCTGGGTGGTTAAACCGTCCCAGGATATATGATACAGTTCAGTAGGTTGGAATAATCTCAGTCTGAAGATCTCTACCGAAAACTTTGAACTAGGAGTCATTGTAGGGTTTATTTTAACGTTGTTTGACAGCCACATTATGTATTAAACATGGCTGATACGACACTTTATTATTGCAGGAAAAGCTTGTATGAAAAAAGTAAAAAATTAACTTACAGCAGTTATCCTATAAACGAATTTGAGAACAAATAAAAACAAAAGTAAGAAAATATTGGCAGTAAAGTTGACAAAATCCTGGCAAGTAAAGGTGCTAGACAAGTGTTGGAAAACATGCATCAATCATTCAGTTGTAAATGTGTTGTAGAATCTTTAAAAATACACTTTCATTCGTCCAGAGAGCATAACATTTTAAAAGTGAAAAGTAATGTTCGTTCTCCAAAAGTGCTTGCGATAAACAGGTAGTTTTTTTTCCCCCGTACTTTTTTTTTTAGCTGTCACGTGTTTTCAAGAGGCAGACGATAACCTTCTAATTATAACATGTTTGAATTCTCGAACACGCGCGTTTTATCTTCGGAATATAATTTATCATTTGATGATAATACCTTTGACACCATTCAAGATTGTTGAAAAAAAAATCTGGTATTGTCTAGAATTTTTTTTTGCACGAAAAAAAAAATACAAATGAGAACAAAATTGAGAGGGCTTAAAAAAAATAGTGAGAAAGGTAAATAAGTACTTATGTAGGATGATGGGAAATAATAATAATAAACAATTGGATGCATAAGAATGGGTGAAAGAAATATTTTTTTTAGATGTGTTATAATTGAGTAAGATACAATTATTTTTGCAACACTTTTAAGACCTAGGAATTTTACAAAACTGTCAACAGTTTTTATGAATTTATCTTAGAAAAAAAAACAACAGCCCATCGCTCATGTGTTCCATCAGTACAGAAGGACATCAACAGATATGATAAAAAATATTACCTAGCATCGGTACTAAAAGACACCATGTTTTAACACAAAGACATAATATGACCTATTATCTGTACAGAGGTGGGACGAATGGCCGATTGGTGTAGATACTCGACAGTCGACCTGAGAGTCCTGGGTTCGATCCTCGGTGAGACCCATTGGATTTTTTCCAGGTGAAATTTTTAATGCAAAGTAGTCACATAAGTCCACCCAGCTTTAAATGGTACCTGACTTAAGTTGGGAAAGCAAAGGCGGCTGGGCGTTGTGCTAACCACACAATCCCTTCATATGCCTAGGTTATAGAAACAGATGAATTCTACACTTCATTTGCCCCGATGGCCCGTTACAGTACAAAGACAATATTAAGACATACACAGAGTAAATACTAGCAAAATGAACAAACTGTTGAAACTTGGTCACTTCAATGTTTTATTCCTGTGTGATTGATATAATCAATCAGTGATCAATGTCATTTATCTCATGATATGGCAAGTACAGGGGCTAGGAGAACTTTTTGAATCGAGGCCCCCATTGTGTCCGTAATTGAACCGACGACGGACAAGAAGCATATGGGTGAAGTGTTGACATGATCTGATATGAATTGAATGTAAACTTCATAATATAGAAGGCTACTGTCGTGCTTCATAATGACAAACGTTCCACTGACAATTGATTGGGACAACCTTGACCTCATACAAACGTTCCACTGACAATTGATTGGGACAACCTTGGCCTCAGACAAACGTTCCGCATCTCAACGAATTCTTGGATCAACTCGATACGGGAAAGCAACCGAAAAAAAAAATTAAATAATAGACACACATTTTAAATATCAGTGCAACATACGAATACTTGACATCAATGGTGGATACATTCAAATAAGGCATTAATAGAAGTGGCTAATTTTGTAAAATTAAGTTTACATTATTTGAAAATTAATTTATTACAAAGTAAGTAGGCGTGTAGACTGTGCCGTAACTTTCATCAGTGTCGCAGAATCTGAAAATGCCGCCCTATTCCCGTGCTTAAAAATTACCGAAGTATGGCAGATGGCTTGCGACAAAGTAAGTGCCCTCCTGGTCCCCGGGGGGGGGGCACATTACGGCACCCTGATTTACTCCACTGCAAGCTAATATAACAGATATTTATGTCGTGTGTTTATCTGAGCATTTAAGTTTAATATTTGTGTCAAGAATAAAGAATTTCCCAATCATCATGCGGTTCCAATAAATCATACTGAAAATCAACATTATGAAACAGTTCAGTTCACTTTATCTTATAATATTTATCGATTGATGCAAACTATTTTTTTATCGACTATCTTTTTTTCCCCCTTTCTACTAAACACTCAATAATACTAGCCTGGCCTTCGAATGCCTTGAACTGGCCAGTATTGAATTCAACTATCGCCACAATTGAGACGCATGACATACATATCCACTGGCAAGCCGGCAATGAATTCGCAATCGGTGTCACAGACAGATAGTATGACCTTGTGATTAAATCTAGCTGATAACGATATAATCCAAATTCTGGGACATATCGGCTCCCCTTACCGATCTATAGGTCAATGTGACCAGACAGGATATCTTTGTAAAAAAAAATCGTTATAAATAAATAAAATCTGCCATCTTCGAAAAGAATCACATCTCCCTAAATATACAGAGAAACTGTGCGGATAGACATAATTCAGAAAAAAATTTAAATAGTGTGAGGAATGACAACATAAACACCTGACGTGTTGTCGTAACAGGCTGCGAGTAAGTGTCAATAAATATTTATATAACATCATCAGACAAATACATGACTTATTCAACATCTTTGCTTTGCATAATTACGTTGCCAGGAAACGACTGCCTCCAGCTCCACCCCTTCTCCCCCTTCCAGAGCCAAAGGGCTTCCTTTCATGTATGATATTATTAAGCCCCCAATACGTAATTTTTTTTATAGAGCTTCCAAATATTTTAAAGTTTCTTCTTAGAATCCCCTCAAAACATGTGAATGGTCCTCTTGCAAGGGACGGTGGGTGGGTACTCTTTATGAAAAATGAGTTCAAGATGACTCACACTGTCTCGATAGTCCATGGCTCGAGGGCCCCGGAGAAGAAATAGTAAACAACGAATAAAACTACCTATTGATCGGGGCATGACCAGTGTACTCTTTAGAGGCGACCGATGCTATGCTTTTGCGATAGTCTGGTGTGCCCATGTTTCCCCCAGCATTTTACCGATACCAAATGCCGATATTTTCTTTTTGGGGCTGTCATTATTTATATAACAAATTTTACGGCAGTTTTTACCTCCCCTCTTGTCAACAACTTGCCAAGCTTCTATCGAAGGTAATCGTATTGATTGCCCTACCTAAAAAAGGTGGCTAAAATATTTCTCATGGCAAAATTGATGAGATATAGTTGTTTTATTAGATACTGAATGTTAAGCAGTGTAACGCCCCTGGAGACTACAAAACGCTACTTAAAGAGTTTCCTATTTAATTAAATGATATATTAAATTACAAAAAGTAACATTGTGACGTCTGACTTTCTTTTGGCCTCCCCTCCTTATCAACAATTATCAAAGATTTTCCCATTTCCCCAACATCCATCCAGTCGAAAATACAACTTTATATCGATACCTATGTATTCAGTTGATTTTTTAAGATGGCTTTTCAAAAACCAACAGAATATATATGAACAATGTACACCTAGGACTAAATACGTATTTAAATTATAACGAAGGTAAACTGGCTAACGAAAATGTTGTCTTCTTTCCAAACAGAAGCATTCTAATACAGACATCCATCTTCTTCCATATCCTTCCCCCCCTCCCCCACACACCACCACCACCACCCGTCTCTTTAAACTATTTAACTTCGTCATACGAAAGCAACAGGTGTGGATTTTTAAACGTTATTCTAAAAATCCGTGTGTTTATTTGTGGCTGTGCTTGTTTATGATGGCGACTGTGACTGGACCCTACTGCTGATTGTTTTTGTTGGGAGTGAAGAGTTAAGTTAAAAATAGAGTTATTTCCCGTGCGGTCGCCCAGTCACGTCCATTCATGACCGTTAATTAATTTTTATCTGCTGGAGCTTAAGTTCAACCGAGTTTACCAAACGTTTCACAATCAACAATTTGTATTATCTACAGTTCTACACAAATCATCCGACTGATCCGGTCACGGACAAAGTAAGGCCCGTTTAAAGAGCATCGTAGGTACCTAGGCCACTTATGGTAAGCGTACGGCCCGTTTTAAAGAACATCGTAGGTCCCTAAGCCTTTGCATTAAACGATCACCTTAAGCCCTTCACACAGACCCGCATCTAGTTTTATCGTAAATATTAATTATCGGGATACTTCGGAATATTTAGCTCAGTGAACCATATTAGCTATTTGAGTGAACTCAGTGCGACTAACATTAACGTCATAATCATAGATATACATATATATGGTCATAATTGTGTGTAACTGAGTCATTGTTTTACTAGCATCTCCTTATACTTCCGCATCCCCCTCTCCTCACTTCTTTTACTGGTACCTTTAGAAAGTATGGTTATTATATGCCTTATCATCTAATTTTCCGATTGAATTATTTCTGGTATATTTTTAGCGTTATTTGGTGGAATTTAGAAAGGACGATTAGCAAAACTCGCTGTAAGACTGGCTGTTAGTCATGATTCATTCCTTGTAAAAAAAAAAGTGGAAGTTTGATACTTAATAATATTTAATAAGAGAAAGTTTATTTAGATGAACCTTACCTTCTAGATTATCTAGATCAGTGCTTCTCAAAGTGGTGGGCCGCGGCCCCCTAGGGGCCGTGGACTGTCCGGAGGGGGCGTGGAATTTCGAAAAAATTATAAATTTAAGCAACCTAAACCAAAAAAAAAAAAATAGGGAGGGCCGCGACATATTGATTGGCGTTCCAAGGGGGCCGTGACTTCAAAAAGTTTGAGAAGCACTGATCTAGATTATTGTATTTAAGAAGGAACACTGTTTAGGGACTGGGCTGAACACTGTTTAGGGACTGGGCTCATCACTTCGAGAACCTCTGACCTTAAGACGAATGTCACGGCATAATTAGGCCTACCTCTTAACTAAACTTTCATGATCATGTGTGTCATATGCATGCGATGAGTTAAAATATTCCATCTAACTATATATTTGTATATTTATATTATACCCGCATATCTATCTATCTACAGGCTGCCGCAAAGGAATGGGGAGGGGGGGGGGCAGAAGTCCTAATCTCTGCTGACTTGGCAGTTTGTGGCATGTCACAGAAAACAAAAGTATTTATTCACATGTTTAATTTCTAGCTGGTCACTTTCACCTAGACAGAGACACAGGATATATGTATATTAGGGTGACTCACTTAATGGAAAAAAATAAAGTTGATCTTTTATCATGAGCATTTTAGTTTTCTGGTTCACTGTGATTTAAAACATGTATATACCAAATTTCACACCATTTGGGCTCCTATAAATACTGCCTCAGTGTACTTGTTATCTGGTATTTTATGGTATTCGGCATTGCATTAAATGAAAATTTTGCAAGGTTGAAAATGTTGTTTTTTTTAGATACAAAGAACAGTTAACTGGTAAACAGTGAATTCATTGCCAGTGATATTTGAATCATTTTTATACAAAGTCAACTATGCTGATTTAGAATATGTAAGTGCTTTTCCTAAATTGGCTCTATTTTTCGAGATATTAAAATTAATGAAATAATGTATGCACCGTGTTTGAAAATTGTCAAGAATTGCATGAAGTAAAAATATATACTAACAAATAGTAGTGAAACTGTTAATGGTCATGCAGAAATTTGTTTTTTTTAACTATATAACAAGGAGTTTTTTTTTTGTTGAATCATATAAAAATTAGTTGTTTTTTGTTTTTTTGTTTTTTTTTACTGACTTCTATGGCCACACGTAGCGCCTTCGTAAATGCGTAGTTTCAAAACCCCATTTCTAGAGGTTCTTTTTCAGACCGCTTTAGTTTTTTTTCAACTAAGAGAAAAGAGTTAACGATTGAAATCTGATGAAGTAAGAGATTAGATCGTGTTAAATCATGTTTCATACCAAAATTAGCCTCTGCGTTGACTAACTATTGTTTCCTGGTTGAAACAAAATACGAGTAAAATATTTGGCTGATATTTCGTTTTTACTGTCAAGAAATATGAAGATATGGGTTTATTGTGCACTGCAAGTGTCGAGCTGCATGTTTATTATACTGTTTTATAATCGCTAGTCTCGATTTGAATCAAATAAATACAAAAGGAGAAACTCTAAAAACAATGAATCTAAATGACTATGGCAAAGTTTGGGCGCCAGAAATAAAATGAAATAATTCATATCCATAAATTGACACTCCGTGCTTTTGACTCAACTAAATCATATAGATATATGAATCATGTAAGGTCAACACAATATAAAGTTTTTTTTATTTTGGTTCCGTATATTTTAAAAACACTTTTAGCTATGCTCTAATATGTTAAAGGTAAATATACATCCATACCACATAGTTAGAGATAATATGAAATTTGTGTAGCGACAATATTATGCTATTAATTTTAAAACAAAAAGGCGCAATAAAGATGAAATACCTTTTACAAGTAAAATTGAGTAATTAAAATAAAGGTAGACTCAAAACACAATCGATATTATTAAAATCGTATTAATTATCTCATTTGCCAGCAGTTAGATTTCGCTCATATTGCCACTTGTCCATTATTCATTGAGTGTATGTTTGCCTCACACTTTACAATGTTGTCTTTTCAGCTCCAGTGTTTGTCTTTTCAACACATTCATTCATCTAATAAAAATGATATAGCATTTTTTTCAAAGAGTAATACTTTAGTAATTTTATTTTCTGGAAATTGACACCAGTTATATACAATACAAATAAAACAGATGTATATTATTAATATTTAATAAAGATAAACACTAAAAGATCGTATACATCTTTCATTGAATGATCTCCTTTTTGTATTTTATTTTCTTGCTTTAGCTTCCTTTTTCAACGACAAGAGCTACACAAAATATCTACAAGAAATACACAAAAACCATGTTGTTACCTTAAGAAAAAGAAGTCAAATTAGAAAGTAAAATTAAAGTCTTTTTAAAGTCTATAATCCTATCCTTCTATGTTGTGAGAATGTGGCATTTTTTATTCTATTTGCATACCTGTAAGTTTTATATTGTATAATTATGATAATATAATTGTTTTTTTGTAAATGTATTCTGGCTGTTATTATTTTTTTTAAAGAATTAAATGTAGATAATCAAAAAGATAACAAATGATTAAATGTATTATACATTTTTTTATTTTGTGTACGTTATTATGTAAATATCAAATAAAGTCACAAATTGAATGAAGTTTTGCTTTTAAAAAAGTAAAATATCACGTAATTTATATCTGTTACAGCAACAAGACAAAGTGGAAATCATGCAGTAAATGTGTAAACCTTAATTAACTAAACAGACCTAAACAATCTTAGGTTAATATTTTTCAATTATTGTCATGCTGCTACTGGAAAAAAACATTGAAATCAGCGCAACAAGTTACGTTTTATTAACCATGTTGATATCATATTCTAATTTAATACTTCTGGCAGTTAAAATAACTTAACTTAATCTGAAAAATAAACTCACTTTATAATGGAAAGAAAAATTGATTTTTATCATGAGCATATTAATGCTCTGTTTCACTGGGATTTAAAACATGTACATACGAAATTTCACACCATTTTATGGTATTCAGCAGTTGCATTAAATAAAAATTTTGCAATGTTTAAAATGCTGTTTTTCAGATACAAAGAACAATTATATTACTCAGTAGGAATTAAACAGTAAAATAATACTAGTTACATGACACATTAACTTGAATGTGTTGCAGAATAGTTCTAAGTACGCCATTCAATTAACCACTTGTAAAGTTTTTTAGTCTGTGCTTTCTGAGACTTGAAGGTCTTCAAGTTGCGATCTCCTTCAGCACAGAAGATTTTTTTTTGCTTCTGGAAACTCTTTGCTATGCTGTTCAACAATTTGGAGCAAGTACTGCTTTTCATCCTCTGATTTGGTTAGAGATGAGTTGAATGATGACGCCAGTGTAATTCCCCGCACGGCACAGTCATTGACAACTTTCAAGGAAGAGAGCACTGCTGTTGCCTTCTGAAAGGATGGAGTTTGTTGCCAGGTTGAAGTATCAGTCATGAGAACATTTGTGTGAAGCAGAAGAGTATTAAAGAAGAGCAGCGATCACGAGGTCATAAAATCCTTTAACGTCACATTATGAAGTGCTGAAGGATCATTTGTGCTGCGGACGCACCTTTCTTCTTTCTGATTTCAGAAGATTTCTCATGAATTTTCTCAAGCAAGCAGCAAGACTGTTTTTTTCATCCACTGAGACACGTTGAGAAAAGAGAACCAGAGGAATGAGTTCTGCACTAAGGTCAATTCAGTCTGAGAAATGGAGGGAGAAACATTCTTATAATCAATAAGAAGCTTGATGAAATCCAGATTATTCAGAGGTGCGTCTGCTGGAATGGAGCACTGAATCCAAGCTTTAATGTAAACCAAGGATGCAAAGATACCAAATTCTGCAATTGATTTGTCTTCATGCTTAGTCAGCTTGAATTAATAACGGCAGAGATAAATCTTCATGATGTAGATTATTTTAAGACATCCACCTTGCATGTTGATACGCTACAGGAACACGAAAACGCACCCTAAGGGAAAGGGGAATTACTCCCAGGAAGATAAGATTCAGAGTCAGAAGTTCTTTGTAATCTTCACGTGGCAAATATCTTGAGTTGTCCTTCATTTGGATATTTGAACAAAATGTGATGACTTCTTCTTTTAATGGCTTGAGATTTTGCTCCAGTCTAACATCGTAGCATACATATAAATTCTGCTTGTCTTATTTTTGGCCAAAACGTCTTAAAGCGCTTGAATAAGCAGCACATCCGGTCCAGTTGTACTACCCCCAAATGTCTTATTGAAGACGGCTGTGTTTGTAAACATACTATTGGCCGGCAGGCTCAATTAGGGGAAGTACCTAGCTCAATAAACATTGGCATGTCAACTGGACAGTATACAAGCAAAGAAATAGGTCATGAAAAAATAGTACCGACTGACTGTCAGACGGCTGTGTTTGTAAACATACCATTGGCCAGTAGGCTCAATTAGGGGGAAGTACCTAGCTCAATAAACAGGAGTTGTGTCAACTTCTATGCCAGTTAAATGAACAACACTTTTCGACCTAGTAGTCATAACTAAATGAATGATATTTATATAACCGCAACTTTTGATCTTATAATAATTGATTTTTATAACTAAATTGAAATGTACAGGTGAAGCTGGCTATTTATATGAAAATTATTACTTTTAGAGATTTCTAGAATTTCCAGGAACCTTCTCAAGTTTTCCATGTTTTTCACGAAGCTTCTATAACCTTCTAGAGATTTCATAGAACCTTTCAGAACCTTCTAGAATTGTATAGATTTTTTTTTAAAACTTTCCAGAACCTTCTAGCATTTTCTGTGTGCTTTATATATGTATACTCACATTCAAAATTCATTCATAATGATTTATAATTTCAGTGTCGATGAGGCAGTACTAAATAAAGTCATACATTGATGAAATTTTTCTGTGCTATTTTGAAGTCAAAGGAAACACAAAAAACAAAATGCTCCAAAAAAAATTTGACAAAAAGTTATTTTGGGCCACCCTATTATATATATATATATATATATATATATATATATATATATATATATATATATATATATATAGTCTAGGGTAGCAATAGGTAAATCCAGCCAGTAACTTTGTTTAATGTGAAGCACAACACTCACTTTTTGGGTTATGAGGTTAATAAATAAGCTCATGCAAACACTCCAAATATTTAATTCATATTAGCTCATGTAAACACTCCAAATATTTAATTCATATTAGTTCTTGTTAACACTCCAAATATTTAATTCATATTAGTTCATGTAAACACTCCAAATTATTTAGGTGGCCCCTCGACTACAATATGTTAATGTTAACATGTGTTTCTTTCAGTGCTCTACTACCAAGTCAGCGCTATATTGGTTGGAGTCCGCTGCTATCCCTATTTCGTTTGCTTGACCGCTTCATCTCGTTGCTGCGGGGTCATTTTGTCCATGGCTTACATTGTTCTAAGGTAAACTTTCATTAGCAATAGCTTTACATTAATCTAAGGTAAACTTTCATTAGCAATAGCTTTACATTAATCTAAGGTGAACATTCACTAGCAATAGCTTACATTACTCGATGGTAAACGTTCACTTGCAATAGCTTACATTACGCGATGGTAAACTTTCACTAGCAATGGCTTACATTACTCGATGGTAAACTTTCACTAGCAAGAGCTTACATTACTCGATGGTAAACGTTCACTTGCAATAGCTTACATTACGCGATGGTAAACTTTCACTAGCAATGGCTTACATTACTCGATAGTAAACTTTCACTAGCAATAGCTTACATTACTCGATGGTAAACTTTCATTAGCAATAGCTTACATTAATCTTAGGTGAATAACTAATGAGGTATGTCTGCTTTGTATTAAATATATTTTAATGACTCATGAGGTAGGTCTACTTTGTATTAAATATGTTTTAATAACTAATGTATTTTTGTATTCCTGACATGTGATGTGAATTTGTGTCAGGAATATCACCTGATATCATATCGTTAATGTTTCAGTAAATTACAGTGTAAATGCAATAATATTGATGGTTTATACAGCTAACAGTCTTACTACTATTATTACTACTTCTCCCTATATATATCTCTCTCTCCTCCTCTCTCCTCCCCCTCTCTCTCACTCTTTCTCTCCCTGTCTCTTTTATTCACTCCCTGTCTACTTATATATATATATATATATATATATATATATATATATATATATATATATATATATATATATATATTTATAAAAATCATTTTTCCTTATAGTTTTGGCATGTATGTGACTACTACAGTTAAAGAAGCTCGAGAAGTGGTCGAGACAAGTTTGAAAACGGTAAGCAGAGTTGGCAAGTATAAAATGGCCCTATGTTTAGCAACAGTGCGTCCTTAGCAACAGGTGAATGAATTAAAGACAGACGCGCAGGATATGCAGCTATGAAGTAATATTTCTGTTGATGTTTCCATTCGTTGGGCCCCCCCCCCCCCCCCAAAAAAAAAAAAAAAAACCCACATTGGTTAAGGGTATGATGATGATGATTACTACTGCATCCGGGCTCATAACTCATTTAGTAATTGATACTACTTGCCCCTTTTACGTTAAATTGTGTGTACTTCTCCTATGACGTACTATCACAGCCATCTTAGCACCAGTGTATTGGGGCCCCAACGAAGAGAAATATAAATGGGCACTTTACACGGGGGCTCTGTGCCCGTGGGCCACTCTGTCATGTCCCTGCAAGGAGGGGGCTGTTTATTTGCTCGATCCTCTAAACAATGGCTGGGACAGTTGTTGTTGTTATTGTTATTTTTTTTTTTTTTTGCAGGGCTTTTTCGAGATCCTCACCGTAGCTGAGATTACAAAGGTTATGGGGGAAGTGGGAGGAGCACTGGGTCACTGGAGTCAGGGTTAGGGTTCAAACCCTTAATCTTTAGAATATTGATCGGACTCACAACTAAAGTACCATCAAATCATTGTGGCTCTCCCATCCTCAAAAGTCCTGTGTATTATATATTTAATGTAAGCAGTAGTCGGAGCCTGGGCGGGAGGGGGGAGGGAGTGTTAAATGTAAGGATGAGCGTCTTATGTGAGGGCTGGAACAAAAGTTTAGTTTTGTTTCATTGAAGTTACAAAAGAAATCCGTCAAGCGTGAGACCTGGATGTCGCCCTTACTGATGTATTTATTGGAACGAGTGGTTGTGGGTAAAGCGTTCGACTGTTGGCCATAGGAGCCCGTGTTCAATCTCCGGAGAGGACCGATGGATTTTTCAGGCCATGGTTTATGTCCCCCCCTTGCTATATCTCCCGTGGTGCCTCCAAGGCCATTGCACTATCGGCTATGGTGGGAACGAAAGAAGGATACCATATAAACAGTCTCATTAGTGACTTGATCTCATCTTATTCTGCTGTAACGAAGTGGGTTCTTTAAGTGGGAAGGGGGACAAAGTGGCCTGTAATGCCATAGTCTATTATGGGACTTTTTTTTTCTTTCTGGGGAATTTTGGTTTCCGGCAGATCCGATTTTTCCATGTCTGTATTTTAAACTGGAATACTGTTGTATTAATTCTTTACTTTCGATTTAACGCAGAGCCCAAATCGCTATCATATATATTACTAACTGTACCCTGCAAAACCTTCGCAGGAAGATAGACTTTCGGGGCCTTGCATTTTGACATTCGATACCATGACATGAAATTATGTACTTAATATTTAATGCAAAAAATAATTTTGGAGGCTCCCCTCAAGCTGGAGCCCGGTGGGACTTTGATTTTGGACCCCCCCCCTGTTACGCTTCTGTTTTCAGCTTTGATACATATTTTCAAAATTATTATTTTTTTTAAGTTATGAAATAGTTAAAATAACCTAATTAGTTGTTGTTTCTTTTTCTAAGCCTAAAGGATACATTTTTTTCAATTTGAAAAAAAATGTCAAAGATATCTAATTAGTTAATTTTCATTTAAACAACTAAAAGGATACATTCTGAAAAAAAAACACAATAAAAAGTAATGTTTCAGGGAGGAATCGAACCTGGATATAGTCAGCATAAAAGTGATTCACGTCTAAGCGGTTTAACTATTGTGCTAGCACGCCACACACTCAAAATTATAATTTTAATGTCTAATTAGAAAAGATTGCTCCGTTGTAAATTTGTCGCGAAAAGAAAATAACTTTAAATCATAAGAGTTCATTCTGTTTACTGACGTCATCAAAGTTTGCTGGTCGTGTCCCGAAAAAAAAAGATACGTAGCACGACCGGTCGTATGCGGAGCCACTGCGATTTTTATTTTAAGATACAAAGTCAATAACACACAAACACACACACAGGTGGTACACGGGAATAATCTTGTGAAGTTAGTGGTCCACGGAAATACTTATAAATTCAGTGGTCCGCGGGGATTTCACGAACTGATTTAGTGGTATGTGATGTACAAAAGATTGCCGACCCCCAATGGGGTCGTCCATAAAGTACGTCACGCTCCAAGGGGGGGGGAGGGGATATAAGAAAGTGTGACAGTTTGTGACAGGGGGGAGGGGGGGTCAGGCCAAGTGTGTCGTCACATTTTTAATATATTTTTAATTTTATTTCTAATTTAATTTTTTTAGTAAAACTTAATAGCTTTAAACATAATTTTCAAAAAAAAAATGTGAAAAGTTTTAATTAGTTTTATGTCAAAATAGCATGAAATGCATATCTTTTCAATGTGTTGTTCACAATTCCTCATGCTAGTTAGGACCGCTAATAAACTGTTGCGAAGCCTTGTTTTATGTGTAGCCTTACCGGAAGTGTTATTATTTGTTGTCTGCTGCATTATTGTATCACTGATAAAGAAATTTGGAATTTGTATTATAATACAAAAAAATTACCCGTAATTGAAGTTGCAATCCATCACTTCGTTAAAATAATATTGATGGCTTATTCCTTGCAACCAGTGCGCCAGGAAGAAGTGCTTATAATCGCGTGGAAAATCGAATGGCTCCATTTAGCAGCGAACTGTCTGGTGTCATATTGCCAAATGAACAATATGGCAGTCACTTTGATACGCAGGGCAGAACAATAAATGAGGATTTGGAAAGAACTAACTTCAAGTTTGCAGGTGAAACTTTAGCTGAAATCTGGTCGCATGTGATTGTTGACCAATTTCCAACAGTTGCAGAATATATCAACCCTGAGAAATCTGAATTGGATGTAGCAAGAATGATGTCGAAGGATAAGAATGGTTTGACCATCATGTTCGCACCAGCCAATACTCAAATTGTGAAATGTCAGGACATAAAATGTTGCGACAAAGTACGGAGCTCATTTTTCAACGTTTTACCTTCGAGATTATTTCCTCCTCTAGTGAATATTTTTTTAATTAAACATAATTCGCAGGCCCATTATAAAAATATTCAATATAGCATCAGAGCTGCTAACATAATTTGTCAATCTAGTCCTTTTTTTGTCACATTCTTTTGTTTCCATTTTTATTATTTAATCACTGGTTGAGGTCAAGTTTCGCTAATCTACTTCTTATCCTATGTAAATAGAATGCATAATCGGAAGATTATCTCAAAGTTCACCTCACCCATTGTAAATGAATAGGTAGCAAATAAATGATGTTTATTATATAATTGTCAATCTAATTTTTGCAATTTTTTTTTTCAAATTCAATTGATTGAGTTACTGTTTCAAAGAATAACTGATATTGACAATTAGTTATTCTACTATTAAACTCATTTAATAATCTGATTGTTCTTTTAATATTTATATTTTAAGGCAGTGTAATAGTGAAGTGCGATTTAAATTTTAATCAGTTTTTAATTAAAAAAAAATTTCGAAAGTGTGACGTACTTTGGGGGGGGGGGTCAAAAATAGTCGAAAATAGCGTGACGTACTTTATGGACGGCCCCTATTCTAAACTATTTCAGACATTCATTTTTAATTATTATTTTTTTATTTTTTTTATACTGATTCTAGAGAACTAGAAAAGAAAAATGTTTCTCTTTTTAATATTCGACAAATATCGTCAAGCGGATCGGAGAGATTTCTCATGCTGAATGATGTCATATGCACTACACCCTGTGATATTCTAGCCACTACATTATATGATGTCCCATGTCTAGCCACTACTTTATTGACGTCAGATGTAGCTTCTATCCACTACATTACATTTATTTTGTTTAGGCTAACACACACTCACACACTCACACACACACACACATATATATATATATATATATATATATATGCATATATGCATGTATGTATGTATGTGTGTGTGTGTGTGTGTTTGTATGTATGTATGTATGTATATATGTATGTATGTATGTATTTTTACATCCCATAAAAGCCACCATCTTGTATTGGCCAAATGTATGACTTAGTTTATTCCAACTATTCCACTATATTAGTCAACATTCCAACTAGTTTCACTATATTAGTCAACATTCAAACTAATTCCACTATATTAGTCAACATTCCAACTAGTTCCACTATATTAGTCAACATTCCAACTAGTTCCACTATATTAGTCAACATTCCAACTAATTCCACTATATTAGTCAACATTCCAACTAGTTCCACTATATTAGTCAACATTCCAACTAGTTCCACTATATTAGTCAACATTCCAACTAGTTCCACTATATTAGTCAATATTCTAACTAATTCAACTATATTAGTCAACTTTCCAACTATTCCACTATATTAGTCAACATTCCAACTAATTCCACTATATTAGTCAACATTCCAACTAGTTTCACTATATTAGTCAACAGTCCAACTATTCCAATATATTAGTCAACATTCCAACTAATTCCACTATATTAGTCAACATACATGTATAACTCAACTTCCTTGAATGTCTTATTAATTACATTGTTTTTTTATCACGCCCTTCCCCTGCTCACCCCCCCCCTCCCCCAACTTCTTCCACACACACAGAAATCCTTCTGTGCAAATGATGACTGTTTTCTACTGATAGTTAACGTGTCCATATCTCTCATCATACTGCTCTTCCTGATCTACAGTATTGTTATAATACTCATATGTGGAAGACAAGAGGTGAGTGCCAACTTTCATTCTTCTACCACATCCTTGCATTGCATGCTGTTAACTTGTTCGTTTTATGTGAATTAATTGTACTAATTATAGACACACAAATGAAGAGCCTATACAGATCCTTTAAAATGTATACAATCAAATATATTTTAAAAGTGTAATGGTAATAGTACTAATTGTAATTAAACAATAACAAACATTAATCTTTGGGCTGTCATTTTGATTTATTATAGCAACGCAGACCAGACAAATGGAGAAATCCTAATAAAAATACACACAGCAGTTTTAACATTCTTTAATATGTTTAAAATATAAAATTATGGATGTACTATTAAATAGTATAAATCCTAATAAAAATACACACTAAGTAGGCAGCGGTTTAAACATGCTTTAATATGTTTAAAATATAAAATTAAGGATGTACTTTTACATAGGATTCAATAGGATGTGTTCAGTTACTATCAGGCCCGTAGCGTGCGGGGGGCAGGAGGACCGGACCCCCCTGCGTTTTATCTTCCCCCCCCCCCGCTCATTTGTTCTACTTAGTAAAATGTACTACCTGCCCCCCTGATATTGCCTGGCCCCTGCTGTAGAATGCCTGCCCCCCTGTAGAATTTTCACGCTACGGGGCTGGTTACTACACCCATGATATGATGTGGTTGTAAAAGGGGCCGACTTATGTCAGTTGATGCCCCGGACGCTGAATAAAATAGTGGGCCCCTTAGAAAGAAAAAGATACACATTAAAGTGTTTACAAATGGGATCTGAGGGCCCCCTAAATATTCGTGGACCCCCTGAGCGTGCGCCCGTCCTTAAGTCCGCCTCTGGTTGTAAATATAAAGCTCAGTGGCGGCTAATTTACTGGCGCCGGCCCTGGCTGTACACAGCGAATAGATAAATGATTTCCACTGATTTCAATGAAATCTATATTTATCTTTCAGGTAATTCCCGGAACAGCCCAACCCCATCAAGTGGCTCACGTACGATGGGTTCTAAGAAAAAGGAAAGATCCTAGATTTCTGAAACTTCTGAACTCAAAGGATAAAACATTTGTTGACTGCATGTAATATTCAATTAATGAATTTATTTAGCAAATTTTGTAAAATTCTGCTGTAATGAATTAATGAATTTGACATTTTAAGATCACACGCTAATACTATATAGGAAGTAAATTTCCCTCAAGCCCCGAAGGGGCAGAAGAAGTGAAGAATTCATCTGTTTCAGTAACCTCGGCAAGGTTATTACTGAGAACTCTCCGGTCGACAGTCGAGCGCTCTACACCACACCACCTCCCATCTCCCAACAAAGACTTTCTATTTTATTATTTTCCTACATATTAAAAGCATAACATGTGTCGATTGGTCATGTTAATAGGTCAAACAATTGTAAAGGATTGCCCCTTTGGAATCTCATCCAGCCCCCGTCAAGGGGTGACATTTCGGCAGTGGCGTAGCGAGGGGGGGCGGGAGGTACATATGTCCCTGGGCGCCGAGGTTCAGGGGCGCCAAATGGTATATTTTACATATAATATTAATAGTTTTCGAATGGGGGGCGCTAAAAAGGTATTAAAAAGGTAAAATGCTCCGGGCGCAAGTTGCTACGCCTCTGCATTTCGGGTATGTCTTAGGGAAGACAAGTTTTGTTGGATTGGCTTCCATTTTTTGCCTAATTTAGTTCCGACCATTACATGTGTATTCTATGATTGACCTACTTATAATCATTGTACATAAAGCAAACCTAACCTAGTTCTGATTATTTGGCGTACATATTTTTTACATGTGTCCGTAATCTCCCTTATTGGCACTCCCACCTCCACCCCTACTAAATCTCACAAAGCCACGCCCACTACCACCCATACTAAATCTCACAAAAGACAACTTAATGGAAACTTATTAGGTTCATACGACCTAATCTGAAGTTAGTGCTGTCAAGATAAGTCAAATCTATTCATACCGTAGCTAGTTAAATACCCCTTGTCTGTTCCGCTTAATGTATTCAAACTGACCTTTTAATTTCCAAACCCATTTTGTTAAAAAAAAAAACAAAGCAAGACACATATAATTTTACTTAGGCCGGATAATCAAAAATGTGGGTTTGGTCATGAGCCGGATCGTAAAGAGTCTACATTACTGTACTTTATTCCGCAGGGATCGCAACAAATGTCTACGTATGTTATCCTGTTTCCCCTTCTTCAAGTACTCCACCAGAATTAGCGCAATGGCTGGACTTCAGTTTTTCTCAGTGTATTCGGTGAGCTATACATTTCTCCTATGTTCGATATGTAAATGACAATGAATGATAATAATAATAAAAAAAAACAGCTTCTAGTTCGAATTTTCGTCTGCCAAACATAATATTGCTAATTAGTGACTTAGAGGAGGTAGCAGAGGTTGTGCTGCTGTTCAGTGCATCGACTAACTAACGGAGAGGTCTCAGAAAATTGCCTCTTTTAATGTATTTGTACTTTTCATATATTGAGTAGGGCGGCACACTAGCTAGCTACGGATCTATTACTAATATACAATGGTTGACGCATGCTGCAATTGTCATGCAACAATAAAGACGTTTTTATGCAATAAACTTTCTCTGACGATTGTTTTTTTTTTGTTTTTCAGGCCAGCATATTTCTCGCTCTCGTCATTCTGCTTTCATTCCAACTACTAAACGAAACGCCTGAAGAAATAGTAAAGTTTCTACATCAACCGCTATTTGGGGTTGAATCATTAGTACCCATAACTGTCTTGAAATGTAAGTAACACAAAAGATTCTCTCAAAGCTCTCGTGTAACTAAGCCTTGTTTATAACAAGTACCGGTATAGTGTTTTCTTTTTTTTTTTTATAAAGACCCCATTTTATAAATGTCTATTGACTATTGGCCTTCGTGGAGATGGGGTTAGATAGCTGTGAAAGAAGGTCATCCCATCAGTGATCTAAGAGATTCTGTGACCTTGGTCTCGTCACCCCCTCACGGTCAACTGGGTTGCTGGCCTGACTATGTAGAGCTACATATTCAGTGTGATGGATTTATGATTAATATTTACTATTCTATTTCAGATAGTCTTTGGATCCTTTTAGGGATAACTGCTGTGTATTGCTTGTGTAACGTATTTTTCACTCTTCGAAACTACAGGTGAGTATGTTTTAGCACAAATTGAATCTATCGATGGAACGAATTGTTTGAATGGGCTGACTAGATGTGCTGATTGAATGAATTGATTGAATGGGCTGACTGGATTCACTAATTGAATGTATTGATTGATTGTATTGATTGAATGGGCAGACTGAATGGACTAATTGGGTGTACTTATTGAATGCACTGTTTGAATGCATTGATTAAACGTGCTGGTTAAATATACACATTGACTGCACTCATTGAATGCACTTTTTTAATGTACTGATTGCATGTACTGATTGCATGTACTGATTGCATGTACTTATAGCATGTACTGATTGAATGCTTTGAGTCAATTTTGAGTTGAAAATTGGATTGAATGTTGGATTGAATGTTAGATTGTTTGTATGAATGTGGACTAAGGATTCTCGGTCCTGTGCAGTAATCAGTTAACTGAGACCTCACTGGCCGGGGGGTGGGGATTCATTCTACAAACTATATCGGTCATTGTTATCCATAAAGGTAAATTTAATCAATCATGTACACATATATATTTAAAATAATGCACAATTAGTTTGCATTTTTATTATACCAATGTCTTTTTCGTAGATTCGAAATGATGAAAATTTATATAGGAAAAGAGAATTACCTTAGACTGTTGGATGAACCTCCACAGAACACCTTGGTAAGTGTTTATTTCAAATGATCAATCGACTTCAAACCAGATGGTCCCAACTTATCTCTAAGTCAAAATCCAACTTTAAACCCAACATTAATTAAGGAAAGTATAGGCGGCTGGGATAGAATTTTATTCTACATGTATTTCAATTCTGCTTCTATATTATGACCTGTAAATAATTTGAAGCAATGTAGACCAGCAGTTCGCAATTGGCATTCGCGGATTATTTCCCTTCGATGTTTACCATCCAAATGACTTCCATGTTTTAAATTGTTTATTTCTCAGGCATCAAACCTCAGATGTATAGGTTATACCGTAGGCTTCACTATATGGGGTGAGTACTTGCTATACTAAAGGCTTTATTACATGGGCTGAGCAGTGGCATCACTAGGGGGGTGGGAGTGCGGGCCGCACCGGGTGACACCGACATAGGGGAGACACCAAAATGAATAATTCTAAATTTCATAGCACAAAAACTCGATATAGACGGTTTTATAACCGATCATAGTCAAAAACATGAGCATTAGCATAGGGTGCCACCATGCAGAGCAGTAGCACAGGGTGCCATCATGCAGGGCTTCTGGTGTTTTAATTGAATCCAATTCAAAGCTACTCGGATCAGTGGCGTAGTGAGGGGGGACAAGGGGAGGGGTCATCAAGTCCTGGGCGCTACTCACAAAGGGGCGTCAAATGGTATAATTTATATATAATATTATATGCTTTTCGAATGGGGGGAGGGCGCTAAAAATGCTGACTCGGATCAATCAGGAGTTAATTGTATACGCGCTGAAAAAAAGGGACGCATGCAGTCACGTGGTTTTATGCAATTGGAGACGTAGTTTACAAACTCAGTTTAATGAAAGTAATATACATTTTTCTGAAATACACTCAGTAATACTATCGTTTTTATCGCTTAACAGTCATTAGTACTATCGTTTTTATTGATTAAGTATTTTAAAGTAAGTTCTCGATGGAAAATTCGAAATATGTACCATTGCTCATGGTGGAAGTCTTGGGAGGCGAGGGGGGACGCCCTCAATCAATTTTCCGCCCCGGGGTGAGCATTTGTTATACAGTAGGCTATGTTGGGTTAGGATTTGTAAAAAAAATAGAGCCTAATAGGTTTCACATTATGGGATGAGTTAATTTTTGTTTTCTATTTTAGGTTTTTTAATTACATTTGTTCTGTTCTTACTCTTTGTATCCGTCCCCCTGGGAGTCATCGGCCTGCTGTACTGGCAAGGAAAGCTGATTGATTACGTCATCAACTTGGTCTGGTGAGTAGCGCACGTACATTGGACCATCGGCGCATGAGGCTAATATGACCCCCCCCCCCCGCCAGATCCGTCGTTTGGCGCCACGAGAAAAATCTGCGTAACTTCACAATATTAAGTGTTTTTAAGGGGCCCCTAGGTAGAGTTTTGCAGAGATATTTGGGGACGTATTCGAAGGTATTTTCGGGGCCGTGATATCAGATTGTTAAAAGAGTTAGCACTGGACAGGTGGAGGGATTTGAGGGAGGCAGGCAATTTGGCTGTGTGGACCAAAGATATTCACCTAGTTTGCCTATCTATGATAACACAGCTTTGGTTGCAAACATATCAGTTGGGGGTCACAAACATATCAGTTGGGGGGTCACACAATATCAGTTTGGGGTCACAAACATATCAGTTGGGGTCACAAACACATCAGTTTGCGGTCACAAACATATCAGTTGGGGTCACAAACTCATCAGTTTGGGGTCACAAACATAACAGTTTGGGATCACAAACATATCAGTTTGGGGTCACAAACATGTCAGTTTGGGGTCACAAACATATCAATTGGGTCACAAACATATCAGTTGGGGTCACAAACATAGCGGTTAGGGTCACAAACACATCGGTTGGGGGTCACAAACACATCAGTTTGGGGTCACACAATATCAGTTTGGGGTCACAAATATATCAGTTGGGGTCACAAACACATCAGTTTGCGGTAACAAACATATCAGTTGGGGTCACACAATATCAGTTTGGGGTCACAAACATATCAGTTTGGGGTCACAAACATATCAGTTTGGGGTCACAAACATATCAGTTTGGGGTCACAAACATACCAGTTGGGGTCACAAACATAGCGGTTAGGTTCACAAACATAGCGGTTAGGGTCACAAACATATTGGTTGGGGTCACAAACACATCGGTTGGGGGTCACTAACAGATCAGTTTGGGGTCACAAACAGATCAGTTTGGGGTCACAAACATATCAGTTTGGGGTCACAAATATATCAGTTTGGGATCACAAGCACATCAGTTGGGGTCACAAACATATCAGTTGGGGGTCACAAACATATCGGTTAGGGTCACAAACATATTGGTTGGGGTTACAAACACATCGGTTGGGTCACAAACATATCAGTTGGGGTCACAAACATATCAGGTGGGGTCACAAACATATCAGTTTGGGGTCACAAACATATCAGTTGGGGTCACAAACATATCAGTTGGGGTCACAAACATAGCGGTTAGGGTCACAAACATATTGGTTGGGGTCACAAACACATCGGTTGGGGATCACTAACAGATCTGTTTGGGGTCACAAACAGATCAGTTTGGGGTCACAAACAGATCAGTTTGGGGTCACAAACATATCAGTTGGGTCACAAAAATATCAGTTGGGGTCACAAACATAGCGGTTAGGGTCACACACATATTGGTTGGGGTCACAAACACATCGGTTGGGGGTCACAAACATATCAGTTTGGGGTCACAAATATATCAGTTTGGGGTCACAAACATATCAGTTTGGGGTCACAAACATATCAGTTTGGGGTCACAAACATATCAGTTTGGGGTCACATACATATCAGTTGGGGTCACAAACATAGCGGTTAGGGTCACAAACATATTGGTTGGGGTCACAAACACATCGGTTGGGGGTCACTAACAGATCAGTTTGGGGTCACAAACATATCAGTTTGGGGTCACAAACATATCAGTTTGGGGTCACAAACACATCAGTTGGGGTCATAAACATATCAGTTGGGGGTCACAAACATATCGGTTAGGGTCACAAACATATTGGTTGGGGTTACAAACACATCGGTTGGGTCACAAACATATCAGTTGGGGTCACAAACATATCAGGTAGGGTCACAAACATATCAGTTTGGGGTCACAAAATATCAGTTGGGTCACAAACATATCAGTTGGGGTCACAAACATAGCGGTTAGGGTCACAAACATATTGGTTGGGGTCACAAACACATCGGTATGGGATCACTAACAGATCTGTTTGGGGTCACAAACAGATCAGTTTGGGGTCACAAACATATCAGTTTGGGGTCACAAACACATCAGTTGGGGTCACAAATATATCAGTTGGGGTCACAAACATATCGGTTAGGGTCACAAACATATTAGTTGGGGTTACAAACACATCGGTTGGGTCACAAACATATCAGTTGGGGTCACAAACATATCAGTTTGGGGTCACAAACACATCAGTTGGGTCACAAACATATCAGTTTGGGGTCACAAACACATCAGTTTGGGGTCACACAATATCAGTTGGGGTCACAAACATATCGGTTAGGGTCGCAAACATATTGGTTGGGGGTCACACAATATCAGTTTGGGGTCACAAACATATCAGTTGGGGTTACAAACATATCAGTTCGGGTCACAAACACATCAGTTTGGGGGTCACACAATATCAGTTTGGGGTCACAAACATATCAGTTGGGGTCACAAACATATCAGTTCGGGTCACAAACACATCAGTTTGGGGTCACACAATATCAGTTTGGGGTCACAAACATACCAGTTGGGGTCACAAACATATCAGTCTCTTGCAAGTACCACGACGGGACGGTGCGTTAAGACGGTCCTGCTTAAATCTACAACTATTTTTTGTAATAATCTTTAAAACTACCGTAATTAGTGATATAATTATAATATGAGTCTACTTAAAAAAAAAAGAACAGTATGTACAATTAAAGACTGCTTATGAAACATAGAGATTTTATTTAGCAATGTAATAAACAATATTTCAGCCTTTTGGTCATTACATTCGTGATTAAGTACACTCAATTGCTTTTCACCCGCAAATTTCTACTGCAAGACAAAGTTCGGCCAGCTGACAAGTACCAGCCCTTGAACGTGAATAACAGGCAAGTATAAACAACGTATTCTCAACCGGTGGTGGAACGCGATCCCCAAGAGGAACCGGAAAGGTTATTCAAGGGTAGGCAGCGACTTATAAGTGCCCGAGTATCGCATTAGAAAGTTAAGCACGCGCTATTATACAAATAATTGCATGTTTTCGCGAACTTACTTGTGAGGGGTGCCCGTGGACATATTTTCGCACCCTTTGAGGTACAGTCGCGAAAAAAGGTATAGAACTGCTGGTCTTCAGCACTAGGAAATCGAGTGACGCGAAGTAACTTAAATCCTGACAAGAAAAAAGGTTGCACGAACGATGAACGGTATGATTCCGCGTTCAACAACAGGTGGTACGCGCAGGCCTACCGATAGAAATTTCGGGCCCCTGGGCAGGGATGTCACGGGCCCCCCCTTGCTTGATTGGCCAGCTCAGTCCGGGCCCCTAAAACTCACCGGGCCCCTGGGCATTTGCCCCCTGCCCCTGTATCGGCGGCACTGGGTACGCGTACCTCAAGGAGTACGCAGCGACATGTAGGTATGTCCAAGTATAGTATTAGAAAGGTTAGCACGTTCCGTTAGTGGTACCCGCTGACATATTTTCGCACCCTTTGAGGTACAGTCGTGAAAAAAGGTTGAGAACGCTGGTCTAATTTCATGATAAAATGTTATAATTTCAGAAAAGTTTACGAGATTTCCCATTATTTCTTTCTGTTTCTCAACGTGGCCGTTGGGCTGATGTCGTGTGCGAAGAGAGTCCTGCTATCGGCCCTGTTCGGAGCCTTGTCAATAAGCCGCCTGGACAGGAGCACGCTGAGCAGAGATCATGAGAAAAGTGACAGCGGTGAGTGGCATAACTAACTCCCCTTTCGTCTTCTGGTTATGTCAGGGGTGGGCAAACGTTTTGACTCGCGGGACACGTTGGATAACAGACGGGCCGCACCGAGAGCAGTATTCGCATTCTCTCCCCTTGTCCGAGGGTGGACTGTCTTTGTTTCTGACCAAAAAAAAAAGAACTTAAAATCTGGCAAAATGAAATTAGGCGTGCATAGGCTGCCAGGGCCTTTAAGAGTTTGAAAATATCGTAGCCGAAACTTTCATTGCTGTTTGTTGAAAATCTTTTTTAACAAAACCATTACTTACACAATTGTTTGTCCGACAGCACTTTAATAGTACAATACTTTTCACAAATATTTGTTGGGCATCTTTTTAACGAAATAACGTCTATTACTTTGGTTTTTAAAAAAAAATATGTTTTCATAATAGAAGTTTTTTTTTTATTTCTAGGATACATAACATTTATCTCCATGTTGGTTGTAGACAACGCCCACAACAACCCGACGATGAGGGTCTTCGCTCACCTGTTGTGGACCAAGGTCTTGACTGAACGTCATTCCACGTCTGACCAAAAGAAGCGCAGAGTTAACACTCTCAAGTAAGGAACTCTTTAGTCGATTTGATATCCCTTATATTCTTAAACCCTCTACGTTTTCTGTTCACTTTTTCATTATAATTGTACTTCTGATCTGCCCCCCCCCCACACACACATGGGCGTATTCATGGGGGGGGGGGCAAGGGATGCCCCCCCCTACATTTTGAAAAAATGTCATATAAGAGGGGGGCATTTGCTTCCCCCCCCCCTTACATTTACAAAAAATGTCATAAAGTTGTTATTTGCCCCCCCCTGAAAAATTTTTGCCCCCCCCCCCCGGAAAAATTTCTAGCGACGCCCATGCACACACATATTTTCTTCCATCCCCTATCTCTCTTTCTCATTGGTTCTCAATCTATTACCCATTCACCGTCAGTGTGCGTTTCTCATGTATGGGGGGCTACACTGAAACAGGGACGAAGACGAACCTTTCTGTCAGACCCTTAAAAAAGAGAGGACATTGATGTATATAAGGGCAACACCCAATGAGAAAAGGCCTAAAGGCAGACCAAGAAGCAGATGGTTAGAGGAAGTGGAGAAAGACCTTAAAGCCATAGGAATGAGAGAGTGGAGGAAGAAGACCATGTATCGGGAAAAGTGGAGAAGTGTAGTATGGCATGACGGGGCCCTAAATGGGCTGTAGAGCCAAAGGAAGAAGAAGAAGTGATGTGGCTGTTATATATTTTAATAATAGATCAATAATAAGCCACTTCAAGAAACTTTCCTTTTAAAACATTCATTTGATATATAAACGCAATCATGTAAAAACAGTCAGTTTTTGTTCATGAATAAACGAATAGGTATTGTGGCGTGATAAAATAGCACCATTTTTTTATGTTAGATTGTAGTATCGTTACTTGAACACATAATACTGTCATGCAGATTGTCATATGGAATTCTGACAGATAAGATTCACAAACGTCATATGTCGCTGGTAAAAAAAAACAAACAAAAAACAACATTTCCAATAATTGAAGGTAACAGTAAATTAAAGTTTCCTTACCAATATAGGGGTCACGGGGCAGATGAAGTGTAGAATTCAACTGTTTATGAAACAACGGCATATAAAGGTGTTAATTTGGTTATTGCAATAGCCAGCTGCCTTTACTTCCCCAACTAAAGTCAGTTATCCATCTAAATCTGGGTTGACTCGTGGGACATTGATCAACTTTCACCAGGACATTGAAAAATTCCGTTAGTTCTCACCAAGAATAGAACCCGGCCCGGGACTCTTGAGTGCCCTGCACCACAGGGGCAAACCTTTCTTCTGGATAACTGATGCCCCCTACCCCCCCAAAAAAAAAAATGGCACTGCCCGCGAGTCCCCCTTACCCCCCAAAAGTTGTTTTTCAGGGTGGCCCTGTAATGTAGCATGTTTTCCGAAAGTGTTTCTACCATGCAGACAATGACTTGATTTGTTTTAGTTTATTTTTTATTATTATTAAAATGTTTGATTCTTGTATAGTTACATATAGATCCCGCCATTCAGTGTGTCACATAACCGGCTGTGTTCTTACCTAAGGTGTCACAGTAGTACGACATTGCTAGTTGATTAGTTAATCATTCACTAGACAGGTCGTAGCCTAGGCCCAAGGGGTATACATGGCTGTGCAACACAGGCTGTCGTTGAATATATTTCCCTACTGATCAGAGTAAATCAACAATCAGGAAACAAACCATTATCATTGAACACAATTTCCGATTTAAAAAAAAATCAAGTTGAATTAGAATGAAGAAATAAATATCTGTCGTCATGAAAAGGACCGGTAGTGTTTATGGCTACAGTACAAGCCAGAAAATAAAATAGAAACAGTCGTAAAGCAAAGTCTCCAGTTATCGACTAATAAAGACGTCCAGCCCCCCCCCCCCCCACGTGGTACCCTGACCTTCCAACTTCAAAAAACACGTCCAGCTCTGCTACCGTCTCTTACTCCACTCTCTTCCACGGAACTGAGAACTGACCAGTGGTCTCGATCTCGTCTCCCCCCACCCTCGTCTTCTCGTTCTCTCTCGTCCAGGTGCTCCCCGTGGCTGTAAGAGATATTTCGCCCCCCACACAATTTGGTGACACACACACACACAATTGGCGGCCCACTCACACCCGATTTGTGACAGATTTGTACTTCGTATTTTAGCCAAATTTAATATGATTAGTCAGCTTTACTTTCTGCTCAATGCCTCAATCTGTGTTTATCGTTTATGTTGTTACATTTTATTTTATCCAGTTCGAATATGTACATTAACATGCAGGACATGAGACCTATAGCAGGAACACCGCAAGGTACGATATAATGATGAGTTATTATTAATCAAACATGTAGAGTGACAGATGATATTCCTAAATTAAATATAAAGGGCTCGAACAGTAATGACGACTTAATCAAAGGCCCATAAGATGATTTTTAAACATCACTTTTATGAGTCAATATCAATCCCAGCTTTTTTTTTATAAAACTTATTGAGTCATTTAAAAAAAATAAAAACATAATAATATTTGTAAGTTAAACTATCCACAACTGCTAAAGATAAATTCACATTATGATTATATAACATGATTATTCATCATAATGTCATGGTAATCACTACATAATGAAACTAATTGTGCCAGAGAGAAGAGAGAAAAAACTCCTATGTACAATAGGCTCCACTTTGACCTTTTTTTTTTATTGCATTTATCTCAATTTTCTGTAATTTTACGGCGAGGTCACTGTTAGTACTACGATTAGCTAGCAACGGCTCTGCGGATAGTGCGTTGGCCGGATAGTGTAATATTTGAAGGCTGTGGATGGGTTCCACTTTTTGTTAAAGCTCGTCACTTATGGAAGGAGACTCGTTGATTTCATGATTTCAGTCAAATTAGATTTTTAATGATTACAATAAGGGGACGTAATTAGAAGTTTGTTATTTAATGTTATATATTTATATATGTTATAATTTATGTTATATATTTATATATGTTATTTTTAATGTTATATATTTATATATGTTATTTTTAATGTTATATATTTATATATGTTATATTTAACGTTATATATTTATATATGTTATTTTTAACGTTATATATTTATATATGTTATTTTTAATGTTATATATTTATATATGTTATTTTTAATATTATATATTTATATATGTTATATTTAATGTTATATATTTATATATGTTATTTTTAATATTATATATTTATATATGTTATTTTTAATATTATATATTTATATATGTTATTTTTAATATTATATATTTATATATGTTATATTGAATGTTATATTTGAGTGGGAGGGGGGGTCTCTTTTTCCGTTTTTTTACTTCATTTTATAGGTTTGAATTTGTGTGTGTGTGGAGAAGGAGGATTTACTTTTTTCACTAAGACGGTGGGGGGTGCACTTATGTTTGACACTTGTTGACAAGTGGGAAAATAGGTGGGGGGGGGGGAGGAAGTGATAATTTTTGTCGACGTAATGAATGGATGAGCCCCAAGTAGGTAGTGATCTCAAAATGCGGTATTGAATAAATTATTTTACATAGTATTCAACGGAAGTTTTGTTTTTACTTTCTGGCAGCATTGGCTGCAGTTTCCATGGGGATGACCTTACTAGCGAGTCGTCTCTCTCTCTCTCTCTCTCTCCCTCTCTCTCTCTCTCTCTCTCTCTATATATATATATATATATATATATATATATAAATATATATATATATATATATATATATATATATATATATATATATAGTTTTACACACAGTTTTCACTAATGATATATGACTATTTCATTTTTTATTCTTTTATTTAAAAAAAAAAATTTTATAAATAATATTAGTCAAAGTCGGTTTTACTAAAGTTAAAAATATACCAATAATAATTTATAGAACAGGTGAGCCAACAAAGTAGATTATCAACTTATGTTACTTTTGTTATTCGACAGATTACCAATCGAAACTTCGCCGAAAGAGAGCGATTAACAGGTGGTTCTTGGCCTACACGTTTATTTACAACCCACAGTTCAAAAAGCAAATTATTATCTAAAAAAAAGATAATAATTCCAATCCAATAATAAAATAACTTGTTCTGAACCGCTAATACTCTACCATTTGATATAATCGATGCCTTTTGCTTGTATTCTAATCAGCCTACACACCACCATCTTTAAACACGTATCCATTTTAAATCATATCTGCATTGTATTTTTTATATTATTATAACTATATTCAGTGCTTTTTTGTGCCGGTACACACCGGTACGCCGTACCGGCACCTTTTTCAATGTGGGGAAAAATTATTTTACTTTTCTTGTATTTTAAGAGGATTTAAGTTGGTTAATTATAAAATAAAATTGTTTTAGACATTTAGTATCTTTGCAGTTGTGATTTAGCTTGCATCGAATCAGCAGAACCCGAGCTAGCATCGAGTGAGCGATACCCGAGCTTACATCGAGTCAGCAAAACCCGAGCTTGCATCGAGTCAGCAAAACCCGAGCTTGCATCGATTCAGCAGAACCCGAGCTTGCATCGAGTCAGCGATACCCGAGCTTGCACCGAGTCAGCAAAACCCGAGCTTGCATCGAGTCAGCGATACCCGAGCTTACATCGAGTCAGCAAAACCCGAGCTTGCATCGAGTCAGCGATACCCGAGCTTGCATCGAGTCAGCGATACCCGAGCTTGCATCGAGTCAGCAGAACCCAGCTTGCATCGAGTCAGCAGAACCCGAGCTTGCATCGAGTCAGCGATACCCGAGCTTGCATCGAGTCAGCAGAACCCAGCTTGCATCGAGTCAGCGATACCCGAGCTTGCATCGAGTCAGCGATACCCGAGCTTGCATCGAGTCAGCAAAACCCGAGCTTGCATCGAGTCAGCAAAATCCGAGCTTGCATCGAGTCAGCAGAACCCGAGCTTGCATCGAGTCAGCAGAACCCGAGCTTGCATCGAGTCAGCGATACCCGAGCTTGCATCGAGTCAGCGATACCCGAGCTTGCATTGAGTCAGCAAAACCAGAGCTTGCATCGAGTCAGCAAAACCCGAGCTTGCATCGAGTCAGCAGAACCCGAGCTTGCATCGAGTCAGCGATACCCGAGCTTGCATCGAGTCAGCAGAACCCGAGCTTGCATCGAGGTGCGAACTTGTAGTTAAAAGTTAGGCACTTATTTTTTTTTTACAAAAAAAAAGCACTGACTATAATATATTATTGACATTTTCATTAAATAATCTTTAAATCTTTTTTTTAACTCTTTCATTTTTTATAAATTCACTTTTTTTCTTTATCTTAAAATATTTGATAATCTAGAACTATTTATGCCTTTTGCAACTGTCGGGTAATAAATATTCAAAGTGTTAAACAGCTTTCATTACCATTATTTTTTTCATACACTTTAAATAAGATACATATTTAGAAAATATTCCTATTTGGTTTTACTATTTCAAATGTTTTTTTTTTATATAAAATATTTGGTAACTTTGACGTGTAAATATTTTATTCCATCGCCTCACACAATTTCGTTGCAAATAGGAAAAAAAAAAATAAATTCAAAATGTTGTTTTATATTTTTTTCACATTTTTCTGACATTAGAACAGTGCCGCAGCCCCGTAGCCAAGTGGGGGCACTGGGGTGCCGTGCCCCCCCCCCACCGGCAAGGTGTGGAGTGCCCCCCCCCCGCTTAAAAAAGAAGAAAAAGAGGGAAAATACAGAAAAAGTAAAGGTGTCCCCTTGCTGAGTATTGGTGCCTCCCTGCTTACTTTGACCTGGCTACGGGAATATGTGGGAGCTTATGGGATTATTAGTGGCTTATGGGAATATTAGAAGCTTATGGGAATTTTTGGGAGCTTATGGGAATATTAGGAGCTTATGGGAATATTAGAAGCTTATGGGAATTTTTGGGAGCTTATGGGAATATTAGAAGCTTATGGGAATTTTTTGGGAGCTTATGGGAATATGTTGTAGTTTATAGGAATTATAGGAGCTTATGGGAATATGTTGTAGCTTATAGGAATTATAGGAGCTTATGGGAATATGTTGTAGCTTATAGGAATTATAGGAGCTTATGGGGATATGTTGTAGCTTATAGGAATTATAGGAGCTTATGGGAATATGTAGGAGCTTAGGTGGATATCAGGGGCTTATGGGATCATGTAGGAGCTTATGGGATTATTAGGAGCTTATGGGAATATTAGGAGCTTATGGGAATTTTTGGGAGCTTATGTGAGTATGTGGGTGCTTATGGGAATATGTGGGAGCTAATGGTATTTTTATGAGCTTATGGGAATATGTAGGAGCTTATATGAATATGTTGGCGCTTATGGGAATATAAAGAGCATATGGGACTATGTAGAAGCTTATAGGAATATGTGGGAGCTTATGGAAATATGTGGGAGCTTATGGGATTTTTGGGAGCAAAGGGGAATATGTGGGAGCTACTAGGAATGTTAGGAGCTTTTGGGAATATGTAGGAACTTATGGGAATATGTGGCAGCTCATGTGAATATTAGGAACTTATGTGAATTTTCTTGGAGCTTATGGGAATATGTGGGAGCTCATGGAAATATGTGAGAGCTTATGGAAATATTAGGAGCTTATAAGATCATGTAGGAGCTTATGGGAATATATGGGAGCTAATGGGAATATTAGGAGCTTATGGGAATATGTAGGAGCTGATGGAAATATGTGGGAGCTTATGGGAATATTAGGAGCTTATAGGAATTTTTGGGAGCTTTTGAAAATATAAGAAGCTTTTGGGAATATTAAGTATTTAATGGAATATGTAGGAGCTTATGGGAATATGTGAAAGCGTATGGGATTGTTATGAGCTTATGGGAATATGTGGAAACGTATGGGAATATTTGGAGCTGATGGAAATTTGTGGGAGCTGATGGCAATATCTGGGAGGTTATGGGAATATTAGGAGCTTATGTTAATTTTTTAGGAATATGTAGGAGCTAATGGAAATATGTGGGAGCTTATGGGAATATTAGGAGCTCATGGGAATATGTAGGAGCTAATGGGAATATGTGGGAGCTTATGGGAATATTAGGAGCTTATGGGAATTTTTCGGAGCTTATGGGAATATGTTAGAGCGTATGTGATTGTTAGGAGCTTATGGGAATATGTAGGAGCTTTTCGGAATTTTTTGGAGCTTATGGGAATATGTGGGAGCTAATGGGAATTATAGGAGCTTATGGGAATATGTAGGAGCTTATGGGAATATGTGGGAGCTTATAAGAATATGTAGGAGCAGCCCCGTAGCCAAGGGGGCACTGGGGGCCGTGCCCCCAATAGGTGTGGAGTGCCCCCCCCCGCTTAAAAAAGAAGAAAAATAGGAAAAAAATACAGAAAAAGTAAAGGTGCCCCCTTGCTGAGTACTGGTGCCTCCCTTCTTACTTTGACCTGGCTACGGGCCTGTGTAGGAGCTTACATGAATATGTGGGAGCTTATGGAATTATTAGTGGCTTATGGGAATATGTTGGAGCTTATGTGAATTTGTGGGAGCTTATAGGAATATCAGGAGCTTACGGGAATATGTGGGAGCTTATGGGATTTTTATTGGCTTATGGGAATTTTTTAGGAGCTTATGGCGTGCCCACCGCTAGGTGTGGAGTGTCCCCCCCCCCCGCTTAAAAAAGAAGAAAAATAAGAAAAAATACAGAAAAAGTAAAGGTGCCCCCTTGCTGGGTATTGGTGCCTCCCTGCTTACTTTGACCTGGTTTCGGGCCTGCAGGGCCGCAACAAGCCGAAACGCCACCCGCGCGCAGCCTGTATTCGCCCCCCCCTCTTTCTGTATTAAGATTTATTTTTCTGTAAATAAAATTTGTATTTTCTAAGGTAAAATTGTTTCCGCCCCGAGACATCCACTGCCTTAGCGAGCTTAACTCGCGCCCGGGGCACAATACCTTTATAATACCTTTTTAGCGCCCCCTACATTGGAAAACCATATAATATTATAAGTAAAATATACCATTTGGAGTCCCTTTGTGAGTAGCGCCCGGGGAATGATGCCCCCCTTCCCACCCTCGCTACGCCTCTAAGAATTGTCCCGCGCATTCAGTTTTAAATGTGTCATACATTTGAGATCCAACATCTTTCGAAGCATTTAACATTTCATTTGATTTTTTTCTTGACTTCCAAGTTTATTTATTTCTGTGTGTATTTAAGCACTGTTTTCACATTTTGAGATGCGCTGCAGTAATGTCAATCGTAAAGCAAACTTTGCTAAAATAAATATAGAAATTCAAAAAGATTAACAAAAATGTGTAGCCTATATCAGGGAGGTTAGATTACTGGAGGCGGCATGACGTCACTAGGCTGAAGCCAGTGGGCGGAGCCTATCGCCATATTGTTTGGCGCAAAACATTCCAACCATGATGGAAGCTTTCATTACGATACCAGTTTTCTCATTCATTTAACGGCTCCAATGAGCTTCGTATTTCGTTATCACGTTTTTTCTAAAGTCTGCTATGGCCCTAGTTCATTTCTGGCGGTCTAGATATTCTAATGGGTCAATTACAAAGCATTGTAGTGTATGTAAAGCTATTTATACGATCAGCTGAAAAAGCTATATTATACGCTATATCGAAATTAAGCCAGGGTAAATATTGTATTTTTACATAATATTTTGTATCCATACTTTGATGTTTATTGCAAAGCATTTGATCAAACAATGAAAAATGGCAAGCACAAAGCAACGTAAATTAGACTAGAACAATCCTATCAATATTGCCTTAACAAACATCTGCTGCTTCAAAATACAACTTACAATTGCAGCATGATGCAAAAAACACAAGTGAAATACATTAACACATCAAAAACCATTGGCCAGAAATTTACGAAAAAATACAATACAGCAATAATATCAATAATGACTCATTGACTCAACATGGTGGGAGATAACTAATTATTTGCCACTAAAAAGTACCAGTTTTGTATGAATCTGTCTGCTCACAACACATGATTTCTGATGGTATATTGTTTTCCAGCAGACGTGCAGAAGATTTCGTCTGTTAGCTGATAAGTGTCAAAATTAATTCGTACTGAGAATTTTACAAGGGTAAATATTCAATTCTAGACACGTTTTGTATTTCTCAAGTCTCGAATATTTTTTATTTTTTTTAAAATAACAAAACGCATAATTGAACGAAAAAGTGATAATTAAAAACAAGTAATATTATTATGTTGTGTTGAAATATTTGGTCAGAAGAGAAGATAATTTTTTTTTTTAATGACTGAAAGGACGAAATGTTTACATCCTGATAAAGTACTTTTGGGACGTTTTTTTGTAGTGCTCTATTGCATCCCCTGTATAACCGAATCAAAAAATAGGTTAGTGTCATAGGGCATTGAAACAATGAATATGTCATACTGATCGGGTTATATTGTGCTTCGTGATTCATGCGGACTTGCCTGGTAACGAAAGGGCCGACTTCCTTGCAAAGTCGATACATGCCCAAGCAGGCACGCCGAAATAGGGAGGGCAGGGCTCATTGCTAGGGGGCCAGCATCTGTAAGGGGGCCCGGCTGCCCCGACCATGTCAATTTTTTCACGACTTTTTGTTTATTAAGGGACCCGCAATGATGTCCTGCCCTGGGGCCCGTGTTGGCTCTCGGCGCCACTGTGCCCAAGCGCAGCCCGTGAGTGCAAGAAAGAACTCACTTGAGGCAGCGTGTGCCAAGATCAGGCTCTTTGAGCAAACTCAGTGGTTCTCGAGTTGGGACGAAGGGGTGACGGGCAGAAATGTCCAAAGTCAGATGGAGAGGCCGTCCAAAACCGACCCGTGGTGGCGGCTTAGGAGGATCGCGCAGGCGCTAATTGCCCAGTTCTGCACTGGGCATCGTCCTATTGGCGCGTACTTTGGGAGGTTGAGGCCCAATGTCGATATCCTTCTCCGCCGCTGCGGGGAGGTGGAGGAAACCGTGGATCACGTGCTTTTCGAGTGCCCCCGGGCTGGCGGATCACAGGGTGAATCAGTCCGGAAGCTTGCTGGCCACTTGGGCTTTATGGCAGTCTCCAGATGTTGAGAGACACAGCGAGTTTGATCTCACGGGCTCTAAGAGACTAAGTCTCAGCCCGCAGTTTCACAGAGACAGTTCTACGAGAGACTTACTCCGCTGTATGGCGCTAGTCATCATGATTCTTTGCAAGATACATATGTGTGTTTGTATATTCAGTAACATAGGCTATGTGTTTTTGTATATTCAGTAACATAGGCTATGTGTGTTTGTATATTTAATAACATAGGCTATGTGTGTTTGTATATTTAGTAACATAGGCTATGTGTGTTTGTATATTTAGTAACATAGGCTATGTGTGTTCGTCTATTAGTAATATAGGCCATGTATGTTTGAAAAATGCTATTTTCTTTATTAACATATGCATTATCTTCATTAGTATTGATTATAACATAGCATTAACAGCTCAGCACATAGATTCCAAAATATTTAGTGTTATAATGATTGTCATTATATCGAAATCATAGAGGTAGGTAGACTTTTGAGAAAATGCTGGGATGTGTAGCTTTTATGAAGTCAGTATAAAGCTAACACAGAAGTTAAATAGCTAGACATTTTTTACACTGCTCAGGGAAGTGAATAGCTGACAAAGTAAGGGTGTGTCGAGCTAATGGCGATGAAGCAGATAAACAAAACAGTTGAGAGACTGTAGATAAAATGTTTACTCAAGTAGGCCTATATTTTAGTTTAAAACATGTGTGGAGAACGGGGGCTCTCGCAAAAGACAAGCTACTACGGTGTATGTCTTGAAAACAGGATCATATATATGATTGTTCATTAAAATAAGTTCAGGATTTTATTTTTGTTGACTAAAATAAGTAAAATTCCTTTATGAATTCTATCGGTCGATTGGGTTTGATTGGTAATAATTTATTTATCAGCCAAGTCACACCTCTTACCCCCCCCCCAAACCACCGAATGTGATCAATAAATGAATTTGATTGATAAATAGATAGTGGTACTCGAGTTAGGAACAATTCGATGTCGGGTAGAAGTGCTTGGTGGCAATTAGAGCGACCGTCAAAGACTGACCCATGGTGAGAGACAGTGGAGAGTGGAGCAGGCACTGATTGCTCAGTTTCGCTCTGGGCGTTGTCAGATTTGGTGCATATTTTGTGAAGTTGAGGCACACCGCCGTGGGGGGGGGGGGGGGGGGAGTTGAGGAAACCGTGGAACATGAGCTATTTGAGTGCCTAGGGCTGGCGGATCACAAGGTGAACCAGTCGGGTAGCTTACTTGCCATAGGGATGTATAGCAGTTCTTTCACGAGTTAAATTTCACGGGCTCTAAGAGAGTAAAACTTAGCTCACAGATAAACTTTGAGATAGATAGATAGATAGATAGAGAGAGAGAGAGAGAGAGAGAGAGAGAGAGAGAGAGAGAGAAAAGAAAAAGAAATAGTAAGGAGACATCGTAAGGGCAGTGGTTAAGGGTGGGCAGGGCAGTGGTGAAGGGTGGACAGGGCAGTGGTGAAGGGTGGGCAGGGCAATGGGGAAGGGTGGGCAGGGGAGTTAAATATAATGTGCCAAAACCCTTTGTGTATTTGTCTATAAAAATCATCTTAAAATGACACTATCAAAAGCGTGATTAGTTTTTAGTAAAATGAGAAGAACAAGTCCAGGTCTGCGCATGTCTCGGAAGTATTTAATTGTCTTAGCTCTGAGCCAAGATTATATAATCTTTGTATCTGAACGTCACAACCAATGCTTCCTGACAGACAAAGACAAAAAAACACTTGACCAAATTTCTGTTTTCCAAAGCTCAACAATTTACAGCATGCGATTTAGTCAGGATTATTTTATGTAAATAAAATAAATAGCTGGCGAAACGTACTTTTTTTTGGGGGGGGGGGGTTTTCATTGAGTAAGTACAATTTTTAAAACTATGTTTTTTAAATGAATGATATTTATAGTTTCGATTTTTTTTTAAAGAGCTGATAATATGTAACGGAAATTTGAAAGAAAAGTGAGCAGGAGGTAGAGACGGAATTTTAGAATAATGACAATCACAAGTTGTAAGCCATATAGCTCATAGTACAGATTTAACACTGTAAAACCAGGTATGATAAAATGATTAGATTATGATTAGATTATGATTAGATTATGATTAGATTATGATTAGATTATGATTAGATTATGATTAGATTATGATTAGATTATGATTAGATTATATATAATTTGTGTTGGGAACCTGATTACCCTCAATAGTGAATATTTACAGCAAAGTTTTTTTTTTTTACGGGTCTTTAAAAAGTACAAAAGTGCAATAAATCCTTCCAGCGCATTAAAAGCGCAGAGCTAAAACACAGAGAGCGCCAGCCCGTAGCGTGAAAATTCTACGGGGGCGGGGGGGGGCAGGCATTCTACAGCAGGGACCAGGCAATAGAAGGAGGGGCAGTTAATACATTTTACTAAATAGAACAAATAAGCAGAGGGGGCCCAGATAAAACACATGGGGGCCGGCCCTCCTGCCCCCCGCACGCTACGGGCCTGGAGAGCGCGTTTCTAATCCACAGTTTTTTGATAAGTAAAAGTAGGTCACTAAATAGATTATTGCATCCATACTGCAACTGAACTTTCTTACTTCATCATTTATTTTTATATTTGAACTGTTTAATAAATATTCTGTCTCTGAATGAGTGATAATGACTCATATAAATCGACTTGAATGCATAAAATGATGTGAACTGTTTTGTGAATAATGTTCCACAGAATAAATATATACGGCAATTGACTCATGATTTCAGAGTATCAAACTGAAGTTAAATCTTAAATGTTTTTAAAAGGTAGACTTCTTACAAGAGTTTTGCTTTTATTAAAACTAAATATATATGCTCAAAAGAGATTTGTCAGAATTTAAAAGATCCAGCCAATGAATAGTAAAAAATAATTGCAGTAAATAAGTTTTGCGTCATTGAAGAGCTATAAATAAATTTTAAAAAAAGCTTTCATTGAAATTCAGTAAAAGGTACAAAAAAAAAACAACTCCTTAGGTCATATAAACATTTAAATAATGAATCATTGCTAAAAAATATAAGCGTGGGAACCCATCTAAACATATCGATTATTAATTGATTTATATATATATATATATATATATATCAGCTATTGTGCATATAGTCATATATCTATGGTATTCACCCATGCTTTTAATTTTAGCAATGATACATTATATCTTAAAATACATCAACCTTGGTGGTTACGGGAGGTGTGGTCATGTCGTAAAGTGCTCGAGTGGCGACCTGAGGTCCCTGGTTCGATGTCCGGTGAGGACCAAAGGATATTTCAGGTCTTTGTTCAGGTTCCCGGTGAATGAAGGGCACCATAAAAACCGTCCCATTAGTGGTTTATAGGATCTAAGAGATTTCACCTCAGGGACTTCACCCACACACATACACACCTAGTTAGTTAGCTAACTAAAAAGTAAAGTTCACTTAACCCTAAAGATGAAGTTATAGTCGGGTGGGACTTTAACATACATTCTCTAGGACCTGGAAAAATTCCCATGGTTCGCACCAAGTATCGAACCCAGGACTCTCAGGAAGACAGTCGAGCATCTGCCCCACTCGGCCTTACGTCCTATTAGTCAGCTAACTAGCTCGCTATTTAATTATTTGTATCTAACTGTCGGTCTCTGTATTTAATTATGTCTCTGTCTATCTAATAAGTCGCCATGTCTCTCTTCTTAACTAGTTTCCTCTGTATGTACAATTATAAAATACTAGCTGTACCCTGCAAAACCTTCGCATAGAGTTATATCCCCTTAGGCTTGATCGGTAGGCTAGGTTATTTTTGGTTTCGGGCAGATCCGATTTTTTCACGATTGTATTTTACTTTGGAATACTGTTGTATTCATTCTTTACTTTCGATTTAACGCAGAGCCCAAATTGCTAGTATATATATATATATATATATATATATATATATATATATATATATATATATATATATATATATATATATATATATAGTATATATATATATATATATATATACTTATTAATCTCTAGTAGCTAATCATCATGAAGTATATGGATGAAGCCGTCATTGTGTACTGGCTACTGCTGGTAGCGGTAAGTTGATCATAACCCTAGAATATTTGTAGGACTTTTTTAAGCTTATTTTTTTTTCATAACCATGTAGTTTGTAAACTGTATAATGGTTGCAGATGGACACTATTTTTGTTTTGAATTAAACGATAACTTATTCGTAACTATATATTTAAAGTTAAACTTTTAGTTACAAATAACTAGCCTAACCATAAAAAAATAATAATATCATTTCATAATTTTATTTGCGTTAGTAATTTTCTTTTTTAAATTATGGTTCATTTATTCGACTTAATAACTCCACTCAATTTGTATACATGGCATTTAATACAACTCGTCTAGATTTGGCTAGGTGATTCCTCTGATTGAATCCAGTAACCAAGTCTTTGTGTAATACAACTCGTCTAGATTTGGCTAGGTGATTTCTCTGATTGAATCCAGTAACCAAGTCTTTGTGTAATACAACTTATACAATTTTCATAGTTTCTTTACTTAAATGGTTTTATTTTCTTGAGTTATCTTTCTTATATTCTTTTATTGTAGACCTATCAGTGTCTTTTACAGGTGGACATAAACCATATTTACTTGGCTAGGTTATTCCTCTAAATCAGTGGTCCCCAACCGCGGCCCGGGGGTTGGGGACCACCAGGCGCGTAGCCTACGAGGGGGGCAGGGGGCCCTGCGTTTTGTACGGCCCCCCCTCTGCTTATTTGCTCTACTTAGTAAAATATTTCCTCCCCCTCCCCCACCCCCTCTATTGGCCTGGCCCCTGCTGTAGAATTTTCACGCTACGGGCCTGGGGACCACTCCTCTAAATGAAATCATTGACTTTTTCTTGTGCCACCAGTACGTGACCAAAAGGCCTATTTTTTCACTCTTACAACTTGTACTCTCCATCTAGCCACAAGGGAGAGCAATCTTCGGCAGTCCAAGGGCAGTTAAATCAACAACACCACAGGGAGCAATGTTATTATATTCTGTTTTTGTTTTATAACACATAAATACATGCAACCCTTGTATAACCAATCCTAAACAAAGGGAAACATAGCTTCCCTATGAATGAATTATTTGTAGATATTGAGGTGAAGCATTATACACGATTAGTGTCGCTATTTTTTTTTAAATACAGGTCATATTGTTAAAAGGTGTTAGAGAGCCAGTGGCGTAGTGAGCTTAACTCGCGCCCGGGGCACGATACCTTTTTAGCGCCCCCCACCCCCATTCGAAAACCATATAATATTATCTGTAAAATATACCATTTGGCGCCCCTTTGCGAGTAGCGTCCGGGGCATGATGCCCCCTTGCCCACCCCTCACTACGCCACTGTATAGAGAAGGGCTGAATTTACCGCAGGGGATGTTTAGATAATTACATCCCCGCCGGGGATGAAATCATAGACATTTATCCCCGGCTCTGGAGAAATTTCTTTTCTACCCCGGCACTGGTTTTTTCTTAAATTGAGCACTTGGTATAGAGCACTGTGCAAGATAAGTCTTCAATATGTTTCATGTGTAAAAATAAATAACGCCATTTCACAGATGTGTGTGCTGTCATAGCAAGTAAGTGTTCAACCAGCTTGAGAGCGTATATTTTATTATTGCATAACGCTCATCCAGAATGCCATGGACTAGTGGCTTCATCTACTTATGGCAAGAGATGGTATCTTACGCCGAACTCCACAAGTTTCCTTTAAAACATTTCGGTGAATTGTTTCAGTAAGGAACACTACGTCGTCTTGTACATGCATTACTTAATATGTAAATACATTTGTATTTGTTTTTTAAAGATGGAAATCGCAGAAGCTCACTGCACTCTTAACACTTAAATGGTCAGCCCACAGAATACAACAGAATCCGCCAAACCATTTCTTTGCATGAGGATTTTTTTTTTCTAAACCAGACCGTATCGAGAGTAAATCGGATGTGGCAGATAAAAAGTGCACAGGAAACGAGACTTCAAAAAAAAAAACAACAGATAAAACCTCAGGAAACTGCTAAAAATGTCGAATTGGTAATGGGGAAGAGAAAACATCAATTACGAACTTTTTGAACGTCAAAGCAAGATAGATCGACAGCAAACAGATTAGCCACTGGGCATGGCCGATATCTCTGTGACCATTAGTTGCAACAAGATGAACTTTCTGTGACCATTAGTTGCAACAAGATGAACTTTCTGTGGCCATTAGTTGCAACAAGATGAACTTTCTATGACCATTAGTTGCAACAAGATGAACTTTCTGTGACCATTAGTTGCAACAAGATGAACTTTCGTGATATATATATATATATATATATAAAAGCATTAAAGCAAAATAATTTAGCTGAAACTAATTGATCGCTGGGCATGGCCGACTGTCTTTATTTAATATATATTTTTTTGGAATGTCTGTGTGGTCAGAATGGGTGGAATTTTACTATTTTGAAGATATTTTAATTACTGACGTTGTCGATGTGAAAAATGCTGGTTTTAAAGCTGTGACATGGTAACGAAATTTTTAGATGCAGAATGTTTATCGGAATGCGGCTGAAAGGCTTCGATCTATTTGATTTACCTGTAAAAGGGTAAAAAAAAGAAAGGTTATAGCAAAGGTGTCCACTACTGGGTTAAGGTGGGGTTTCATTTACTGTCGATAGATCAGACCAGTGGGGTCGGCCCCAGGCCCGTAGCGTGCGGGTGAGCCAGGGGGCCGGGCCCCCCTGCGTTTTGTCTGGCCCCCCACTGCTTATTTGTTCTACATAGTAAAATGTATTACCTGGCCCCCTGCTCTTGCCTGACCCCTGCTGTAGAATGCCTGACCCCTCCTGTAGAATTTTCACGCTACGGGGCTGGTCGGCCCTCTGCCCCTATTAAAATAGATCTTCAGTTTATGTCATCAGTGCGGAGTGAAATTTCAAGTGGAGGCGATTACGATTATTTCTAAGATTCTACGATTACTTGTAAGTAAGTGCCATGTTAATATACATCTTCCGTCTTTTTCCAACGTAAAATATGTATCGCATTACTTTATTAAGCGAAACTGACATTAAGCAATGTATTATCTTCATTATTCACCATTAGGCCAAGCCTTTTGACGAAACCGTTGTAGAAGGTGAAGTAAGCTATACATGACAATGTAAAACCAACTTTGGATCTAAAAAAAAAAAGATTCAAACAAAATTTGAATAATTTGGTTACATAAAAAACAAAAAATAGCTTCATACTTACAAAAAAAAATTGTATATAATCCAGCTATTGATGGCGTTAAGTAGGCAAAGGTCAAAGGGAAAAAAGACTACAATGACTATCGTCAACTAAAATAAATATGATGTTCTTGGGGTTAGTGGGGATAATGGCAAAGAAAGGCTTATAGCACCAGACATTAGATCTGTTTTGTATTTTGTGCATATGGAAGAAATATTTGACGTTCTTCTTGAAACTTATTTGAACGACGGGCATGAAGGAATCACTAAAATAGACAAGGAGTTACAAGCTAAATATAAACATGTTACCAAAGAGGTTACTACCTTGTATCTCCGCTTTTGCAAGCCTTTTCAGAAGAAATTGTCTAATCCAAAGAAAGGTGTAGTTTCTTTGCCATTCTTATTTAAAGAATTCAACTCAAGATGCCAGGTAGATCTAGTAGAGATGGTTGGTAGAGAATACCCTGCTTTGCTAACCAGTTAATTGGGGTACTCGAACACCAAACCTGTCAGGTAGCAAGTTTACCCTGCAACATTGACAGGAATGAAGGGGGGGGGTTAAAATAAATACAAATAAATCAGATCTGCTTCTCGACCTTTTGGGTAAGATCACAGTGTAGTATCTGCGTTATAATTGAACTTGGGCTTTTGGCTAACTTGGGAAAAAGTTCATCGGATTCTCCTGACCAGGGAAAAAAAACCTATTATGCGAAGGTGGTGGTGCTATGGTCAGTGAGGATTATTAGAAACCATTGTAATCACAGCTGGCGGTGGTGACAGATGTGGTAGGCACACAACACCCTTCCACTTTGTCCCACTTAAGCACACTGACGCAGCCTCCCATTTCTGGAAGAGGGGTTAGGCACACTACACCCTCTCCTCTGTCCGTGTAGCAGAAAAACCCCTTGCTTTGCCCTTCTGACTGATCGTCACACAATATCCTGTCATGCTAGCGGTGGGGGCGCCAAAAAAAAATTAATTACTTAGCTTCAAAAGCGTCTAGGCTAAGTAAAAAAAAAATAGTGTTGGCTGAAAGGCTGGTACAACCCAATGCCTGTCATTGGTAGAAGTGGAGGGTGTTAGTTAAATATATCCACTCTAACTAATGGCAGGAACAAGAACACTTCGCATTTGTGGTTTTTTGGTTGGGAATACCCTATTTGGCTAGTTTGTGGCTGTTTGGTTGGGAATACCCTATTTGGCTAGTTTGTGGCTGTTTGGTTGGGAATACCCTATTTGGCTAGGTTGTGACTGTTTGGTTGGGAATACCCTATTTGGCTAGTTTGTGGCTGTTTGGTTGGGAATACCCTATTTGGCTAGTTTGTGGCTGTTTAGTTGGGAATACCCTATTTGGCTAGCTAGTTGGGTGGGGGTACCTAAGCAGGTTTATCCTGCAACCTTGAGAGGTTTGGGGAAAAAATGTGATTTCTTTTCTTTCTTTCATTTTTTTTTTTTTTGGTGTTTGAAAATATTATTCAATAATGTATCAGTAATTATGCACATTTTCGTTGTAATACATTCATTAAATTAGGCTATAATAAATTCCAGAAGATAAAAATAAATAGTGTTATATTGTTTAATGACATGTGATATATATGTTTCATGTATACAATATTAAACTTTGACGTATAGTCAGTCCTATGAACGCTTATAGCCTGTATATATATATATATATATATATATATATATATATATATATATATATATATATATATATATTATAAAATGCCTTAATATAATGGTGCTTATTTTTTAAATTAACTGACTTTGTAAAATATATATATGTGTGTGTGTGTGTAATAGAAAGCCAGAATTTCCATTTTTAAATAAATGGCGCAGTATGTTAGAAACATTGTCTCTGATATGAATATATCATTTCATGATATTCCACATAGAGGCGCTCTACCAATTTTTTTTTTTTCAAAATCAACATGATACAATACTTTTGATAATTAGATTAATTTTTTTCCTTTACTGACTTTGTATCGATTTCCTTCGATCGATCCCCATCGATCTAATTAATAGTTTAAGTAAAAAAAAATCGGTTTAATGATCAGGATGGGGAAGCTAGTAATATATATATTTGTATATGTATATAATATGTGTATGCCTGTGTATGTCGATGCGTGTGTATGTGTGATACATGTTAAACACTCCTAATGTTAAACACTCTTAATGGTAAACACTCCTAATGTTAAACACTCCTAATGTTAAACACTCCTAATGTTAAACACTTCTAATATTAAACACTCTTAATGTTAAACACTCCTAATGTTAAACACTCCTAATATTAAACACTCCTAATGTTAAACACTCCTAATATTAAACACTCCTAATGTTAAACACTCCTAATGTTAAACACTGCTAATGTTAAACTATCTTTCAGATTTTCATTCTGGTTTTTCTGTCTTTTCTGGAGAAGAACAAGCGATATGTCTGTTGCTTTGGACGACCTGGGATTGTCATGTAATGAGAACTGCTGTGTCATAAAAATATTATTATCATATAAGTGTCTTTTTATTGTTTATGAGAAGTTGTTCTGTTTTATTTTGTAAAGTATTTATTTTATATTGCTTCAAATCAAAGTAAAATGAAGTGGCGAAAATCAAAGCCACAGACTATGTCCTATACCATAGAAGAGTAAACTCTCTGTCTATCTATCTATCTGTCTATCTATCTATCCATATATATATATATATATATATATATATATATCCATTCATCCATCCATCCGTCCACTTACCAGTCACTCATCCATCCCTCTATCAATCTATTTATTTATTTTCCTATCAATCCATCCTCACATCCATGCTTCTTCCATTAATCTATCCATCATTCTTCCATCCATTAATTCTTCTATATATTCTTCCATTCACCCATCATTCATTCATTCATCTATTCCTCAATTCTTCTTCCATTATTCCATAGTTCTTCCACGCATCCACTGTATATCGTATCTCTCGACCTATTTATCTACCTATATAGCTGCGTGTGCCAGTTTATCTGTCTGTCATTCTGCCTGTCCGCCATAGTTTAAGGTCACTGAAGAAGATCCTGTTGAAAGCATTTAAAGACGTCATAAATTTCATAAAAAAAGAAGAATATGATTCTTTAATTAGTTCCAACCTAATTGTCAACTATTGGAAAGCGAGGATTGAAAATTCATTCTAATTGGTGTTTACTGATGTTAATTCGCTTGTACTATTTAAAACCATAATCTATGAGCCCCAAAGAACGTGTTTAAAACAATCTATGAGCCCCAAAGAACGTGTTTAAAACAATCTATGAGCCCCAAAGAACGTGTTTAAAACAATCTATGAGCCCCAAAGAACGTGTTTAAAACAATCTATGAGCCACAAAGAACGTGTTTAAAACAATCTATGAGCCCCAAAGAACGTGTTTAAAACGTAAAAAAAACAAAAAAATATACATAATACTAAATCTACATAAAATTTAGTTTTAGCTTGAGAGTATCTTTGATAAAATCCTGTACGTGTCCATACTGATAACGGTTTTTGTATTCTCGCGTTTTCGGGGCAAAGGTATATTGGGGGCCCTAGGTAAAGGTTCATATAGAGCCCTAGGCATAGGTACTTTTCGGGGCCTTAGGCAAAGGTATATTGAGGGCCCTATGTAAAGGTATATTGGGGGCCCTAAGTAAAGGTATATTGGGGGTCCTAAGTAAAGGTAAAGGTATATTGGGGTTCCTGGTAAACGTTCATATAGGGCCCTAGGCATAGGTACTTTTCGGGGCCTTAGGCAAAGGCATATTGGGAGCCCTATGTAAAGGTATATTGGGGGCCCTATGTAAAGGTATATTGGGGCCCTAAGTAAAGGTATATTGGGGGCCCTAAGTAAAGGTATATTGGGGGCCTTAGGCAAAGGTATATTGGGAGCCCTATGTAAAGGTATATTGGGGGCCCTAGGGAAAGGTATATTGGGGGTCCTAGGTAAAGGTATATTGGGCCCTATTTAAAGGTATATTGGGTGCCCTAGGCAAAGGTATATTGGGGGCCCTAGGTAAAGTTTCGTATAGGGCCCTAAGGATAGATACTTTTCAGGGCCCTAGGAAAAGGTATATTGGGGCCCTAGGTAAAGGTTCATATAGGCCCTGTGGATAGGTACTTTTCAGGGCCCTAGGAAAAGATACATTCGGAAGCTCTAGACAAAGGTAAATGTGATGCCCAACGCACAATTTAAAAACAATGTCAAAGTAAAATAAATATCCCAACAAAAGGAGCCCCTTTAGATTTATGGGTGTGTGGGGTGTGGCTTAGACAGCTACCTAGTCTGCCTATCCTTAGAAACGGTTCTATACTGATACTGATTGTAGCTAGTATAACTTCAAGTGAGGTGAGTGCACCACAGCTAACGATACCTTATCTCAATGCAGGCCTCTCAACTTCCTAGACGGCTATGACAACAGGGCAGGCTACGTGCTTTGTTTCGGGGTGTGCATGACGTCAATCATTACACTTTTCTTGGATGATCCAAAGGACAAAGCAATTGAAATACCAGGGTGGGCTAAAGGTAACATTTTAAAAAAACAATTGTGTACTACGACTTCAATTTTTTCATTATTATGAAAATTTATCACGTTTAATCCTATCACCTCCACCCCCAAAAGCACTAAAAAGTAAACAATTCATTATATTATACAAATATTTATAATGGGGATAGACTGTGGAGTAGAACCACGAAGGTAGGGGTGGGGGGGGGGAGGGAAGCCGTTTTATAAGCTATTAAAAAATTTAATTGAAAATGACTCATGGGTTAAAAAGGTATGTGTGTGTGGGGGGGGGGTGAAGGGGTAACAGAAAATTACTCAAAGTAATATGACCCATAGACATATAGTCAAGATGGTATGGACCATATATATATATACATAATACAGGTCCACCGACAGAAATAATATTTTCAAAAGTTGATTAGCCAGCTCAGTCCTAGCCCGTAAAACTCGCCCCTAAAGCCCCCCCCCCCAACTCGGCGGCAATGTATGTATATATATATAGTTTAGGGTAGTGTTTCCCAAACTTATACCATTCACTCATCCATCCGTGCCTCTATCGATCTATCTATTTTCCTATCAATCCATCTGTGCACCCCCTTTTATTATTATTTTCGTAAATATACTGAGTACCCTATGTAAAATTCCGTCGATTGTTTTTAGTGTCTCGGTTTCCCCCTCGTTCCATTGTTTTCGCTCTAGCCGTGCAATGTTTTTATCCGATTTTCTCAACCTGATGCAGCTCGTACCTCCGCCAAACTCGTAGCGCACCCCCTGGGGGAGGGGGGGGGGAGGTGTACGCCCACTACACTTTGGGAAACATTGGTTTTAAAAATAAATAAATATAAGATCTATATGCTTAGAAATGCAAGAGGAAAATAAAATAATAATTTAATTACTGGCATTTTTCTTTCAGTCCTGTACTACCAGGTCAGCGCTATATTGATTGGAGTCCGCTGCTACCCCTATTTCGTTTGCTTGACCGCTTCATCTCGCTGCTGTGGAGTTATTTTGTCCATAGCCTACATTGCCGTAAGGTAAAACTTTCATTGGCAAATAAAAGGCGAATTGAATTTTGGCTTGCTTTTTGTTTTGTTTTTTTAAATTATTTGCATTTTATTTTTGTGTTCAAGTTTTATAATAAGTAGGTCTGCTATGCATTTAATATGTTTTGATAATGAATGTATTTTTGTACTTCCTGGCTCGTCCAATTATTTGTGTGTGTGTGTCCGTCTTTGTGCGTACTGTCATCACCGACTCTCTCGCCCCCCCCCGCCCCTCTTGTCCATACTTCTTATCAAGAATTTAATTCTACTTCCGGGCCCTTAATAAACCTCTGAGCATGGTTGTTTACCTTTCTAATACCTTTCCAAACTTCTTCTTCTTTGTTCTCGATATATGATTATGGAGGATTTCAAACGACCAGGCCTATAGTTATGATGAACTGCACGGTGGCATCCAGGTCCGTCTCGCTCCCATAAAGTTTTTGATTGAAGGAGGTCATCTGTGGCCAGAACCTGTTGCGAGCTGTGTCATGTAAAGGGCATGTTTGGAGAACATGTTCTGCATTCTCTGGAGACATCCCACATGGGCGGTCCTCACTGTTTCCAATGCCTAGCCTTCGGAACATGTGTTGTCTTAGTCTGTTGTGCCCAGTTCTGAGTCTGAAGATAATATTTTGAGCTTGTCTGGGAAGATTATAATAGGGGTCATTTTTGTCATGATCTGGGTGATTCCTCATCCATTCCTGCTGGATCCGTTCACCTATACAGCCCTTCATTTCTTCCGCATCCAGAGGGACATCCACCTGTATTTTTTTGCTGCCAGATTTTGCCAATTGGTCAGCAATCTCATTGCCATCTACCTTGGTGTGTCCTGGTATCCATTGCAGAACTGTTTCCTTTGAGTTTTGGGTCAATTTATGAAGAGCTGTTCTGAGCTGGGTTAATTGAGTGTAGTGAGGATCCTGCAGAGACTGTATAATTTTTTTGGCATCTGTGAGTATGACTATGTTGCTGTTTGGTGAGGAGTTTGTGAGTATGTTGACAGCTTCTTCAATTGTTTCTTTTTCGGCTTAGAAAGAGTCTGAAGTTTTCCCAGTGGGCATACTATGTTTTATCATTTTTCCATTTGGCCATACTATATAGATTCCAGCACCTCCATTTTGGCAGTTTGTTTGCGAGGAACCATCTGTGAATGCTCTTATCCATAGAGAACTGGGGTAGAGTTTGTTTATTTCATTCATTGCCGTTGCAGAGAGAGTGTTAGTATCATATTTAGATTTTTTCTTTATTCCAGCTAGGGAGTCTCTCGTGGTTATTGGACGGAAGGAGTCCCAAGGGGGCAAGTCACTGTAAGGTTTTGTTTTCTTTAGGGAGACTGTATCCAGGTTGTATTTTTGTTTTAATTTTCTAGCTGCTGTCATGAAGTTTGATCTTTGCAGTCTTTGAGTAGAGTTAGACTTTTGTACTCTCTTGTTAAGCGGGTGGTTTTCCAGTGTTACAATTTTTGTGTATTGAGAGAGTATTTTGTTGTCCCTTCTTTCTTCAGTAGTTTGTAGAGATGTTATACTTTCCATGGTTGTGAATGGCGTTGACCTCATACCTCCTGTCATAATTCGTAGCCCAATGTTTTGAACTTTGTCCAGTTTTTTTAAACTTGTTTTGGCTGCTGTTCCCCAGGCAGTGGCTCCATATTCCAGGCTGGGTCTTACGTAGCTGGTGTAGGTTTTTTTTTGAACAGACATGTTCGCTCCCTAGTCTGTGCCAGCTAGTTTCTTCATTAGATTTATGCGTTTTATCCCTTTGGACTGAGTTACTTCTATTTGTTTAGACCATGTGAGTCTAGGGTCGAAGGTGACCTAAGTAGACTTGGTTGTTGTTTATTTCAACTGGAGAATTTTTTAAGGTAAGCTTTATCTGTTTTTGCTTTGTTGAAAGTGTAAAGATTGTGTATTGAGTTTTGTTTGCGTTGACTTTCATTCCCCAGCTCTCTGTCCATTTTTCTAGTTGTTTTAGTGAGTCTTGAAGTCTGAATTTAGATGTTCCAACGGATTCTTCAGTACTTATTAGGGCAAGGTCATCTGCATACATGCTGCATTTTACTTTTCTGTGCAAGGTTTCTTTTATGTTGTTTATATAAATCAGGAAGAGTGTAGGAGACAGAACCCCTCCCTGGGGAACGCCGTTTTTTAAGAGTTCAGTGTTGCTTCTGTATCCATGCATGCGGACAGTGGCTTTTCGGTTCGACACATATTCTTTTATCCAGTTGAGCATCCTGTTGGAGATATTATTTTGTATTAATTTTAGAATTAGCCCTTCTTCCCACACTTTATCAAAAGCCTTTTCCAGGTCCTTTCCCTTTCCAAACAATCCTATTAATATATTCCCTCTCTTGGCGTACGTGCAGAATGGGATGTCACCCAGGGTGAATCCATGTTACGGAAGTCGACTGCGCATGTGATGAACAAAATAGGGGTGTTTTTTTTATATATTTAATTAGGATTTTAACACTGTTAAAACCGTGTTAATAGTTCCTAAATGGTCAGGCTATAAACGCTTGCATCCGTATTGCTAGGAAGATCAGGCTATGAACGCTTGCATCCGTATTGCTAGAAAAATCAGGGTGCGAACGCTTGCATCCGTATTGCTAGGAAGATCAGGCCATAAACGCTTGCATCCGTATTGCTAGGAAGATCAGGCTGTGAACACTTGCATCCGTATTGCTAGGAAAATCAGGGTGCGAACGCTTGCATCCGTATTGCTAGGAAGATCAGGCTATAAACGCTTGCATCCGTATTGCTAGGAAGATCAGGCTATGAACGCTTGCATCCGTATTACTAGGAAGATCAGGCTATGAACGTTTGCATCCTTTTGTATGAATGTTGAATCAAACACAACAGGGTGAGGGCAAGGCCAGTGGGGCAACACACAGAGGGAGGTCCCCGTCCTATGCCCTGGGAAATTCAATTATCATCATGGAAGATATCGACGCTATAATTTTATAAGATTTCGTCCATGGATTGCGATCGTAATTGAATTAGCAGGCACCTCTGTTTATGACATGATTATTCTCAAACGAAACATTTTATTGAGATAAAACCTTTAGTTGCGAATGCAACGGGCAACTACTAGTCAAATAATATATGCATATGCTAGAAAATATCCTCTTGTGTCACTTTATGTTACTTTATGTAATGTCAATTAGTGTCAGTAATATCATCAGATATCGTATGTTTTATTTGTCAGCTATATTATCTTGTCCCTGCAATAATAATTATGGTGTAAACTTCTAGCAGTCTTACTATCTGTCCATCAAAAATAACTACTCTCACTCACTCCCTCTCTCTCTCTCATCATCTCTCTGTCAACTGACATATATTTTTATATACTCACTCTTTTCCTATAGTTTTGGCATATATGTGGCTACTACAGTTGAAAGAGCTCAAGAGTATGTCAAGAGAAGTTTGAAAACGGTAAGCGAAAGTTGGCAAGTAAATGTCTCCGTATCTAGTAAAATGTTTCGTTCAGTGCACCGCTACATCTACTTATAACTCATTGAGTACTTTATACAGTTTACCCATTTTACTTTCAATTTAGTATACTTATTCTAATGACGTACTATCAGGGCCGTCTTTGGAGCAGTGTATTCATCAAAATTTACTCACAAAAAAAAAGAATGGTCACTTTTACCGTGGTCTCTAACTGTTGGCCCACTCCTTGATGACCCCTGATCTTAGTGAAATAGAAAAAAAATGTTTCTCTAATTAATATTCGATAAAAATTGTTGAACGGCTCTGAGTTAATTCCCTGCTTAATGATGTCGTATGTGATAATCTAGCCACTACTTTATATGATTTCCAATGTAGTGCTTCTAGCCACTATTTTATATGATTTCCAATGTAGTGCTTCTAGCCACTACATTATATGATGTCCGATCTAGTGCTTCTAGCCACTACATTATATGATGTCCGATCTAGTGCTTCTAGCCACTACATTATATGATGTCCGATCTAGTGCTTCTAGCCACTACTTTATGTGATGTCCGATCTAGTGCTTCCAGCCACTACATTATATGATGTCCTATGTAGTGCTTAATGTAGACTAACAACATCCCATGATATCAACTATAAATATATCATGTGCGCTAAGATTCCATACATAACATCTAACGGGAAGGGGAGGGGGGTGGGCAGATCTATTGCTCAACAATTTGTCGTGCTTCATTGCAATTTGCGACACTATATTTTCAGCATAAAGCTATACCTCCTTTAATGTCTTATTAATTACGTTGTTTTTTATCACCCCCTTCCTCCACACACAAAGAAACGCTACTGTGAAAACTACGTTGAGTGTTTTTTGCTATTGATTGACGTGTCCATATCTCTTGTCATACTGCTGTTCCTAATCTACATTATTTTTATAATACTCATGTGCGGCAGACGAAAGGTGAGTGACAACTTTAATTTCTTCTTTCACATTGCATGCTGATTACTTGTTTGTTTTACGTGAATTCATTATAGTCATTACAGAAATACAAATGAAGAACACGTATAGATCCTTTATAATGCATACATTCAAAAACATTTTTTTTTGAGTGTAATGGTAATTGAACTCATTCTAATTAAACAATAACAAATATGAATCTTTTGGGCTGCCATTCTGAGCAATTAATAAAAATTGAGACATCCCCAATAAACATAAACACGAGTAGATAGTGGTTTTAACGGGCATTAATATTTTTAAACTATCAAACTGTGGAGGTTTTTTTTTCTGTTATGGTAACACAGGATATGACGTCAATTGCATGTGGTCTTTAGTACTCTTTAACCTATACATTGTATAGTATGCTTTATATACTTGGATATGTAAAAAGACAAACAGTAACCTATTTCTATTTATCAACCTATATAGTATGCTGTTACACAGGGCCGGTTTAACTACTTAGGCGAAACTAACCGTCATATAGGACAACATATTTCTGCGAGCGGCACTTAATTAAAAGAAATTTTCAAACATTGCCGACCTTGGTCCCTGAGATAGAATAATGGTTGTTTGTTTCAGTGGAGTGATACCAACCAAACCTGTAAAACTAGAATCAAATTCCACGCTTAAAATATAAATATTAACTCTTTTCTGATTAGGGCTTCCTAAAAGGTTAAAAAAAAAAACGTCTCTGTCCGTACGGCATTTATTAAAGTAGCACTCGTTTGATCTAGCAATTTTATTATATTTTTTATATTTTTTTCATAAATCTGAAATCTGATAAGTTATAACCACTCTTAGCCGGAAATATGATTTTCCGTTGACGGAAATTTTGCTGGAAATATGATTTTCCGTTTTAATTATTGTCATTATGTATTAAGATATATTGGCTAAGGTTATTTTGTTTTTATTTCTGTGTGCACATTATTTCCAGCAAAATTTTCAAAAAATTATTATATATCAGTGTGCACGGGCCGCATATTTTTTCATGTTTTTTCTGTGACTCAGTTTTACAAAAATAATTTTTACGCTGTCCCTTTCCGGAAATCGTGCTGTATATTTGCTACTATATCTCGTGGTGTTCGCACTCTTATCCTCTTAAATATTTTTGCGTAATATTTTAATTGTTGCGATTTCGTTGAGTCCGTGTTTTTTGTTTGTTGATAAACCGTTGAGTCACGTGATTGGTGAAGTCGTCACATGATCGTGTAAGCCTGGTGGGTGTAAAGCAGTGGAACGGGTCGGAAGCAAGTCATGTGGTCGGAGGAACAAAAACACAGATACACACTTGTCGGTAAACACTGACCTCTATATTCAAATATAGAGGTTAGGGTTAGGGTCAGTGTTAACTAATACACTTGCGCCGGCCTTGGCTGTTGATATGAAAAATGATTCAAACTGAGGTGAAGAATATGCCAATGGAATCTATATTTATCTTTCAGGTAATTCCCGGAACAGCCGAACCTCATCAAGTGGCTCACGTACGTTGGGTCCTAAGAAAAACGAAAGATCCTAAATATCTGAAACACCTGAACTCAAGGGATAAAACATTTGTTGACTGCATGTAATATTTAAAAAAAAATGAATTTCTTTTTACATTAAAAATCGCTTACTAATACAGCTTTTTTTTTTTTGGATTGAGAATACATCTACAAGCAGATTTAAAAAAAAATATTTCCTTATTATGCATATTAAACGAATAAAATATAGGCCTACCTATTGACCATACTGCTAGGTCAAACATCTAAGTACGGACCACGTAACGGACCGTTTGGTTGTCTTATTAAAGCCCATGAGCCATGAGCGCTATTTCCGGTACGGCTTAGGAGAGGCTTGTTTGGCGGACCGGCGCTTCACGTCCAGCATTTTTTTTTACGTTTTCTATATTTTATACTAAGTATTTTAAAACGATTAACACATTAAATTTCAAAGGGAAGTAAATTCTGACATTTCTTTTCAATTTTACGTCTCTGCAAATGATGCCCCTGTCATTCTCAGGCGTTTTTTCAGCGCAGTACTTTTACCATTAATTTGATTTGCGTTATAAAACATGTAACGTTTCCTTGTTTTTTTTTTAAGAATCATAAAACATAATTAATTTGATCTTTAAAGCAACAACCTTGAATCTTCGGGGATTACTCAACCCGCGAAATCCCGGGACACGTATGTCCTTTTTAAGAGGCATCTAAAATAAGTTAAAAAAGAATAAATAAAAATTAAGTCTACTTATTCTATAATGTTTCCAATATGTTATAACACAATCGCTGTAATTTGCAAAAGAAACTTTAGTATTTTATATTGAATTTTTCACACACAAAAAATAACACGTTTCATTGAAGCGTGGAAATAATAAGATCGAAAAACGTACTTTTCCATTGGTTTGAAAACCGGGGAGGGGTTCTGGCCAAACTTTGTTTATTGCATGCTTAACCTAGATTCACTATTGTATGTTTAGTTCATGACTGACTTATTTGTGACCACTGTTTTTTTTTTAAAGTAAGCCTAACTAGGATCTGTTAGTTTGGCATACACATTTTTTGCATGAGTAAGTAATCTCCCTTTTTCGCACATTTTACAAAGCCTTTCCCGTTTCCACCCTACCAAATCTCAGAAAACCACTCCCCTATACGCCATACTAATTCGCACAAAGACACTCCCACCAACGCCGTACTAAATCGCACAAAGCCACTCCTACCTCTACCTTAATAAATCTCACAAAGACACTCCCACCAACGCCCTAATAAATCTCACAAAGCCACTGCTACATACACCCCTACAAAATCTCACAAAGCCACTGCTACATACATACATTCTTACAAAATCTCACAAAGACACTCCCACCAACGCCCTAATAAATCTCACAAAGCCACTGCTACATACACCCCTACAAAATCTCACAAAGACACTCCCACCAACGCCCTAATAAATCTCACAAAGCCACTGCTACATACACCCCTACAAAATCTCACAAAGCCACTGCTAATACACCCCTACAAAATCTAACAAATTCACTCCTACTTCCATTCCTACTAAATGTCATAAAGCTACACCCAGCTCTACCCTACTCAATCTCACAAAGAAGACTGTAGATTGAAATTTATTAGGCTCTCGTTTATCCGGTCTACTCTGATCTTTGTGCAGTCAAGATAAGCCGAAATTCGTACAAGCCGGAGCTATTTAAATGCTCCTTTTCTGTTCCGCCTAATTCATTCAAAAATGAAATTTTTATATCAAAAAACCCCATTTTATTGAGAGAGAAAAAAACCCACACACCTATAATTTTACTTAGGCCGGATAATCCAATATGGGGGTGGTCATCAGCTGGAATTTAAATAGTCTACGAAACTTATACTTTATTTCGCAGGAATCACAAGGTTTTTCTACGATTGCTGTCCTGTTTCCCCTTCTTCAAGTACTCCACCAGAATCAGCACAATGGCTGGACTTCAGTTTTTCTCAATCTACTCGGTGAGCTATACATAGGGTTGCCTTATTTTTTCACGGACCAACCGGGACATTTCTGTCTTTTTTACTTTAGGTTTAGGGATGTCGGTTTCGGGGGGGGGGAGGATGGGGGGTTATGAAAACAGTAATGTAAAAAACACTTAAAATATAGAATAGATTATCTTTGTTATTTTATTCATAATGGCACACAAACATGATATTTTTACAAAACAAAACAGTTTTCTACTTGTTGTACCACTCGTATTTTTCACTTCTGTAAATTTGTATTACTGTGTTACTTACCAAAATGTTACTGATCACACAAGAGCAGATCAATCATTCTCTAATAATTTTGCTCAATTATTTCCAAGAAACTGTGCCCTGAATCCACACCGGGACAATTTCAACAACCGGGCGGGATAAAAACGCTGAATGCAAATCCTTGTAGTTCTTTTTTTTCCTATACCTACCAAACATACTATTGCTAACAGTAGAGTTGTGCTGCCGCCAGTGTCGCCGAGAGGGGCAAGGGGCAAATGCCCAGGGATCCGGCGAGTTTTAGGGGCCCGGACAGAGCTGGCCAAGCAACTTATTATCAGCACAGGGGTTCCGTGGCAGCCCTGCCTAGGGGGGGGCCCGAAAATTCTGTCGGTGGGCCAGACTGCCGCCCATGGCACCTACTGAGTGAAATGTTCCAGAAAATTGAGTCTTTTAATGGTTTTGTACTTTTCATATCTGAAGTAGGGTGACACAATACTTAGCTACGGCCCTATTGCTAATATACAATGGTTGCCATATACAGCAATAAAGACATTTTTCATCCAATAAACATTCTCTGAAGATTTTTTTTTCAGGCCAGCTTCTTTGTCGCATACATCCTTGAGTATTTATTCAATGAACTAAACAAAATGCAGGACGAAATAGCAAAATTTCTACATCAACCGCTATTTGGGCTTGATTCATTATCACCCATAATTGTCTTGAAATGTAAGTAACACAAAATATACTCTCAAGGCTCACGGTCAAATAAGCTTTTGCTTATAACAAATTCAGTGTTTCACGGCATTTATTTCCTCGATAAAGATCCCCATTTTATATATGTCTGTTGACTATCGGCTGTGGTGGGGATTGGACCAATCTAGATGAGTGTGGAAGAAAGCCATCTCATCACCTCAAAGAGTCTAAGAAATAAATATTACAGGGTGGGGGGGTCAAATGACCAGTAATCCTAAAAAAAAATGACCTCAACTTTAATTAAATTAAAAAGTAAAGTTACCTTAGCCCTAAAGGGCCCTCGGGACAGACGAAGTGTAGAATTCATCTGTTTCTATAACCTCGGCATATGAAAGGGATTGTGTGGTTAGCACAACGCCAAGCCGTCTTCCCCATCCGAAGTCGGGTACTCATTTAAAGATATGAGGATGAATGAAACAAATTTCACATGCAAAAATTCCATAGGTTCTCAACGAGGATCGAACTCACTGCTCTCAGGTAAACGGTCGGGTATCTACAATACTCGGCCATCCGTCCCACAATTAAATTTAACTAGCCCTGATTATCTCGGTCTAAACTCTAGACACACTTTTATTCTCACATATTAAATCATTATTTTAAAAAAAAATCTGTAATATTGTCTGCCCTGTTCTAATGATTTCCCTTCCCCCCTTTTAAATCCACCGCCTTCTGACCAGTGTATCTGACCTTAATACTCCCTCTGCTACTGACCATAGTCCCGTCACCCCCTCCCGACCAACTTGGTTGCTGGACTGACTATATAAGCTACCTATTTAATACAATTGATTTATATTATTTAATATTTATTTTTCCATTTCAGTCAGCCTTCGGACCATTTTTTGGTTGACTATTGACTACTGCCTGTGCAACATATTTTTCACGCTTCGAAACTACAGGTGAGCACGTTTTAGCACTGATTGAATGTACTGATTGAATGTATTGATTGAATGGGCTGATTGAATGTATTGATTGAATGGGCTGATTGAATGTATTGATTGAATGTATTGATTGAATGTATTGATTGAATGGGCTGATTGAATGTATTGATTGAATGTATTGGTTGAATGTATTGATTGAATGTATTGATTGAATGTATTGATTGAATGTATTGATTGAATGGGCTGACTGGATTCACTAATTGAATGTTTTTTTATTAAATGCACCGGATGAATGCAGGGATTAAACGTACTGGTTAAAATAATACACATTGAGTTCAGTCATTGAATGTACCTTTTGTAATGTACTGATTGAATGTATTGATATCATGGGATGAATCATTGCACTAATTACGTGTACTTATTAAATGCACTGATTGAGACGTTAAATAGTACACATTGAGTGCACTCATTGAATGTACCTTTTTAATGTACTTATTTTAATTTACTGATTGCGTGTACTGATGTACTTTGAAAAAGTTGCTGGTAGAATCATTCATTGTATGTTGAATTGTTTGATTAAATATTTGATTGAATGTTTGATTGAATGTATGTGTAACGTTAGGTTTATTATTATGATAATGATGATGTGTTCTTTCTTAGATCTGTTGTGTAGTCTATATTATTACAGTGAACTTGTGGTAGCGTTAAACTTAGTTGCACATCTCTCACCTACAACTCACCATGAATGAGGCAAAGTTCCACAATTCATATAACGTTTATTACATGTACTTTACAGATAAAAACATACATAAAATAGAATCATGTGCAGTAATATTCACATCCGTCTCCAGTCCGTCTGACGAAAACTGACTTACATGCTGATTACATATCTATACTTATAAGACGTATTTGTTGTCTGTCTGTCTGTCTGTCTCTTCCCTTATAACTCCAGATCCAGACAATAAAATAACGTGAAATTTGTTACACGTACACATAATTACATGGGGAAGGTTATAGGACAGGTTTCGTTTCATCTCGATGGGTAGTTTTATTGTAATTAATTATTTTCATTTTAGTATTTTACTATATCAAAGTAGTCTCGACGGCGCCATAAATAAAATTCCTCTGTGACGTCATTTCCCGATGATCGAATAGAACTTGCGCGCATAACCTATTAAAAATTGAGATTATGTTTGTGAGGCTCTCTAGCACAGTCGGTTACTCGCTTGCCCGAGACTCAAATTTGGCCGACTACGTGTGGGTTCATTTCCCGACAGTGAATTTTTTTTTTTTTTTTTTCAAATTTTTTTTTAAAAAATAATCTCTATACGTATAAGACGCATTTGTTGTCTGTCTGTCTGTCTGTCGGTTCCCAGAGAGAAAGAGGGAGGGAGAGAGAGATAAAGAGACAGAGGGTGGGGGGCAGGGGGGCGAGAGAGGAAAGGAGGGTAGGAGGGAGGGAAGGAGGGGGAGAGGGGGAGATGGAAGAGGGAGGGAGAGAGGGAGATGGGAGAGGGAGGGAGAGAGGGAGAGAGAGAGGGAGGGAAGGAAAGAGAAAGGAACGGAGGAAGAGAGGGGCTAGGGAGGGAGATAGAGGGGAGGGAGGGAGAGAGGGTGGGAGGGAGGGAGAGAGAGGGAGATGGGAGAGGGAGGGAGAGAAGGAGAGAGAAAGGGAGGGAAGGAAAAAGAAAGGAACGGAGGAAGAGAGGGGCTAGGGAGGGAGATAGAGGGGAGGGAGGGAGAGAGGGTGGGAGAGAGGGAGGGAGAGATAAAGAGTGAGGGGGGCAGGGAGAGAGAGAGGGAGGAAGAGAGAGGGAATGAGGGAGGGAGGAAGGGGGAGAGAGGGGGAGGGAGAGAGAGGTGGAGAGGGGAGGGAGGGAGAGAGGGGTTAGGGAGGGAGAGAGGGGAGGGAAGGAGAGAGAGGATTGGAGAAATGGGAGGAAGAGAAAGAGAGATGGGGCAGGGAGGAAGAGAGAGGGAAGGAGGAAGTGGGAGGGGGGAAGATGGACAGTGGGGAGGAGAGTAAGAGGGATAGAGGGAGAGGGAGAGAGGGAGAGAGAGATGGGAGAGAGAGGGAGGGAGAAAGGGAGGGAGGGAGGGAGAGAGGGAGGGAGGGAGAGAGAGAGGAAGGGAGAGGGGGGGTAGGGAGATAACAGAAGGTAAACAGAAAACCTTATTTTAAACCCGGGCAAAGCCGGGTACTTGCAACTAGTATTTGAATTAAGCCATCCCATGATGCTAAGGTTCAAAACTCTTCTGATTGGTCCTTCTACCCCCTTCAAACTAATTTAAATAATTATTTTTAACCTTTCTGTCCTATCCTTTGTAAGTGCTTGCATGGTCAGGCATGCATGATGCAATCACCCCAATGATGCAATCAATGATGCAATCACCCCAATGATGCAATCAGTGATGCAATCACCCCAGTGACGCAATCACCCCAATGATGCAATCAATGATGCAATCACCCCAGTGATGCAATCACACCAATGATGCAATATGCGGGGGTGATATATCCTATAAATAGGGAAGTTACCACGGTTGTTGGGGGACGGAGACACACACACAAGAGAGAGAGACTAGAGACCCATGAAGGGGATACTAGATATAACACGTGGACTAAGTGGACAGTGCAGTCGAGAGTTATAATAGTTATAGACTCGTGTACTGGTTTATAGTGATAGCAGTTACTTGTGATTGATTGCCACATCTCTCATCTAATATGTATCTTAGTATTTATCGTGTGTGTTAAATTATAGAATTATACATGTGATTTATCGATTCATCTTCTCAAGTGTTTATATCGTATTATCATATTCTCATCTGTAAATATCACGCATTAAAAAGTTCAGTTAATTCTTTTACAATACAAGGAGTTGTGTCGTCTGATTTAATAAGAGTACAAGTGGGATACGACATAATCCTGGTATTTATCTGGTGGCAGCGGTAAAAACACCCCAGTGGTGAGTAACACTTGTGGTGATAAAATAGTATATTTCGAAGAGACTGGATTTTATCTGAATCATCAACAGTTAAAAGAAAGTATAATCCTGGTATTCTCATCGAATATTAATGTTTAGCATTTTATCTGTGTGTAGTGTATATGGTATTATACAACGATGGTACAGTTGTGATTGATATTGCCACATGGTCTCATGGAATATTAAACCTATGTATTATTTGGTGGCAATAAAAGCGAAAGTAAATCCAGTTGTACGTCTCTGCAGTGTTAAAGGACTTCGTTATTTGTGCATTCTTTCATTGGACATACGCTACAAAGGAAGAATTTTATGAAACTTAACGGTAAGAATAATATTTTATTCTTGAAATATTTCTCGTCATATTTTGGATTAGTTATATTACCACGTGACATTCGAACGTTTTCATTTGTTTATACGTCTGAACATAACAATGGCTAGTACCCCAGAAGAAGGAAAATGGAGACAATACAAAATTAGAGGAGAAGAATTAGGTCTTAAAGGTGATAAATTGTTGGAATATATAGACAAAAAAGAAAATGAGGATAGAGAATGAGATGAGAGAATAAAAGAAAGAGAATTAAAAAGAAACTATGAAGAATTAGAAAGAAAAAGAAACTATGAAGAATTAGAAAGAAAAAGAAACTATGAAGAATTAGAAAGAAAAAGAAACTATGAAGAATTAGAAAGAAAAAGAAACCATGAATAAAAAGAATTAGAAAGAAAATTAAATCATGAATTAGAACTAGCAAGAATAGCTAATAAAGATAATAAAACAACTGTAATAGAAGAGTCAAAAGGAAATTACTCGACTCAATTAAAAATGCAACCTTTTAATGGTAAAACTGAAGATATCGACACATGTTTACAATTCTTTGAACAACAATGTCAACTACAAAAAATTCCAATCAGTGACTGGAAGTCAGAACTTTTCAAGCTTGTAAAAGATGATGCAAGAAAAGCAATCATGACAATACATAACTATGCTGAGTTGACTTATGAAGATATAAAGATGAAACTTCTGAAATATTTTAATAAAACAGAAGAACATTATCGTCACCGATTTCATGAACTAAAACTGTCCAATAAAGAACAACCTCAACAGTTCATTGATTTAGTTATGAGTGATTTAAAATCATGGCTCATGATGGCAGAAGTTGACATAAATAAACCAACTGAGATTTTAGAAATGATGGTAGTCGACAAAATTCTTAACACGTGCACTAGAGAAGTGTTTTCCTTCATTAAACAGAGGAAGGTAAAAACTGTCAAGGACCTAATAAAAGTTCTAAGTGACTATAAAGATTGCTATCCCAATGATGAAATAAGTATATCAGACATTTGTGCATCTATCGATAAATTCAAACCACGGAATGAAACAAACAAATTAAAGAATGATAGATACAAACCAAGATACATGAGTCAATCTAAAGATAATACTGTTTATTTTGAAAGAAGAATTTGTCATTATTGTAAGAGGAAAGGTCACATTTTGAAGTACTGCTACTTGAGAAAGAAAGAACTAGAACAACATAGACCAGAAAAACTTTACTTAAGTCAAAACAGAAACAGACCAGAACTTAATTCTACGCAAAAGTATGCTGATAGAAAATATCCAAAACAGAAAGTTCAAGATAATGGTGAAACAGAACAATACTGTGCAAATATTATAAATACAAAAGGTCATATAATATTTCATCCTGCTATTGTTAATGGTCAACAAATAAAATGTCTTAGAGATTCAGGTTGTACTACTGTAGTTGTTAAAAGAAGTCTGGTTAACAAAGATCAGTACATGTCAAAGAAAACACACATCAAGCTAGGAGATGGTTCTATAAAATAATGTGACGTAGCAACCATTAAAATAGACTCACCATGGTTGGCTGGTATATGTGAAGCTATTATACTAGATAATCCTGTATGTGATTTGATTATTGGTAATGTGCCAGGAGTATCGAAAGATAACACAGAAACTCTTGTAACTAACTGGATACAAAGAAAAAGAAATGAAGATATAGAAATTTGTTGTGTCTGCATCGATAAAAAGAGAACTTTCATTAATGACAACTGTATACATGATAAACAGCAAAGATTGTTATTAGAACAAAAATGGAATGAAACAGAAGAAATATGTTGCTTCGTACAACGCATGGAAGACAATATAGACAGATTAACCACGGAAGAAGAGAAGATTATGCTTCTTAAAAATAAAATAACAGTACACAAGAAATCTAATGCAATAGCTACTAAGTACTCAGACTGTTATAATAATATGAATACAAATCTTATTCACAAGCTTTGCAATAAAATGGAACATTTAGAAGATCACAAAGAACAATTTTTAGCTGCGATGACTAGACAACAAACCAAACAGAAAGATATGATGCAGGAAAGCAATACAAATGCAGAACAAATTATCAAAGATACAAATAAATTGGTGCTGATGAACATAGACAAGAAACATTTTGTTAAAGAGCAAAAAAATGATGTACAGTTGACACAAATTGTTGAGAATTTAAAGAAAAGCAACAAATATGATACGCAATATGAATTGATGGCTGGTGTACTAGTAAGAAAAGTACAATCAAAAAATGAAAACATCACACAATTGGTTATTCCAAAAACAATGAGGCTACTATTGCTGCAAAGTGCTCACTCAAACCCACTGGCAGGACACATGGGAAAAACAAAGACATTGCAAAGGATTGCAAGACATTGCTTTTGGCCAGGATACAAAAAAGATATACATAGTTATATTGATGCTTGTCAAGAATGCAAAACACATAATCACATTGGTCCTAAACATCTGGCTCCAATTCAGCCCATGGACATTTCTCAGAAACCTTTTCAAAGAGTTGCAGTCGATATCATCGGACCTATGCCTATAATGTCTTCAAGAAAACATCGCTATGTATAAACCATAATCTGCATGACTACACGGTGGTTAGAAGCGATTCCACTCACACAAATTACTGCTGAGAGTGTGTGTAGTGCGATGATGTCTGTGTTTACTAGGTTTGGCTTTCCTGAAGTGGTACATTCAGACAACGGAACTCAGTTTCGGTCACAAATAACTGCAGCATTTACAAATCTTTTAGATATTACTCAAAAGTTTTCAGCAAGATACCATCCGCAATCCAATGGTTCTGTAGAACGTGCAAATCAAACATTGAAAGTTATGCTGAAGAAAGTTGTACAGGACAAAAAAGCAGATTGGGATTTATTTCTCCTAATGGTGTTATTGCATATAGAGAAATACTTCATGCAGCAACAGGATACAGTCCCTTTGAGCTTGTGTTCGGAGCTAACGCTAGAGGACCTATTAGTTTATTTGTTGAAAACATTATGCCAAACAGACAAAAGTTAACACCTTATGACTTAGTTACACAAACGAGAGAAAAAATTGTTTATGCAAATCAAATTGCCACAGAAAATTTGAAGGACAGACATGAACAAGATAGATTGCCAATCAACATTCACAGACATTTGAGATGCTTGCAAACAGGTGATGAGGTGCTAGTATTGCTACCTACAAAAAAAAGGTTTTAAGCAGGAGAGGCAAGGTCCCTATGAGATAATAGACAAGATTAATGACGTTGATTTTATAGTGAACATCAAAGGTAATCACAGAACATTCCATATAAATCGCCTTAGAAAACTGGACAGCTTACCTGAGCATTTGGCAGAGCAGGTACTTCAGATACATTCAAAACATGAGGAAGAAAAGTTATGTGCTTTAACTATTAGTCAAGAAGACAAAGAATTAAAAGATATACCAGTGTTAGACATGAGACAACAATCAAAGAAACTAAGTATCATTTTACCTCACAATGTACCAGAAGTTGTCAGAACTCGAGTAAACAATTTATTAATGAAATATAAAGATATTATAGACAATGAACCTGGAAGTACAAAGTGTATAGAGCATACTATAAAGTTAACAGATACCAAACCAATCAAAGTGAAACCATACAATATACCCCTGAAATATCAAGATCAAGTAGAACAAGAGTTGCAAGCCATGTTAAATAAAGGACTGATTGAGCGATCATACTCTAGCTATGCTTCACCTATCGTTTTTGTGAAAAAGAAAAACGGAGAACCGAGAATTTGTTGTGATTATCGTAAGATCAATCAACTGACTCTAATCGATAGAGAACCACTACCCATAGCGGAAGATTTAATCAATGAAATTGCAAAAGGAAAGATATTTACTCACCTCGACATGACGAGAGGGTTTTGGCAGATTCCACTAGAACAGAATTCGAAGCAGTATACTGCATTTCAAACAAAAGATGGCCTCTATCAATGGACAAGAATGCCCTTTGGCCTTGTTAATAGCACGGCTACATCTAGTAAAATGATGAGGCAGATATTCAGAGGTGTGAAGAATATTGTTCACTACGTGGACGATATATGTATTTTCACTGAAAACTGGGAAGATCATTTAACTGTACTAGAGACGGTATTTGGCAAGTTGCGAGAGAATGGATTAACTGTAGCACCAGAGAAATGCAAAATAGGTCAACAAGAAATAATTTTTTTGGGTTTTAAAATAGGACGAGGTGGTTGCAGCATGCAAGAAGAGATAAAAGAAAAGGTCTTAAACATTAAAGTACCTACCACAAAGAAAGAAGTGAGAGCCATCTTAGGACTCTGTAATTTTTACCGAGGATTTTTTCACAACTTTTCTCAGCTACTGGAACCCATGATAGTGTTAACAAAGAAAAGTCAACCTAACAAAATTATTTGGTCAGAACAGTGTCAGAAGGCACTTAATGATATTATAGACAAATTCAAAGGTGACCAGATACTGGTACCTTTTGATTTAAACAAAACAATAATACTTGCCACAGATGCTTCAAGGAAAGGATTAGGTGCTTGTATAATGATTGAAATTGATGGACAGAACAGACCCGTGAAATTCATCAGTAGAAAACTGACTTGTGCAGAGAAAAACTATTCTGTTATCGAATTAGAAGCGTTGGCCATAGTCTGGTCAGTACAAAAACTACAGAAATATTTACTAGGTAATGAATTTACCATACTTGTGGATCATAAACCATTAACGTCTCAAAAAGTAATAAATAATGCAAGAATCACGCGATGGCATTTGTTACTAACTGACTACAAATTCCAGATTAAATACATAAAGGGTACAAACAATCATATACCAGATCTGTTGTCTAGAATGATAATTGGCGTATCTGCAGATAATTAATGAATGTGGATTACTACTTAAATGGAGAAGTTTTATACTGTCGTCATCATCATTGAGATGTCAACGATTTTGTCACACACAAATGTATGTTGATTGAGTTATTGTTGTTTGAGCTGATGTCACAAGATTGTTTTTATCAACGCAAGTTATCGTTGAGCACACTTTGCTCAATTTTTCGTCGCAGTTAATGAGCGATTCATCGTTATTGTGAGCAGTCTTTGCTCAACTTTTCGTCGCAGTTAATGGAACAATTCATCGTTACTGTGAGCAGTCGTTGCTCATATTGTCATCCTGACAATGTTAAACGTGAACACTGTGAAAACAATTTTGTCATGGACATTTATTTTGTGTAGAGACTATTTTGTGTAGAGACTATTATGTGAAGAGACAATTATTGATTTTTTTGTGCTTAAACTTTGACCTGACGTCAATGAAGCAAGACACAGTGTAGTAAGAAACATGTTACACATATCCATCGTCGTCCTGATGTTGATGAGATGATGGACTCGCATCTACTCAAGGAGAACCATATATATATTTTTTTTCTTTCAAAGTTTGTTACATATTCGTTTATTATTGACATCTGTCTAGAGATGTAATTGTATTTATATTTTTTTAAGATTAACATGTATTACATTTTGTTTTATTGAAAAGATTGAGAAATAATAGAATAATTAATAATGATATATCATAAGGATGTGATGCTATAAACAATGGCAAGAAGGTAATGTTAGATGATTTTATTTAAAATTTTTGATATTGCCAAAATTTCATTAGGTAATGACATTTTTTTGGGGATAATGGGGGTGTCCTATCCCTTGTAAGTGCTTGCAGGGTCAGGCATGCATGATGCAATCACCCCAATGATGCAATCAATGATGCAATCATCCCAATGATGCAATCAGTGATGCAATCACCCCAGTGACGCAATCACCCCAATGATGCAATCAATGATACAATCACCCCAGTGATGCAATCACACCAATGATGCAATATGCGGGGGTGATATATCCTATAAATAGGGAAGTTACCACGGTTGTTGGGGGACGGAGACACACACACAAGAGAGAGAGACTAGAGACCCAAGAAGGGGATACTAGATATAACACGTGGATTAAGTGGACAGTGCAGTCGAGAGTTATAATAGTTATAGACTCGTGTACTGGTTTATAGTGATAGCAGTTACTTGTGATTTATTGCCACATCTCTCATCTAATATGGATCTTAGTATTTATCGTGTGTGTTAAATTATAGAATTATACATGTGATTTATCGATTCATCTTCTCAAGTGTTTATATTGTATTATCATATTCTGATCTGTAAATATCACACATTAAAAAGTTCAGTTAATTCTTTTACAATACAAGGAGTTGTGTCGTCTGATTTAATAAGAGTACAAGTGGGATACGACACTTTCTTTACCAAAGATCAAACCCTGAACTTTTAATTTAACAAAATATATAACTGTGGCCCTAGCCGTATGAACTTTTAAACTTGAATAATTAAATGGCATTGTCCAACTTATCAGTGGTTCTAAAGTTGTAGAAATAGACTGAAATCTATCGTTATAGTATGTATGAATGCGAGCTAAGGTGGCGTGGTCCTATGATTCAATTTGAAGCAATGTAGACCAGCAGTTCACAATTAGCATATGCGGATTGTTTTCCTTCTATGTTCACCAGGCAATGACTTTCATGTATTACATTGTTTATTTCTCAGATATCCAACCTTAGATGTATAGGTTATACCGTCGGTTTCACTATCTGGGGTGAGTATAGGTTATACCGTAGGGTTATCTATCGGGGAATTTGTTATGCCATAGAATTTAGTCTTAACTTTAAGGGGTGAGTAATTTTTATTCCAGCATTAGTCAATTACTAGTATGCCTACTACGTTCTTTTGCAGTTAATTGATGCAGTAATATCAAAGCGCCCCCACCCACATCTCCCACCCCACGAGACATTGGTACATCGCAGTGACTACGGCTACGGGTAACGTACTCCGTATAATTTTTTTTCCGGATATAGATGTGCGCATGTGCGGCAGATGGACTGCATTTTATTGCATATTTTTTTTTGTTTCCGGGGCTAGGGCTAGGGTTAGGGTTAGGATTAGGGTTAGGGTTAGGGTTAGGATTAGGGTTAGGCGTAATATTTATAGACGGGCCCCGAAAAAAAATAATACGGAGTCCGTCCAGAGCGCATGCGCACATCTATATCCGTATCCCGGAAAAAGATAATAAAGAGTACGTTAGCAGTAGCCGTAGCCACTGCGTTGTTACATTGCGTTTCGATGTTTTTAATTTGATATTTGTTTTCTTTTTTTTATGAACCTGCTCTAGGTTTTTTAATTACCTTTGTTCTGTTTGTACTGTTTGTATATATCCCCACGGGAATCATCTACCTTCTGTACCGGTTCAATCTGCTGATTGATTACATCGCCAACATGATCTGGTGAGTAGCGCACGTAGAGTGTAACGGCGGATCATTGGGCTAATACGAACCTAGTCTCGGCTATTGCAGGTCCATCGTAGGGAACCAACGGGTGTGTCCCGCCGTTCTTATGCTTTTTAAATGACCAAAGGCAGAGATTTTTTAAAGATATTTGGCAGCCCTTGTTAAAAGTACTTTCGGGACCCTGAAGTCATCAGATTGTGTAACAGTTTGCACTGAAAATGTGTGGAATTGTGTGTGTATGTGTGTGTGAGGAGGGTTGTTCTGTGTGGACACAAGACATGGGACTCATATTGTCATGCTACTCCGGACATTATGTAATCATATGGTGATTTCCGAAATTCATGTAAGCACGTGAGAGAACTAAGAGTGTCGGTTCAAAATCTCCCGGGTAGAATCATCTTATCATCATTGTAGTTACAGGCGCTAGCCGATGAGTTGGGGAGGGGGGGGGGGTCAAACATCCAAAGGAATGAAATATGCATAATTTCGGAGGCAGATTTATGCCGGTTGAGGTCCCGGGCGAAGAAAACATTGAGACCTTTTTTTTAAAAAAAGAGAGACGTAAAAAGAGCATCAAGTTCGGTTCTTTGGGGCCCATCAACAGCCAGGCCCAGGGTATGCGTACAGTGCGTCCACCGTAAAATCCACCACTTAATGAAGCCCCTACAATCATTTGGGGCCTCTTGGACGGTGCGTGAAGACGGCCCTGCTATTGATCTGTTACCATGTCTAATTTTTGTTTAATGATAAGCTAGTCAGATAAACTATTAGTCTTTTTAGTCTACTAAAAAAATAAACAGTATGTAAAATTATGGACTACATCACCACCTTTAAACAATATTTCAGCCTTTTGATCATTACGTGTTTGATTCAGTACACTCAACTGCTTTTCACCCGCAAATTTCTACTGCAAGACAAAGTTCGGCACGATGACAATTACCAGCCATTGAACGTGAATAACAGGCAAGCATAGAAAAAGTCATGTGACATGCTTGGTGTTTGGGTTTAAAATAAACTGTCTGGGTGTGCGCGGGTGGTTTTATACGCATCCATGAAATTGATGGAAAAATTTATTATCTATTTGTACGTTTTAATTTTGCTGTTGTTTCAGAGGTATACAATAAATATTTGCATAAGGAAAATAGTTATTTTTTTTATTCGTTGACTTTCAAGATGACTTTTAATATAATTAAAACTTTATTTTAAAAAATCTTTAAAAATACGCTCACCCCAGAGCTATGAGATGATTTTTTGTATATTTAAGGTTTTCCACGGATAGATGACTATAAATGTAGGTACAAGACGAAGGAAGCCACTAAATATAGTAACAGAAATCCAATGTTTCGGTGCTGGAATTCGAAAGCGGCAATGCCTTGATTTATTTCAATGACGCACTTGGAAATTTCTGAAGAAAAATCAAATTAAAAAAAATATTAAACGTCCTGTGAAAAAAACAAAACAGAAATATATATTTTATACATGAAATACGTTATTTGACATGTTTTCGATTATATAAATAAGTAATGAAGTATTTATTTAAAAAAAAAAAGAATATATTGGATTTCTGTTCAGAAGTCACGTGATCTGTGACGACACATCCAAATCGCCCATAGCACCAGGAAAATGTTTAAACAGTGACGCGAAGTAACTTAACGCAGGAAATCCTGTCAAAATGTTTTATGAAATATGGTCTAATTTTATGATTAATTAAATGTTTTGATTTCAGAAAAGTTTACGAAATTTCCCATTATTTCTTTCTGTTTATCAACGTGGCCGTTGGGCTGATGTCGTGTGCAAAAAGAGTACTGTTATCGGCGGTGTTTGGAGCCTTGTCAATAAGTCGTCTGGACAGGAGCACGTTGAGCAGAGATCACGAGAAATATGACAGCGGTGAGTAGCATAATTAACTCCCCTAACGTCTTCTGGTTATGTCAAGGGTGGGCAAACGTTTTGACTCGCGGGACACGTTGGATAACAGACGGGCCGCACCATGAGCAGAAGGCCAAAGTGTTAGCACGACTTAATATAAATTAAATGTAAACGTCATGACATATTAACGCGTGTGCTGTGCTTCACTATAGAACGAGCTGCGGGCCGGATTAAACAGTTTGGCTGGCCGGATTGGGCCCTTTGGCCGTAGTGTGCCCATGGCAGCGTTATGTCGTGAGAGTGTCAATGACTTGTTAAGTTACGTTCCTAACTCAGTGGCGTTACTAGCGGTAGTTATGATGGGGGATGGCGGGGTGGGGGGGGCGGGTGTTAGCTGGAAGCAACTCTGAAAACGCAGCCAGACTTTCTTGCTAAATGCTAATTAAATGGTTAAAATACCACCCATTTCTGGCAGATGAGTAAGTATCTTGTTTATTCTTGTGCTGTGTCTAATATATTTAAAATATATTTTGTTGATAGCTGATTTCTCTTAATAAAAAAAAAAACTATTGAAGTCTGGGGAAATGAAATTCGGTATGTCTTGTGTAAATATATTTCGAGGGCTTTCAAAATTCTCTTGTTTAGAATGTCATTTCCGTTCTGAAGAACATTCTGAAGTTATTGCTGAAATTTGAATGAAGATGTAAGGGATTGTTGTATTAGGTTGTCAGTGTAATTAAGGGTATGAAAATATAACAATAACTTTTATTACTGGTCGTCGGGCATCATTTTAAAAAAACAATAACTCATAAAAAAAAATTTTGGACATCACTTTAATAATACAATGATTTTCATAATTATTTGCTGGACCCGCTTTTTAATGAAATAATAATTTTTCACAATGGTTTATTGGATAACTTTTTAACGAAATAAGGTCTTTCACTTTTGTTTGCGAATAACCATAATTTCATATATATATATATATATATATATATATATATATATATATATATATATAGGCTTGCCATACGTCCCGGTTTGGCCGGGACAGTCCCGGATATAATGGGTTGTCCCGGTGTCCCGCCCGGTTGTTGAAATTGTCCCGGTTTAGATTCAGGGCACAGTTTTCTTGGAAATAATTGAGCAAAATTATTAGATCAAAGAATGATTAATCTGCTCTAGTGTGATCAGTAACATTTTGGTAAGTAACACAGTAATACAAATTTACAGAAGTGAAAAATACGAGTGGTACAACAAGAAGAAAACTGTTTTGTTTTGTAAAAATATCATGTTTGTGTACCATTATGAATAAAATAACAAAGATAATCTATTCTATATTTTAAGTGTTTTTTACATTACTGTTTTCATACCCCCCCCCCGGAACCGAAATCTCTAAACCTAAAGTAAAAAAGACAGAACTGTCCCGGTTGGTCCGTGAAAAAATAAGGCAACCCTATATATATATATATATATATATATATATATATATATATATATATATATATATATATATATATTAGTTTTTCAAAACCAATTTTCTGTTTTCTTTTTCTAGGATACATAACATTTATCTCCATGTTGGTTGTAAACAATCATATGATTTCATAATACAAGTTTTTTTATTTATTTATTTATTTCTAGGATACATAACATTTATTTATTTATTTCTAGGATACATAACAATTATTTATTTATTTCTAGGATACATAACATTTATTTATTTATTTCTAGGATACATAACATTTATTTATTTATTTCTAGGATACATAACATTTATTTATTTATTTCTAGGATACATAACATTTATTTATTTATTTCTAGGATACATAACATTTATTTATTTATTTCTAGGATACATAACATTTATTTATTTATTTCTAGGATACATAACATTTATTTATTTATTTCTAGGATACATAACATTTATTTATTTATTTCTAGGATATATAACATTTATTTATTTATTTCTAGGACACATAACATTTATTTATTTATTTATTTCTAGGATACAAAACATTTATTTATTTATTTATTTTTAGGATATATAACATTTATCTCCATGTTGGTTGTGGACAACGCCCACAACAACCCGACGATGAGGGTCTTTGCTCACCTGTTGTGGACCAAGGTCTTGACTGAACGTCATTCCACGTCTGACCACAAGCTATACACACGTACGTACTCGAGGCTAGCCGATAATGTATAAGATATATAGCAGAATGGGTAATCCTACAAAAGTGAATACAAAATGCTAGGACTGGATGTGGCATGATGGTCCTGATCAAAACCCGAAAGGATGTTTATTTTTTGTTTTCAAATATCACATAAATGAATCAATTTTAATTAAAGCATTTTGTAAAAACATGTTAATATTTGTAAGTTAAAATATCCTCGACTGTTAAAGCTAAATTCATCTTATAATGATACCATCATTATTCTTGCAAGCAGGGGGCGAACTTTGTGTCAGTTAGGCCCCCCCCCCGGGTGTGCGTGCGCCTGCTGCACCCGTCTTTAAATCCACCTTTACTTGCAAGTTATGTCACCGTAACCTTTATATAATGAAACAAATGAAAAAAAAAAACTTCTTATTGACCCTTGCTAAACTTTTTATTTTACTTCAGGTTATAAAGTTCCACTTTGCAAACGAACAAGTAGATAGTGATCGCCATGTAACCCAATTTTTTTTTTTTAAACTGCGATATTTAGATTATTTTACATGTGTTTCAATGGGAGTCTTTTTTGTTTCTGTACGGCGGCATTTATGTGGTAGCCATTAGGGAATTGCCTTACTTTAAAGTCGCATATATATATATATATATATATATATATACAGTGGACTCCGCATATATATATATATATATATATATATATATATATATATATATATATATATATATATATATACAGTGGATTCCGCTTAATTGGGACACCGCTTAGTTGGGACAGCCGCTTATTTGGGACAAATCTCAAAGAAACCAAACCAAGAAGCCTATTGTCAATTTGTATGTTTAATTGGGACAGCCGCTTAATTGGGACACCGCTTAGTTGGGACAGCCGCTTATTTGGGACAAATCTCAAAGAAACCAAACCAAGAAGCCAATTGTCAATTTGTATGTTTAATTGGGACAGCCGCTTAATTGGGACAAAAAGCCTCGGTCCCGATGTGTCCCAATTAAGCGGAATCCACTGTATATATAAATATATATATTAGGGTGCCACTCAAAAAAAATATTTCTGATTTTTATCCTGCAACCCCCAAAGCGTGTTAGTAATGTTATAAGAATAAAACTCAAAATTTTAATGTTTTCTGATAATATTTATTGGTAGCTCAACAGTGTCAAAGTTTTGCAATAATCAGTGTTTCGCGACATTACCATACGATAAACGGTAATCCTGCTGTAACACAAAAAAATCAAAAGTTATTTGAAGACACCTATTGCTGTAAAAGAGAACAAACAACTGTTTTGTACATAGCAACATAATAGTAACTTTCAGAACCTTCAGCTAATTAACATAAAGAGTCAATTCAACATAGTTCAGACTGAAAGATCACTATTCACTAATTACATGTCTTCAAGTCCAAGTAATGATATTCTAGCTGCGGCTGGGGCAGTTAGGGTGGACTTGTTAGCATTAGGAAATTAACGACGGTGTTTCTCTACTACTTGTAACAAAAACTGTTACTGTTCCTCTTGATTGGTTAGTACTCCATTGAATGCTTGACTCAGGGCCACTCCACGCTCGGCTGCATCATTGACGAATTTCAAACTTGCAACTTTCTTCTGGTCAACAATGTAGTTGTTATAAGTGGCCCATGTGTCTGGATTCGCGGTCAGGAAATCTTGTGGTATGTTCAAAGCTGTGAAAAGTTTTCTGGTGTGTTTCGATACAAAATCAGAAAGTTTATTTTGTTGTAATTTTCTGTTATTATCTTGTTAAGTGCTCAACCATGACTAACTTCATTTCAGATGAAACATCATTGTCAAAAAATGCAAAAATGAGAATGATTTTATTGCTGCTTTGGCAACGGTGTCATTTGTTTCTTTGTAGTTCTCCAATTGTTGAAGTAGCTACCGGGAGCAGATGTAGCACATGGTGATGTAAACCACGAATTCAGGTAGACCTTAAGTATCACGGTGTTGAAGTGACCCAGTGATGACAATTCACCTGCATTAAGCTGGAACTGAGAACGTCAAATGAACATCTTAAGGCAGTAAATCAGTTTTGCCATCCACCGGGTCCAGTGATAAGCTCCAGGAGCCAGATTCTTTTCATCTGCACCACAAGCTGCATCTAGAAAAAGAAGTGACAGTTACAGAAGCTCACGATAATCATCTCTAGGCTGAAACACTGTTAGCTGATGCTGAATGAAGTGGATGAGTTCATCCCGAACTGGATTGAGAACCACTGCAATTAATCTACATCCATTCCACCTGCATACACTGATGTGTCAATTGAGCCCCTATATTTACGACATCTCTGGAATAACTTGATCTTTGGTCCACTAGATGGCCCCGTCAGTGAATTAAACACCTTTGCCACAATGAGTTCCATTATATGGCGCCTGCACGCTAAGCTGATCAATTCTCTGCCAAGTTTCTTCTCCAGAAGAATGCAGGCACCTGCATTTATGTCAGTGTTACTAGCTGTAGTGTCGAAACACATGAACTTTATGTTGTCAGCAATGTTCCATTCTTGAATAAGATTAAACACGGCAGTTGCCTCGGCCTCTCCAGTTCCATTTGGCAATTTTGGTACTCCCAGCAATTTCATTGTTCCATCACCGGATACCAGAACAGCAAGGCAATCAATTAAGTCTTTGGATGTTAATGCAGGCAACATTTTTCCATCCCAGTGCGCAGTTAATAGGCAGTTTGGATGAAACGATGCATGAATATCTGTAGCAGCTGCTTCACGATGTTTACGTCGACTATGTCTGACTGACTCCATGTTAATCGCCAGGGCTGCAGTACTGTGGCCAAGTGATTCTGCTGCTGCTGGAATTATGTAAACTTCGTTTGTTCTAGTCACTGATTTTACTTCTGTTAAATGCAGATACCAAACCTGGACTCACAAAATTGGTGGATCGGACGATCCTCACTGGTTTAGTAGACACTTCAGGTGGTTCGGAGAGTTCACCAGGATCATCGGGATCAAAACCATCGGTGCTCTTAGCCTCTGTGTCACTGTCATTGCTGGTACTAAACTCCATCTTCTGTGCCTCATGTTGCATCCGCTTAGCCTCCTTTTCCTTACGATATTCTTGCTCAAAGCGCCTTTTATGAGACCTTTGTTCTATCCGAACTAGCACCATATCCACTGGACCATGCAACCACGCCTCCCTTTCTCTCTTTGTGCTTCAAGAAATTTTATGTCTTCATGTACAAGAAATTTTATGTCTTCATGTACCTGCATCTTAGTTAAGCATGTGAAACATCAAACAAATAATTATAACTTTCAGTAACTTGGTGCCCCTTCTCCTTTAGTATCTGTTCTGCGGGATACGTTTTTTCTTATTCCAATCCATGCTGAAAGGAGATCCTTTATCTTGGCAATTGTGTGGCATTCTTTACGAACTGGAATGCGTGCCTTATGCCAGAACTGAACAACTTCTTTCATTGTCACTGTGGCACTAGCAGTAATATATATATATATATTGCACTGACATGATAATATAAATAAGTAACAGAAATTTTATGAATAAGTAACAGAAATCGCCTCCTGTTTGCCTTGTGTGTCAAATATAGGCATTTTTGCATATAATATAAAACTTCGAGTCCATTGAGCCACCTCTAAATATCACTGTATCTTCATGAAACTTGGTAAAATTACTTAGCATAGCAAAAGGAAAAAAAAATTAGGGGGTGGGACAATGAAACTTAAAAAAAAATGTTTTCCCTTTACATTGAGTAGCACCCTAATATATATATATATATATATATATATATATATATATATATATATATATATATATAGTTATCTAATTGTTACGCTCTTATTGAAAATGTATTTTATTTCACGAACTAGTTGAAAAGCCTGCTAAAGATGGCTGCAACCTGCGATATTATAAGAAATCCTTGTTGTGGTTAGATTTTCAGTTTTGGAATTCCCCAGACTATTTTTAGTCGAGCAAGCGAGTTTACTAATACCTCACCTTTCCCACACAAAAAAAAAAACACTCCACCTCTGCTTGTAGTTACGAAGTTGCCCCCCCCCCCAATTTGCCTGAAGAAGACGAAAATTTTGGAATTCCCAAGACTATTTTTAGCCAAGCATGCTAAAGGGATACACACGGTCGGTCTACCGGTCAACTACGTTAGACGATTATGTATTAGATAATATTAGTCTAATAATATAAGACCGTTCCCAGTTTTACTGCTGTTAAGAATATACCACTATTTATTTATAGAACAAGTGAGCCACCAAAGTAGATTATCAACTAATGTTACTTTTGTTATTCGACAGATGACCAATCAAAACTTCGCCGAAAGAGAGCGATCAACAGGTGGTTCTTGGCCTACACGTTCATTCACAACCCACAGTTCAGAAAACAAATTATTATCTAAAAAGAAATATAATAATAATTCCAATCCAATAATAAAATAGCTTGTTCTGACATAATTTGAATCGCTAACACTATATTAAAACTCCCCCCACCTTTTTTTTTTAATTCGACGCCAGGAGTTTGTATTCAAATCAGTATTTTACTATTCCTTTCCGCAATTTTGAATTTAGTAATGTTTCAATTTAAAATAATCTCGAATCATTTTTATTTAATTTCGGTCATTAATGAATAGTTTATATCAGTGGTTCTCAAAATTTGTTTCGCGACTGTACCCCGATGACTGTACCCCAATGACTGTATCCCAATGACTGTACCCCAGTGACTGTACCCCAATGACTGTACCCCAATGACTGTATCCCAATGACTGTACCCCAATGACTGTACCTCAATGACTGTACCCCAATGACTGTACCCCAATGACTGTACCCCAATGACTGTATCCCAATGACTGTACCCCAATGACTGTACCCCAATGGTTGTACCACAATGACTTTACCCCAATGGTTGTACCACAATGACTTTACCCCAATGACTTTACCCCAATGATTGTACCCCAATGACTGTACCCCAATGACTGTACCCCAATGACTGTACCCCAATGGTTGCGACTATATCCCAATGACTGTACCCCAATGGTCGCGACTGTGCCCCAATGGTTGCGACCGCATGTCCGCGGATACCCTTAACACGTAAGTTGTTGAATTAAAGTAGGCTACTTAGTTTAAATACCTTTCTAATTCTGAGTCTCGCAGCGAACTAGCGACTTTTGAAACTCGAAGTTTTAATTAAAAAAATGTATTCCGTGTCACTGCATAAACTTTCCCGTATATCTCCGAAAATCGCGTTTTTTTTAGTGTGCATAATTTTATGATGTATTTGATTTCAATACAAATATATATTATTGACAACTTCGTTCAGTAATCTTTAAATCTTTTTTTTATTTTAATTCTTCCAAGTTATCCTCTTTTTTTTTAAATTAACATTTATGATTATCTAGCACAATGCTGAACATGTATGATTATCTAGCACTATGCCTAACATGTATGATTATCTAGCACTATACCTAACATTTATGATTATCTAGCACTATACCTAACATTTATGATTATCTAGCACTATACCTAACATTTATGATTATTTAGCACTATGCCTAACATTTATGATTATCTAGCACTATTTATGCCTATTACAAATGTCTGATAAGATATTCGCTGTATTTTTAAAAGCCTACACATAACAATTTTTTTTCGCAAACTTTAAATAAGAAAAATATTCAGAAAATAATGCTTTTTTATTGTAACATTTCAATTTTTTTTTTCATGTATCAATTATTGATTTCATTAAACATTTGGTAATTTTCGACATGCAACTTTTATTCCATCGCTTTACAATTTCGTTGTAAATACGAAAAGGAACAAAATAAATTCAATGCCATTTATATTTCCGGACATGCTCTATTGTTTTTTGTTTTTGTCTCATTAAGGAATGAATAAATAGAACGTCTACATAAGAACAGAGCCACAACTAGCCAATCCGCCCTCCGCCCCCCCCCTCTCCCCATCCCCTTTGAATTAAGATTTATCTTTCTGTAGAAAAAAAAAATTCAAATATCTTAAGGTAAAATTTCGCCGACCCTAAAGGGGCTGCCGCCCGGGTGTTTTAAACCCTTCTTATCCAAAGAACAACGCGACCCTGCACATGAAAACTACAACCGGCGGTACAGTTTGAATAGTCCCGTGCATTCAGTTTTAAATACATTTGATACTTAGTATCTATTAAAAACAAAACACGTCCTGCGGCTAAAACAGGGACCAAATGTATTAAAAGGTTTAATAAACATCTATTTTTAACTTATTCCAGGCAAAGTAATAACAGATGAGAATTTTTTTTTCATTCTGTAGTCAGTTGAAAACAACAACACACCACAGTGAGTTAGTTAGTGTTGAACACAGTAAACCTTATCTATAACTAACTCTAACTCGGTATTTTTAGTGCCCTCCAATTGATTTATGTCAGCGCAATACTAGAATCCGGACTTGTGTCATTGGTTCTCAATCTAACAAGCCCATTGAATTTATATGTTATACTAGCTGTACCCAGCAAGACCTTTGCATAGAGTTATATCCCCTTAGTCTTGATCGGTAGAGTAGGTTATTTTTGGTTTCGGGCAGATCCGATTTTTTCATGATTGTATTCTAAACTGGAATACTGTTGTATTAATTCTTTAATTTCGATTTAACGCAGAACCCAAATCGCTATTATATATATTATATATATATATACTAGTTGCAAATACCCGGCTTTACCCGGGTTTAAAAAAAGTTTTTTGTTTTCTCCCTACCCCCCTCTCTCCCTTCCTCTCTCTCTCCCTCCCTCCCCTCTCTCTCCCTTCCTACCCCCTTTATCCATTTCTCTTCTTTCCCTCCCTCCCTTTATCCCTCCCTCCCTAACTCTCCCATCTCCTTCTCTCCTTCCCTCCCCTTTCTCTCCCTCCCTCCTTTCTCTCTCCCGTCTCCCTCTCTCTCCCTCCCCTTCCCTCCCTCATTTCCTCTCCCTCCCTTCCCCCCTCTCTTTATCTCTCCCCTCATCTCCTCTATCTCCCTCCCTCTCCCCTCTATCTCCCTCCCTACTTCCCCCCTTCCTTTCTCTTTCCTTCTCTCCCTTCCTCCCTCCCTCCCTCTCTCCAACCCTCCCTCTCCCTCCCTCCCTCCTTCTCTCCCCCTCCCTGCCCCTCCTTCCCTCTCCCTCCCTGCCCCACCTCTCTCTTTATCTCTCTCCCCCTCCCCCTCTCTGTACAATTAAACGTCAAATTACGCTTCTTAAATAAACAGAAAACCTTATTTTAATCCCGGCCAAAGCCGGTGAATTGCAGCATGAAAAAAAAACAACAACAATATTTTTTTTTTTTTCCGTCCCTAACCCTTTCTTCTCCGTCACTTGGTGCGCGAATACAGGGGATTCCCTGTGCATTGATACAATTTGAATGCAATAACATTTAAAACACCCGCAAAATACTAATTACAATTAAACTACCCATTGAGATAATAAAGTCACAGAAACATTTTAATTAACGTATTTCGGTCTATTAAAGTGCACCTTTAATTTTAATCTTCCGAATACATAAAACGATAGGTAAATAGATATGACTATTGATTTCATCATGTTTACAATTGGAGTTTCCGGGAGTTACCCCTCTTTTAAAAATGTATCATAGGGAAATGACGTCACAGAGGAATTTTATCTATGGCGTCGTCGAGAGTACTTTAATATAGTAAAATACTAAAATAATTAATTACAATTAAACTACCCATCGAGATGAAACGAAACATGTCCTATAACCTTTCCCATATAATTATGTGTATGTGTAACAAATTTCACGTTATTTGGTTTTCTGGATCTTGAGTTATAAGGGAACAGACAGACAACAAATGCGTCTTATAAGTATATATATATATATATATATATATATATATATATATATATATATATATATATATATAGTGTATTTCTTTTGTTGCTACGATGTGTCATACATTTGAGATCCAACTTCTTTAGAACCATATAACATTTCATTTGTTTGTTTTTTTCTTGACTTCCAAGTTTATTTATTTATGTGTGCATTTGAGCACTGTTTTCACATTTTGAGATGCGTTGCAGTAATGTCAATTGTAATAAAGTGAATGAATGAGAGTATTGTACCCCCACCAAGCAAAAGCAAACTGTGCTAAAAGAAATATAAAAAATTCAAAAGCTAAAAAAAATGAGTTGTTTAATGATTCCTGTACGGAGTGCAGAAGATTTCGACTGTTAACTGAAAAGTTTCATAATTAATGCACACTTAGGATTGTACACTGGTAAATATTCAATACTAGAGTAACTAGACACGTTTTGTATTTCTTAAATCTCGACTATTGTTGTTGTTGTTGTTGTTGTTGTTGATGTCCTTACAAAAAAACGCGAGATAGTTAAATGAAAATTGGTAATTAAAACAAGTAATATCATTATGTTGCAATGAAATATTGGGTCGGAGGTGATCATTATTTTTTAGGAACTGAAAGGACGAAATGTTTACCTCCTGATGAACTACTTTTGGGAAGGTTTTTGTAGTGCTCTATTACAATGTAATTTACATCCTCTGTATAACCGAATCAAAACATAGGTTAGTGTCATAGGGGGTTGAAACAATGAATATGTCATGCTGATCGGGTTACTTAATGCAAATCGGGCTTCGTCACACAGATTAGGCTACATCATACAGATTGGGCTGCATCATGCAGATTGGGCTGCATCATACAGATTGGGCTGCATCTTACAGATTGGATACATCATACAGATTGGGGTACATTTTACAGATTGGGTTACATCATGCTGATTGGGTTACAGATTGGGCTACATCATGCAGATTGGGCTGCATCATACATATTGGGCTGTATCATACAGATTGGGCTACATCATACAGATTGGGCTGCATCATACAGATTATTACTCCACTGTCTGGCACTAGTCACCTTGATACATACAAACAAGAACTGAAATAATCTGCATAGTATCAGTTATAGTTGTATTATACTGTTATACAACTATAAACATAGCCAACAGTAAAAAAAACAACTTTATAATCAGAATGTTTGCATATTTAATAGAATAAAGTGTGTATAGGCTATGTATGTGTATAAAGTGCTATTATTAACATTTGGACTATTTTAATTAGTCTTGTTTATAACATTGCATTTACCAGCTCAGCATATTGATTCCAAAATATTTATTGTTATAACGATAGTCGTTAGATCGAAATCCTAGATGTCGGTAGACTTTTGAACATATTGCTGGTCAACAGTTCAACGGAGCTGTAGTACCCCCAAATGTAATTCACGGATTTATAGCTTTTATGAAGTCTTTATGATTGAAGCTTACACGGAAGATAAATGGCTTGACATTTTTACATTACTTAGGGAAGTGAATAGATAGCTGTCTTGTTGACAGAGTTAGTGCCCCTGTGAGGGTGTGTCGAGCAAATGGACGCTATCACAGATAAGCAAAACAGTTGAGAGACAGCTGTAGTTAAAATGTTTGCTGTTAATATTTTAGTTTAAAACAAATGGCGTGTGAAGCCAAGTTACTACAATGTTTGTCTAGAAAACAGGATCGTATGTCTGTTCAGGGTTATATCTTTGTTGAAAAAAATAAGGTCCGAAGGTTACAATATCTAGTGCCCCAGGTTGGGGAAGTTTGGTAAAATAAATAAACCTTGGTGTCAATTGGGGGGGGGGGTCAATTACAGACTCTGAATCTAAAAGAAAGAGGTCAAACACTTTCCTTGCAGCAATTGAGATAAATTGTTGAACTTACATAAATTCATTAAGCATTTATTAACCAACCAATCAAAATAGGTGACTTAATGCTGATAAAACAGTTTGATGGGATGGAATATTTTCTTCCTACAAATCGATTGAAATGGTTGGAAGGATGTTTGTGCTTTTTTAAGTCCTTACCTGGATCCTTGAACTGTGTCGTACACATCTGGATCCTTGAACTGTGTCGTACACATCTGAATCGTTGACCTGTGTCATATTAAAGATCTTACTAATAGTGATCGAATTAAATGAGTATTGCTAGGCTTGTCCATAGGACAGACTTTTCTGTCCCATCCTATCCCATCCCATGGTAATTTATGTCTGTCCCGTCCCATGGTATTCCCATGAAATCGCCAACGACACAAATCATCAACTACAACAATGGTTGACAGTCTGATTACTGGCGTAACGGTTGTGCCTCCGCTACACGCAAGCGGTAAACAGATTATGCATAAATGCGTCTTGCTTCAGCTACGCATGGCAAATTTATATGTAATCTCCGCCCATCTCTTAAAATCAGGCCGTACTATTGGTGTTTAAAGCTTGCACTCCATCAAGTTGTTTATTTATATACCACGTCTTTGGGCGTGACGCACCAACATGCAAACGAACCATCTTATATGATAAAAGGTTATGTGTATTTATTTATTTATTATCTGCTATCCGGTGTCCCACCACAAGATAAAGAACAGATTATGCAATACATATTTAAATGAAAAAAAGGGATTAAAAGCTTTAAAAATTAACAAATTTGGGTTAGCTCAGGTGCACATCAAGTCGCTATGACGTGGCTACTCTGCCCCATGCCGTGTCCCATGGGACATGGAAAATACAAATGTGTGCTGTACCATCTCGTCCCATCCCATGGGACTTTATTGCAAATTGTAATGGCTACTGTATGTGTGTTATAAACGCCGGACCGTAAGGAGATGGCGCACGGCCGCCTTGGCCAGTGTAGAAGTCCGTGGATGCTGACATAGTTTTACTAACCCTCCCTCCCCTACCCATGAGTGTGATTATCTATTTACTGATGACATTTTTTTTTCAATTAGCAACAAGAGGCATGGCTGTCCTGGAGACATACGTCATTCATTATCTAATGCTGATACCAGCGGTAAGAATTTTTTTAAACTCCTTCGTATCAGAGCTAGCCTTTAGTATCAGGGCTAGCATTTAGTATCAGGGCAAGCCTTTAGTATCAGGGCTGGCCTTTAGTATCAGAGCTAGCCTTTAGTATCAGGGCTGGCCTTTAGTATCAGAGCTAGCCTTTAGTATCAGAGCTAGCCTTTAGTATCAGGGCTGGCCTTTAGTATCAGAGCTAGCCTTTAGTATCAGGGCTGGCCTTTAGTATCAGGGCTGGCCTTTAGTATCAGGGCTGGCCTTTAGTATCAGGGCAGGCCTTTAGTATCAGGGCTGGCCTTTAGTATCAGAGCTAGCCTTTAGTATCAGAGCTAGCCTTTAGTATCAGGGCTGGCCTTTAGTATCAGAGCTAGCCTTTAGTATCAGGGCTGGCCTTTAGTATCAGGGCTGGCCTTTAGTATCAGGGCTGGCCTTTAGTATCAGGGCAGGCCTTTAGTATCAGGGCAAGCCTTTAGTATCAGGGCAAGCCTTTAGTATCAGGGCTAGCATTTAGTCAATGGACAGGTTGAGCTCAACTAGATCCTTAAAAGAAAGGGGGAGGTGGAGGACAAAATCTTGCCTTGTTAAGTATCTAAAAAAAAAAGAAATTCACATTTTAATCAGGGGCTGCAACTACAATCGAAATCGTAATGATCAGTAGACTCCCTTCCTCTTTTCAATATTGCACATGCTATTTTAGCAGGCTAGATTCATAGAACCAGAGCCGTTCATTTAGAGGGCTGTCCCAATTGTAAGGCGGGCCCTCTGTTGGGATTTTTTTAAGTTTGCCGTTACCTTAAAAGTCTTACATGACTAAACTATTTGTGAAGCAGAAAGGAGGCCCTGTTGTCAAATATGAAATAGGGCCCATGATTTGCAAGCGGCCTCTTTGTACAAATGTTATTTGACCAGGGTCCCTAAGTAGGCCTATAACTTACTCTATGACCCCTCAAATGTATCTTTACATAGGGCTCTAGAATGTAATTGTCCATAGCACCCACATATGTTCACTTTGACAAGGGTTCCCTAATGAATGAATTAGTGAGATGAAGTTCTTAGTTTGAACGACCACCGCTCCTTAACATTAATTACATTTATGATATTTTTTTTTCCTTACAGCTGTCGATTGTAGTATTGTTGTCATTTCTGGATAAGAGAAGATACAGGCCGAGTGTGTTTTGGGGACGTCCAGCATTAATTATGTAACAGAGATAGATATAGATAGATGGATAGATAGATAGATAAATACATAAAATATTAGATAGATAGATAGATAGATAGATAGATAGATAGATAGATAGATAGATAGATAGATAGATAGATAGATAGATAGATAGATAGATAGATAGATAGATAGATAGATAGATAGATAGATAGATAGATAGATAGATAGATAGATAGATAGATAGATAGATAGATAGATAGATAGAACTTTACGTATTTTCAGACCTGTCCCATCACTGGACGGTTTTGAGAACCGCTTGGCCTACTCTATAGCTTTCGGTGTGACATTTAACGTGCTGCTGTTATTTATATCCGGAAGTAATACACTAGGATTTGAGGCACCTGTCTGGATCAAAAGTAAGGAAGTAGCTGATTATTAGTTTAATTTAATGATATAAAATTATGGATACATATATGCTCAGAAGTAAAGCGATGGATAGGTACAAATTTTAATATATATATATATATACAACACTTTTTATGAGAACATTGCTAATTTTCTTAAACATTGTCCATTTTCTCATAATGAAGTCTTTATAGTTAAAAAAAAATTCTTCTATTTTAAATTTGTTTTTAGAGCATTTTCGAAAAAAAATGCTCTATTGTCCCCGTTTTGTCTGTCTGTCTGTCTGTCTGTCTGTCATCACCCTAGATCTCAACAACCATAAGTCCTAGACCCATGATGTATATATCATTTTGTAGGTCTTGGCCTGCCATGTGTGCAGCAAAAGTTCATTTCGCGATCTGACCTCTGAGGGCTGTAAAAGGGGGCTTTAAAGTACCGTTTTTTACTATATAAGCTATATTAATAAATGGGCGCCCTATATCTCAGCAACTATAAGTCCTAGACCCATGATGTATATATCATTTTGTAGGTCTTGGCCTGCCATGTGTACATCAAAAGTTCATTTCGCGATAGGACCTCTGAGGGCCGGGATTCAGGGCTCCTAAGGGGCTTATATATTATATATACACCTTGTACGTTCAATAACCCATTCATTTGGTGCGAAATACTGCAGCACGTAGTTTCACCAAGATTTATTAAGAAACTCATCAAATGAAATAGTAACTTTTTTTTGTTTTTTGTCCAACACCACTAGTTATCACATTTTAAAGACAGCAGTGCGCAGCTTTAAACATTACGTCAGAAACCTATCGCGAAAATTAGTGGGCCGGGTGGGTGGAAGTTCCTCGGGCCAGGGCAACTTTCTTCAAAAATAGCGCCATTTTATAGGAATAAAAATGTATTCAACTGATGCAGAAATGAGCACAATTGAATAAAATGTCCACATTTTCTCCAAAAAACATTTAAAAAATGGGTGTTACAATCTATGGCTAAATATTTATAAAAAAAATTCTGAATCCATTTCTTGATACTCTTCAGAGCATCCGGAATATTTTAAGTTGACCTTAATAAAAAAATAGATCCCTTTGTAGAGAGATATGACAACCATCTTGACAAATACATTCTTGGTTTGTTTTAAAATAAATTTCAGATTAACTTTTTTCAAACCGAGTAATTGTCCATAAATAACAACAACAACACAGAAATGTACTTAGACTTTAATCACTCGCCTATTTAAGTCCATATGGGGATGAGATGCGTCTCTTGATCCAATTAACAATAAATCACATTTGGAACCCTTACCGTGGTGGCCTTTCTCTATTCTCTTTTCTTAATCGAGCATGCAATGTTCATGAGACACCTGGGAAGTTCTGTGAATGATGCTTGACAGGATGGGGTTTGAGCCCATGACATGCACGTCAGGTTTACAACCGATGCGCCATCGAACAACCGGAGCACTTAGTTGGGATGGTAGCCATCTTGGCGTGACTGAAGAAGGCGGTGAAATAACTGGCCGAACCTCATATCTGTCTAGACCAGACATGGGGAAATTACTGCCCATAGGCCGAGCATGGCCCATCAGGCCTCTTGATCCTGCCCGTGCTCTGCTTTTCTCCGCACATTCAGATCTAGAATATATTTTAATGATACTGTGAGGGACGGGTGGCTGAGTTGTGTAGAGCGCTCGACTGTCGACCTGAAAGTCCTTGGCCTCGATCCGCGGTGAGAACTACTGGAAATTTTCTAGGTCCTTGTGAAAGTTGTTGAAATATTCCCCAAGTTCATCCATTTTTATAGGTTACCTGACTTTTACTGGGAAAGTAAAGGCGGCTGGGCGATGTGCTATCCACTCATTTCATTTACATGCCGAGCTTACAAAACAGATGGATTTAACACTTCATTGTCCCCTCTGGTAGTGGTAGCGAACCTACGGTAGGCACGCCACAGTCGGAACGCAGGGCCTCATCAGTCGGCACGCGACTAAAATATCACTTCCTTTAATTTTAATTGGAGTGTTGGCACTTTGCGTTAGATAAGTGGATTGCTGGTTAAATTTTGGGCACGCGGCCCAGTAAGGTTCACCACCGCTGCCCTATTGAAACATTTAATCATACTATATCAGATTAAATATTAAACAGTTGGCCTTTATGTTTTGTTTTGGTTTTTTATTTAATTTTACAGCCTTGTACGTACTGCTTCAAGCTTTGCTCAACTGTCTACTGTCATTTCCGTATTTTGCCTGTATCAGTACCAAGTTCAGGTTGTTGGGAGCAGTACTTAATATCATTTACTGTTCAATATGGTATGTGAATGGTTTTAATTTCAAATTCATTAAAGATAATTAGACAGTTGAGTGGATAGAAGATACATTAGAAAATATGCAGACAGATAGACATACAGATAGATAGATAGATAGATAGATAGATAGATAGATAGATAGATAGATAGATAGATAGATAGATAGATAGATAGATAGATAGATAGATAGATAGATAGATAGATAGATAGATAGATAGATAGATAGATAGATAAATAGATATAGATAGATAGATAGACAGACAGACAGACAGACAGACAGACAGATAGATAGATAGATAGATAGATAGATAGATAGATAGATAGATAGATAGATAGATAGATAGATAGATAGATAGATAGATAGATAGATAGATAGATAAATAGATATAGATAGATAGATAGACAGACAGACAGACAGACAGACAGACAGATAGATAGATAGATAGATAGATAGATAGATAGATAGATAGATAGATAGATAGATAGATAGATAGATAGATAGATAGATAGATAGATAGATAGATAGATAGATAGATAGATAGATAGATAGATAGATAGATAGATAGATTGTAAGGCAGACTGACCATTATTCTGATACCGATGGTATTTAAGTGATTTTAAGAAGAACCAATTGTCGCTAATTCGGAATACATGGATGTCATTGGTATAGCTGAATTTTTTAAAATACACTTTTCACTGTTTACCATCGTCAAATTATTTATTTGATAATTTTCTAGCCAAACCAAAGACTTTTTTAACCAGTTTCATTTGCTTAGTATATTGCGAAAATCGTACTGACAATTTTATTCATTTTTCATTTAGGTTTGGCATTGATGTTTCTGTTCTGGATAATTATATCAAGAAATCTGGCTATGTGAGTCACTGTCGGTTGCCTAGGTATACCGACTGATCTGTAGTTTTAATTTGGTTTAGTAAATAGTGCAGTGACGATTTGATTGATTATTAGCTATACTATTTCCTTTAATTTCTTATCCATTTTTTTTCTTAGTTAAGCAACTTTTCTCAATTGTATCATATTTCTAAAAGTGTCTGAACAAATTGAAATGCATTTTGTAGTTTCTTCCTTTCCAAATTGTAGATGATAATTGTTTAAGGGATATACAATGTAATGAATATATTGTATTACGCAAAAAATATTGGCAAACAAATTAACTTACCTTTACACATTACCAGTTGGATGGATGGCCGAGTGGTGTAGATACTTGCCTGTCGACTTTAGAGTCCTGGGCTCGATCCTCTGTGAGAATCATGGGAATTTTTACAGGTGAAATTTGTTTCAAAGTCGTCCCACAAGTCCACCCAGATTTTAAACTGGTAGCCTACCTGATTTAAGGGGAAGTAGAGGCGGCTGGGTGTTGTTGAGCTAACCACACAATCCCTTCATATGCCGAGGTTATATAAACAGATGAATTCTACACTTCATCTGCACCGATGGCCTAATAGGGCTAAGAGAATTTTACTTTACACTTTACCATTATAAGAATATGTGTCTTCTTTGAAGAAACATTACTACTTTATTTAATTTTTAGCGTTATCTAACAGACGTGTGTGAAAAGTCCATGTAAGGATGAGATGAAATCTCTTAGATCCTATAAATCACAAATGGGACGGTTTCTGCAATGCCCTTCTTTCATCCCCACTACAGTCGATAGCGCAATAACCATGGAGGCACCACGGGAGATATAGTGAGGACTTCAACCATGACCTGAAAGATCCAATGGTCCTCACCGACAGTCGACAGTCGAGCGCTGTAATATTATCGGCCGGCCGATTATCGGCACCGAACAATCGGCCGATTATCGGCCGATACCGATTAATGGGTTTTCAATTATTTGTTGAGTGGTAACACCCACAGTTCTTCAGCGGAAGTCGAAAATACTCCATTAGTGATGTTTCGATTATGAAAAATCAAATCGATTTCGATTTCGATTAATTACCTCAGAAAAAAAACGATTTCGATTTCGATATAAAAAGTCAATGATAACAAGATGAATAAAATTAGATATAGATATTATATAGATTTTTGTAGATCGGAAAACGCAATTAATTATTTAATTATTTTACACGCGACACTTATATACCATGGCTAAGATTAATTATCGTATTCCTGTAATTAATAAAAAAACAACATGACATGGTTTATAACTTTTTATTATCAATTGTAAAAATCTCAAAAAATCGTAAACATCTGAAATAACTCCTCCAATATATTTCACACAGACCATAAAGCGTTCCGTATTTTTTTGAACAATGAACATTAAACTTAAGTCAAATGTAAACAGTAGACACATCGGCACATAATCACAAATTTCGAATGTAGGCAGAACCATTTACCATCGCCGACGCACTTTATTTACGCACTTTTACTTTATTTATCATTGCCGATAAGTGTGGCGCTATAAAATTTGGGTGTTCAATATTCTGCGCATCAGATAAAGTATGATAAACAAACAAAGGTACTTCCGCTCACTCGCTCAGCGGTATTTCAAAGTGAAAACGATGATTATCTTTCTCAAATTCCATATTTTAGCAAATAATTTTTAATCGAAATCAAAATCGAATTCAAAAATCAAATCGATAATCGTAGCATCACTATACTCCATGTGTGTATCCTGAGTTAATGAGTGACCGTCTGCTCTATAATTTGGAATAAAAGTTTGTTTGAACTTTAGAAATGGCTACAAATAAAAGTAAAGTGTGGAAATATTTCAAAATTGATAATGTTGATGCAACTAAAGTAGTGTGCAATGAGTGTAATGCGAAAATATCAAGAGGCGGTACAACCGCAAAAAATTTTACTACGACAAATATGATTAGTCACCTACGATCGCAACACACTGTGCTGTACCATGAGTTTGAACTGAACAAATCTAAAGAATCAGCAGTTGCGATGCCGAATTCTATTTCTATTAAGGGATCCACTTCAAGTTCAACTGTTGGTGAGTGTGTTGTTCAGCCTACTTTGGCCCAGTGTTATGGCATGGACCATCCGAGGGCTAAGTCGATCTCAACTGCAATTGGCGCGATGATGGCACTGGATTGTCAACCTTTCAGTATCGTTGAGGATGAAGGATTTAAACGGTTGATGAAGCTTGTTGCGCCGAAGTATGCTTTGCCCAGCCGCAAGTACTTTAGTTCAACTTTGCTCACTGAAATGTACGACCATCTCCGTGTGAATCTTGGTAAAGCCCTCGTCCCCCCATCATGTGAGTTCATCGCATTAACAACCGACGAGTGGTCTGCTGACAGTGCGCCGGGCGTTGCTTTGCTTAGCTTGACAGCTCACTGGATTGATGAGAAATTCAACCGATGCCACGCCATGCTGCATGCCCAAAATCTGGAGGAAGGACACACAGGGGACTACTTGGCGAAAGTTGTGACTGATATGCTCGATGGCTGGAATCTGCGTAAAGATCGTGTTCAATACGTCTTGCGTGACAATGCTGCTGCCATGATCAAGGCAAAGAGAGTTGCAGACTTGCCACATACTGGTTGTATGGCCCATACACTTCAACTTGCAGTAAAAGATGCTTTGGAATCACACAAAGGAGTAGAGAACGTAATAGCGCTTGGTCGACGCATTGTTGGACATTTCAAGCATTCAACCTTGGCATACAACCGGTTGGTGGAATTCCAGAAGGTGCATAAGTTGCCTGAACATCGTCTTATCCAGGACGAACCAACAAGGCGGAACAGCACTTTCCACATGCTGGTTCGTCTGCGAGAGCAACGACTGGCATTGACGTTATACGGCGGCCAGTATGACGTCAATCTGCCCACAGTATCTCAGTGGGAATTGATTGATAAAACAATTGTCGCTCTTCAGCCCATTGAGGATGTTACCAGTGGCGTCACTAGGGTTGGTGTCACCCGGTGCGGTAACTCATGGTGTCACCCCTCTCATGACACCCCGGTCTCCATATTTTTTCCAGAGACCGTATATATGTGCGCATGCGCGACTTTATTTTTTTTTCCGTTTCCGGGGTCAGGATTTTAGTGATAATTGATATCTATAGGTCAGTGCAAGTATACCAATAATTTCATTAAAATAACGCACTGGCTCCGGATAAGTTTAAGACATACTAAGTATTTTTTTTTCGGGATACGTCTAGCAAACTTTAATGACGTCAGTAAACAGAATGAATGAGAACTCTTATTTACTGCAGACGTTGATGACGTCATTTACTGTTAATAATGGGAGATATATTTTTTTTTCGGGGACCATCAATAGATATTGCTCCACATCCTAACCCTATTCCTGAAAAAAAAAATCTGAAAAAAAAAATATATGTCTCCGATAGGAATCGAACCCGCATATAGTTAGCAATAAATGGGTCACGGCCAAACGATTAACCCACTCTGCCAGCGCGCCAAAAAAATTTCTACAATTTTAATATATAATCAGAAAGAAATTGCTCGATTATGCAATTTCCCGCGTAAAGAAAATAACTTTAAATCATAAGAGTTCATCTTAGACGTATCCGGAGCCAGTGCGTTAAAAATATTAATAATAAAAAGTACGCAGTATCAGTTAGTAATCGGAGATATTTTTATTTATTTATAAAAATTAAATACGGCTTTGAATTATTTTAAATTACAAAATAAGAATATAGGCCTAAAACTAGATATTTTGCAGTTGGGTGTCACCCCTCGTGAGGGTGTCACCCGGTGCGGTCCGCACCCCCCGCACCCCCCTAGTGACGCCACTGGATGTTACTCAGGTAAATGAATTTATTTTTATAGCCATGATAGTAAGTTTGCAACATATATTAATTATAATTAAATGAAAATGAAATAATCAAAATTGAAACTGAAACTTAATTTATTAATTACATTAAATTTAATAATGTATCGTGAATTGAATTTGCGTTGTTGAGTAATTGAGTCAATAATAATAAAGTTAAGTTATTGTTATTTGTTAGGCCTACTTACACAGTTACACTAATGAGTCGACAAATCACATGAATGAGAGTGAGACTGAGAGAATGAAATTTTCGTTTAGTAATTGAGTATAATAATAAATTGATTTTTTGGTTTGTTTTATGCAAATTTCTAGGTAGTTAGCTCTGATTCCGCATCGTACAGTGATTCGTATGGCGCTTCTGAAACATCTAGACAGCCGTGGCGTCAAGACCATGATTACAGAACTACTCACTTCTCTCGATCGACGCTTCCAGTTTGTCTTCGCTGAGAAACAGCTGATGGTGGCCACACTGCTTGACCCTAGATTTAAAGATCGCTTCATGCCCGCCGAAGTACGACAACGCGCCTACGATTGGCTTGCTGATGAGGTGCTGATGAGAGATGCCGATATGGCAAACGAAATCCCGCCAAAACGTGCTGCGATTGAAACTTGTCAACTGGTGTGTCAATCAATGGTGTGGGATGCCTTTGATCAAGTGATACAGGGGTCTCACCCTCATATACAAGCAGAGGCTGAACATGATGTTCCTGTTAATCCAGCGGATGCAAGTGCAAGTGCAAGCCGAGCCGCAGTTATGCAGATGATACGTGTGTATGTAGCTGAGTCCACGCTTCATCGTATGAGTGATCCTCTGAAGTGGTGGTCTGAAAATGGTGTCAACAGCAAATTGGCTCCCGTTGCTAGACAGTTCTTGTGCCCGCCACCAACCAGTGTGCCCAGTGAACTTCTCTTCAGTGGGGCTGGGCTAATATATTCTGATCGTCGTTGACGTCTCCATCCTGACAAGGCTGAAATGCTCATGTTTATTCGCACTAACATGGCAGCATACGAGTGAGAGTGACTGAAGTTGAACACTGAAGTTGAACTGAACACAAAGCCAAGGCTTTCATAACAATCTTTATTCTCTCGTTTTATATTGAATAAAGCAAACCTTTTTATTTTTATTGTTACTTGTTAGACTAAGCTTGATGACTCAGACAAAATAAACAAATAACAATCGGTATCGGCCGATAATCGGTGCCGGCCGATTATCGGCCGATACCGATTGTGCCGCTAGGTAATCGGCCGATACCGATAATCGGCAAATCGGCCGATAATCGTCCGATTAATCGGCCAACCGATTAATCGCTACACCTCTAGTTAGTATATTGTAAAAAACAACAACAAATGATTCAATCAAAAATAGAAATAAAGAATAAGAAAAAAATGTTGGGAGAATTACCAAAATATATTTAATTTTGATTATTCCTTTTTTTTTTTTATTTCAGGTTAGTGAAAAATCAATAATTGTATTTATACGTCTGCCTAATATCATGTGCCAGTTGGCACTAATTCTCTACTGTATTTATATACTTTACAGATGTTATCGCATTAAATCCTATGTTAGCCAGGTACGTCTTACACCTACATGCATTTCGAGAATTAACAACACGTCTTATTTGATAAACAGTTGATTTCAATATATATATATATATATATATATATATATATATATATATATATATATATATATATATATATATATAATTATTATTATTATTATTAAACCAATATATATATTTGTTATTAAAAAATTGAATATGTTATACATTACCCTTCTATGTTATATATGTGTATATATATATGTGTGTGTGTGTGTGTGTGTGTATGTGTGTGTGTGTGTGTGTGTTTGGATCCCTGAAATGTGTCGTACACTTCTGGATCCTTGAACTGTGTCATATTTAATGATGTTACTAATAGTGACCGAATTAAATGAGTATTGAAAGTTGTAATGGCTACTGTATGTGTGTTGTAAAAGCCGGACAGTAAGGAGATGGTGAACGGTCGACTTGGCCTATGTAGAAACCCGTGGATGACCATCTCCACTCCCCCGTGTGCGAGTGATTATCTATTTTCTGATGACATTTTTTTTTTAATTACCAACAAGAGGCATGGCAGTCCCAGATTTTATGTATATATATATAGTATGAAAGGGATAATGAATTTCAGTAAGTCTTAAAGTGAGTGCACAGGATAAAGAAGTACTACGTCTCTGTTGTTGTTGCTTTATTCCAGCGATTTCCAGGCGCAGTGAAACCCCACCAGATAGAACATGTCAGATGGGTTCTAAGGAAATCAAAAGACACGGTCTACCAGTCATCTCTATCACCTACTCACGGTACATTCACTTCTCTGATGTAAGGATCTCAAATTTAAAAAAAAAAGTTAAATAACACGTTTGCACTTGGTGAAATTTGCGTTAGCTAATAATTCTCTTCTTTACAAATGCGTACTGAGTGTGTTGGAGCCCCCCCCCCCCAATCAATAGAAAAAAAATTCACTTGTCGATTCGTAGGCAGGGCCGCGACGGGGGGGGGGGGCAGTTCTTAGCATGATGTTGGCAAACTTGTGCAGTTCCCATACTTGTAATGTTCTCAAACTCGTGGAGGAAATTTGAAGCAATTATTATGCATTTCTTCAAGCAAACGTCACTAAGAAGCTTAAAATATGTTCCATTTAATGATACCTTCTTTATTTAGTAAATAAGTCCATGTTATGTCATATATATATATATATATATATATATATATATATATATATATATATATTTGTGTGTGTATGTGTGTGTGTATGTGTATGTGTGTGTGTGTGTGTGTGTGCGATGATTAAATATTGAACTATAAAATCTCTTTCAATTAGGAATAAAAGCAAAAAGCTCAAGTTCTTCACCAATTTACCTTTTTTCAAGTACCCAACGAAAATTTTGATGGTGGTAGTGTTACAGATTGTCACTTTATACTTGGTAATGCATGATTGACTTTTAAATTGGCAATAACTACGAATATCACTATTACATATTACACCGAGTTGGCACATCGTACACATGTAAACTTCCAGGCAACAATAGTTACAGTTTATTCGTAAACACCAGAAAACAAATTAACCAGCTTTTTGAGTCAACATTAACTTTACAAATGACCAGGGTTTTTTATCTTTTTCTACCCCTGAACTTGTGTGACCTATAACTGACAGCCCAGTAACCTCAATAAATTTAATATCAGTTCGTAGTGATAAAGAAAAGAAAAAATTCAATGAATGTTGTAAAATGCTAAACATAAAACAGGCAAGTGTAAAATCAGTGGTCGGCCACTTTTTTTTTGACCCCACGGACCACTCATTAGGAGAGGTTTATTCCCGCGGACCACCGCCTTGTTCATCGATTGTTGTTGTGGGCCGCTAAATTTTAACTTTTTGATTCAGTGTCCCCACTCTTACATGTGGGTGATGGGGTATAACTAAAATAAAAATAAATGTACAATATCACCCATGATGACCTAAATTCAATCATTGTTCTCCCTAAAGCAAGTGAGTGATTTTTGTATATTTTCATGCCTGCGCTCAAGAATTTATTTTAAAAAAAAAGTGTATCGTTAATAAATGGTCGAAAACGTTTCACATTGAAAAAGAAATTAAAATAAAGAACAGTCCATAGATTCAACATATATATATATATATATATATATATATATATATATATATATATATATATATATATATATATATATATTGATATCAGGGGAATTAAGGATTATGCAGGTAAATGGTATGAAATATGTTTCAATTGTCATTTATCTCAGAAATTGCTGGCCGTTTAGCCACGATCGGTTGCTTGGCAACTAGACAACGAAACAACAAGACGTCGAATTATTAAATTACAGCATCTTAAAACTGTGCTTGTGGCATTGTTAGCTGTATTTCAATTTTGGTCCTCTCTCACTCCCCCCTTCTCTCTCACTCTCTCCCCCTTTCTTTTTCCCTCCCTCTCTCTATCTCTCTTCATCCCTCTCCCCCCCTTTCCCTATCCCGCTATCTATCCCACTCTCTCTCTCTCCCTCTTTCTCTCCCGTTCTCTCTCCCTCCCTCTCTACCTCTCTCTCTCCCTCTCTTCCTCACTCTACCTCCCTCTCCCTATTCCGCTATCTACCCCACTCTCTCCCTCTTTCTCACCCGTTCTATCTCCCTCCCTCTCTACCTCACGCTCTTCCTCCCTCTCTCTCTCTCTTCCTCCCTCTCCCTCCCTTTCTACCTCACGCTCTCTCCCGTTCTCTCCCTCCCTCTCTCTCCCTCTTTCTCCCTCTCTCTTTGTCCTTACTGGGCATCATGAAAATATAGATAGTTTATTTAAAGGTGCCCATAATATACTTCTATATTATACTTCCGGGACCTCGACTGGCCTTAATCAACCTCTGAGCATAGCTGTTTACCTTTCTAATACCTTTCTAAACAGTCAAATAATATATGCTCAAGTTAGGAAATATCCTCTTATGTCACGTTATGACATATAATGCCAATTTTTGTCAGGAATATCTCTAGATTTTATCGTTTTTATGTTTCATCTATATTTCCTTGTCAGTGGAATACTGTCGATTAGGGAGCCTTTTTACCGATAGTCCGATACCGATATTTTCTTTTTAGGGGCTGTCCATTATTTATGTCAACAAGTTTTTGGCGATTTTTACCTCCCCCCTCCCCCTTGTCAACAACTTGTCAAACTTCCAGAGACCCCCCCCCCCCTATAAAATTACGTCAACATTTGATTACCCCCCCCCCTAAAAAAGGTGGCTTCCAAAATGTTTATGTGGCAAAATTAGTAGGAATATAGTTAGTTTAATTAAAATACTGAATGTTAAGCGAGTGTGTAACACAGAACTACAAACGCTGCTTAATTTTCCTATTTATTAAGTAATTATATTAAATTTAAAAAAGTAACATTGTTGACGTCAACTTTTCTTGAACCTCCCCCCCTCCCCCTTGTCAACAATTGTCAAAATTTTTCTGACCCCCCTCCCCCTATTTTGTTGACGTAGTTAATGGACAGTCCCTTAAGCAACAACAATGCCAAACACGTGTTTTTCTCGTGCTTGTGACGTATGTCAACCCATGTTCACCCCTTCCCTATAATATTTTGTAACACCTCGCCCACGCGTGTCTTGTTTACCCCCCCCCCCCCAACTTCCCATCCCAAAAAAAATACACACAGATGTTCACTAATTGTATCATTCAAGGTCATACATTAGAATTAAGAAATGCCAATCCTATTGTTTCAAGGTCATATCTCTGATGTAGACGTGACAATTTCTGTGTACGGTTTTTTTTTTTCCTTTTTTTTTAAATCTTGTCTGATCTGGTTATAGAATTGGGTTATTTACTGTTTTTTTTTTCTGCAACTCTGTTGTGAAAAAAAAACAATGTGTCGGCAGCCAAAAAACGGCCGGTCCGATAGTTAACCCATAGTGCCAATATCGGTTCGACTATCGGTCGCTCCCTACAACAATCGGCCGATCCGATATTAACCGATATTGCCAATATCGGTCCGATACCGATCCGATTATCGGTCGCTCCCTACTGTCGATGGTCTACACACCTGTCTAACTTTCTGTCCTTGAAAAATATCTGCTCTCTCTCTCTCCCTCCCTCTCTCTCTCTCTCTCTCTCTCTCTCTCTCTCTCTCTCTCTCTCTCCCCTTCGATCCTTCCACTCCATCTCGCTCTGTCGCTCTGACGGATTTTATTTTTTTCGAAATCTTTTGAAATTTACTGGTTTTTCAATTTTAATTAAAATGCCATTTCGACAGATTTCTGTAGCAGTCATAGGATATGTTGTGGTTTTATCTGTGGAATATTTCTCTCGATTTATTCAAGGTCTTTTAAAACTAACAGGAATTAATATCATCTGGCAACCCTCCATGAAACATGTCGATGAGATTTCAGGAATATTTCAAGGTCAGTGTGATTGATATTGTTTGAATTTTTGAATTAAAAACTTACTAGCATGAAATACACACTAGAGTAACGTACCCTTACTGAACTTTAGTACATGTGTACCTAAATTTCCGTCAAAGTGCAATTAACGTGTTAAATATTTTCATTAAAGTTAGTTCAGCCAACACCTTGAGTGCATTAATATTTTAAAAGTGCTGTTACTTCAGAGTTCTCGAAAAAAAAAACAACTAGAAATGGCCCAATTCGAAAATAGAAATTGCAGGTCACATGTCAATAAAACTGATCAGGCCAAATTAAGTATTTAACACAAAGACGTGGTAGCGCGTCTCTATATATAAAATTCTGTCACCAGCTTGATAGTCGGTAATGCTATATAAAATTTAGAACTGGCATTAAAATTGAAGAAACGAAATTTATAAAATGATTTCTAAGAGGTTTCCTGTATACATGTATTAATAAATGTACTTAGCTTAGACGGACAGTAACCAAGGTCCATTACTCCTGATTCGTTGTAATATCTATATTTATATACTTTTCAATCAGCCTGTGTTGTCTTGGCTCTCGTGGTCTCTGTTCTACAGGCTGTAATATACATAGTGATGTTTCTTAGAAACTACAGGTAAATAATAACTATTGAGATGATTAAAATATTCCTTCCGCTTGCTCGGCTAAAAATAGTCTGGGGAATTCCAAAACTGGAAATCTAAACACAACAAGGTAATTTTATTTATTATATCGCAGGTAGCACAGCCAGCTTCAGCAGGCTTTTCAACTAGTAGATAGATAGATAGATAGATAGATAGATAGATAGATAGATAGATAGATAGATAGATAGATAGATAGATAGATAGATAGATAGATAGATAGATGGATGGATGGATGGATGGATGGATGGATGGATGGATGGATGGATGGATGGATGGATGGATAGATAGATAGATAGATAGATAGATAGATAGATAGATAGATAGATAGATAGATAGATAGATAGATAGATAGATAGATAGATAAATAGATAGATAGATAGACTGATTTATAGTTAGTGAAATAGATAGACAGATAAGTAAAGTTTACAAATAAATTGCAACGCACATTCCTTCTACCAGGTATCATTCGCTCAAATTGTATCAAGGAGACAAACAATTCACATCTGACTTTAAGAATCCACCAGGAAATATATTAGTAAGTTTCAGTAAGTTTGATGGCGACACTCGACACAAACACACACACACACACGTCATAACACTTTCATGCTTCACCAGACACACATACGTCATATTAATTACAGGCTTCACACGACAATATCCCCCCACCACCCCACCCCACCCAGACTATATCATACATACAAACACACGTTAGACCAAAAGTACAAATGCACACAAAACTACCAATGTGCCACCAAATTGCGACTAGTTATAACAAAAATAGCACGCCTAGCTAATCAAACAAACCCGCCAACTACCAAGTCATTTTATAACATACTTGGTTGTCAGGGGCGGATCTAGACAACTTTGACCGGGGAGGGCAAAACTTTGACCGGTGGGGGGGGGCAAAACTGTTTTCATTGTTGAAAATTGGTCTTAGAAAAAAAAATATTTCGATACTTTAATGATGTCTTACCTAAACTTGTGGTAACGCGGGATGGGGGGGGGTCATGGCCCCACCGCCCCCCACCCCTAAATCCGCCCCTGCTAGCTGTACCCTGCAAAACCTAAGCATAGAGTTATATCCCCTTAGGCTTGATCAGTAGGCTAGGTTATTTTTGGTTTCGGGCAGATCCGATTTTTTTCATTATTGTATTTTAAACTGCAATACTGTTGTATTAATTCTTTACTTTCGATTTAACGGAGAACCCAAATCGCTATTATTTATATAGATTTCTCTGCCTGTCGACCTCCAGAGGGTACCTGGTTCGATCTTCGGTGACAACCAAGGAAATTTTTCAGTTACTGATATATCTCCGTGGTGCCTCCATGGCCATTGCACGATCGATGAATGGGGATGAAAGAAGGGCACCATAACAACCATCCCATTAGTGGTTTATAGGATCTAAGAGATTTCATCTCATCCTTACAGCAACTTCTCACACCTGACGGGGGCCTCATTGGTTGGGGCACCGAAATGTTCGGGTTTATCCCTTGCCGAGGCCATGCTTCGGTTGAAGTTAAACTAAAATTCAGCTCCCATCGATTGTTTTAACTTGTACTATACCACATTTAACTCTACTCCGAACAAGACCCATTCCATATTTATCTCACCAGAAACAAACCCATAATACATGTATATTCAAGTGTCACCAGAAACAAACCCGTAATATATTTTAGTGTCACCAGAAACAAACCCATAATATATTTTAGTGTCACCAGAAATAAACCCATAATATATTCAAGTCTCACCAGAAATAAACCCATAATATATTCAAGTCTCACCAGAAATAAACCCATAATATATTCAAGTCTCACCAGAAATAAACCCATAATATATTCAAGTCTCACCAGAAATAAACCCATAATATGTTCAAGTCTCACCAGAAATAAACCCATAATATGTTCAAGTCTCACCAGAAATAAACCCATAATATGTTCAAGTCTCACCAGAAATAAACCCATAATATGTTCAAGTCTCACCAGAAATAAACCCATAATATGTTCAAGTCTCACCAGAAATAAACCCATAATATATTCAAGTCTCACCAGAAATAAACCCATAATATATTCAAGTCTCACCAGAAATAAACCCATCATATATTCAAGTCTCACCAGAAATAAACCCATCATATATTCAAGTCTCACCAGAAATAAACCCATAATATATTCAAGTCTCACCAGAAATAAACCCATAATATATTCAAGTCTCACCAGAAAAAAACTCATAATATATTCAAGTCTCACCAGAAATAAACCCATAATATGTTCAAGTCTCACCAGAAATAAACCCATAATATGTTCAAGTCTCACCAGAAATAAATCCATAATATGTTCAAGTCTCACCAGAAATAAACCCATAATATATTCAAGTCTCACCAGAAATAAACCCATCATATATTTATGTCTCCAGGTTTCCAATATGAACTGTGTAGGATACACATTTGTTTACTTCATAATGGGTAAGTAAACAAAATAGTGTCACGTGGCCTGAACTCCTGTTCCTGAGTATATATGTAACCAGGGCCGGCCTTACTAATTGCTTGCGAGGCCCGTCTTCTAATATTTTTTTGTTCACAATAACAACTATTACTATTTTTTATAAATGTAAATTGCATTTTATTCTTTTCATTTACCATAAAAAAGCTAAATTAAAAAATAAAAATTAATACAATAATAAACAAAAATAAAAATAACATCATATGCTAATAGAAATTAGACATATAATAGAGAAAAACATAAAAAGAAATGTTTAGAAACTGTTTTGATTAGATTACGAATATTTAAACGAAACGTCGCTAAGCTGGTAATTCTATATTCTGCCATGTTCACTTTTTGCTGTTGTGGATTGGCCCAGTTTAGAATATTGGTGCAAAGTTGTCTGCTTAGCTTTGTGATTTATTTAGCAGCGTTATGTGAAATTTTACTCAAAAGGGACGGATTGTTGTGTGGTAAAGCACTCGACTGTTGACAGGAGTATCCTTGGTTCAAGCCTGTTTCGATCGCCGGTGAGGACTAATTGATTTTTTAGGTTATAGTGCCCAGAGACACTTTACCACTACGTTCTCTGTCAGGATTTTTTTTTGAAGAATAAAATTCATTCCCTGACTCAAATATCATAGCGCATTTGACAAGTTGCTACACAACCATTCATCTAGTGCTTGTTCTGTTTCTAACTGGATCTGTTCGTCATCAGCATCTAGAATATTCAAGAAAGTCGATCAAATCATCTATTTCCAAATCATCGAAACCAAGGGGACTTGATCTATTGATTATGTTTAGTCGAACGTCAAAATGAGGTTGTTTAGTTTGTATTCTCTCAGACCAGATTTGAGTCCGAACGTGGTTCATGGTGGGTCGTTACTAGCCGTCTGAGGCGTACCTAGGGATGGGGGAGAGGGGGTTCCAAATTCCAAAGCCCCCCCGGGTCCCAGCTTGAGGGGGCCCCCAAAATTTTTTTTACATTAAATATTAAGTACAATATCTTATGTCATTATGTCGAATGTCAAAATGCAGGCTCCCCCCCCCCAAAGAGGCCAACCCCCCCAGGCCCCCAAATACCTAGGTTCGGCACTGCTGGCCGTTTAGCTAAACATTGTGGGCCGTAACTCGAAACAGTGTGGATCGCAAGTACTCGCAACCCGATGCAATGCTATCATTTAAGCAGGCCGTTAAAGCAAAATGCCGTATGAAAAGCAACCTGTAACGAGGTGTGAGTGGCGTGGGTGCTCATCTGAACATGTATATATATATATATATATATCACCGGCGGCGGAACGAAATATATAGGGGGGGGGGGCAAGACAAAATATGATCGAAAGAAAAATTTTACCCCCTTAATTCAATAATAGAATATAGTAATTCTGCAGCAAGTATTTAATCGATATTATTAAAAAATAATATATTAAAAAAATAAAAATGAACATTGAGCACTTCTGTCGTCAACTGATTCGTAATGTCAGTTTGTTTACAAATTTAATAGTGAAATTATATCAGAAAATTACTGATAATTATCATGAATGATGATGAACAAGAAACTGAAACCGGAAACGGGAAACTCAATAAACAAAAAGTAATTTATGAAAAGATAATAAATAATTGTATTTTCTTTAAAAATTACATTTGCTGTCATTCGGTAGATGGCAATATTTTTTAAAATATGCCACAACAACTCTCAATAATGTGATTACTGTAAAATGTAAATTAATTATAATTTCTTTCAAATATTAAATTTAAGAAATAAATCAAATGAATTATGAAAATGAAAATGATACATATAAACTAAAATGAATTACAAAGTTAAAAAACTTAAACAAAGTTAAATTTTTTTTTTGGTGGGGGCGGACTGGAAATTCAAGGGGGGGGGGCGCCGCCACCCCTTAAAAGTTTTAGGGGGGACGCTGCCTCCCCTGCCCCCCCTGCTCCGCCGCCAGTGTATATATATATATATATAATTTATTCCTACCTATCAACTAATGTAAAGACATATTTAGGTTCTACGTTCAATACCTCTACGGTCCAGGTCTGATCAAGAGTACACTTTTACAATTTAAAAAAAAAAAACCCAACGTTGCACAGCCCATCAGTTCAGTTATCCCACTTCCCCCACCATAAATGGACCAGGTGAGAGGGTGAAGGAAAAAAAAACAAGCAAAAACCCCATGAACTTCAGCTGAAATCCCCCATGTCCCAAGTTAGTGACCGAAAACCCAAGATTTTGGGGGAAAAAAACCAAGGAGTGTGACTAACGAGCTCCTACTGTCTGGACTGCCCTGCCCTCTCCGTCGTGTCATTTGATCCTTGACCAATCACTAGCCACTCTACCGGTCATTCCCGACACTAAAGCATGAATGACCTTATTAAACAACAGGTCAAATACACCAGCACACTAACATACAACCAAAGTGAAATAATACAACTTACAAATCAAGGGGGGATAATTAGGTATAGAACAGGTAGCTGCCAGAGTGTCGATGATATATAGAGACTATAGTCTTGAATATTCATAACATATTATTAAGCTCGTGGACGTCCTTTTTGTAAATTAAAAAAAAAATATGAAAGAACAACAACAGAAGCTGAGTTGAATTTGTAGATTGTTGCTGGCCAGTGGCGTCACTAGGGTTGGTGTCACCCGGTGCGGTAACTCATGGTGTCGCCCCTCTCATGACACCCTATAGACATACAGCATTCTTAGCAAAATTTATAAATAATTTACAACGACAATAGAACAATAAATAATTGATATCTATAGGTCAGTGCAAGTATACCAATAATTGTATTAAAATAATTAATTAATAATAAAAAGTACGCAGTGTCTGTTAATAATCGGAGATATTTTTATATTTGGCATTAATTTTTTTCGAAGCCTTATAAAGTCATTTGCTGTTAATAATCGGAGATATTTTTATTTATTTTTAAAAATTAAATACGGCTTTGAATTATTTTAAATTACAAAATAAAAATATAGGCCTAAAACTAGGTATTTTGCATTTTGGTGTCACCCCTTGTGAGGGTGTCACCCGGTGCGGTCCGCACCCCCCGCACCCCCCTAGTGACGCCACTGTTGCTGGCAATAAATGATTTTCTTATTGTCTGTTTACGCTGTTGTAGCTACGTCGCAAGATTGGAATTTAAAAAAAAACGACTAATTCAGATATCCTATTAAGCAATGAAATGTTTAACTGACTTGTTTAAGATCATTTTTAATTTATTTTCCAGGTTTTGTCTTCACGTTCATTGGCTTGTGCATCGCGATGCTTGTTGTTTCTTTTGGCATCTACGTCAGTGCCTTACGCGGCCATATTGGTGAACTGTTTAAGTGGCTTGCTTTCGTATTAAGGTAATGGTATCATTATATATTTCATACACGAACAGAAAGAGATGATAATGATAATGAACGTTATTTAGATTGATAGATAGACCGACAAATATATATATATATATATATATATATATATATATATATATATATATATATATATAGGTAGACAGATAGACAGATAAATAGATAGATACACAGATAGGCAGATAGATATATATATATATATATATATATATATATAGAGAGAGAGAGAGAGATAGATAGATAGATAGATAGATAGATAGATAGATAGATAGATAGATAGATAGATAGATAGATAGATAGATAGATAGATAGATAGATAGATAGATAGATAGATAGATAGATAGATAGATAGATAGATAGATAGATAGATAGATAGATAGATAGATAGATAGATAGATAGATAGATAGATAGATAGATAGATAGATAGATAGATAGATAGATAGATAGATAGATAGATAGATAGATAGATAGATAGATAGATAGATAGATAGATAGATAGATAGATAGATAGATAGATAGATAGATAGATAGATAGATAGATAGATAGATAGATAGATAGATAGATAGATAGATAGATAGATAGATAGATAGATAGATAGATAGATAGATAGATAGATAGATAGATAGATAGATAGATAGATAGGCCTAAATGTCTATATGTGCCTAAATGTCTATTTGTGCCTAAACCTTTTGTACTTAGACTGCATTATGTATTTTAAAAATATGACAACAAATAATAACTTACCTACAGATGAAATGTGCTGAACAATAAAAAAAACAACTTAAGATAGTTTTCCATTTGTACAGGCCTATCCTCTGTTACATTGCATCTGTATAGTCTTTTTGAGTAGTGCTATATGCCGTGTGGATGGGGACGGATGGTCGTGCGGTAACGCGCTCGACTGTCGACCTAAAGGTACCTGGTTCGAGGTACCATGGTGCCTCCATGGCCATTGCACTATCGGCTATGGTGGGGATGAAAGAAGGGCACCATAAAACCGTCCCATTAGTGGTTTATAGGATCTAAGGGATTTCATCTCATCCTTACAGGGACTTTACACATCTGCCGTGTGGTGCTGGACTGTCGACCTGAGAGTCCCTGGTTAGATATCCGGATTTTTCACATCCCCCCAAACTTTTTATCGCCGCGGACCGGTCAACATTTGATAACTTCACCGCGGCCCTCTGATTTTGACGTCTATTCTACTGTGTCTTCACTGGTTTTTTTTTCTTTTCCCCAAGGAAACCTTATATTGACGTCTGTTTTGTTCAAATCTTTGCGAATTTTTTTGTCAAAATTTGAGCGCTCAAATGACCAAAAAGGGCAAAAATATACAAGCATTACTAAATTTGAGAAAGTAGAAGTGAGCAGAGAGAAGAACTTCACATACTTTCCCCCTACCAAAGCTACAACGACACTGCAACTCGCATCAGCTCAGCTCCCGTTCAACATCTTGTCCATGGAAAGTCGCACAAACTCGGGAGAAATATACCACAGTAAATTAAATTGGAAATAATGTAATGGTTCTTGGGCAGTCCGGAACCATTTGATCCACGGACCGGCCCAGGGGTTGGGGACCACTGTGCTAGGAGACACCGTATGGCTAAAGTATATCTTGGACGGGAGACTTTTTCCATTTTGGTACACATTGGAAAGCCACAATTTCATTAAAATAATTTCATTTCAGCTTTCCAGTCTTAGCTCTAATCTTGCGTGTAATCATGCAAATAGCCTGCAAAAGAATTTTGCTTCAACGAAAACTTGACGAATCTGACAAAAATCCGCCGCTGAATGTCGATAACAGGTAAATGTTCTTAAATTGAAATTTAGAAGTAAAAAAAAAGACTAAAAATTGAGGGGAAAAAAGGAGACTGAGAGCGAAATAATGAAACATAGAATGTGTGAGACAGATTTGTAAGTGAAAAACAACGAGATCCAATCATTTGCCTTCGTTGTATTTTCATCCTATATCTGTAGGAAACTTTACGAGGTGGTCAGTTACTACTACCTGTATCTCAGCATGGCTCAAGGTTTAACATCTTGTGTTGCAAGATTTCTTCTCTCTGCTGCATTTGGATTTTTTTCAATGGGGAGACTCGACAAGTCAATCTACCCCCGGGATTTGCAGAAATTTGACGGAGGTAACTGATTGTCGGTGACTGATTTTAAACTTTGTTTTTTCTCTTAATACTTGTTGTTTATTATATTATGTAAAGCATCCATGACCTACAAAAGATACCAACAAATTGTTTAGCACAGCTGCCGGGTTAATTCCCTTGGCGCTCTTCTCAATTTTAAATGGATTGATCCCTCCTCAAAATGAAGGCTGTGTCCAGCAATGCAACCTTTTGAGTTTCACATATATTTAGCTTACCTGGTATTTTATCAATGGTGTTGTCTACATCTTTCTTTAGAACTCCCAGCGTCCCCCCCCCCCCAACAACAACGGGTATAGTGGTGCTTCTCATTCCCCATAGTCTCTTAGCTTTTCCACATGTTTGGTAGACATGTTTGGTGGTCGTGTTTGGTGGTCGTGTTTGGTGGACGTGTTTGGTGGTCGTGTTTGGTGGTCGTGTTTGTTGGACGTGTTTGGTGGACATGTTTGGTAGACGTATTTGTTAGACGTGTTTGGTGGACGTGTTTGATGGTCGTGTTTGGTGGTCGTGTTTGGTGGACATGTTTGGTGGTCGTGTTTAGTGGTCGTGTTTGGTGGTCGTGTTTGGTGGACGTGTTTGGCGGACGTGTTTGGTGGTCGTGTTTGGTGGTCGTGTTTGAGGGACGTGTTTGATGGTCGTATTTGGTGGTCGTGTTTGGTGGACATGTTTGGTGGTCGTGTTTGGTGGTCGTGTTTGGTGGTCGTGTTTGGTGGACGTGTTTGGTGGACGTGTTTGGTGGTCGTGTTTGGTGGTCGTGTTTAATGGACGTGTTTGGTAGACGTATTTGTTGGACGTGTTTGGTGGACGTGTTTGGTGGACGTGTTTGGTAGACGTGTTTGGTGGACGTGTTTGATGGACGTGTTTGGTAGACGTATTTGTTGGACGTGTTTGGTGGACGTGTTTGATGGACGTGTTTGGTAGACATGTTTGGTAGACGTATTTGTTGAACGTGTTTGGTGGACGTGTTTGGTGGACGTGTTTGATGGACGTGTTTGGTGGACGTGTTTGGTAGACGTATTTGTTGGACGTGTTTGGTGGACGTGTTTGGTGGACGTGTTTGGTAGACGTATTTGTTGGACGTGTTTGGTGGACGTGTTTGGTAGACGTATTTGTTGGACGTGTTTGGTGGACGTGTTTGATGGACGTGTTTGGTAGACATGTTTGGTAGACGTATTTGTTGAACGTGTTTGGTGGACGTGTTTGGTGGACGTGTTTGATGGACGTGTTTGGTGGACGTGTTTGGTAGACGTATTTGTTGGACGTGTTTGGTGGACGTGTTTGGTGGACGTGTTTGGTAGACGTATTTGTTGGACGTGTTTGGTGGACGTGTTTGGTAGACGTATTTGTTGGACGTGTTTGGTGGACGTGTTTGGTGGACTTGTTTGGTGGACTTGTTTGGTGGTCGTGTTTGGTGGACGTGTTTGGTAGACGTATTTGTTGGACGTGTTTTGTGGACGTGTTTGGTGGACGTGTTTGGTGGACGTGTTTGGAGGATATTTTTGTTGGACTTGTTTGGTGTACATGTTTGGTGGATATGTTTGGTGGACTAGTTTGGTGAATGTGTTTTGGTGGACGTGTTTGGTGGATGCGTTTGGTGGAAGTGTTTCGGTGGACATGCTTGGTAGACATGCTTGGTGGACGTGTTTGGTGGACGTGTTTGGTGGACATGTTTGGTAGATATGTTTGGTGGACGTGTTGGTGGGCGTGTTTGGTGGACGTGTTTGGTGGACGTGTTTTAGTGGACGTGTTTGGTGGACGTATTTGTGGACATGTTTTGTAGACATTTTTTGTCCAAAGGCTCAGCCATTTCAATAAGCTCACGAGTCTTATCTATTTGTTTTTGATGACGACATTTTTCATACTCCCATTGATTCCCCCGGTCAGTATGGATAACCATGTCCCACAGAATTGTAAAATTGACATTCTCAACTACTGTTTGCAGTTCATAGTTATGCCATCTGTCTGTGACATCAATTGAGAAGACTCTTGCGTACCTGCCATTCACATACCTTCACATTGGTTTAGAACCATAATTTGTTTTGTGATGTTGGTACCATCCGGGGGGGGGCAGCCATTGATATTGTGCCCCGGTTAAGAGCACTTCAGTGTCAGGTTTCAGTTTAGAGGATTGTAGCCAATTATATGTTTTTGTTTAAATCAACATCTGCATCACTTGCCCTCAGGGGATATCACATGTACAAGGATTTTTCCCCCTTATTTGGAGTTGAGTTGGTTTACCGGTGGGGCCTATGTGTTGAACTGTAATCGTCAACTTTCGCACATTAAAAGTACTGTTATCATACGGTTCTAGTAAAGTTTCGGTTATGTTAATTTTTTTTTTAATTCAGTTTACATTATTATTTTTAAAAAAGTATTTTATATAGTATTAATAAAAAGAAAAGTTGATAACACAAATATTTTAAGTTGTGAACGTTAATTGTTAAATCTTAATATCATACGTGACCTAAAGTAAACCGGGGCAGCCACAACTAAAAACACTGTCATGGAAAGCCTAGAAGGACTAATGTCAACAAAAAAAAATAATTATTGACTTTGGTGTAAAGTTGGAGGTAAAGTAGGCAGTGATGTTAACAAGGACACAAAGTGCAAGGACCAGGACCAGGACAAGGACACAAAGTACAAGGACAAGGACTTGCCTGCCAAGGACCAGGACAAGGACAAGGACTTTGCATCAAGGACCAGGACAAGGACAAGGACTTTGCATACAAGGACTAAAACAAGGATTTCATAAAACAATAAAATCCAATATTTCTTTAACGACAAAATTTATTTAAATTTTATGTAATGTAGTGCATTCAACAAAATCAAAATGTTAGTCAATGTCAAGCGTTACACTTGAGGAACACAAGTGCCTCCAATAGTGAATCACTCATACGAGCTCTGTGTGGTCGTAAAAACAATCCACTTTGTGAAAAGACTCGTTCCACTGGAGCTGAACTTGCAGGAGCGCAAAACAGTCTCGCCAGCAATGGCTGCAGCAATGAAAATTCCGGTCTCTTATATATGTCTGACAGTTTGCACTCGTCTGCATTAAATGATGATGAATTTATAACTTCCGGGTAATTCTGCAGCTGTTTCTCACTCTTAACAGCTGCATCTTCTACAGTAGTCTCCAACTTGTTTTTATAATGTGAAAGAGGGAGACTCTGGCTTTTTTCGCAGAAGGTTGACTTTCCGAGGGAGCTGGAGTTGGCTTGTGCGACTTGGCTGATGTGGAAATAGAAGATGCTGGTCGGCAAACAGTGAGCTCAGACTGCAGCATTGCTGTAAAAAACAAAAAACCGTTTACAACTATGTACAATTATACACATATGCATTAGGTAAACATTTTGCTTTAATTAAAAATAAATGAGTGACTAGCACTGGCCAAGTGGTTACTAGGAGCAATGAATGAATAACGTTTTGAAAAAAATTGCCATAAACAACGACACAAATTTACAACTCCAGCATTGCACATTAACTGCCAAACAATCATAAAAAATAAAATCATCAACTTACCAGTTATTCGATGTCGTAGGTTATCTCTCACATCTTGAGGTCCTGGGTGGTCAGCAAGCCAGTGAAAAGCATATTGGGGGTCTGCTGCAGATGCTAAGATAAAAATGCTGTTGTCAAATGCCAACGACTTTGAAGCTTGTTGACGAGTCAAGTGATTTGTCATATCAAGACGCTTGAACAGCATGAAAAATCTTTCATCCAACTGGCAAAGAAGTTCATTTAGGACAGAATGGTGGTACGTAACTTTATTCAGCTGCTGAGAAAGAAAGCGGCGAAGGCTGAAAATGGTCGGGACCACATAACTAATTGTAACCATTTTCTCTCCCTGTGCAATATCTGTCGCCTGTGCAAATATTCCTTGGCTGTCATTATAAGATTTTCATGTGATGTTTGTCGCAGCAAATCCATCAATTTTGCCTGGTCCAAGTCGACAACTGCTTCCAGCTGTCTATATACACTGTTCCAACGAGTGTCATTTGTTGCTGGAATTAACTATACCATGTTTCCACACTTGAAAATGTCCTCAAAAGCCGTTCGAAATAATGCACTTTGATGAACAATATTGGCTAATTTCGAAATTTTTGAGAGTGCTGTAGCTGGTGGTCTTCTCAAGGCCACCTCGCACAACCAGCTGCAGTGAATGACTGAAGCATGCAAGTCGGCTTCCAATTTCAGTCAGTGAATCAGTTTCCTCATCAGGCAAATCCTCCCACAGCTGATCATCATCAACATATGTGTCCACTGGAGGCGTTTCTTCTTCAGATGATGGGAAAAAAAGACACATGGCTTTCAACATATTGCTCGCGTTATCAGTAATCACGTGCCTAACTTTTCCATTCAGACTGAAATCATTCACTATTCGATCGAGTGCTTCACTAATTAATTGACCGGTGTGTGATCCACGAAAAGCTGAGAATGCCAACAGCTGAGAGAATGGATCCCCGTACAGCACACTGTGCACTGTCACACCAAGGTATGAATGGCACCGACGGTCTGTCCAGATATCAGCACCCAGTGCCACATCTGTGCAGCCCTTCAGCTTGACCATCAACTTAGCCTTTTGCTCCTCGACTGACTTTGGAATAACTGAATATGACAAAGTTTGCCGACACGGAACCTGGTATCTTGGATCAACAACTTGTAAGAACTGGCGAAACTGGGGGCTGTCAATGGCTGAAATTGCAATACCCAAGCCAACAATCAGATTATAAATAATCCATTGGGTGATGACTTTCTGCCGACTGCTGCTGGCACCATATGTTGTAGAACCACCCGCATTTGAATTAGAGGGACTACTTGTGAAATCTGTGATTTGTGACTGATCAGATGTTGTTGGTCGAGACGTTTCTCTTTGGTAAGATTTGTACTTATCCTCGTGAGGGTTGGACAGATGTCTGTTGAGTTGAATATAAAAGTATAAAATTTAGGCCTAAAAAAGTTCTACACAGGCAACGTGTACCGTATTTTCACGTATATATCGCGCGCGCTATACACGATTTTACAAACAGCGCAACCCTCCTGCCATTATCTACGTGTGTGCGTTATCTAAGGCGACTACATATATTCTTCAATCAAAATACTTAATGTATATTGTTTTTAATTACTTCTGTTGATAAACTATTGCTACTGTATGCTTGAATTTTGAACATTGTTTGCGATAATACGATATTTTCCGTATAAGGCGTAATTAAAATTATTAAGAACATGTAGCAAGACTACTAAAATGCGTAATACTACTAATTCAAAAATCTGAAAAAATTACTACTGAGGCTAAACAAAGCACACTTACTTTGTAAATCCTGAAGTCACGTTGATATTGTCTTGAATTATTTTGCGACAAATGCAACATTTTGCACTCCACTTATTTTTAACCTTATCTGCACTAAAGTCGGTATAGGCAAAATTAATTACATTTGGTATACGAAGCGGAGCCATTATTTTTTTATAATTAATTTTTTTAAAAATCAATTTATATTTATGAGATTAGAAATATGCCGCCAATAATAAACCGGAAACAAAAAGAAAAGGAAGTCTAGAAATGGCAGCACCATAGATAATATAAATACATGCAGAGTGCATTGCCATAGATTGGCATTGATTTTAAATATAGCACCAGCCTAAGCATAGCAAGCAAAATTTTTTTATTAAAAACCACAAAGCAGGTCCTTGTAATGTTAATAAGGACTGAAAGAGCAAGGACAAGGACAAGGATAAGGACTTGTCTGCCAAGGACCAGGACAAGGATAAGGACTGAAAAATGGTCCTTAAGGACAAGGACAAGGATTAACATCGCTGAAAGTATGTCACATGTCCCCCCCCCTCCCCCGTTGCTAATATTTATCAAGAGCCGCAAGAATTTATGGCGGCAGCATTTTAGTAACATAGGTTTTGTCTTTTGAAAAAAAAAAAGCAATTTGTAAACAACCTAATAGCTGGTTGGTCAGAGCTCAAGGACATATTATCATTTGGGCCTAGTTATCATTCAGTGTTTAAATTTCATTATTTTGAGTAATTGTCTAATGGACCCCCAGCACCTGCTCGAAGGGCTCATTGTGTTGTTAAGACGGCCTTGGTTTGAAAAAAAAATAATAATATGCAGGCCTACGAATTGTAACATAGCGACCTGTCGTTTACCTCTAATAAGCTGATAGTGCAACAGTAAATGATGATTAAAATCGTTCTCTGTCATCTCAGCTCATGCTACATATGTAGCCATGTTACAAGTTGATCACGCCCACAACAATCCCTCCTTGAGGCTGTTTGCACATCTATTGTGGAGCGATGTTCTGGTTGCCAGGTTACGCAATGCCGGTGGGAGTCATAAAGAGATTGATCATCTAATAGCAATATTGAAGTAAATAAAACGTTTTTTAATACATTAACTTTACCTGCTATTGAATGAAGCTAAAAAAATGTTACTGTTAAGTATCTAACTTGAACGAATGGTAAGCTAAATATTGCTTCTCGAATTGTGTACAGTATTATTATATAGGCCTATACATTATTTCCATTACAGCCATAGAGTTACAGGTGCTCAGTCCAGCATCAAACAATGTAAGCAATGTCAATGATTAATTGGTCTTTACTTATGTTTAATATCAGGTTTGGTTACACGACACTCTTTATTAATTCTATTTTTATTTTTCAGTATTACATTCATTAGAATAAATGTTCTCTCTCTCTCTCTCTCTCTCTCTCTCTCTCTCTCACTCCTCTCTCTCTCTCTCTCTCTCTCTCTCACACACACACACACACACACACACACACACACACACACAAAGCATGATAATAATGTAACGTGCACTCTTTTTTCAAAGGAGTCAGAATGCCTGAGTCGAACTTGTGTACATTTGATAAATAGTTTTAAAACACACCAATGAGTGTTTACTATAAAATATAAGTACGATGTAAATAGAAAAATAAATTGAGCTTGGTTGTCGCCCAGTGTTTGAATTTCAAACTCACTCACTGGGCGACATACTCTCTTATATTGATTACACAAATGGCGCCCAATCATTAGTGGCGTAGTGACCTTAACTCGCTCCCGGGGCACAATATTTTTTACCCCCCCCCCCCATTTGAAAACCATATAATATTATAGGCAAAATATACCATTTGGCGCCTTTTTGTGAGTAGCGCCAATGGCGAGATGCCCCCTCGCTACGCCACTGCCAATCATACAGTTAAAGTATGTTTTGATCACATACTGAGATGTTTCTTTTAAAACATTGTTTTCTATTTCAGTTAGGTACTTGTACCTTGTACAATAATTCCTTGCTTTGTTTTTGGCATTCTTTGGTTTCTCTTCGTTATCTTATTTAAGCAGACATTTTTATTCGAATGAGATTTCTAAATACTACTACATGAGCATGTAATTGATATTTTAATTTTGTGACGTCTTCAGCCAGCGTGCCAGATATTTACACAGTTTCTGAAAATGTCAGCTGTAAGTCCAAACTGGCAAGAACAAGATGGTTCCTGGCCTACACCTTGCTGAACAATCCACGTGTCAGGGGTTACAGAAAAAAACATGTCAACATTGCCAGAGAAACTGACGTTGAAGATCGCATAGGCCAACCAGTCATAACCACCAACCACGAGTTCAGCTCTATAGCATGATCTTATGGAATTCACAACGGTCAACTCATATTAGAGACTGTATGCCAATTTAATATGTCTAAAAAGTAATCGAATTTTTTTTAAATCAAATCAGTCAATGTTGTTTAGACTGGCTAAGAAATGTTTTAAACAGAGTGGGATTGTGTGTGCGTGCGTGTGTGCTTGTGTGCGTGTGTGTGTGTGTGTGTGCAGGCTGCCGCCAACTAATTTGTTGCCCCTAAAATTCACCATAAAACTGGACTGACTGACAGACTTGACAGATCGACTGACATCGCACCTTGCTGGTCATCTGTCCAGTGTAGGCATCATTTCATAACTATTACATACACCAGATTACATAATGTCTAATCTTATCAACAGCAATTTTTTTTTTACAATCATACAAGTTATAAATCAAGAAGAGATGCACTAAGAAGTTAATTTACTGTGTTGTAATTAATTGTATTACAATTAAATTCACTGCTGTTTTGTTTTAAAATTGTGAAGCTTTTTTGTAAGGGAACTGTACATCTAAAAATGTAGACATAACATAATAATATTTGTCCTGTCCGGTGGCGTCACTAAGGGGGGCGCGGGCCGCACTGGGTGACACCAATAAAGGGGTGACACTGAAAATGAAAAATTCTAAATATCAGCAGATAGAACTCGGTCCAGTTGGTTTTTATGACAGATCATAGATAAAACATGAACAAGTAGCACAGAGTGCCACCATACATGACAGTAACACAGGGTACCACCATGCGTCTGGAGCTTAGGGAAATGAATCCAATTCAAAGCTACTGGGATCAATCTGGAGTTATTTGCAAACGCGCTAAAAAAAATGACGCACGTAGTCACGTGCTGCCATGAAATTGCGAAAGAGGGGGGTGGACGGCACCCTAAATTCTGAATTTATTTTTGCATCGGGTGACACCATCCATAGTGACGCCACTGGTCCTGTCTCCACGTTCTATTTTTAAATGAATGATCATACATGCTACACAACAATAAAACAATGTTGGAATGTTCAAATGTGTTTCGTTAAAAGACCGATAACTTATACTATTTTTAGAGCGAACTTTTTTGGGGTCGCGTGCCCAAAATTCAAACAAAAAATCATTTATTTATAGCAAAGTGCCAACACTCCAATTGAAATTAAAGAAAGTTATATTTTTATCGCGTGCCGACTGATGACGCTCTGTGTACCGACTGTGGCACGCGTGACATAGGTTCGCCAACCCTGGTTTAGAGTTATTCAAAATACTAATCTTAATACTTGGTTTACATTAGTGTAAAAAAAAGTCTATATGTAAAGATGTTCTTAGGCCGAACATACAAATTTCAAGTAAAACAATAGAGTCATAACAAAAAAAAAGGTAATAATTATGCATTATAACCAATGAAAGATTCGGACTTTTGTACGTAATTCTCCACCCAGAGCCGTTCGTAAATATTAGGCAACAGTTGTGTTCTCGAGGGTCCCGCATTGTTAGAAAGATTATTGATGGCTAAAATTCGAAGCAGAGATCATTGCTTAGGAATACCAAGAGCACGTGTACCTAGGGCTCCGAAAAGTAAATTTTCTTAGAACCCAGAAGTGCACAAGTATCTAGGGCTCCGTAAAATAAATTTGCCTAGACCCCAGAAGTGCACAAGTATCTAGGGCTCCGTAAAATAAATTTGCCTAGACCCCAGAAGTGCACAAGTATCTAGGGCTCCGTAAAATAAATTTGCCCAGGAGCTTCAATTCAAAAACATGTAAGAACGACCCCACCTTCCCGCCCCCTCTCTATAAACACCTTTATCATTGCACGGAACTTTTTTTTTTAATCACATGATCCGTGTGTGTGAGGTAAACAAATCGGTATCATAACTTGTTATGTGTTTCCTTGTTTTTCTTTCTATCAAAGTCTGTTTTTATGTGTTCACGTTGTATTCTGGTTCCTGTTAATGAGTGAGTACATTTGTATGAACAGATCATTATCTATAATACAAATTTTACATCATATGTTCCGGTTTCCGTCTGTCATCGCTACTTCCGTCTGTCATCCAACATGGCGGCATAAACAATTCAAAGATGGCAGAAACATTCACTGTTTTCTTCTTAACATGCATAATCCGGCTACCAACTGGCCAGCCGAGTAAGAATAGTCTCCTACATGGCTGCCAGAATTGACATTGGACCAGCCATATGTTTAGTGCCGAGGTGACAAAACACCGCACACTAACATACGGCAGGTAAGATCGTGAATGCCAAATGGCAATCACAATGCAATACGGTTTAGACCGCCTCAATCATTACCAAAGGGCAAGAAGCGATCTTAGGAGACGTAACACAAAATCATGCCAAAATATTCTGTGATACTCTCCGAAACAATATTTAAAACCAAATGTGGTTCCAAAGGCCTATCTATATCTCACAGTAACGTAATAAGTCTATGGTGTTCAATTTGTTATTAAATGAGAAGCGATCGTAAAAGAAATATTTACAAAAATCGTTCAATTAATATTCTGTGTTATGTTCCACAATTTCAATTTTAAACCTCAATTATGGATACCTAAATATAATGTAATATTTATATTGTTTAAATTGTTATTATTTCTAAAATATGTCTATTTCTAATGTACAATTATTTCCCTTTATTACTAACCTTATATACGTCACTTTTTTTTTCATTTTTTTTACTATTACGTCACATGAATGAAATGAATAAGGGTTGAGTTTGAGTAGCGCCGTACACAACGTTTACAATGCAAACTAATCATTTATGATGGGGGCTTCACACAGAGGGTGTATGGAGGGGGCCCAGTTTGAGGAGGGTTCCCAAAATATTTTTTAAACTAAATATTAAGTACATTATCTCATGTCAAAATGTAGTGGCTCCCGAAGATGCCTAAAATCCCTTGGTTCGGCATTGGCTTCACAGAACTATAATGTTGAAAGCTTTGATATGTCTTTCTTTTTTAAGAGGCCTAATGTTTTCTGCGTCTGCGGCCTCAACTGCATTGATGGAATACTATGTTTTTAATTGAAGGTCAACTAAAGCTACACAACGATTCTTTCTTCTCGGGACCAAGCTTGAGAAGCGTCAAAAAATTATCTCATGCCAAAATGCAGGGGCAGCCCCCAAAGAGGCCAAGCCACCGGGCCCGTAAATTCCTAGGTTCTGCACTGCCGGGTCGGCAATTTTTCTTAGTTAATTGTACTATGCTACAATGTAAAACAGTAAATAAACCACCTGTTAAACATGTAGCGTTTTGCTTAACACAAGCACTCACTCGCGTCTCTCTTTTTTTTTTTAAATACGCCATGTTGAACATCATAAAACATTAAATGAATAACTGTTTGGAAAGGAGTCCATTAAAATATTATGAAGGAATATGATTTTAAGAGTTGTTGTTTATGTCTACCCATAGTGAGGATTATTTTTTTTGGGAGGAACTATTTAACATATGAATTTTATTTGATGTATTATTAGGTGTCCCTATTCTCAAATGTATTTTGGCTACAATAATATGTTCATGTCCTTGGGGCCACTGCAAGTATATAGACCAGAGATGAGCGGACAGCGGACGCGTCCGCTTGCGGACGCAGATCCGCAGACTTTTCCGAATCAGCGGACTGACAGCGGATGCTTCGTATGGTTAAGTTGCGGACTCGCGGACTGACGCGGATCTTCTTTAGCGTTACCATAAAATATTTCAAGTCATTTAAACAGCTAAATTTCAGCAATGCGGACTGACTGCGGACCAATGTTGTAAGATTCTGCGGACGCGGATCATTGATAGAAATCCGCGGACGGACGCGGACGCTAAATTTCAAGATCCGCACACCTCTGATATAGACTGATTGTTAACGCGCTAAAATATATATCACCATTTTCAACTCCAACTGTGTGCCTACTCGCCGGTCCGGGTACCGGGCCTTTGATAACTAGTAAACGTACAAACAATAACAACAACATCCGCCCTAACCTTTACATTACTTAACAAAATTCAGGACCACCCTTCCCCCCCCCCTTTTCCCACCAAATTCCATAACATTCGAATTCCCTACACACACTCTTCAACAAAAAAGTTATCACATTTTATTGATTATTTACGTCATTTAACAGAAATCAAATACGTTAACCTTTCTCTATGTAACGAATTTTTTTTTTAAACCAGACTCGCCCCTGCCAACCCTCTTACGTTTTATATGTGAACGGCAATTGTTTACTTTTACATTCCTTGTTACAAGGGGGGTGGGGGGGCAACTACAATGATAGTTTACACGGAGGCCTACAAAGTCATACATAGCTGTGATCATGTAGTAACAACGTAACAAAGATGGCCATATCCATTGTTCCTATGCATTCCTCGTGTTGAACAGAGTATCACGGCGCTGACGGCCAATGGGATCGAGACTGGTGCAGCCCCCCCCCCCACTCCCTGTTGGGGTATATCATGTATCCAGTCCGGTTAAAAAAAAGAAAAGTCTGAACATACGGCTCCTGGCCCCCACTCGCCCCAAGACCTCGTTTGCGAGGCGCTTATTGTTAAGACTGTCATTGATCACGGTAATCTAAATAGGTCAAGGCGGCGGAGTTCTGATTCCAATGAAACTCGATCCCGCTAACGAAAATACGTGGTATTGGTACTATCTGATTGTTCTCTCATTATTTGCTTTACGCTTTCGATCTGACAAAGTTTATCCTTCGTGTGACTATGTTGAAGTTTAATCTTAAAATCAATAATACTGGCTAATAGAAAATAAAAAAAAAGGTTAGAGGTGGGTGGAGCGAGGTGTGAAACCGAAAACTCAAAATATCCTGAAGAAAGATTTGTCCACTTGAGAAAAATTACAATGAATAAGGGGCCGAGATGGGAGGAACATTTACACAGCCACTTCTTGACGCAAACAAAAATATTTGCCGTCTGCTTAGAGGTCGCATGCATTGTTTGTTTGGTTCTGCAAAGCAAATATTTACAACATATTTGAATGAGAACAACATGACATTATGATATCGGGCTACAAATTATTGAGGATATTAAAATAGTATAATAATAATAAAAAAAAACCTCATCATATCATAGAAAAATATTTATTTCTACAGAAAGTAAGTAAACGAAATACACGTTATTAAAAGAAAATCCATTACTTAGGGCAGGAGTGTTATAGGCAAGTGCAGTTCGTCTAACTCCCACACCTTTTAAAAAAATGAAGAAATTAGACCCGCTAGTACGTTGATAAAGCCAGAGATAACCTTGTATGTAGAGTAGATAGGGCAGTAGAAAGGGTGGGGGGGGGGGGTCGAACACAGCGTATTATTTTGCTATCAGGGGATACAACTTTAGTTTCGATCAGTATTTGTAGCCTAAGAAACATGGTGGATATTATCCATTTAAAAATCTATCTGAGGGTGCCAACAAATGAAGAAATAGTTTACTTTTGGTCCAATATAAGAACTTTTTTTAGCACATTTCGTATCTCAAAGCGAGGGCGTAGCCACTGACAAATGAGCGCCCCCTCCCACACCGTTGCCAAGTAATGTACAGCAGCAGATTATTGAACGCGTTGCCGATCAGAGCCAGTAACAAGTCTTTTGGTGTCAATTCACCTGTGCTGACGCTGAATACCGTCAGGACTAAAATAAGTGACTCCCAGCAGACGACTTGAAGTGTGGGTGATGAGATTATATTCAGCTAATCACATCTTTCCATTAGTTGATAAGTAGCACTAAATAATCTAAATACTTCGATGGCCGCGCAAGCCCATATTTTTAGTAATGATAATTTATATAAATATGTGTATGATATAATGAGGTTTCTCTTCTACAATTTAAGTTCATTTTTTAGAAAGTTTTCATTTTTTTTTACTCAATTTAAGTAATGGGAGATAATAAAATGGAAGGTAATAAAATGGGAGATAATAAGGACAATAAAAAGAGACAAAGTAAGTCAAAGATTTTTTCAGGTTTCAAAAATACAATTAGATAATTTACAACATGTTTCCAGAGAAAAAAAAAGAGTTTATTCTCCAAATTATGTATTTTAAAATACACATATTTACACTCTCATAATTTCAGTAAAGAAAAAAAAGGCTTGGTAAACTTGATCAAGTCTAATAGAAAAAAAGAAAATTATCAAAAATTAATTTACCAGTTATATAATCATAAAAAAAGTGTTTTTTTTTAATTATTGTAATTGTTAAGAATGGGTAATATTTTATAAATTTTCATTCAGCATAAATTACACAATAGTTTTTGTTTCTCTACAACTTTGAAAAAAGTTCAATCATACTATGTTCAGGATCCAACTACATGTACTAGTACCCAAAGTTTTAATGAACCGTGATAATTCAATACAGCTTATGCAAATGTTTAACCAAATATTTAACCATATAGGTCATAGATAGCTAAATGGATGCTTAACAAGAAATATTAAAAAATTTAATGTCATTTTTTTTTAAAACAATGGAAGTACATTATTTAAAAGTAATGCATAATTAAAGAGATCTCCTTAGAAGTTTATTAATACTGTAATCAATGCTGGCTACAGTTCAGTATTTAAAAACATTTATTTATGACTTAATTCAATCTAATAATATAATAGCGATTTGGGTTCTGCGTATAATCGAAAGTAAAGAATTAATACAACAGTATTCCAGTTTAAAATACAATCATGATAAAATCGGATCTGCCCGAAACCAAAAAAATAACCTAGCCTACCAATCAAGCCTAAGGGGGATATAACTCTATGCAAAGGTTTTGCATGGTACAGCTAATAGCTTAATAATACACATTTAAAAACAATATAGTTTAAATAGCCATACTTTAAATCCTAATACATAAATTGTCGCTTAAAAAATATATTTTTATTTCTCAATACCTGTCAGTTAAGATATTTGAAAAATGAATCTATCAATTTTTTTGAAACACATTTTTTAAAGAGTATTCAATTCAACAACATTGCTTCACCTTCAATTACACCTGTACGGTTCAACTATCCTATGTTTTTAAATTTAATAAAAACATTTCATTGTCAATGCTGGCCATTGTCTTTTGAGAGTAGCTAGGATTTTTTTTAGAATCGAGATAATGTACTGAGTCAGACTGCTGGCCATAGGCCAGATGGGGAAATGCAAAGTGGGAATTAGTTTGTTTCTCCACCCTTCGCTGAAGAAATGTCTTCTTCTGAGGTTTCCCTTTAAGATCTGATGTCACACCAGCACTGGCAGGCTTGACTGCTAAATCTTGCTTTGCACTGCCTGTGGTGGACATTGCACTGTGTATTCTTTTCTCAGATAGAAAAGTTTCGTCCTCCCAGTCAGAATCAGAATCTGACAAGGATGTTGGTGGCCTGTCATCAAAAGGCCTTGTTTTGTTGACTTCAGCATTTTTCTGTAGGACGGCAGTTATTTGACGGCTAGCTTTTGATTGCACTGTATTATTTCCCTGATAAATGGAATCTGTTCTGGTGATCTGATCACTTGGGTTGGCCAAGGATGGAGCTTTATTTCTTTTATCACTTGCAACTCTGGTCATAGAAGAATCGGGGCTCACTTTGTCCTTCAGTTTCTTCATCTGAGAATCTTTCTCTGCCACTTCTCTTTCTAGTTTAGCAATCAGCTCACTTTGCTCTGACAGTTGATTGGAAAGTTCCACAATAACTTTTGAGTGACTGGATTCACCTGGCTGGACTTCACATCCGTCCAGTGCAGATCCTCCTTAAATAAAAAAAAAAGATTGAAATGAGTTCATTCAAGGTTTTATTTCAGCTGGCATATCTTACAACTTATAAGATGTGCTTATAAAGACTAATTCAGCATAGAGATTTCATACTTTCTATATTTCTTATGAAAAAACTTTATAAAAAAAATTACTATAGTGCCTTTTTCTGTGTAGCCAATAATCTTACAAGAAAAATGGAATTATTTAATTATCAGGTGACACAACAATCAATTTTCAATTATGGTTTGATATGAATTTGTATCATCGATTTAATTCTACAATCAGATGAAAAAAAATATCAGTAAAACTACGATGACTAGTTCCCCTACTTCCTCCACATTACTGGAGTAAAAGCCACTTCAATTTACAAAAAAATGTATGTTCAGGTGTAAAATTCTGATCCCTGATTTTCACGCTAATAACATATCAGAAAAAAAAAGATCTGAATATTATTAACCAGTGACCAAATATTTCTATTTATAGAATAGCATCATTTTCTGATTTAGCAAAACTCTGAAGCAATCGGGAAACACTAATGCACTAAAGGAGTACCTAAAATAATTTTAATTGCAGAAAATATTTTAAATGTTAATCGCATATTACCAGCAATTAATCAGAAGCTCTAATAGATATATAAGAAAAATCGACAATATATCAAAGCTTACTGTTTCTAAGATCATTTAAGTTGCTAGTGGGTATCATATCCAAGCTCATTTCTAGCTTCTTAATAGATGCTTCCTGTCGAAGTTCTTGAATTTGCTTCCGAAATATTTTCATTTGTTTTTTCATCTTGGATTGCTGTTGAAGTTTGTAACAAATATTCTTTTACAAATATTTTTTATTTAGTGCCTACTGAAAGAAATTAAATTTTGATAACATTATCTTTGTAAAAAAAAAAAAAAATGCTTCAGACAATAAGCTAATAACTTTAAGGGCTATAAAATCCAAGTAAATCTAACAATTTATAAATACAAATAAAAATGTTATGTTTTTAAAAAATAGATTAAGGGATAACTGACAAAAAAAGGTTTAAAAAGAGGGCATGAATAATATACTGAATTTCAGTTATTTAACTCAGACATAAATATCTTGAAGAGAAATTGTAAATCATTAATTAACTTCAACAAAAAAATTCTAAAATGGGCTAATGCTGGGTTTCTTCTAAGTCTCAGTATGAGAATGCACATTATACACCCTCCCTATTTTTTTAAGCCTACTATGTTTAATACAGTTTTGTTTACAGCTATTTTTGTTCCATGATAAAAAAAAAACAAATATATTCAACTAGATCTCACCACTTTTGTGAAATCTTCTGATGTCTTTTGTAAATCTTTTTCTAGTTTGGCTATATACAGATCTTTTAATTGCAACGTCTCCTGTAAAGAATTCTGCTGTTGATTTTCATGTGGTGGCCACCTACTTTCCAGAAGTTTGCACCTTTCTTCTAACATTTGCATCTGATCGTGTAAATCAAGCTTTTCACTTTCTGCTTTGGCCAACTGAAAAAGACAGATTAAACAAAATATTCTGGTCAAATGTTGTTGATGCTTTTTTTTTAAATATACAAATTTATGAAATAATGTAAAGAGTTAGTCTAAACTTTGTCTTAAGGTTTTGAACAAGATGCATCAGCACTGGATGAATTTTTGAAATTGACTGGGGGAAAGGATAGAAAAGCAAGATTACATTTATACCTCTTGGTTTTAATGTATAAAGTTAAAAAGTAAAGGAAAAAAACAACTCACTTCTTGTTCCAGCTTATTGGCTTTGCTATGAAGCTCATTTGTGACTGATAAAGAGTCTTCCTTGCAATCACAAAAAGGATAAAGCCTTATAATATTTCTTTGGCAATTTAGTATCATTTATAATAATTTGTGTAAGAATGTGCAAAAAAAATCTCTCAATGTTAATTACTTTAAAATAAAACATGAAACGTTCAAAATAGTAATTTAATTAGTCAAATGAATTACCTTTGCGATGGATCCACTTGAATTAGATGCAACAGCCAGTGAAGTTACTGGGGTGACATGGTTAGTTAAATCAATAACTGATATCTGGCTAAAAGAAACAATACTTATTTTCAGTAATTAATAATCAAAATCCTATAATTTCAGCTTGCCATTTTTCTTTGTTATGGAATGTTAAGAATTATACTGTTTACTGTTATACATTACTAGTTGCAAGTACCCGGCTTTGCCCGGGTTTAAAATAAGGTTTTCTGTTTACCTTTTGTTTTCTCCCTCCCTCCCCCCTCTCCCTCCCTCTTTCTCTCCCTTTCCCTCCCTCCCTCTCTCTCCCATCTCCCTCTCTCCCCCTTCTTCTCTCCTCATGTCCATCCCCCCTCCCTCCCTCTCTCCCCCTTCCTCCTTCCCTCTCTCTCCCTCCCTGCCCCCTCTCTTTCTTTATCTCTTCCTCACATTTCTCCCATCCTCGCTCTCCCTCCCTCCTCCCTCCCCTCTCCACCTCTCCCTCCCTCCCCCTTCCTCTCTCCCTCATTCCCTCTCTCTCTCTCCCTGCCCCCCTCACTCTTTATCTCTCCCTCTCTCCCACCCTCTCTCTCTCCCTCCCTACCCCCTCTCTCCCTTCGTTCCTTTCTCTTTCCTTCCCTCCCTTTCTCTCTCCCTCCCTCCCCCTCCCTCCCTCCTACCCTCCTTTCCTCTCTCTCCCCACCTGCCCCCCCTCTGTCTCTTTATCTCTCTCTCCCTCCCTCTCTCTCTCTGGGAACAGACAGACAGACACAGACAGACAGACAACAAATGCGTCTTATAAGTATAGAGATTATTCTGAAAAAAAAAAAAATTGAAAAAAAAAAAAAAATTCACTGTCGGGATTTGAACCCACATATAGTCGGCCAAATTTGAGTCACGGCCAAGCGAGTAACCGACTGTGCTAGCGAGACACAGAAACAATTTTTAATAGGTTATGCGCGCAAGTTCTATTCGGGAAATGACGTCACAGAGGAATTTTATTTATGGCGCCGTCGAGATTACTTTAATATAGTAAAATACTAAAATAAAAAAAATTAATTACAACTAAACTACACATCGAGATGAAACGAAACCTGTCCTATAACCTTCCTCATGTAATTATGTGTATGTGTAACAAATTTCACATTATTTGGTTATCTGGATCTTGAGTTATAAGGGAACAGACAGACAGACAACAAATGCCTCTTATAAGTATAGAGATTTTTATCCTGAAGTAATCAGCTAGTTGGCCTTCATGAATAATAAATGTATTTTGACCATCAGCCTGTATAATCTATAATAAATGTGTGATCTCTGAGGTAATTGATTCATCGAATTATTTGAAAAGTTCATCAGAGAAGATGTGCTCAAAAAGACTATATATTCTAAAGATTATCATACAAATTATTAGCCTGTATAACTGTATATCACTGTTTTTACCACTTAAGGTGGGCAGTTTATTGAGATTTACAAGATGAAACTAATGACAGGCATATCAATTATCATCTCATATAATCATATATTACGCTTTTTACTATAAAGTTTATTTATGATTTAATTGTTCATCAAAGTCAATATTGATAACCACATCCTAAAATAAAAAAATGTATACCTTGCAACGCTTGTAAGGTCTTTTTCAGGAGATTTGTTTTCTATATTTTTGGAAGAAATGTTGCTATTTTTGTTCAAATTTAATTGAGTCAACTTTTCGGATTTCAAACTGATTGTCTCCGGAATATGCATTGATAACTGCGGATTAGAATGTCTAGCATTTAGATTAGTAGATGAAATTTGATTGCTGGAGCCTGAACCCATTTTAAAACTTTGAAGATTATATTATGTCCCAAGAAATTTATATTTTAAATTGTAAATAATAAATACTTCGAAAGTATCAAAATACCAGAGCCGCCATGACTAGATATAAGGCAGCAGCCATTTTATAACAATTTCAACGTTTCCTAGCCAACTTTTTTAAAAATGCTAATCTAATTCGGTTTATATCAGAACAAAATATAACTATATTTTTTTCTATTCATTAAAATTAAGTTACAAAATTAATTACTTTTTTTTTCATCTACATTATTTTTTATATTTTATTTTATTACAAAAAAAACAAAAATTTTAATCTGGTTAATATATTGCTCCGCTATATTTTTTACAGCACTCTTGACAGTTTATGTATTTATGAACGCCCCTGATAACATACTTTTTTTTTTAACTTTATACTACGTTCATAACTAATGAGGAAGTTAATCTTTGAAAAAATGTTTACTTTCCTGGTGTAATTAAACTTATTTTTCTTAATGGACTTTTAAAGGTTTGTAAATTTACTATAACCTACAATTCGTAAAAGAACTTCATTCAATTATTATTTTAAATGTGATAAATAACTATTAAATGATCTATTTAAAAAATTACAATAATAAAATAACAAAGGTTAGGGTATTGACAGAATTGTGTAAGCTAATCTTTCGGCAAAACTTCTACTACTGTCTCTTTATTTGACCGTACTAGAACACAAGCTGTTAATATTGAGTGTTGGGCACTTTTTCTTCCTTTTTTGAATTAAATGATTGCCATTTATAATTTATGTGATACTGGAGGTCTTATTAGTCTATTATTAATAACTTAGTTTTAGGTCTTAGTCTAAATAATCTTTTTTTTTTTTTACCTTTGACTAAAATTGTACAGCATTTCTAAATTATCTATTAGCCTCAAAGAGTGTTACAGACTAATTTGTAATAAATTAGCTAAATCTAATTACACTTTTAGGAATAATTTTATTATTCTCATTAAAATATATTTTTTCTAAAATGGAAATATTAAGCCTTTTAACATTAATCGAAATTCAAATAAATTATTAAAATGTGTTATATTTGCTACACACTGAATAGCCAGTATTGATTTCTCAAAGGCCAGTGAAGCAGTTGCAGCAAATGATGGTAATTTTACTTTGATGCGTCAAAGAACTATCCAATGTGACCATAGTCACCATTGAATGTAAACATATACGTTTGTCACTTTTTTACTCTATCATCTTATCATGTGACCAGTCTCCGGTCAGTACTGAATATTTGTCATTATTTTCTATGGAGAAAATCTACCAAGGCTGCACATATCAATTATCACACCTTGTTTGTTGAACATTATGGTGAGTTGTCGAATAGCACTACTGTCTGAATCCTGTATTAAATCCATAACCACTTATGGGTGCAATTTTTCCTAAGTCATTTTGCCCATCACTATCATAGTTGAGGCTGCATGAGCCATGTTGAATTGTTTGATAGCTGCAAGGTAACAGTGCTAAATGGCATTTATGTGACTTACACAGTACTTTTCAGACTTAACTGTTCTGTCACCATGCACCCCTCTTTATCCCCCACACCTCTTTTCCCATATCTAAATGATGCTGTGACTCTACTAGTTGACAGTTTTTGATCACCCATTAATTTAAATGCCTTACATCTTTGTTACCCATCTGCAATTTCAGTCATGGAGGTAGTGGATGATATCTGCCGTCTCAGTCATAGAGGTAGTGGATGATGTAGAAATGACTGTTGTAGATCGTGTCATACTTGAAACGATTTACATAAATTTCATCTTCAGTATCTATTCAATATCTATTGGATGTATTACTTGTTCTTTAGTTTGTCTGAATCCTTTTGGATCATGGATAACCATATAATTTTGCCAGAGGACTCAACATTTCAATAATTTTCTTCCTGCTCAACACTTACTCTTTATTTATTACTTGGCTAGTAGTTTAAATCTGTTGCGTAACCCTGAATTTCGAGCAGCGGCCTTTATCAATTCTTTTATATTTGTTAATAAAAATTGTGTTTTAAAATTGTATGCTTTAATTGTTTGATTCTATGTAGCGATGAGGGATATTGTTTATTTTTACTCAAAACTTGAATATTTTATCTTGACTGATCTCTTAGCATTATATTGAGTGGAATATATTTTTTTTAAATATGAATAATTAAACAAGATCCATCAACTGGTTCCCTTGGCTATCCATCCCCCCATTTCTTTGGTGATGGAACAATAATAAAATTATAGTGCATTTACACTTTGGGTGGCTCTTTCAGAACTCTGCTTTTCCTTGCCTGTCTACTGTAAGAATTGTATGCTGTCTACAGTGAACTATATCTACAATCAGCATGTAGCTCTCCTGTCCAAAGTCTATAATAGCATTTGTCTCTTTATTACTCCCACCATCTATCTATTGTAATTTGACCACCAAGTTCAGCAACTATACAATAGTATTTGAAGTTTAGAAAAAAATCTTTGAATTTTAAAAATTAAATTTTTTTTTTTAATTATCAATTTTTCATACAAAAAACAAAATGAATAAAAAAAAATTACTTACCTGACACTCACACCAAATTATTTGTTTCATTACATGACTATAGCTGTATTTATTTTTAACTTTGTTAAAGTAAAAATCATCTTGTAAAGTTCCATTAGCCTAATGGGCCATCAGGGCAGATGAAATGTAGAATTTATTTATTTCTATAACTACTGCATACTTTAAAAATCATCTTGAGTTGTTTGAAAACTTATCTGTGTGACCATTTTTTTTTATAGTTGGCTTTACTAATAAATATCAAAACCCTTTAACTTTTATCTATTATTAATTACCAGCAAGATTCAATTTATTATTGATTTGACCTCATTACCACCTCACTACTCTCTCAGCCAGTTTTTTTTTTGTAATCATTTTGTGTCAAGCCCCGCCTACTAAGGCATTCTTAAACCCCACTATGCAACATAAATTGAGAATTTTCTATATTAGTAAACTGAATTAATCTCTGAGTGAAGCCTGAATGATTGGTTTTGAAGGAATAATGTTTGATGAAGAAATCATTATGTACATTTTCAAAATGTACAATGGAGAACTGAAGTTTTCAAATTGCACCCCTTAACAATCAAAGTTCCCCCTTGTGTGTCATGACCAACATTAAGCTACACTGCTACACATTTCTCATCGGAAATTGTTAAAGCTGTGCATAGCTTTTGTGTTTTGGCAAGGACTCTTGAGATACTAAGAAAGGTTTTCTTTCTCATACTTTGGCTGATAATATTAAATGATCATTGAAGCCTGTCTTAAACTTATTATGGCTAAAAATAGAACCACCAGGTGGTGTGCATAGAGCTTGTGTGTGTGAGAATTCTTCTTGTGTGTTGTGTGTCTGAGAATGCTTGTGTGTGTGTGTGTTGGAGAGTGCAAGTGTTTGTGTATATGTTTATGTATCTAAAGGGAAAGGACAATGGGGTAATCATAAAAAGTGTGTCATTGGCTAAGATCTTCTTAAAGACATATTAAAGCAATGGTGTTTTTATAGCCAATATTTTCTTGCTGATACTCCTGTACCGTTAATCTTGGTTTTGTTTGTATGTGTGTCTGTGTCACCAATCTTAAAACAAGGAAGTTGTTTTCCACATTTTATGTATGTCTGTATATCTTGCATATTATCTTATGATAAGAAAGTAAAAATATAAGCTTTAAAAAAATACTTTTTATAGAAATTTTATTGATTATAAATAAAAGTGAGAGCACTAGATTTTATCTCTTGATTTGATGAAATGATAGGTTAACGTTAAAATATTATAGACTTTGTATATTTATTTCAAACTCTATTCATTGGTTTTATAAATTAATCCAATTTGCGCTCCCAATTTTGTCTAATCAAAATTATTTCTATTAATATTTGTATGATCGAAGCTGAAGGAATTATTATTTAGTACATTTTTAAAAATATTTTTTATGTTATACATTTTAGAGCTGAAAAATTAACTCATTTATTAAATGTCAAATAATCTTACATATCTATTATATTTTTTTTAATATAGAAACCATACAAAATCTGTTTACTTAAGGTGGTCCATGGGCCATTTAAGGTTTCTGCAAGTTTTTTTTTTTCATTTTTTTATCTTTTAAGCTACACCAGCCATTTTTGGCACATGCATACAACATACCAATTAATGAACAAAGAAATAAAAAAATATATAAAAAAATTTATTAAAAAATGTATTATGTGACTTTTTTGGGTAAAAAGTGTAATTTTAAGACATATTTTCAAAGAACCAATTTTTAGAATCTATTGTAGATATCATAAAATAACTTTGCACAAATGTTAATGAGTGTGTTTCAAACAAACGTCCAATTTTTTTTTTTGGAAATATTAGATAGAATTTCATTTTATGATTTTTTTCTTACCTACCCCCCGAAAATGTAACTTTTTTGAGTGTACCGAAATAAAGAATTCATTTTTTCTACATCAATAGATAATTATAAATACATCAATAGATAAATATAGAAAGAAGGAAATGGATCTTTTGTTAATTGTATGATAATCTATCTAAATACATTTGTTTATTTGAACATTTAGGTATATACCGGGTACATTAGGGTGATAACTATTTTCATTTTTTTTCGTAACGAAACTGAAACCCCTTACATTCAAGGAACAATTGTATGTAGATGACAGTAGCAACATTATTTTTTTTTTAAATTGAAAAAAGTTCCCCCACCTTTTAATTTTTGTTTTCTCATATCGCGCAGTTTGACGCTCGGTTTCAATTTCACACTGAATTTTTATATGACTTTCTAGACTGCTTTTAAGCACATTCCAGTCATCTGTTTCCATTTGTTTATAAACAAGGCATTTACTATACTCATCTTCCCTCATCTTCTAAACAGAAGAGGTATCCAAGAATTCTATTTGTTGAAAAGCTAATCAATCTCACATGGATGCCGACAAACCATCAAATTCTTGGAAACTTCACTTTTCTGTTCAATAGCCAGAAACGGCGACTGGATCGAATCAAAATTATGATTTCTGATATAGAATTGCTATGGAGGGAAATTCAAGACTTTCCACTATTATCCAGCACACTAATCAGAAGGAAACTCAATGGTCTAATTGATTTATATGACAAAACAAAAAGAAACCATCTGATAACACTTTCTCGGTTATTTGATGTCACCAACGTTAATGGAGAATGGAAAAGCACAGAGGATAAAGAACTCTACCAGAGGCAAGTTAACAGTGGAAGAAAGATTGGTTATTCAATTGTCAAACAAGCCTCTTTGGAATCATTCCACTTAAGAAAACGAATCCGACTATCAAAAACTCAATCTCAAGCCAGCTTTTCTCAATCACAACCTACAAAAACACATACAACTGTCTCACAACCTACACAAACACATACAACTGTCTCTAAACCTACACAAACACACACAACTGTCTCAAAACCTACACAAACAAACACAACTGTCTCAAAAACTACTCAAACACATACAACTGTCTCAAAACCTACACAAAAACATACAACTGTCTCAAAATCTTCGGATTCTGAAACTTCTGCTTCTTCACCCGAGTCACCAACTATTTCTTAAACGTCATCTTCTGGATGCAAACCGAAATACCAAAGAGCAAGCACTAGAATGGCGGGTTTACTATTACTGAAAAACATTTCCACACATAAAGCACACGACGTTCTTGCAACCATTGCTAAAAAGGTCATGATGTACCGTTCCAAGTCAGGCGGGTGTCTGGAAACGAGTAATCTCTGAAGGACGGAAAATGAAAACTAAAATTGTTCAAAAACTTCAAAGCAAAGATCCCTAATGTCTCCAGTTTGATGGTAAAAGGGTGCAAGGGGAAGAGTATCAAGTAGGTTTGCTGAAAAAGATGACAACCGAAATCAAACTTGGTATTCTCAAATGTGAGAGTGGTTCTGCCGCGGCCATTCACAATGAACTACATCAGCTAATAGATGAATATGATGCTTTAGAAAATATTTGTATGTTAATTTGCAACACGACCGCAGAAATACTGACCATTGGCACGGGATTGTAAAGCTCATACAGGATGATGTCTTGAGCAATGGCTTTCAGAAGCCACAATATATTGACTGTCAGCACCATGTACTCGACCTTCTTCTGAAACATGTCATGAATTTTCTTATTCAAGAGCCAACGAGCAAACCAGAACTCAAGTATTCCTTCATTGGCAAATTAACACAAAACTATGCCACTCTTCAAGCTGATTACCGCTTCTTGCGACAAAAGATGTTAGCACAGGCGAGAACCCACGTTGGCCTCGCATCAGCTGGAATAAATTACCAAATTTACACCAGGCAAGATGGAACTCACGTGCAATATTTACTGTTATAGCATTATTTCTGATACCAGAGTGGTGCAGCATTCTCGCTTCTGCCTGCAACTTCATCTGCTATGAATGGGCAAATGCTTTATTCGATTCGCAATACTACAATGAAGCGTCCTTCAATGAACTGTTTATCTCACTCATCAAGATAAAATGCAAGAAGGCAATTAAGTGTTTAAAGACCCATTGGTCAGTCCAGAAGTCATTAATTGACATTCCCAGATCTAACCAAATTACTGAACGTGCTGTGAAACTAATGGCGGAACTTCATGCGAAATCGAGAAAAATTTAATTTTTTAATCTGAAGTTCATAGGACAAAATATGTTTTGAACATTTCTTGTACATTATGTACATATTACTAACTGTTTTATATATTATTTGTTAATAAAAGTTGATTAGTTATTATTAATACCCTTTTGAATTAAGCTAAAAAAAAACATGCCCTTTTTTGAAAAAAAAAATATTTTTTTACTTTTTTCTTCCAAAAAATGGGGAGGTGGGGGAACTTTTTTAAAAAAAATTTAAAATGCAATTGATATTCTTAAATTACACATAAAAGTTCCTCGATTGCAAGTGGTTTCATACAAATTTTTTTTTTGTTATCACCCTAATATACATGTATGGATAAAACATGGTGCTGCTTACGTTATATCACAGACATACCCTGTATGATACTATTATGATGTAAATATATTTTGGCTTGGTGTCTGTGAGACTTTGGATCCTTATGGTTTGATGAAGTTTTCAGGCTCAAGTCAAAGTGGCAAAACCCACCTTTGGCCATTGCCACCTTGATGCTACAAAAACTGTCATAATGTTGTTTTCGGCTTAGCACAAGTTCAGAACATCTTATCCATAATCTGAGGTCTTTAATAGGTCAATTAATATCAACTGGCATTTAACTGCTCACTCATTTTTTTTATAATATCATTTAAACAGAAATTCAGCCAAATGGAGTTAAATTGTATTTATAGATTAAAAATATATATACATATATTTTGACTCCTCATTGCTATAATTGTTACTTGTAAATTGTATATAAAGATTGTTTTTAAAATTGCATATCTTCTCCTCTTTTCTATTTTTATATTGCCACTTATGGAAGCATTTATACTTCCTTTTTATATTCTGTACAGCGACTGCTCAAATTTGCACAAATACGTATTTATTAAATTCTATACTGAGAACTCTACATTTTTTATCACTACTATTACATCAGTTTCTCCAAAGTCTTAAAGAATTATTTGTAGCCTTTAAATACTACCTGATGAGTTCTATATATGGATAAGATATCTTCTAGGTCTTATTTCTACCGTGTACAGATGACATCTCTTCTTCTTTAGCTAAACCGTAATGGATTCTGGGACAGTTGCATACTGTCCATTATATATTCCCACCAATGGCATTATTTTAAGGGGCATGAGGGTGCCCTGACAGCATTCCTATTGTATAAGGAGGGCCCCCCCCACACACATACAGGAAACTATTGTTTAAGGAGGGTCCTAACATACATTTAACAGAAGGGCCACAAGCTGTTAATGGCACCACTGATTCACACCCTAGTTGAGATTGCTATGGTCATGAATGCACAGAGTGTGTCAAAAGTAACTGGCGTTTTAGGCATTGAACCTTTAGACGGTATCCTCATCAATCATGCTCTCCACTTTGTCACCCAATGCATTTATAAGTGGTAATGTGTACTGTCATAGCTCTTGTCTATCTACTTCTCAGTTACATCTTTTTCTTTCCCATCAGATTTGCTTCCAAATCATTCTGACCTCTCATGTGTTTTATTTTTTTCATTTGGGTCATTCTATATGCTTGCTCTTCTCCCATCTATATGCTTCTTTGCCTGACCTCTGTAGAAATTTATTTTGTTGTGACACCTTGTTAATTGTATAATTGTATTTATTTTGGACAGTGGCTTTTATGTGGTGACAGCCACAAAATATTTTTAATAGATTGAGCTGTTTGTTTTATTTTAATAGTAATTTTCCTGTAAGCATTTTAGATATGTCTTTTGGGTCAGATTCCAGTTACTGGTACAACTGATCATAAACACAATTTATATTTAAAAAAACTTTCAATACAATTTGTTTTTTATCTTTTACATTTAAACTAAAATAATAAGTATAAATGTTTTTCATTTATATTTCTCATTAGTTTTTACTATTCCATTTCAAGATTGCACAATGCTACAGATGACTGTACCAGATTTTAAAAGAAGCAACCTATTTCGGTGCAGCTGAAGTATGTGTTAAATGTTGATTAATACAATGGAGGTATTCTCAGGCCGTATGACAGTTAGAGCTCCTTCATTTTTTGGAACAGTAAGTTATTTCAATTAGCTTAATATTACTCCACATTCGTTTAAAAATGTTGTTATATTTTCATATTTTTTAGGATAGGAGATAAAGTCTTACAATCAGAATTATCTAGTTATATTTAAATTTTCAGAATTATCAAGCTATATTGGAATTTATTTTTTCTTGAAATTCTTTTTTGCAATTGTAAATTGTCATATGTGTGTAAATATATTATTGGAGTATTTTCTTGGAGAAGAGTATTGTGATTGCGGCATGGGTCATATTGTGTTAACTTTAGGACTTCACATGGCACATAGTTGAAATATTTTAATAAAAATTATTGTGAAATCCTTGAATAAATAGAAAATTAAAATTTACATATACATGTATATGGTTTAGCAACTAGTCATGGGGTTAAAATAGTCTCAACTTTGTCTCCCCCTTCATTGGTCGACACACACACACACACACACTTTACAATTGAATAAAGATTGAAATTTGTCCAAGAAAATATTTAGCCTATTGCTGGCAGATTGACACCGGAAAAAATGAGGCTTTATCTTGTCCACAGCTTGTCCGATGTGAGCTAGTAAAATAGTGTCCATAGCATGTCCAATGTGAGCTAGTAAAATAGTGTCCAATGTGAGCTAGTAAAATGTCCAATGTGAGCTAGTAAAATGTCCAATATGAGCTAGTAAAATATCCATAGGTTAAAAAGTCAATTGTAATTTAGAATCCAAAAAATTAATACAATTAATCTCAGAAAGAAAATCTAACTTTTAGTCAGCTAAAGTTTTCTTTGTTTAGGATGCACATAGATGGACGGGCTGTCAGTTTGACATGCCTGCAGTACATTATAGATATCCAATCATAAGTTAACAAGAAAATATATAAAACCTCATTAAAATTTACTAAAAAGTAAAAAAATAACTCCTTAAATCATTCAGATATTTATATAATTTATCATTTCTTAAATTATAACTATGTGTACCGATCTAGCATTATAGATAATTTATTTGTTAATTTCAATTTATCAACTAATGTAAATATTTATAGTCAAATATATGGTATTCACCCATGCATTTAATTTGAGAAATGATAAATCGTATAAATATTTCCATGATCTAAGGAGTTATTTTTTACTTTTTAGTGCATTTATGTGTACTATGAGTCAACTTGATCAAAACCATCTTTTTTTAAGTGCATATGAGACTTTTAACAACAATGGATCTACTTATCTTTGCATGCTAATTGAAAGTTTTAGTCATCATTGTAAAATTTATATCCTTGTTTATAAGCAGCATCCATTGACATTAAAAGATGTTTAGAGTGTAACAAAAGCCTTCTATGTCCATTAGATATGTCTCAGATTCATGTAGGATAGCTGCCATGGCTTTAGCTTACGTTATTGATTTACTTCTTGTAGTCGAGCTGTTCATTACAAACACAATTGTTTATTACTTGAACAAAACAACATTTTGTTTTCAAAATAAGTGGGGGGGGGGGGTGAAGGGATAGTAAGAAATATCAATATATTTATAAATGGATTCAACTATCTGCTTGTCCAGTGACCTACCTATGTCTTCAGCTGTGCTCCCATGACCATTGCGCTGTTATCTAAAGTGGGTATGAAAGAAGAGGAATTCAAAAACTGATGTCCATTATGGGTCTATAGGATGTAAAAAAAAAACTTTAAAAAAAAACGCAGTGTAAAACATTAATGGTGATATAAAACTATGGCGTTTAAACCAGAATTGATGTAAAAAAAAACTGAAAGATAATGATGGCATTGTTTAATATTTGCACAACAGTTTACACTTTAAGTATACTTCTATACAAAACAGGCTTTAAATATTACTTCCTTTTTTTTTTTTGTTTTTTAGTGGTCAGATAAAATGCTCGGCTCTTAATATCAGTTCAAAAAGTGGATAGTTTTATTTCCAGATTATTTATAGCCTGTTAATCATTGAAGAAATACTTGAATAAAAAATAAAATACTGTTCAATTAATATACTGCATTCAGTTGAGTTTTTTGCGGTTTTCACAGATCCAGTTATTTCTCCTATTATCTTCACAAATGTATCACTAGATCTTGATAAATTTACCATGGTGCTGATATTTCAAGTATTTTTGTATGTAATTTACTATATAAGTAACCATAATATGCTGGCTCTTTTCTCCTCATCAACCTCATATGTTGCCACTCCTCCTGTTGTATACTTTAACAAAGTTTCAGTAACCATGGAGCTGTAAACAGTAAATTTGTTAGGCTATATGGTGTGTAAGCCTTATGTTAGACCCTCAAGCAACCAGGAAGTTCATTATGTTCTTACATAGTATCACTCCCTGCCTATATTATGTGCCATAAAAGTTTTTCTTATGCTTTGTTTTGTTTTTTCAATTGACATTTTGAGTTTAAATTTGAAAAAAAAAAAAAAAATAAATGCAAACTGTGAAACACAATAAGAGAAAATAGTTCATATATTCCATTATCATGAACAGGTCACAAAACTTGAAACTCACTTTAAATATATGTACAACACTTTAAATATATGTACAACACTTTAAAGATTCTCTGATAGTTCAAGTGAGAGATAATGAATGCTACAATAAGTAATTTAATATCAGTAAAAAAAAAGTATGTATCACTGCAGTGATAATAATAAGTAATAATCTATATATATAATTCTCACTTGAACACTAGCCTGCAAGACTATTTATAGATTTGTGGAATTCCCAAATACATCACAGCAAGCAAGAGCATTCAACAAGTTCCACTCTGGTTACTCTATTTCATGTCTATACATCTCCAGTTTTGTTTGGTCATAATCATATTTTTATGTGCTCTAACTATGAAACTATTTTATTAATCACTGTTGCATAAATTCTGTATCCGTTTAACATTAGAATGTACACTGATTATTGTAAAAGAACAAACAAAAATAAAACACATTTAATAATACAATTACGTGTGAAGAATAAAGTAATATTGAACTAATTTCCAATTTTAGAAATTTAGAAAATGGTGTATAAATATAGATGAGATGTGAAAATGCTATGGCTGGGCCGGCACTACCTTGATTTCTTTGTGCTGCTGTTTTGGGGAAAATCGCTATTAAGTAAATTATAAATATATATCGCGCATTACAAACAAATGTTAACTGTTTCATAATATGTACACATTACAAAAGAAAAATATTAACATCTATCTGTACTGAATAGTGTAGGTACAGTAGGAATCAAGGCACCCAAAGAATTAACTAAAAATCTGTAAACAACAAAATAAAAAAACAAGTTGCTGGAAGGTACCAAATAGTGACCATAAAGTCTGCACATGATAGGTCAAAGCTCAACTTTGCGTATGCTAGACAGCGGGACAGGGGCATATGCTAGACTGCGGGACGGCTAGTTAGAAAAAAATTATATCACAATGACTACTTTTCTCATCCAGCTAGTCAGCTAGTAATTTTTTTTTTCTTGGCAAAAATTTTATGTGAACAATTCATATTTTACAGTTTAAAATTATTTCATCAATGAAAAAAATGCTGAAAATCAAACTAAGATATATAATTTAAATTCAGAGTTAAATTTTATTTCACATAATTTTCTACTTTAAAAATAAAAATTACTTTCAGTTTCACCTGCAACTTTGAATAATCTGAAGTTCTTTTCATTTCATAAATATTGCTGTTGTTTTTATGAACTGCAGAATAATTTTTCATTATCAAAGTATTAAAAGTATTCCCTACTGTTGACATTTCAGAAAACATATGATAATGTTTGGTGTGTGCTCCACGCTAATCCCAATCCAGACTATGTCCGAATGGAGTTGTACGCAAATGAGAACACAAAATCAGGATGCAAAAGATATATTATGTTTGAGCAGGCCAAGTGGAAGAAGACCGGCATGGTGGACCTGGCTTTTGGATTGGAGCTGAAAGGCGGCAAAGTCTACACATTTATGGTTAATTCTCGAGAGGAAATGAAGAAATGGATTTTGCACATGTGCGTAGTCTGCAAGAGTCTCTTTGATACCAAGCAAGAGGTGGGGGTGGACGACAAAGGGAAAGTTGACCTGGACAGCTTCCTGACTGCAGATAACACCGTGGTGCAGATGAATGAGCTTTACGGAAGGCCTTCTGATGGTAATTTATTTTTACTAATACGGTATTCATAACTTATCATTCCAATTCACATGTTGAACGCTAGTAATGATATTCATTTCAGTTCAGTCCTTTATTAATAATCCAGACTTTTAATGCTTGTATTTCTCATCAGTTTCTTATTTAGACATGCATTCTTCAAAATCTATTGGGAAGTTGTTTTATTTATTTTTCCAATTCACTTCTATCCTCTTGTATACCATTCAGTCTATCCACATTCCTATCTTTCCTTTGAGGCATTCCAAAACAGATACACCCAAATGCATTCATTGCACATCTTCAGCAAGTTTTTTTCTAATTAGCTTATGCAATTCATATTAGTGTGCAGAAAATACCAAAATTTTGGACCATTTCTTATAAGATATTTCTCTCAACTTAGATATAAATACACTTCTTCTGATTGTGATTACATTAAGTAGAACTAATAGATTTTACAGAAAGTATGAGAAATGTGAATAAAAGGGAAGATCCAGTACCAAATAAGAGATTATTTAGGATTCCGGGAATAATGCTAAAATTCCCATGCTAAAAAGTTTTGATATTTCTGATGGTCATTTTTATGCATCATCTAATCACTAATGCATTTGTATGTGTACACCTTCTTTGGAGTATTGATTTTGATGTTCTGGTTGGTCCATGCTTTTTATGTTTTAAGACCAGACCTTTTCATTTTATTTCTAATCACAAAAAGAAAATTGGATAAACTAAATTTTTATTGAAATTTTTCTTCAATAAAAAAAAATGTGTAAAGATACATTTACATACACACTTACAACAAAAAAGGTTTTTGACAAGAAATCATCTTATTGAAATTATTTCTCATTTCAGCCAGATTGAATTTCTTTTTTGTTGCCATCAAACCGGATAGTGATTGCCCCAAAAAAAATCTTTCTGGCCTCTACAAAATGATTCTCTTTGAGGAAAACATTTACCTTTGTGAACTAGATTCTGAAGAACCTCTGTTCGTATGGAGCCTGTTTGAGATAAAAAAATATGGGTTCAATTCCTGTTTTTTCTATTTCATTGCTGGATCAAAGGCTGAAGACCGTGAAGGGAATTATGCATTTTATACAGCAGTGGGTGAAAAAATTAAAGATCTGTTGCTGACGGAGGCTAACAAAATAAGAGAAATTTATAAAGATGAAATTGCTAGGAATATGGCTGAGCTACAGGCGTCTGCTTCAGCAGAGCAAATAGATATCCAGATACCTTCAACTTCAAAAAGTAAGGCTGACTCTGATGTCTATTCACACGTGAATGAAAATCTTAAGTCCACAACTAGTGGCAAGTCAATGGATGGTAAGAAAATGAGTGCGGAAAAGAAAAATTCAGAAAAGAAGCAAAAAGAGGACAAAAACAAGGGCGATAAAAAAGATCGTAAAAAAAGTAAGTCAGGGAAGGATGTTAAAAGTTCTGCTAAAAAAGGCACTGCAAAAACAAATGACGAGGCTACTTACTCCATCCCGTGGGGAAGTAAGCATGTTACAAATGGCCCAAACCCCGCTGACATTGACAAAAGCGTCGAAAACGACAAGGATACATACGCTGAGCCAAACAAACTCAAGAATAAGAGCACCCTAAAGAGCAGGGATGTGTTCCATTCTGAAAACTACTCCCCTGTGCCTGCCAACAAGCCAGAGATAGTCCCTCCTAAATGGGAACAAAACCACGATGATGACTCAAACAACAACAGCAATACTTATGCCCACATGGGAGTACCAGCGGTCAGTCATGACAATATTTATGGTATGCAGTCTGCTTCTGACCTACTTAAACCACAAGCCCAACCTCAGATAGACAATCCATATGAGGATTCAAATCCTTCATCCAGTCCATACGAAGCTGTAGGCTATTAATTAGGTTATATCGCTGCAATGTTTATTTATACATAGAAATGTATATTCTTGTGTCTATATCTGTACATTCTGAAGAGACACATGTACTAGGCATGCTATTGTACCCTTATAGTTATCATATAAATATGTCTTGCTGAAGAATAAGGATCAGCAGAGTGTGTTTTTTTTTTATTTCATATATTTTCTGCTGCATTGGACAAAGCCCTCTGTACTCCGAATGCCCTAAAAGTCAAATTGTAGCTTAATTATTTTTTTAATTTTTGTAAACTCATTAATCAAGGGACCCAATTTCAATTTTAAAATTTTCAGTGGTGAAAATTACATTTTTAGCTTGATACATTTGTAACAAACCTCATGCAGTTTAATTAACAACTTTATTTCATTTTTTTTTTTTTAACTATCACCAATGATGTTCTACTTTTTAATCAAGCATAAAAAAAACAACCAGTTAAATGTTTTAAATATTTGCTGTTATGATGATTTATAAGTCAGTAGTTGTACATGTATTTATGAAGAGTCTCATAATATATCGGTAGCTCTACTAATCAGAAACAACTCTTACCCACAGGGCTCAAAACAATCCATTTTAAATTCACAATCAATCTTTTTTTTTTTAATTTTATCAGCAAGTAGAAAAAAAAAATGTTTTATGTTTGTTTGTTATTAAGTTTCATTCTTTTAATGTACTTAAAATTTTCTATTTATAACTGTGTATGATTTAATATTATCTAAAAAAAAATGAACAAAATGATTTTTTTTTGCATTGGTTTACAATCAAAATATATTTATACCATTGCCAAAGACAAAAACTTACCTAGAATAAAATCATTGTAAGGCAAAAGAGTATTGAATTATGATAAATAAATTCCAAAAGAAAGTCACATTTTTGCTGCTCTTGATGTGCATTAACTATTGGGTGGATTCAAACGTCTTTCTGGCCGTTTGTGTGAAACTCAGTAGACATGGGGGGTTTTTTTTTTGTTTTTTATTTTGTAATTATGTTGTTATTGTTAAATTTAGGGGATTAAATTTCTGTATAAAAGTCATTGCTAAATTTTGGGAATTTTTTTTTCCTCACTCTCTCACTCATTTCAAGATTTGTTTTATATGTTTATATATTTGATTTGTGATGAGGATTGTAAAAAAAGTAATACATGTAAGCACATTTTTTTTATATCATTGATTGTCAAAAAAAAAATGATGTTAAGATATGAAATATGATAATTTACTTACACATAAAGTATTATTATCTATTATATAATTAAAAAAAGATCTGTTAACTGAAAAAGTTTTATATGCTCATAAAGCTTCATACCATCTGTGAATTAGTCAAGTGATATGAGTGTAGAGTGGACACTCTAAGGATGTGTTTCCCATAGTGTGGTATGCGCACCGCCTGGGGGTGTATGCGAAAAGTTTGGCGGAGTTACGGGCTGCACCGAGCTGAAGCAAAAAACAATGAAATGAGAGGAAACCATGACCTTGAAAAACAATGGGCTGGTGGTTTTTTATTAGGAGTACTCGGTAATAGGGGAATAGAAAAAATGGGGCTACACAGATGTAGAAAGTTTGGGAATCACTGTTCAAAGGTATTAGTCAGTGGCCATTGGACTTACAAAAAATGGTTGAATAACTCTTCTATGCTGAACTAAATTTTTTATGTTTTATTTTCACTTTGATGTGCATTTTATTATTTTATGATGTATAATTCACTATAACCCACATCATAGTTTTACTTTTTTAAAAAAAAAAATCATGTTGATGCTAATTGTTACATTTTTATTCAGTATCTTAATTTAATTTTTTTTTATTATATTCCAATAGGATTAACTTAAAAATAGTGATTTTTTATCTGTTGATAATTGATCCTTTGAAGTCCACGATGGGGTAAAAATGATTATCTTATGGTTGCTATTGAGCATTTAACAACCATTTGATGGTTACATCAATCTGTTCTTAGGCCTGCTGTCTTTCTGTCAAATTTTTAGACAGTTTTTACTGTACTATTTTTTTGGTGTAGAATTTAGTTAAGGCACTGTGCAGGCCATGTCTGCATGATTGGCCGCCATCTCACAGATTTATGTATGACTTGGATCATGCAAGATCACAGGAAACCATTTCATTAATGAAGTTAATTTCTCTGCTTAAGTCTAAAAATTACTCTAATATCTAATATAACAGGTTTTTATCATCCCCCGTTTACATTCAGCTAATATAACAGGTTTTTATCCTCCCGTTTTACATTCTGCTGATATAACAGGTTTTTATCATCCCATTTTACATTCAGCTAATATAACAGATTTTTATCATCCCGTTTTACATTCAGCTGATATAACAGGTTTTTAGCACCCACTTTTTTACATTCCTCTAGCAGCTGATATAACAGGAGGTTTTTAGCATCTAATATTTTACATTCCAACTAAATCAAAGAGACTTGGAAACCATTGTGGATTGTTAGCAGCTCATGCTTGGCTGCTCATGCTTGGCTGCTTGAAAAGTTAGTTTATGACACTGAATCTTTTACAGTTAGGATGATTTTATTGACTGAATAAACTTTTCAGGAATATCGGAAAAAATATTTATTCATTGTTTGCCATAATTTGTCTGTTATAACTGAATGTAGCTCGTCATTTTATTAAGATCAGTATTTAAACAAACATTCACTTACAATTTTTTTATTATCACTTTTTATTCATGACCAGTCACTTTCCATAAATAAGTTTTATTACCTTTTATTTCCTGAAATAGCTATCTGGTGAAATAGATTTAAAGTTGTATTTATTTACGACTGTTCTAATGATGACGTCTTGCCTCACAATTTTTAAGTTGAACATTTATATTTTGTTGTTTTGATTAGTTTAGTAGTGATGTTAAATGACATACCTAGAACAATGTTCTCCGATCACTGACACAGATTTTTATCTTGAAAAGATTTTAATTGATAATCAAATTTAGCATCTTACATGTTTTCTGAGCCATATATTTTATTACTTTCAGTTTTGGAGAACCTTTACTCTCTTACTGTTTAAAAAAAATTTCTTTTGTGATCATTTTATACAAAATTAGTGCTAAGTTGTTTTTTTTTTTTTGTTTGTTCATGGAAATTGTAATTTTATATACAATGAAATATGAAAATAGTCTGCTAGTGTATTAGTCTTTAGAAATATTCTCAATCAAAACTACATCAGCCTGATAGATTTGTTTTTTTACATCCTGATTTGATTCCAGGCATAAGCACACCAGTGTGGATTCTATTAACTGTTTTATCATCTTCCAATCACGTATATGTGCATTTTGCCACAATAAATAATTTCTGTTATTAACATCTTCAATGGAGGCCATTTTTTTTTTAGTTTCTTTTTTTTCAACTACTTTTTGCTGTTTCGTATCATTATGATACTTTTTTTTTTAGCCAACAAAATATTGTTAGATGTATAAATAAGATCAACAGGGTGAAATAAATTAAAAACATTTTTTTTTTGTTAAATTAGAAAATTTAAATTTAAAAAAAAATGACAGTTCTATGTCTCTTCATTACTTTTTGTTTTAATGATAATGTTATGAATGAAATAAAGCTGTCACCTGCCACAAAATTGTGTTGAATTTTTTAAAATACATTTATTAATAAGCTTTGTTGTTTTGTTTTTTTTAGTTGATACATATATTATTGTTTTATATCAATGAGCTTTACTAAATGTCACGTTATCAATTTAAAAAAAAAAAAGGAAAAGTATTTTAACTTTTAAAGTTGTTGAATCGTTATCTTCTAACGAGGACATCTCTGTGACAGGAGCCCATTAAACATGACTGGCTTGATAGGATTATGACCTCAACACGAGTTCCTCCCCCTGATTTCATTAAAAGGGCTATTCAAATTTAAATCAAGCTAAATACAGTACATTTTATGTTATGTAAAAATAATATAATTGATTGAAAATAATGTGTAGTAATATTTTTTGCTTTCGATATTTTTTGTATTTATTGACTAGTTCCTGTAAGGATGACATGAAATCTCTTAGATCCAATAAAGCATTACTGGGACGGTTTTTAAAGTGCTTTTCTTTCATCCCCCACCATAGCCGATAGTGCAATGGCCATCGGGAGACATGTAGATAACTGGGACTCGTTCTGGAATCGAACTCGTGACCCACAGTACGAAGGTCGTGCTGCAGGCCCGTAGCCAGGTCAAAGTAAGCAGGGAGGCACCAATACCCAGCAAGGGGGCACCTTTACTTTTTCTTTGTTTTTTCCTCATTTTCTTCTTTATTAAGCGGGGGGGGGGCGCCCCCCCTCCAGTGCCCCCCCCCCCCCACCCCCTTGGCTACGGGGTTGTCGTGCTGTAACATGAAGAGGCGGCTCCTTACCCAAGCGCCACCCTCAGATATTCATTTTTAAACCATGAATTATATTTTTAAAAAAAATTCTTTAATGTTATTTAAACTAGTTAAGACCAATCTTTAATAGGTACAAAATAATTTACACTAATATTTTTAGCACATTTTTTTCTGTATTGTATTGCCAAATTATATAGTAGTAATAGGATATAGGCAACTTATGATTCACTTCCGGTTGACGGACGCTCCTCAATTCAGCATGTCATCATTTTCCTATATTACAAAATGTTTAGATCACTGGTTCACATATTTTTAATTAAGTAATAGCCTCCATTTTTTTAAGTGACCCCAGTACAAAATCCGTGTAAGGTTATAGCACTATGATAGCAAAAAAAAAAAACCTAACTATACTAAGGGAGAGAACAAAGTTCTAAAAATCTTCAACTGGTAGACAAATCGTAATTTCCTTTTTTGTGACCTTTTAACTTAATAAAAATAATAAACATTTATTCGTATCAAAGATAATTAACAGCCAAATTATTTAACTTGAAATGTTTGACCTTTTTTTTTAACGAAAAAAGTAAATAAAGTATTGTTTCGTTGATGACTTGGACGGTTTATCTTTTGAAACATAAGTGTGCGCAAATGTTTTTCGGCTGTTTTCTTTAAGTGTCATGAGGAGTGAAGTTGTCAGATAAGTTTAAAACATGACTCATGCTACTTCGTTGTCTTTAGTTCAAACTTCTTGTAGTTTAAAAAAAAATCACTTCCGGTTTCTGAATATGTCACTTGAAATTCTTTTTTATAATATAATATATGCAATCGTCAGAGGCGGACTTATTTCAGCAGTGGCGTGGCGAGCTTAACTCGCGCCCGGGGCACAAGACCTTTTTCGCTCACCCCCCCCCCATTCGAAAACCATATCACATAATATGTAAAATATTCCATTTCGCGCCCCCTCACTGCGCCACTCAACCAGAGCCTACATTATAGGCTCAACCAATACAGGCTGTTGTGTATTGTTTTATGGTTGACTGGCGACGTGGGTGGTGACAGGGGAGATAACGGCTATAGATGTTAAGGTAGTTAAGGGGCAAATGACACGCGGGAACATGACACGTGGGAATGTTGGCCTACTTGACCATTTTCGAACAGATACTGTGAGCGTGTAGGGACCAGTTAATGATCGGACCGGACAGTTCGTTTAGGTTTTGATAGTTGAAGACGGACGTAACATTACAGGGTTTGACCAGTGCCTTCTGATGAGGCACTGGATTGACAAAGTACGCATTACATTGGGGCCTTCCATAAAGTACGTCACGCTCCAAGGGGGGGGGGGAGGGATATAAGAAAGTGTGACAGTTTTTGACAGGGGGATGGGGGTCAGGCCAAGTGTGACGTCACATTTTTGAAATATATTTTTAATTTTCTTTTTAATTTAATTATTTATTTTTAAAACTTAACAGTTTTAAAAATAATTTTTTAAAAATTTTGTGAAACACTTGAATTAGTTTTATGTCAAAATAGCATGAAATGCATATCTTTTCAATGTGTTGTTCACAATTTCTCATGCTAATTAGGAGCGCTAATATACTGTTGCGAAGCCTTGTTTTATGTGTAGCCTTACCAGAGGTGTTATTATTTCTTTGTTGTCTGCTGCATAATTATATCACTGATCAAGAAATTTGGAATGTGTATTATAATACAAAAAAGTAATTGAAGGTGCAATCCATCACTTCGTTAAAATAATCTTGATGCCTTATTCCTTGCAACCAGGAAGAAATGCTTATAATCGCGTGGAACGTCGAATGGCTTCATTTAGCAGAGAACTGTCTGGTGTCATATTGCGCATGGCCAATAGCGTGAAAATTCTACAGCAGGGGTCATGCAATATTAACGGGGTGGGGGAGCAGGTAATACATTTTACAAAGTGGAACAAATAAGCAGAAGGGTGCCAGACAAAACGCAGGGGGCTCCGTCTCCCGTGCCCTCTGCCCCGCACGCTATACTGGGCCTGCATATTGCCAAATGAACATTATGGCAGTCACTTACATTCGCATGGCAGAACAATAAATGAGGATTTGGAAAGAACAAACTTCAAGTTTGCAGGTGAAACTTTGGCTGAAATATTGGTCGCATGTGATTGTTGACCAATTTCCAATTGTTGGACAATATATCAACCCTGAGAAATCTGAATTGGATGCAGCTGGACCGATGTCGAAGGATAAGGAATGGTTTGACCATCATGTTCACACCAGCCAATACTTCACTCAAATTTTGAAATGTCAGGACATAAAATGTTGCGACAAAGTACGGAGCTCATTTTTCAACGTTTTACCTTCGAGAATATTTCCTCCTCCAAATCCAATCCCAATCAGCCAAAAAACCGATGGACTCAGAGCTTCAGAAAGAGCAGATGCAGATGCTCATAAATTTCCTTCATTGTTTGTGGCATAACTTTCAAATTTGATGACATTATGCCAAGATCAACAGGAGTTTTTTAAAGTGTAACCATATGATCTTTATTGTCCATCTTTGCAGACCAGCTTACATGATCGAATTTGCAAAGTGTGTCACTTATACTTTGCCTCACAAAAACAATGTTGAAGAAAAATACAGAATAACACAGAGCTGGGGCAAAGGAGAATGTAAAAAAAGTAAAGTTTCCATTGCCCTAAAGGGCCATCGGTGCAGATGAAGTGTAGTAATAACCGATTATATTACCAACTCTCAGAATGTAAATATTCCTGCTTCAAACATCGAATCGACACAAATAACTTCGAGTGATGAAAGTGAATTCGAACCTTCGATTTCGAAAAAAAGAATGAGAGTAATTTCTGACAGTGATGAAGGATAACAAACACCTTTGGTTTTATTTTTTTGTCCTTCTGTTTAATGTATTGTAATTAAATAAAAAAAATAGTGTTTGTGTAATATATTACATATTTTAACCTGTCAATGCATTTTATTTTTATTGCTGTGTACACCTAAAAATCACAACTGTTAAATAGCAAAATTATGCATTTTCTGCAAGCTTTTCGATTTATAGAAAGTAAAGTAAGAAATATGAAGTGTTTCATTTTGGCTTTTAGATCTTTATCAGGTTTCTGAATAAATAATCTTTTTCTACATGTTTCCGTTCACACAATTTCAAAACAATTTTTTTTTATCTGGAACAGCACCCCCACTATTTTTTTTAGCCACCAGCCGCCACTGGCTTCCACGAGACACGGAGCTGATGTGTACAACTCACGTGAACTGAGTGAGCGAGCACCACAGAGAGTAGTCAGTAGATAAGTGCCGACCACATTCGCATAATTTTTTATAAGCTCTGTTCTATTATGTTCTCTTGAATAACGAAAATACAATAATTTATTAAATAACTTCGTTGATTTACACCTTTTTTTAACGATCAAATATATTTCACACCATTTTTGCAATCACTTTGATGTCTGTGTACTTGTCAAAACGTATGCCCTCGGCTTTATCAGCCTCCTTGGGGGCTCCCGGAGCTTTTTATTTTCTCCCTTATAATATAACCTCCTTATGGAAGAGATCAAGGCACCCATAATCCATCTGCCCCTCCCCATTAGTGACTCACATATCCGTTCGAGAAGTGCGTTGAGTCCAGTAATAATCGGAATTAAAAATAAATTCCCCAACAGCGACAAAGTCAAATTATAACAATCAGCAGGTTATGGAAAGTTGCGCAGTCAGGGTTATTGTCAGGAGTTCCCTTCGTGTGGCAGTCCTGCTGAAAGAGCCTCCGCCCCTCCTTCCCTTAACAAAGTGTCTGTTGATGTGTGTGCAGTAACCTACTTTATAAAAGTCATCATTGTCAAGAACTTATTATTTAAGAATCGTTCATAATTATGTCCATAATGCAATTGAATAATTTTGTATTTCTCACACATTTTAAATATATATGAGCTGGGATGGGGGTAGTGGGGCATATCTGTGTAAGGGGGAAAACTATACTCAGTTTTATTACCCTACTCATTTTGCCTCCCCTACTATCAACCTAACTGGTAATGAAATTGGTGAAGATTTATATATAAATAAATATATATATATATTAAAAATATAACATTTCAAGTTGAATAATTTGACTGTTAATGATATCTTCCTGAATATAAATGTTTTACTGATCAGTGAGTAATAAGACTTGATAATAACTTGACATAGATAAACTTATTGACTATTAATGATTAATTATTTTATTTCGCATTTGTATTTATTATCTTATGAAAAAGCACACACTATTCAATCCTTCAAACTCTTTGAATTCACATATTTTTTTCAAAATTATCTTACAAATGAATGATGGGGACCCCTCGCCCCTCTACCGACAACCCACAGTGTTTGCTGTATGATGGGGACCCCTCTACCGACAACCCACAGTGTTTGCTGTATGATGGGGACCCCTCTACCGACAACCCACAGTGTTTGCTGTTGAATGTATTCTTGGTGCTTATTTTTTTTAGGAAAGACCAGAGAATGTTCAATCACTCTTGTATAATATCCTAATTTACCTATGGATTTACAACTGTTAGAATGATACAGCTGTGAGTAAAAAGATCTGAGTAGTGAGAAAATGAACAATAAAATCAATGAAACAAACACAATCAATTCCAGAAGAAAGAATTATTCTTTTTATTAAAATTTAGATCTTATAAGTTTTTATTTAATCAAACTACATGTATTATTATTATTTTGAAATGCATAAAAAAAAAAATCAAAACAAGACTAGCCAATACCCACTTGCCAAAGAAAAATATTTCTCATTTAATTATTGGACAATTGTTGGAGTTGTAATCAATATATTCACAAGTGAGCAATATAGTCACAAGTGAGCAGGATAGTCACAAGTGTGCAAGATAGTCACAAGTGAGCAGGATAGTCACAAGTGTGCAAGATAGTCACAAGTGAGCAGGATAGTCATAAGCAGTGGCGTAGCAAGTGGGGCGAGGGGGGGCATCATGCTCCGGGCACTACTCCCAAAGGGGTGCCAAACGGTAAATGTTACACATAATATTATATGGTTTCCGAATGGGGGATGCTAAAAAAGAATTGTGCCCCAGGTGCGAGTTAAGCTCTCTACACCACTGGTCACAAGTGTGCAAGATAGTCACAAGTGTGCAAGATAGTCACAAGTGTGCAAGATAGCCACAAGTGTGCAAGATAACCACAAGTGTGCAAGATAGCCACAAGTGTGCAAGATAGTCACAAGTGTGCAAGATAGCCACAAGTGTGCAAGATAGCCACAAGTGTGCAAGATAGCCACAAGTGTGCAAGATAGCCACAAGTGTGCAAGATAGCCACAAGTGTGCAAGATAGCCACAAGTGTGCAAGATAGCCACAAGTGTGCAAGATAGTCACAAGTGTGCAAGATAGCCACAAGTGTGCAAGATAGCCACAAGTGTGCAAGATAGCCACAAGTGTGCAAGATAGCCACAAGTGTGCAAGATAGTCACAAGTGTGCAAGATAGTCACAAGTGTGCAAGATAGTCACAAGTGAGCAAGATATTCAAAAGTCTCTTATAGGAAAACAAAATAAAACCTTGATAATTATGGAACTTCAAAAGATGTGAACTTGGTCCTCAAACTGAATTTATGGTGCTACGGTTGTATGCCACCATATCCTTGAAGGTTGTTTTTAAGTAATGTGATTCTTATCTCATTTTTTCATTCTTGGCTAGAGTTATTATCTGCCAGTTTATTTCGTAACCTGTAGACAGAGAAATAAAAGTGTACAGATGTGATGAATATAAACTCATGCTAATAGTTAAGTGAACCAAATCAACACAAATCATTAGCATTAATGTATTATAACAATATTCAGGCCAATAATGTATTATAAAAAATGAAAGACTTTTAGTATAAATATCAATATTGCTTCATTTAATTATGAATGAAGAAATATTTACACATAAATGCGAACATTTAATCAAACAGCACGTGTAGGAGAAAATGATTGGGAATTTTGCTTTGAAATCACAGAATATTGTGAGCCGCTTATAACCCAGAGAAAGCTTTAAAACAATTAAATTCATTTAACTTTTGCTAGAGGACTATTAAAATTCAATCATGCAATGGCATATCTATAAGGGGTGGGGGGTGAGCCCCAGGTGCGGGCATCTACTTTTCCACCAGCCAATGGTGTGTGAAGTCCCTGAAAGGATGAGATGAAATCTTTTAGATCCTATAAACCACTAATGGAATGGGTTTTATGGTGTCCTTCTTTCATCCCCATCATGGCTGATAGTGCAATGGCCATGGAGGCACCACGGGAGATATAGCTGGGGACTTGAGCCATGACTTGAAATATCCATTGGTGTCTCAGGGACCATCAGGTCAATAGTTCAACCCTTTACCACACGACCACCCCACCCCTTTAAAAAATTGCACACCTAAATAGGACAAATTTTAGGTTTTGTATCTATCATCCACACCACAGCCAAGAGTTTGATGGTCATTGGCGACATGGAGGGAACTTCAAACATAACCTGAAAAATTACCTTGGTCCTCACCCGAGATCAAACCAGGTACCCTCAGGTCGACAGTCAAGCATTTTACAGCACAAGCATCCGTCCCCTATCCAGTGGCGCAACTAGTGGGGGGGGGACGACATTTGTCTCCTCCGAAATAAAAAAAATATTAAAAGATTAAACTAAAATTAATTTAAAAAAAAAATACAAATATATAAATAATGTGATTTTCAATACAAGTGATTTTTTGCCCCCCCCCCCGGAAGTTTGGTCTAGTTGCGCTTCTGTCCCTATCAACCAATGGTAGCGTGTCCCTTACTTGGGTACTTTTGGGAAAGGTCATGGTGGAGTGTTTTCAGATTCTGCACTGAGCATCACTAGCCCTACTTACGCCACTAACCCTACTTATGCCACTAACCGTAGTTAAGCCACTATATTCAAGCCATTAAGCAGATTTGTAATATCATCTTCTGTAACTAGTTTTCTATATAAACAAAGTTGAATGAAGCATTAAGACTTACTCTAGAAACTCTGAGCTCACCACTGGCTCATTGAGAAGTGTTTCTTTCTGAAGCTGAAGTTCTCTGATGAGGATTCTTTCTTCAGCTATTAGAGCATCTATTTTTTTTTTTTTTTTTTTTTGGTGTTAAGGTATTTATTTTGTTTGGGGGGGGTAAAAAAATTGATTGATAAGTGAAGCGTATTAATCTATACTACTATGGCACTAAATAATTCATATAGAAAATTAAAGTAAGTAAAGCTCCCTTAGCCAATGGGAGCCATAAATTAGACAAATGGCTAAAAACAAACCAGAAGTTGTGCACCTAATATAGAAATCCAGATCATGCAAGATTAGTAAATATACCTGTTTTTGCTGTTTCATGATCATTTTTGTTTAAATTTAGGCAACTCAGCTATTAGGTATTAAATATTTACTGATAGATAAACAGATATGGAGACAGGATAGTCCAAAGTCTACTGTATATGCATCCATATAAAAAGCAAAAGCAGACAGTGGCAAAGACGCTCAGCTAAACCTTAGCATAGCATAAAAGTACAGACCTTCTGGACTGGCTGGTATTAATGACTGAGTATCTGCCGCTGCAGGGTATGCCCCAGACTTTCTGATCTCATTTCCTGGGCTGGAATTTTCTAGCACATCACTGGCCCAGTTTGCAAACTTTAATATTTTCTCATTTTCTACTGTATCAAGCTTTTCCTGGAACAAAAAAAAATATGAAATTTTTCCCTAATCAGCATACACGTTTCTCTGAGTATTCACTATTTCTAAATACATGATTTAAATCATGTTACCATTCTGTTAAAAAAAATAATAACATATAGGAATATTTTTTTAAGAGTAAAAATGTACAATTTTATACTAAGTATTTTAAATTATCTCAAAAATTAAAAAAAATAAACACATTTTTTTCAATGACAAAAATGATATGATTTACATTTAACAACAGCTGGATTTAAATAAAATTACAATGTTTTGATTTTTTTCAAGCACATTAAAATATGACCTGGCGAATTGGATGGGAATTTACAGATGGCAGAGAGTTCAAGCTCCCAAAAGAAAGTTAGGAATGAGGCATGCATTTTGTTAGCTACTAATTTCTTAGTATATTTCTAAATTTTTTTTAAAGTTAACACTGAAGAATCAAATGAATATGGCAATGACTTTAAAAAAGCAATTTCCTGAATAAGTAATTATTATCCTGAATATTTTTTTTTTACTTACAAAATTGTCTTTAATTTCTCGCTGTATTTCTTTTAATTTATTCTCCAGAAATTCCTCTATAAATTTAACAATACTCAGTCCAGTGCTAGATTTGCTCACACAGTATTCCTATTGAGTTAAAAACAGACCAAAAAAACTTAACTGTAAAAGAGGAGAAATAAAAATATTAGATCAATCCTGAAAGCATATTTATATTTACTCACATGATGATTAAGGTCAATTAAGCCTTAAGGCAAGTGACAGAGAAAAATTATTGTGCTCCTTTAAAAAAGTGGGACAAAAAGTGATTAGGGTTTTGCAGGCTGTACTCTGCCATTAAATCTTGCACAGATTTCAATTTAAAATCCACCAATGTAATAACATAAATAGCTTAGAAAAATCATATAATAGCAGTCACATTATTCTGTGTAATTACCAAGTGCTCAATTTTCTGATGTTGCTCAACAGCAGTTTTCTTAAGATCATTCAGCCTTGCTTGTCTTGTCTCTATGTTGGTCTTTACTAAAAAAAAATGTTCAGATGTAATTTATAATTTTTAAAGTTGACATATTTAAAATTAAAGAACAGTTATGGCATTTGGATAAATAGTTAATACTTTAAAACATATTTTGGCCTTATTTGGCGTTATTCAACTTATATATATTGCCCTTTAATTTTCAGCTAGAACTTAAAGTCTAAAAATCCCTAGAATATCCTGACCTGATATTTTATCTTGGCCCCTGAAGTAAAAAAGTTTTAATTAAAATTCATAATTTTAAAAGATCTATTCTATTTTTCACAGAAAAATTTATATGGATTTGTTATATAACGCATACAAATAAAAAAAAATAAACTTAATACAGTGGGTATTCGATTAACGAACTGTTCGGACAGCGAACAAATCGGACAACGAACACTTTCAGGAAAGATTTTTGTGTTCGGACAACGAACAAATTTCGGATAACGAACAAAAACTAATTCTAACGAAAACATCTCGGCTCTCGAAACACCCGACATCAGTCCTCAATTTGTCCTGAAAATGGATGTGCGCGTGCGCTGACACGTCATCATTCGTACTTCGTAGTAGTGAGGCAGCACCGTACGACGCGTACGGTAGTGTGCGACGACACATCGACAACGCGTACGGTAGTGTGCGACGACACATCGTCAATAGTGTACCATTCATGTGTAGTTGGTTTATGTCCTTGTGGTTTTCGTATGTGCTTCTCTAAACGCCTTATAAAAAGCCCCTGAAAATTTGAAAATATTATGGGACCTGAAAAGAGTGGAGTGTCAAGAACTGTACTCACCATAAAAACCAAGCAAGAGATTATATTTAAAGTAGAGAGTGGACAAATAATGACTGATGTTACCAGGTAGTATGACTAAAACAGGTCTACTGTAGGCACAATCCTAGCTAAAAAAGATATTACCAAGAAGACTCAAGCCGCTAAAGAAGTAACGAAAATTACATCTGAGAAGCAAAAAAAAAAGTGTCATCCATGATAAAATCGAGAGTTTGCTTTTAGTTTGGATAAATGAACGGGAGGTGAAAAGAGATGTAACTAGAATGGCCATCATTCAAGAGAAGGCTGGAGAAATTTTTGAGAAATTGAAAGAACAAACTCCAGACTCATCCTCCGAAAATCTAGAATTCAAGGCTACCAGTGGCTGGTTTACAAAATTTAAAAGGAGATCTGACATTAAACAAGCTGATGTCAATAGGGTTGCTGATCTTTACAACGACATTGTTATCAATCATTACCTGAAAGTCCTGAAGGAGAGAGAAAAACAACGGACATTAGACATGTTCTTTAACGCCCAAAGAAAGGATAAGGACTGATTAATAAGCAAGACTATATGTATGTATTATATTTCTAATAAATAAACTTACTAAGAAATTATTCTGGTACATGACAATTTTTTTTAAATTTAATTTTTAGGATCTCCATAACGAATTAATCGCATTTCCTTTAGCATATATGGTAAATCGATGATCGGTTAACGAACGATTCGGATAGCGAACATAATTGTGGAACGGATTAAGTTCGTTAACCGAATATACCCACTGTATAATAAAAATGAGTTAATTTGCGAAGCGAATTTCAATTTAAATTAAGTGCTAATACATTGTTTCATTTACAATTAACCTTCATCACACAGTTTCTTTTCTTGTTCTGCTTCGCGTTCTGTGCGAATAATAGTTGAAAATAAATTCTCTAAAGATAAGTCCATATTTTTTGTGTTGTTTTTAATTTTATATCTTCAGACAATAGTCTGCTGGTGAAAGGGAGATCATTCAATTTACATATCCTTCATTTTACCGTTTTCAACCCATACAGACTTTCAGTCATGGTTTCAGTCTGACAATCGCGTTTATCAACTTGATGAGGGGAGATGGGATGAATTATACAGATTACAGGTGTGCCTCCTCCCATCGGATCTGCTATTTAGCAACACACCTTCCGCTGTTCACTTTTAAAGCTGTCATTATAAATATTCCAAACTCACATCTGTCATCTAAAACTTCAGATGATAGGCCAAAGACCAAAGATGCGTGAGACACACCAAATAGAAGTCTTTTAATAGCCACCCAATCAGCTTTCTTAAATGGAGTGAATTCTCGGAAATGAGTAATCTTTTTTTAAAAATAGATTATTAATGACTAATATACTAAATATATAGTAAGCATTTGATATTTAAATATTTATAATCAGTAAACAAACTTGTTTTTTCATTATAGTTCTACTTATTTAGATTTTAAAAAAAAGTTCATGGTGTTATTGATGAAAACAGTACCACATAAAAAAAAAAAAAGTTAGCACATAGAGTTATAACATACTACTAACTACTTGGACTTGACTGCCCAAAATCAAATATTAACTATCGTCTATACAGTTTTATCACTACCTGACACAATCAGCTAGCAGCAAAATGTCATATGATGATATGGATAGATTTTTACAAAGAATGAGAAGGTAAATAATGCTTCTAGTATTACTAGGCTATTCGTATTACACATTCATTAGGCGATTAGCTATCATTATCCTGCAGATCCATGCTTATTAATTTATAATGCTGTTTAGTTGTTTTATTTTGGTCAACTTTTATTCAGGTTTCAGTACACTTTCAGTAAAAAATTTTTCCCCCAGTGATTTGATGTTTGAGCTCCGTAAAATAGAACATGGAGAACGGCCAGTTACTGGGCAGAATCATCGTGAAAATATTCAACATTTCTTTGAGAAGAATATGGTGTCAGCAGCTAATGGTGGGGTTGCAGGCAAATATAACCTATCTACAGATAGCGACAGACCTGAAGTTAATCGTCCAGAAGCTATCGTCATTGAGGTAACATAATATTTCAGCTGCTTAGGGAAGTTAAGAGCTTGAATAGGAAAGTATCTTTTTCAAGCTAGAATAAGGCACATAAAAGATGATCATGAAGATTAAATTTTAATTCAAGAAATGGAACAATGAAATTCAATTATTCATGGTTAAAAAAGGTGGATAGTGTTCTAGTGGTACTGTAAATGTATTTTTACTATTTCGATCCTGGAAAACCTTTGCAACATTTGTGTATTAATAAATAGTTCATTTTTTTTTAATCTTTTTCTTCCAATCGTGATTGTGTAAAAGTTCTGTAGAGTAAGTAATTTAATATCATTTCTCTTCAGTTACTGGGAAGGATAGTTGCAGAAGCTGTTTTTAATGAAGGGGTCATTAAGTGGTCTTATTTAATTACAAATTGTCTAAATGCCATCCTAATTTCAATAAATACATTGGTTAAATATATTTTTTGCAATTTGCCACAAACTATTAACTTACTTTTAGAATTAATTTAAGGGTAAAATTCATATTTTAATCCTCTGCACTGATCTAGTTTTAAGCAATAAAATAACTTACTTTAACAATTAGCTTTTTTTACTACACCATTTACTATATCTGTGTATCTAAAGATTGAAGATTTTCATTTGTATTTCAAAATATTTTTTGCTAATTATGTAATCTTTTAATTAAGTCAGATCGACAATTAAACAGATTTTAGTTAATAACGCAACCAATAAAGATTGTAATTTATTACCATGAGGATAGCTAGTTTAGTTTTGGAGAAGTCTGAAAAGAAATCTTTTATGATTGCTGTCATTTGTTATGAATTTCATTTGAAAGATTTTATTACTATCGCATTTTTGTGTTATATTAGAAATGGCAGAAATGCTTAAGATACCATATTTTTTAAAAACACCAAGTCAAAAAAAGATTCACATGCATGCAAATTCAGGTTACTTTCGCCACTTTTGTATTTTCATTCTAAGTCAGACAAACATGATGTCACTATAGATGTTAGTATTTTTTACCAAGTTTAATCAGTGAATGTAAAAACTTACCTGGTCATCAAGAATGCTTTCTGAACTAACTCAAAAATATTTGTGACATATTCTATACTTCTTTTTTTAATTTAATTTTTTTTAAACTGTGGAGTATTTTGTATAAGCATATTTTAGTGATGATATAATTTCTGGTTTAATGTCTACCCACTTTAGGTTCAAGGTATCATTGAGAGGAGACCAGTTTCATCAATTCTGCAGTCAGCTGCCTTTAGAAGACAGTTGGAGCATATCCTGAGTGGAAGCCTTCCTCATCTAAGATCTGCCGCTTCCAGACGTCCAGCTTTAAGTCAGCAAAACAGAGACCTTTCTTTAGCTAACACAGGTACTAAAATTTTAATGTTTGTTCTGGTAATCTTTTGGGGACTTAGAATTTCCTAATATAAGAACCTGTCTGTGGTTTATATTTGAAATTAATCAATATTTCTATATTATTTATAAATGCTGTATTTATTATCATAAAAGTACCATACCATTTTTTTTCTTTTCTTTATTAAACTTCCAAAAACATTTCCCATATTCTGAATTTTGTAAATAAAGTTAAACATGAATCTCCAGCATCAACTAGTCGTGTCATCCCAGAAAGACAACTTTTGGTAAGACAAGCAAGTAATGAGTCTCTTGACAGTTTTGCAAGTGCACTCAGCTCCGTTGAAGAAGGTAGCCATTAATTGAATATGTGGTTTTTTTTTAACAATAACCTTTGCGAAAATAAAATTTATCATCACCCAGATTTTTTAAAGTTATGTATTAAACAAACTTACTTTGTCTTTTATTTTAGTTGAAATGTCAAGGCTTAGTGATATGGTTGCACTTATATTTTTTGTTTAAATTGTCAAAAAAGTTAAACAACTTTTCGATCAGTAAATGATTTCAAAATATTAAATTAAAAATATTCACAGCTTTGCCATATTATTCAATTCTTTATTGACACATACAATTGTTATTGTTGTTTACTTTAAAAGTTCCCTTAATGCTCCAAAGGGCTCATTGGGACAGATGAAGTGTAGAATTCATCTGGTTCAATAACCTCCTCATTTGAAGGGATTGTGTGGTTAGCACAAGGCCCAGCCGCCTTTACTTCCCCAACCAAGTCAGGTACCCATTTAGAGCTGGGTGGACTTGGGGACTTTCACCAGGACCTGAAAAAAATCCAAAAGTTCTCACTGAGATTCGAACCCGGGACCCCTCCGGTCAACAGCCAAGCGCTCCACACCACACGACCACCCATCCCCTATTGGTTTTTTAAAGCTCACACTTTAAAAAATTCCTTCTTAAAATTAACCTTTTTGTTATTCAAATAGATTTCTTTGATGAAGAGGACCAAAATAGAAGTGTCCATGGGGCTGCAGCTCAGCCACACAATGTTGTTTCAGCTGCAGATCATGACATCACAGATAGACCAATTTCCCCACCAAGACAAGAGTTGCCCAGTGTAGCTTACCCAGAAAGGTTAGAAAAATGGGAAAACCTTTTTAGAGCGGTAACCTGTTAATTTCTGCATTTAGTAGTTTTTTTTAGCTAAAACTTTGCTGAAAAAAAATTCCATTTATGTTTACATTGCTATCACTCCCTGCCGGCAATAGTAACACATCAAAATACATGTCTGCAAAATATTTTTTAATGAAAAGGATAAAAATGTTTTAGCCGAAAAATTCTCATTCCCATAAAAAAAAAATGAACAGTATTTCTGAACCAAAGTAAAATGTCATTTTTGAAAATGAGTTTTATTAGTATTAGTTTTAAAAATGTCGACGGCCCTGCAAGAAGATGATCATAAAAAATAATCGGATCCAGTTTAATATTCATTTAGTTTTCAATATTTTTTTATTGATATGTATAGATTATTTGTAATATTAAATTGAGATACATTTAATGCATTGAAATTTCTCAAAACATCTTATATTCTGTATAAGCTTATAATAAAATTTTAAGTACACTGTCCTAACAGAGTTGGTTGGAATGAAGTCAATGCTAGACATCGAAATGAACTTGTGGAAGAAATTAGTGATTTGCTGCATAGTCGTCTTGTCTCCTCTGCTCTAAATGGCGAATTTCGTGCCACTCTTGAACTCCAGGTGCAAGTAAGTGGTAGCTTTTGAATGTAAATCTCTTTAAAATATTGCTACATGAAGGTTATCTTTTACAGACCTACCCTAAGGGTGTGGCAAGCTAAATGCATTTCAGAATCGGCTATAAAATAACTAGGAAGTTAGTGTGGAAGAGGGAGGCTGTGGTTTTCAGAGGCTGTAAAGAACTACTTAAAATAAATTTCCTTAAATCACTGCAGGGATTAAAAATCATGTTTGAACATGTTTATATTTATCTCTGAAAAATGTCTGTCACTTTTTTTATTTGACAAGAGAGTTGTTGAATACATTAAAATATGCAGCTAAAAAATTGTAAGGCCCTTCCTTTTCATTTAACTCTATCATTTCTAAATTTGTATTTCTTTATCATACTTTATATCAAATATTATCTGACCTTCTGTCGCTATAATGAAAGGGTGAATTTTTAGAGGTTATAAACTCGTGATATAATTTCTAAAACTTCTTGTTAAAAAGAGAAATTAGATAATGAGATAAAGTTTGTAAATATTAAAAATCAACATCAAAATTATAAAAAAAATGTATTTTGAAATTCTTGCCCAGGGGTGAAGATAATGTATTGAACAACTTTCAATCAAAATATAAAATCTATTTTTTTAATCTGTTGAAATTTCTCCTTTTTTTTAAACAATGCTTGTTGATTGTATAAGATCACACTGTACCACTTGATTTCACATTCTATGTTCAAGTTGTTCATGATTTATTACAATAGTTGTACAAGTTTCCTCTTTTGATGATCAATGACTTACAAAAATTTTCAAAATAATTAGACCCATGTCACTAACAGCTTTTTTCCCCACAGATTTTGCTGCTTCATTATTATATTTTTCTTCCTCATTTAATGACAAGAAATTCAAAAACCAATTTTTCTGTGCAGATTTATTTTCTCTCTATGTATTATTTACGGTAGTTTTAAAAAAAAAATTTATGAAGGTTTGTTTTTAGGAATACATGTATTTTTTATAATTAATTTCATTATAAAATGATTGAAATCTAATTTATTTCAAACGAGCACACTTAGAAATAAACCTACATTACGTCTAAAAAAATATTTCAGGATCGCATTAGAGCATCAGGAACAGATGGTCATGCTGTAGAAGATTTCATCAGAAGGCTACCTGCGACTGGTGTACAGCGTAATGATTTCAGCAATTTAGGGATAAATCAAGCTGGAGAAGCTGACAACTGGGAAACGATATCTGTGACAAGTGTTAGTGCACAGTCGGTTCCTTATGCACAGGTCAGTACATTTTATGTAAATGTCTGTTTTCATTTTTATTAGATTTTGTTTAGTTTCTATTTCAGTGGCTGGGTTTGTCATTAAATCTTGTAACACAATTTGGGACCAGTTCGCATTTAATTAGAATGCTCAAATTGGCATATGTATATGTTTTACTAGATGACAATACACTATTTTATAATTTTTGTGTTCATAAATTAACATGTGGATGAAATTTGTCGTTATTACCATTTAGTAATGTTTATACATTAACATGTGGATGAAATTTGTCGTTATTACCATTTAGTAATGTATATACATTAACATGTGGATGAAATTTGTCGTTATCACCATTTAGTAATGTTAATACATGTTATGTGAAAAAATAAATCAGTCTGAAGCTCTGCAAAATGGTGCAGTTTTTTTAGCATTACATTTTCAAACTCGGTACTCCACCTAGTAGTAAAGTGTAATAGTTTATATATTGAACAAAAGTGAGTGAATTTCTTCTATGCTTATTTTGCTCATTTGGATGAACTCTCTACTAAAGGTTGAGTATAAAAACTGAAAATACTTTGACATTATATGGCTTGTTATAATCCTTTTGAAAGTTAATATCTTTTAAAAATTTAACAAATACTTTTTTTTCTTTAGACGAATGCTTACTTAGGCCGAGAAATCCAGAGTTTAAAGGCACAGATGAATGAGATGAAAAATATGTTGAAATTAACCTTTGACCTTCAGCTGGATATTCAGAGGGCAGTGAGACAAGAGGTAGCAGCGGCAATGAATTCTGCAGCAGGTAATTTCTAACAAGCGATTTCTTGGAACTTAAATAACTTCCGTAGTTTTCTTTCTTTTTATGTTTTTACATTTAATGATAATCTTTGGTCTGTTTAGGTATGAGTGATTAAATCTTAATACATTATTCCGTTACTTTTAAAAAAAATTAATTTGTTATTTCATTTTTTATCCTTATAGTTTTTTTTTTTTTGCACTACATTTTCCTGGTCATAATCAAAACAAAATCTTTTGTGTAATAATTTAGCTGGTGTTTTTTATTAGGACAATAACAGTTTATCATCCTAATCACACTCATGTTTTAATCAATTCAAATGTAATTTTCTTGGAGCTCTTTGCGGGATAGTTGATACTTTTATTATGAGCAAAGGTTTAGGTCAATAATAAATTTATAATAAATAGTATATTTCTGTAACTGATCACTATTATAAAATCATCAACTTTTATTTCATCGAATACTGTATGTGTATTAATATTTGCCAAGTTTAAATCATCACTTGTAATAATATTTGAGCTGATAAAAAAATACCCTCTTGGAAAGGATTAACCTCCCTTTCATTACAAGAAATATTAGTTAAAAAAATGTGTTTGAATGCCCATGAATAAGGCTGCTCTTTTTTTTTTGTCAGCCACATGTCCGTTGCCTGCAAGTCGCCCAATCAGCGACACCCATTGTCTGATCTGCTTGGACCATTACACAGACACAGTCTTGTACCAATGTGGCCACATGTGCGTGTGTTATGCCTGTGGTAGGAATCTGATCAGCCGTGGTCACAGTTGTCCAGTGTGCCGAGCTCCAATAAAGGATGTCATCCGTGCATACAAAACTAATGCTGATTAAAAATGTAAAGGATGTCATCCTTGCATCTAAAACTAACATGGAATGAAAACAATAGCTTTTTTGCACATTTGAAATTACATTTTTAATCCAACATTGCTTGTAAACATTTCTTAAATGATCTGTTGTAATCAGTTGATTTGTATATTTTTCCAATGTCTAAACTTTGACGGAAGATTTGTTATTGTTTATGATATTTGGTGACATTATGTAATTTAATTGAAAAATTTCAATAGTTAAAATTTTTCTTTTCTCGTATTGCCTATTTATTGTGGAACTAATTTTGTTTTTATGCCCTTGTATTTTCATTTAACCTATTCACATCTTGTTCAAGGGTAGTAACAGAATTCATACTTATAAATAACTAGATTGCTCATGTCTACGGAAGTTGATCATGGACATCCCAAATGGCATACATAATTTACCTGCAAACTATTTTAACCAATTGAACATCAGGCTGGATTATATTGCTGAAGCAAATTTCATTTAAACAGCTACAGTATTAATTTTTTAATAAAATAGTTCATGTAACTTGTTTTACCAACTTAAGTAACTTAAGGCTGCACTTGACACTAAAACTACGTAACTTAAGGCTGCACTTGACACTAAAACTACGTAACTTAAGGCTGCACTTGACACTAAAACTACATTACTTAAGGCTGCACTTGACACTAAAACTACGTAATAGAATAATTAGATTTTTATTTTATTGCATTGTTCATAGCTTCTTGTCATGTGTTCAATCTAGAAATTACAGTTGTTTTTTTTTGTGTAAAAACCAGTTAAAATTTTATGTATGAAAAAAAATCATCTTTATTTCTTTGACAATCTTTGAGACATCAAAAAAGTTCACATATTGATTTTTCGATCCAGTGCTATGACAGCTGTCATCATGGCAGTACACTACAGTGTCCATCCAGGCACGCCGAGAGGGGGGGGGGAGGGGCAATTTTTTTCATGACTTATTGTTTAAGGGGCCCGCAATGATGTCCTGCCCTGGGGCCCGTGTTGGCTCTCGGCGCCACTGTGTCCATCATGCTCTCAATTCAGAGCTGACAACATTTTGGGGGCATGTCATAGTTCTAGGTCTTTTTATCTATGGGCTTATTGCTCCCATTACACACACACCCCCTTCCCCATACAGGTTTTTTTTCCATTGTTAATATCTCATTTGTAAAATTGTCCCTCTTATATTTTTGTAAATCTTCTCTACATTTATTTTATTAGTGATTTATCTGTGTATAAAATATTAAAACCGAATGTTTATTTATTAAGTGCTATTAAATTTTTTTTATCATGGACTCATTTTCTTTGTCTTTTTTTTTTTTGTGCCCATAGTGCATGTAGCTTGTAACAAAAAAAGTTTGTTTTGGTAAAGCGAAATATAACTTTTATTTTATTATCTATGACATATCTTATATTAGTATAGTTAGAATGATATAAATCTTATTCTTTCATGAAATTTTGAGTATGTAAAATTCATTTTTTTATATGGGTATGTAAGTGATTCTATTCCGCTTTCTTTGAAGCCCATGTACAGCTTTAACCGGTCATACTTCTCTTCACTCTCTCACTTCTAGGACGTTCTATTTCATTTCTCTTTGACATTATTAACTCATCTTCTTGCTCTGTATTTTCTGATTAGGTGTTGTCATATATATTGCCTAAATGTGTGTTATTTTCTTCTACGTTCCCAATCCACATCTGTTTATTTAGATTTCTGCTGTTATTCTAAGTTCCTAATAAACTCGTATAATTCTGAGCTTTTCCTACTTCTCCATTCCGCAATATTGCCATCTACAAACCCACATATTTTGCTTTCTTAAGTGTCAGTAAAATTTTCTGCTTGCTTGCTGATGCTAACATTTCATTACTGTATGTTACTGCTGGTCTAATCATGGCCTTGTAAATATTTTTAAAAATAATCTGGACATTGTTTTTAAAGTTCCAGTGTTTTATGCACCCCCCTCCCCCAATATAAATATAGTTAACAACAAGCACACTAATCAAACAACAACACATAAAAACACAAGGTAATAAAACAACAATACACCATCATTTCATTAAAAGTCACTAATGATCTATTTGTCAAGAACAAGGAATGTAACATAGTTGATCTACTGAAACTTAGAAAAAAAAATATGAACCAAGGCAGAAGAAAATGTAAAAACTATAACAGGACTTGAAAGAACAAAACAAAACAAAAAAAAAAAATGATCACAAAAAATGATTAAAAAATATCTTCAATGTACAATTTATGATATCTAATAAAAAGACTGACAAAATATATATAGATAATTTTTGTATACAAATGTATATGAAAATCTGATGAATTATAAAATAGATTGCAATGGGTCTCAACATCACAAATTTGAGAGAAAAAAAAAAAATTGCAGTTCTCGACACAAGGGTTCAAAGTTGTGTTTTCAAAAAGAAGATAAAAGTCATAGATAAAAAGAACCGTGGCAAGGCGGAGGCTTCTGTTATAATCAGCTCATTTATAAAATAAAAACTTTGTGTTTAATCGGGATATATAGTTAAGGGAAAAAAAAAATCGTTTTGTTTCTGAAGGGCTTTGACACTGCAGTTGTGACATCAAGCAGCATATGACATGAGTAACACACTACCTACTCCCTCTTAATGAAAAAAAATTCTTGGTAAAAAAAAAAATGTTTTATGCATGTAAATAAAAGACAAGCCGACAGACATGATAAAATAAACAACAAACCAACATATCATAAAGCATGGCCAATAATCATGAAAGATAATACAGTGTACATACTTGATCAGCATTTGGCTGAGTCGAAATGACAGATAAATGTACGTATTGAAAGGAAAAAAAAATTCCAGCTAAATTACAATGATGATTAGTAATCAATCGATCATCTAATAATGAGTATTTATTCCTCAAAACAATTACAGCTTCGAACCCCACCTCCCCCATGACATAGCAAATTTACATTAAAAACACTATCACAACCCAGTTCCATTTATGACACGTTGTCTGCAGCATATAGTTTTTATATACCTTAAGAACCAAAATATGGCACAAGTTACTTCAACGAAGTAAACATTTAGCAAATTTGGCTAAGACTCCCATAAAAAACCAATTTCTCTAGATGATAACCATTGACTCTGTAAGTAATATATACAACATAGTAATTGATAATCATTTCAGAGCAGACAAATTTTTAATATACAGAAATTTGAAGCTGTATAATGATTCAACAGATAAGAAAGCTTTAGATTTTTTTAATAAAAACTGTTTTTTTTTAAATAAAAGATTTATTGCTACACAATGGATTGTAGTTTAAGGCAAATGATCACTAGATGTCTGTCACATTAAAAAAAAAAAAGATGACAGAACAGAAAATAGAAATCCTGAAGGGAAAAAGTTTACAATTTTTATTTTAAGCTCATAGTCAAATCTTTGAAATTAAGAAGAAAAAAAAAGTCTGCTTTAAAGATAGTTGTAACAGACGCTTTCTGTGATATGTAATAATCTAGTGTTTAATTTCCTACAAAAAAAAACAACTGGTCCATAACATTGAAAACTATAGAGGTAATAAAGATTAAAAAAAAAGAAATACACACTAAACAGCAAAGGAAATAAATATATATATATACGTCAGCTTTAACATATAGATTGAAAAAGTAAGTAATAGACAGCTTGTTAATGAAGCATACAAAAATAAATATGCCAATTTAAAAGATTTTTATTAGTTTAGTATTATTATTATTATTATTAGAAGTAGTAATCATTTGTATTAATTTTACAAAAAAAACAACAACAAAAAAACAATTAACATACTGGTACTCCAACAATGAATTATTTATCAATAAATATGTACAGCTTAATTCAGTGCAAAAAAAAAAAGAAAATTGTAACACCTTTTTCACAGGGAGATGGAGATAGAGGCATTTGACTAAATTAAAGATTAAAAAAAACAAACATGATTAAATAACAAGCATGTTGTTGTAATTGAGCAATTCATTCAGTGCAGTAACAAGACAAAAAAAAAGATATGATTATAAACATGTTTTTTTTTTATTTTAGTAAAAATAAAATCTTAAAAGATAAACCAATAAATAAAATTAAATAGCAGATGTAGTTTTTTTAAAAAGACAAAATAAATATATTTACACTAATAACAAAACAAATTAAATTCTTAATTATGTTTTTAAAATGTTTTACAAAGGATTGAATTTCAAACCTTTTTTTCCCTCCCCAGGTTTAAGCGCAAAGCTCTTTTAACCTGCATGTTATTTCTAACACTCTCTGTTATGATAAAGTTCCACTTGAAAAAAATAAAAATAGCCACTTCAAATATATGAAGGTTTCACATTTTATTGTTTATTCACTAGGTGCCATCAAACTACGTATGGGGAATAGGGGGAAGAGATGGTATTTCCATCTAGGTAGTAAACTTACTATATTTCTCTGGGTGAGAAAATTTTAAAAATTTTGAAATACTCATTTAGCTTTAATAGTTTAATTTTTTTTTTTAAATTAATGCAATCGAACCTTTTTGTTTACATTTTATTCAACGAGTTGCTGTCTGGTTTTTCAATTTTAAAAGGTGTGGTTGTATTAAGGTTAATATAAAAGGTGTTGATACTTTCAGTCTTATTCAGGAATAAATGGGCATTTAGCAATTAAAATCAAAGCTTTCAAGTCTGTATTGTTCAGTTTAAAATATATCGTGATTTACTTCTGCAAGTTTAAATGAAGACAGACATCCTTCTAGGTATCCAATTTTATGATACCAAGTGCCCCAATAGTAAACAGCAATTAGATGATGTGGATTTCCTAGTGGTTAATTAATTATGATCGATATATCAAGAGTTTTAAGATTAGCAAAAAAAAAAGTGCCATTGTCGACAGCCATGGCCTAGGATGACAATAATATTTTAAAACATTAATAAAAAAACAAAAAACAAGAACTATGTACAATAACCGGTTAAGTAATAGAGATAGTCATAAACAATAAACACTTTTCATGATAACCTTCTATTCATAAAACAAGGTCAATAACAGAAATGTTTCTAGAAATTTGCTTTAATATTACTCCCTTATTGCAAGCGAATAATGATAGAAGAGAAAGAAACTGTTAGTTCCAATCTGTACAATAAAGATTTTACAGACAAAAATGTTTTGTTTTAAATTCTTGATGAACATTCACCAAACATCTAAAGAAACAATATGGCTGCCAGAGGCAAAAAAAGATAATGTGAAAAAAAAACATAAAAAAAAAAATTTCATGCCAGAAATATTTATCATTTGAGCTTTTAACATGACATTTTTTCAAATAACATCTCCATATCACATTTGGTTATGTAACAAAATTAACGGCCCTAGCAGTATCTTTTCACAAAGCAGAATGTGGTCCAGATAAACTCTGCAAATACCAGAAAAAAAAAATTGCAGCTATTCCAAACTTAATCTGTTGAGTGAATGATGCACAACTCTGTGCCCTCATGTAGCACCATTACTTTTGAGGCAACAGTAGCAAATCATTACATACGAAGAACAGAAATAAATATAGATTAAATATAAACAATTGTAATGATCTAAATTTCTATTAACATAAAAAAATTTTTATACATGTTTTTGTTTACACGCAAACGATACAAAAAACAGTAACAGTAGCCATACAAACAGTGGTCATACAAACTGAGGCCATACAAACAATAGCCTTACAATAGGCTGATATCACATAACACAAACAAAAATCTGTGTGGTTTGTTTTTTCCTGGTTACATTCTTTTATGTTTACATTTTAGTTAACATGTAATTAAAAAAAAATAAGCAAATATTCTACAAAATTTCTTTTTAAAAAATTGCAGAATTTTATTGCCAAGAATTTACTTTAGTTATGAATGTAATCAAAACAAATATACCTCATTGTTTTGTCAACTGATAAAATTAACTCACTCCAAAACTTATTAAAATTAAACACACAAATTTAAAAGCAATTTTCTCCTATTCATTCAACTAATTGCTTTGATGACTTAAATTATTTCGAATTATCATTTCGTTTTTTTTTATGATTTTTTTTCTTTTATGTCATTGAATCTAACAAGAAAATAAATTCCCAAAAGTTTTGAGAAAAAAAGTCCAGTAGTAAAGACAATTGAGACATATACAAAATAATAATGTTGCAGTGATAAGCGCTACAAGGAAACCATGAAAGAACAAAAAAAGACCTAACACAGATATAAATCATTACTGCTTTAAGAATTAATGACCAACAAAAAAAGTATTCAAGCTGTGATCTTTGCCTTCTTACTAGAGAAACAAAAATTTTGAGTTTTTAAAATAACCAAAGTGGGACTGTAGTTGACATAGGCACAACATAACAATAAGACATCAGCACACGTATATGACAAGACATCTACAATAAAGGGACGCTAACAGTATGTACAAGGAGGATGAAGAACACCAATAAAGAGTTTCATGGGCCAAAAAAAATACTTAGAAAGAAAGAGACCAAGACACCTACAAAAAAACTTTTTAGGAAAATGTAGCAGGCTGAACGACCACTTACAAGAAGGGACAACTGATAGTTGGCGACCAAAAAAAAAAGGAACAAACAAAGACAGAAAGAAAAAGGCAAAGGGAGAAAGAGATTGGCAAAGACAGAAAGAGACAAGCAAAGATGGAGTGACTGGCAAAGACTGTGTGATGTGTCAAGAGCTGACATGAATGCAGTGAGCAGCGATGATGAAAACTTTCTAGAAATCCTCTGTCCCTCTAAGAGGATGATTAATTCAACAGAATAATGAAACTTCTAAAACTAGAGATCACAATGGTTCACATTTCTAAGAAGGCAAAGTGTGTGAAAAAAATAATTATGGGATGAAACATTACAAAAATATACGTGTTACCATTTATTATGTCCACAGGTCATAAACATGACATAGCTCTTTGTCTTCAATAATACATATAATAAACACATGAAATAGTACATGAACAGATAACTGTTAAATTATTTTCGGCAACATTTCTTTGATGATGTCGTAGAATAAATAAGTTTTTAACACAAATAAAAGTTTCCTGCCAACATCACTGATAATGCATGCCATTTTCAAAGAAACATAACAAGATTCCAGTTAATTCTACATCGCCCCACAAGAGAAGGGGGCTAAAAGTTAAAAGGGAGGAGGGGGAAATCAACATAAGCAATGATAAAAACAAAAACAACTACAGACATATTTATGTTTTTAACACAAAAAAATTATCTTTCAGTATAATGTAAATAGATATAACAAAGCCCTGGGGTGTCAAGGATAAACAAACAAACAAAACAGACGTGATATATTAATGTGAGGTATGTATCAATAGCAGATGTTGTCAGACACCTGAGCAGACGACGTGTGTTTAGTTGCCAGGAAAGAAAAGGAAAGACCCGTCAGTATGTCATAAAATGTACACAAGAGTTTTACCATCCATAAAAGATTTTCTTTTACTATTTTTTTTTGGTAAAAAACAACCATTCTTTCTATCCCACCTTTTTTTTTTAAAAAAAAAAAAAAAATGGAGGGGGGGGGTGGCAAAAAAAAGGGAAAAAAACTAGATCATTAAATTTAAGAGGTCACTTCACCAACACACATTACATTTTGTTTTACTTTAAACACTGTCTTACAAAAAAAAAATATGAAAAAATATTTTTTTTTAATTCTTTAAACTTTTCTTTTTTTTAATTCTCTTTTTTAAAAAAAGAGAAGTACAGTATATTGATAATACATGTGAAATAAAAATTTATTGGTTACAGTTTCTTATAATCTATTAAAATTTAAAGCGAATATATGATGGAGAAAATATTTTTTTCTTCTGAATTTTCCTCCCGTTTTATGTTTTGTCTCATGTATAAATATGGTTTTGTGTGTGTGTACTATATTATTCAAATAACCATTACATTTTATTTCAATAACCAATGCAGTAACCACTATATGAACTACCTTTGAAGATGGACAATGAAGAAAAAAAAAAGTCAGTGACACCAGATACTGACAGGTATTTGAAAAACTGCAGAAAATAAGGGAAGGAGGGGGTTGGGAAAGAGAGTTTTTAAGTATTTCTACAGTCTGACAAGTTTTTAGTCTTCACAAATCAACTCAGTCTATCAACTCACTCAGACTTTATATGATTAACTTCTTTTATATTTTGACCTTAACTTTTTATCTGAGCAGTTTGTTTAGTCAAGTCTAAGTGGACATAAAGAAATGTTCTCTAAAATTGACCAAAAAAACAAAAGTTCCATCCATGACTTAGACAAGGAGTCTTTTCTATCCCCTTTAACTGCTCTGCAACCCTCTTCAGGAAAAAGTTGGACTACTAGGAGTCTATTCTATCCTCTTTACTGCTCCACATCCCATTTCCAGGCAATGAAAATTATTAAATGATTAAAATGATTACATTATTTTTAAAGTCAAACTATAATACAAACATTGTGTAATTGGCCCATAACTTACTTTTTGTTTACCATAAGCAACAAATCTACAGTACTGCTACAAATGAAAAGGTTCATCACCCAACGGCCACGGCTATATAGAACAGTATCAACATCTAGCACAGAGATCAAATCTTTCAAGTCAAACAAATTGATTTCAAAAGAAAAAAAAAAATAAACAAGAGGTAAAAAAGAAATCTCATAATGATATGAAACATATACAAGCAATATCAATTCCAGAAAGGACAAAGATGTATAATCAAACAAGAAGAGAGAAAAGTATCCCAGAATCCTTCACCTACATAGTTGAAATCCTGATACATTCGGGAAAAAAAAAACTTTAAACCTCTCTCAATCCACATATACATTATATTTATTAATCCAACAAGAATATTAAAGTGTCTTTTTCAGAGTTTTTTTTTTTTTGCCAGTTTTTGTTTGCTTTTATATTTCAAAATTCTGATAAGGTTCTGATCAGATGAACAACTCATACTTTGCTGGCCTTGGGCATAATATGACTCTTCAAAGTAGCCAAACAGACATAAGATAAGCTCATAATAAACAACTGTGTTGTAAAACAAATTAAGGGTTTGTTAGACTGCCCACACTTCAATCAAATCTTCATTGGACCTTCTAACAGAATTCTCATTTCAAATGAATAAATAGCATCTGAATATAAAAAAACTCCAGAAACCAGTTTATCTCCTATTATTTTTACTAATAATCTCAAAGATAGAAGACAAATATTTGGATGGTTTAAATTTAGCACTATTGATGTTTTAAAAATATGAAACAGGTCACAAGTGTTACAGTAAGTGCTTAGATTCACAGCCTTGTGGTCTGGTTCTTTCCCTTGAGCAAATCAGTTTAGGTTGGAGGGCGACAAAGCACCATGAATTTATTTGTCATATTTTTTAGGTTAATAAATGAAAAGAAAAAAAGAAACACCCTTATTTTCAAACAATAAATTCCCACTTTTTGATTTCTTGCTGCCTACTAAAACACTCATTTGACATGATCACTTATTTCATCAGATGTATTTTCCTTCTACTCTGTGAGCAATAAGTCTGACTATAGGCGCAGATTTCGTCTTTGAAAAGACACACTGTGATGAATTTCATTAAGTTTTCAAAATGCAGATGTTTCAGCTGTTAATTTTTTTTTAACAGAATTATTTTTCAGCAGCTGAGAAAAACATTAGGGGAGAGATTTACAGCTTTCTGCAATGTACACAAACTAGAACGTAGTTCCATAAATACTATCAGATGGTGTAGAATATGAAACTAGACTAAATAAAATGTATTTGATGATGAAATGAAACAAATCATCATAATCCAGTGAACAGAAAACAAAAATAATGCACATTCCAGAACTGCTCACATGGGGCAATGTAGATAAGTGAATGTTGAAAACACTTCTATAAAGGGCCACCACTTGTAAGTACTTAAGTCCAAATGATTGGAGTCCTGCGAATGAATTTAATGAATTTTGACATTTAAAAAAAACTGTAGCCCATTCCTGCTATACAATATTCTAAAGCTCAAGGACATGGCCTGTAGGAGCGCATAACGAAAGTTTCAAAAGTCTAGACTACTGTTCTCTGCACTGTTTCATCTGTTAAGGTCAAACACTTCGACCAAGAGAGGTTCGAGGTTTGTGATGTCCAGCTGTGCAGCCATCTCGCAGCTCTCCTTCCCAAGGCTCCTGACGTCCTGGAGCTTGAGGAGCAGCTCCTGGTAGATGACCTTGGCTTCGGCCACGGTGTTGACCGACTCCAGGTAGGCCTTTAGCCACATGGAGTGCCTCTCCTGGGAGATGGACACTTGGCGCACGTTCACCAGGTGGGGGCGGGATGGCGACATGAGTTCGATGATGAACAGCAGCATGAGGACTATTCTGTCCTTTTTAGACAGCTCTTGCAGCTGGTGCACGAATGACATGTGGTGCATGAACATGGAGCTGCTCACGTTGTTGATGATGCTAGAGTCTACCTTGCCCTCCTGCTCTTTGGGGACTTGTGGGGCATACATCTGCTGCATTTTGAACTTCCAGCCACTGTTCTTGGCGTCAAAACTGATAGCAGAGCGCAAGTAAAATATTTCCATGATACCTCCCTGAAAAGAAAATTTCAAAAGGTCTGAATAACATTTTAAAGAAACAGTGCACAAAATTATGAGAAAATGCTACATACATAAGAAAATATGGTTATTAATTTTAATTATTCTGAGCAGTACAGCCTCTCTATTAAAATTCATTCCCAACGGTCTTTCCGAAACCTGATATTAAGTGTAATTTTCAAAGTCAAATATGGGGAGTTCCACTGTATTTTTAAAATATGAACTCTTCTTTTACGCTTTAAAAAAAAATATATTTCACCATTAAATCATTTTAAAATGTATGTTTTTTAGGAAATCAATTCATTGTTTTTCATAATTTTGACACAAAAATAATATATCACTAAAAATAGTACAATAAACTTAAAGAGAAAAATAGATTTATAATACATAAACAAATCTCTCTGCATTTGGCTTTATTTATTTTTTTCACTACTTTGATTCTGTCTGCTATGAAGTCAGAAAACTATAGAAATAATTCTGAACAGCTATGGCTCATTCTGATTACCAGACCGCACAGGTAAAGGTAACAAATAAAAAAATTTAATTCTTGATATTACCTTTAAAAGGTGAATCTGATCAGCTTGTGTCAGGTTCTTGAATTCCGGGATATGTTTGGCAAAGCGAATGAGGCGTCGTATAAAAATGTCTGTCATGTTAAAAAGCTGGTTTGCTGTCTTGGGCTTCTCGATCAGCTTGGGGAGCTGCTCTGGCATATATGGGGCCTCAAAAATCTCATTGTACACTTTCTCTAGCTCACGGAGGTTGGAGTCTATTTGAGGGTTGAGCGGATTCATGTAGTCCTCTTTTTCATCCATGTATTCCTCCTTCACGATGGAACCATTGGACAGGTCATCCGATGAGCCAACCATCTCCTGAATGTCAACAGATTTGGACCTGTAGTAGGATTCATCATCATCCGAAGTGTATTCTAATTTAGGAATTTTAGCCACAGCATCGGCGGTTGGAATCAGCGCAAGACTTGCTGGCTGTTGATGTAAATATGGGATTGGGGGTGAAGTGGTAGACGTAGGCGACGTTGACCCTTCAAATGAGACAGAGTACTGCCGCTTCATGGGCGAGGTGGAAGCAGAGGAGTGGGAGTCAAAGTAACTGCCCGGCGTGAGCGGCATGAAGTCACTGTTGCTCTGGCAGGGGCCGGCAGGCATAAGGTGAGACACGGAGTGGCGGCCTCCCTGGTGAATATATGGGGGCAGCGAAGCGTCATCGCCAATGAGATCACTGGAGGTGGACGAACATGGCTGGATGTCTGGGTTGCTAGAAGGGCCATGCAATTGTCTGGTCTGCTGGCGCTGTCTCCTTTTAACCAATTGGTCTTCATCTGAAATATCATTTCAGTTAAATAGTTAATTATATTAGTCATGCATACCTGCATGATGTATGTATATATAAAAAAAAAAGTTCCCTTAGGCCCTAACGGGCACGAAGCAGATAGAAGTGCAGAATTCATCTGTTTCTCAGGATAACCCGGCATATGAAGGGATTGTGTGGTTAGCACAACGCCCAGCCGCCTTTACTTCCCCAACTTAAAGTCAGGTCCCATTAAGCTGGGTGGACTTGTGGGACGACTTTGAAACACATTTCACCTGGAAAAATTCCCATGGTTCTCACCGAGGATCGAACCCAGGACTCTCAGGTCGACAGTCGAGTATCTACACCACTCGGCTATATATGAAGAGTTTAAAGGCAGACTAGCCCAGCCCACACCTTGGGTTAGGATAGTATGAATTGTAATGCTTCTTGCATAATATATATATATATCAATATATGAAGCCTTTGGGCCAAAAAACCACTTATCATGCCATAGCTACAGCTTCCCTGATGGCTTCCTAGGGCTAAGGGAACTTAACTTTGAAATGTTTAAAGTCATAGTGGGTTAGACAAGTCTTGCTTAAAATGCTTCATACATATTTATATACATATAAGTGTGTTATTAGCTGTACCCTGCACAGACATTTTTTTTATTCGACTATAAAAAGTTGCATTTGAAAATCCTATCAACCCTCTGACTATGACCATTTACTGTGTGTTGATTTCAAATTATTTGACCTCTCACCTGTCTGTAGTCATTGTTTAACTTAATCATCTTGAAATAATCAGTTTATTCTCTTATTAAGTCACCATGACCTTAAAGTTACTTAGTTTCAACTCTCTTTACTTTGTGGTAAGCTGAGCCAATATAACAGTAACCACTGAGTCAAGAGAAAATATATTAACTGCAAATTGTAGGTCTATAGGTCTATGGTTTCTAATTTCTGCACATAATGACATGTCTTATTAACATACACTTGGCTAACAGTGTCTCAGAGATATGATGACATGTCTTATTAACATACACTTGGCTAACAGTGTCTCAGAGATAAAGTTAGTCAACATTTTTATAAAGCCAAGTATCTTACTAAAATATACATTCACACATTGAAACATTCATTTAAATGTAAACAACATTGTTTACAAACCACACTATCCTTCAGTAAGAATCCCTCAATATCCTGTGGCCAATGAAACAGGTGAATTCTACCTTTCATCTACCCTGACAGGGCCCTTAGGGGCTTTCAAGGTAAATTATTATGATTTCCTTGAGTACAATCAGTTTGTAAAACAGACATCTGTTCTTAGAAAGCCGTTTTAAACAAATAAATAATGGGAAGGTTAATAAAAATATCTATGAAAAACAGAATACAAAACATGAATCAACTGTAAAAACAGAATACAAAACATGAATCAACTGTAAAAACAGAATACAAAACATGAATCAGCTGTAAAAACAGAATACAAAACATGAGTCAACTGTAAAAACAGCCCTTGGTTTTTAAAAAGAACAACTTACTGAGAATCCATTCTTTCTTCATTCCAATGGTGAAACATTTCTTCAACCTGCAGCCAGAGCAAAACTTTCTAGTGTGAGCATCAAGTTTACAGTTGCCTTCAAAACTACAGGTGAAGGGCTGGGGAGAGAAATATAATAAACATGATAGGCTGGAAAATAAAAATTATATGGAATATCAATAAGAGATTTGGCTAGCAGTGTGTGTACAGGCAACAGGTTCAAATAATTGCTTGCTCCAACTTTCACAAAGGTTGTGTGCACAAAAGATATTGGCCTTGGCTACCATGGAAGGAAATTAAAAATGTATGTGCAACATAACTTTAGGAATCAATTAGTGAGCTCGGTTTAATTGAAATGTGTCTGCACATGCCCGTCAAATTGAATTGTGTGCCCGCAGAGAGTGTAGAGGGGAAAGATGGTTCAAATCCTTGAAACACCCCAGCGAACTTCTCAGAGACTGGAATGTGCTTTCATCAGCACTGTTGTTGAAACATGGAGTGTAAGCAGATAGTGTCTATCCCCTGCAATGGACTCAGTATTTAGATGACGTCATATATTGGAATATTCCATCTGGAGGATAAAGTTATTTTTCTTTAAACCTGTCAGTACTTAGCCATGAACACGTGCTGCAGGCTATAGTGTCTGCGGCAGGCTATTGTGTCTGCGGCAGGCTATTGTGTCTGTGATTAATCCAAATGAACCTAGGATGTACTCAAAATTCTAGCCACAAGTTGGGGCAAGAGGGCAGAATGTAAGTGGGGGTGGGGGGGGGGTGAAGAAACTCTTGATTATGTTTCCCCTGTACTGCCCCCCCCACCCACCCAGTAATCAATAATGTCTATACTAAAAACCACTTGATGAAAGGACAACAGAAATATAATATAAAAAAAGACTTCGCAGATATTGATTTCACATATATTCAATAACTCACTGGGGAAAATATTAAGTTCATCACTTGTAGCTACAAGTTTTACAAAAAGAGATGATGTGTGTTTGATAATAAATAAATTAGATTAGAAAAAAAAATAAAAGGTATTCTCAGCTAATTTATTTCAAGTCCTCAGTTATGACAGAGAAGAAGATCTGAATATGTTAAATAATTTCTATAAATAGTTTTATGATCTAAGCCTAAGGAATTATTTTAATTTTTTTTAGTACTTTCTAATTGGTCAATTTTTATAAAAAGTTTTAATATATTTTTTCTCTCTTTTTTTTCAAGGTCTGCACTAAAGCAAAATGTCCCTTTTTTTTAAAAAAAAAGTGAATTTTACCAAATGTTTTGAATTGTATATTTTTGAAGAGGAGGGGGGGGGGCGAGTTGAAAGTAGGCCTGGGGGGGTATTAAAGACCCCAAAAAAATAAGACTAATGGTAGTGAAAACGCCCCCCACGCCTGCTGGTAGCAATGTAAGTGCCGCTCGGGCTGATCTCTGCCTACGCTCCTACCTAGTTAAGCCGACAGGTGTTGTTGGGTTAATTCAGATAGCATTTTGTAAATTTTCCCCCCTAAACTACCTTGGCTTTGAGTGCGTTCCGCCTGAAGAACGCCTTGCATGACTCGCAGCTGATGGCGTCAAAGTTGTAGCCCAGCGCCCTGTCCCCGCACACGCCACAGAACAGGACGGTGCCATCTTTGGGCTTGGGGCGTCGCTTCTGTTCACGCTTGGCCTGGCTAGCCGACCTGGCCGGTGAACTCTGTGAAGTAAAAAAAATAAAAATAAAATTGTAATACTAACAATAACCAGCCATACAAATATACACAGACATATACACACAACACAGGCCTATCATATAGATATCCACAAAGAAATGTCATATAATTCATACATAAAGAAATGTCCTAAAAATACACATTAAGACATGTCATGCTGCCGTTTAATAAATGATTCATTCGGATTGAACAGCGTCAAGGAAAATGTTTTAGGGCCACACACCAGTTGACCCTGAAGTACTCTGAAGTACTCCTAGCGCTGCCAACTACTTTCTTACACCAGTTGACCTGAAGTACTCCTAGCGCTGCCAACTACTTTCTTACATCAGTTGATCCGAAGTACTCCTAGCGCTGCCAACTAATTTCTTGAAGAATTAACCAGAAATATGTAACAAATATTTGGATATTACTAAATTTTGTATCTATATGACAGTTCTATGTTACTAAATCTAAATTTCTCCAAGAAATATCCAGGTCTACGTCGGCAGCCCAGACTACGCCTCGTGATACGACCAAGGTGAACTTAATAACCAGTAGCGTAACTAGCGTCGTCCGGGTCAGCGAGGCGGTTATAATAAACACCAGACGACAAGTCAGTCCAAACCTTTCATTAGACAGGAGAGGGCAGTACAATTACAACAACAACAACACACACAGAGAATGTAACTCGTGTTTGTGTGGTGTGTCGAGAAAAGGGGGGGGGGGTGTGCAATGAGAATTTTAAATAATTCGTTAAAATGTTGTGTGTGTTTTTCGTTTCCTTTTTCAAAAGAGGTGACGACAGAGTTGAGTTTTTAAACAACTGTGAAGCAACGGAGATATTCAAAATATTCAAGTCGCTTCGTTTAATCGACACTGATTATATAACGAAAATATTTTTTTGTTTCCTATGATGAGTGGAGGGGGGGGGGAGACCTCACGTCGGGGGCCAATGGGGGCGACAGCCTATGTTCCACAGTACCCGCATATCACACTCGCCCTACAGCCCCGCAAATATCACGAACTGCGTACTGCTAATGCCGCCTTTGATAAGGTTTGACTACATTGAGGCACCACGGTGGCTACAGGTGACTCGGGCTTGAAATGTAATCTCTGCATCCAACTATTAGTGAATGAGGTGTACCACCGTTCATTTTTACCCTACATCAATTCACTGCGTCCCCCATCACCCCCCCCCGACCCATATTTCTTCGCTGCAAAGGAAATGCAAGCTGTATGTACTGTGTGTGACACACATACGAGAGATGTGTTGCAATGGCAATCACACACATGCCTCTCACCAAGACACAGCAATTGGACAGAGTTATCTATGGCTGACTTTGCGACCTTGGACTTCGTTCTCTCTCTCCCTCTCTCTCATTTTCTTTTTAAAACTACGCACTTATAAACTAACGTAATGCCGATATGTCATTTTTTAACCACCAGAATTATAAATTGTTTTCATTTTTAGATGCATCAATTATACTCTTATTCGCAAGTCATGCGTTTATTTCATTTCCTTGTAGCACATAATTATAGTTAGCAACACACTGTCAAATGGGATTATGATCTGTGAAGAAATTGTTATACATATTTATTAAAGTGCATCAAATGAGAACGCGGACTATTTCGAGATAAGGATTAACTCCCCCTTGATAAACCTTGACCCCAATCAATGAACACGACCTTGGGTGGGTATAAACATGCATACGTCAAGTCCACTTTATAAACAACATGTAAACAAAATTTAAAAAAAATATATTTACTGCAGCGGGGCAGGAATGGCGGGGATTGGAATGGAATTTCTTTCTATTACTGGCTCAGCGAGGCGTGGAGAAATAAATCCCCGCTTATTTCTATGACGTCATTATATATATATATATATATATATATATATATATATATATTTATATTCAGATGTTTTTTTTTTTATAAAACATCTCTTGTCTGCGACTCCAAATGTGCGCTCACACCTGTCATATCTACGCATTAAACTCAAGTTGTGTCCGAGTGGAATCCGGTGAAAAACGTATGTGACCTAGTAATTCGCTAAACACGCCTGACACTATGTGCCAGTTTTAATTTCTTGATAATTGTTGTTAAATGGGGGGGGGAAGGATGTACATTTAAAAACTAAAAATAAATTATAAAATACAAAACACAAACAGCATCAGCTCCGAAAAAAAAAACTTCAGGTGGCGCTGTGAACTAAATCACTGCGACAAGCTCTGCCGTCTAACGGAGCCGTGCCACACCTACCCCACCCCCCTCCATACCACAATGTCGCCCACCCACCCCACATTATGCAGCCCAAATAAAAAAATACTCTCCATTTATTCACGACAGTAAAAAACGCGAAAAAAAAAAGGTTCAAGGACTGAGAGGGCGAGGAGATTGGGGGGGGGGGTAATGAAAGCAAGGTCGAGGTCGTGGGTTGAAACGGGTCACAACTAGTGTTATAGGAAGCACGCGCCCTGGTGGCAAGTGGCAACTGAAACAGATCCAGCAAGTCAAACATAGTGGGGTGGGGGGATGATTCAATCCGTATGACAGTCTCATTTTGACATTCCTTCGTCTCTCAACAGTTAAATACACACAAATTGTAACACGTATGATTCCAAAACATGCATCACAATGTTAATGCAATCACCCAACTCCCAATACAGTATGCTACATTCAATTCTCTCATATTGCAAGTAACAGTACACAGGGTCACTGTGGGGGGTTTATAGCCCAGTACTCATCAATTACATAGCGTACGATACGAAATAAAGCGTCAGAAATATTTATTTTTGTTCAAAGTTCAGTAAACTCGACTCATCGGATTATCCGGCCCACATTAGATCATAAAACAACGTCATGAAACTTTTTTTTTAATAAAATTGTTTTTAATGTTATCAGTGAAGCGGAAATTACATGTATGCAAAGTAACTCCTTTGTATCCGGATTTTCTGCCATCTGACATCCCCTTCCACTACACAAGGCCGGATAATTGGGGGGCGCCTGCTGTACTGTTATATACACAATTTTAATCTACCCACACAATGTGAACAAAATGTGAACGTGAACAGACTTTGGAACTGAATCAATTTGAACCTCTAGACGTGTAAAAAAAATCATCATCACTTTAGTCTGGTGACCATTCAGACGCAGGCAGAGTGCACGGTTGTCCACGAGTAGACCCAGTAATTCATTTAGTCCAAATGACTGCCCCAGAGTGTCGATGGTTCCATGGAAGGTGAGGGGGGGGGTGTTTCCATCCATCGAACACTCCACATTACCTCACCCTGCATGATCAGCATGCTATTACAGAATTCATGTACAACAAGATGAAAAAAAGGAGAGGGTAGAGGGGTGTTTGGGGTAGGAGGGAGTGTTCAGACTAACTGCTGGGTCTATATAGAACACTTACAGTTACGCTGTTTTCTGGGTCTATATAGACCACTTACAGTTACGCTGTTTTCCCTGATGCCTCAGCAAACAGTTCCAGAATGAAAACAACAACTTCCATTGAACCTTGTGTAAAACAACATTCAGCCACCAAATATTTTATATAAAGATTACATTAAAATCACTATCTGCATGTTTAGTACAATGTCCGTACGTTATGGTCTCGGTTGAAATATCGTTCCGAAAGACTAATAATAATTAGTAGCCGGCATTTTCGCTATTGTGTGCTGTATAATCTATTGTGTGCTGTATAATCATCTATTGTGTGCTGTATAAATCTATTGTGTGCTGTATACACTATATAACAAAACTTACTCTTCGTTTCGTAAGCTCACCTTTGGTTTGATATTCACTTTTTTTTATTACACTTTATCTGTCAGCGTGATAATACGTTAATTATGCCTCGATATTTTGTTCCTATTGTCTGGTCTAGCAATTAACACATAAAAAAAACTAAGACGAGATATTCCTCTATCAATAGATACATGTAGATAGTAAGTTTCATAAGGCATAACGTTTTTAAAATGTCACGTTTGTGTAGACTATTTAACATAAGATTAAATCTTAAGTTTTGGCTTTCTGGCACCATTTACAGCGGTCGTCATGGAGGTGACCTTAGCTGCAAAACGTCTACAAAAGTCCAGCGGCTTTGTCGTGCAAGTTTTAACTTGGGTCAAAGTGATTGAGGGCTAGTAGATGGAGCTCAAATGTGCACATTAATAATAAGCGAATTGAACAGTAATTGTGAACAAGAAGAAAGTTCAAAGGAATTCAATAACATGAGACAAACATATTATTTCACCCTGAGAGACAAATGTTATTCTTGTAATATTATTATTATTATTGACGATTTCTAGCGCAGTTTTACCCTGGCAACGCTTGACCTATGTATACATAAGAAAAAGTAACCTTCATATTATCTTTGATCAGTGAACCATGAATAGATTTATTCCGATACAGTTCACCTCCTGTTTTGTTTTCATCTTATCAAGCCATGAACAATGGATATTTCAGTCATGAAATATTGTCTGAATTCATACAGACTTTCAAGTGAAATATCTGCTTACATTATGATAATATGACCCTAAGTGCTGGCTGTCTAAGAGTCAAATCCCACTAACAGATAATTAAAAAAAAATAATTTATTCAAAATGTTTTGTGTGGAAAAGAAACAACAAGTAATTTTTTTTTTAAAAATTTAGTTAAAAACATTAACAAAAATAGACAAGTTGAACTATGGTCTGTCTGTCTCTATGCAAAGGTTTTGAAGGGTACAAGCTAGTGTGTACATACTCACTGAGCTAGGCTGGTGAATGGGTCATGTTGTTCAGCTTTTTGCATGACTGTGTTATGCTGTTCGGATAGATGCATGATTTCTATGCTGTACGATCAAAATACGGACGATACAATGCTGGCCAATGTGTGCAACAGTGAGTGTCTGCCATAAAGTATGTTTAAATATATGCTGTCTGGGTGAGTGTCTGCCATAAAGTATGTTTAAATATATGCTGTCTGGGTGAGTGTCTGCCATAAAGTATGTTTAAATATATGCTGTCTGGGTGAGTGTCTGCCATAAAGTATGTTTAAATATATGCTGTCTGGGTGAGTGTCTGCCATAAAGTATGTTTAAATATATGCTGTCTGGGTGAGTGTCTGCCATAAAGTATGTTTAAATATATGCTGTCTGGGTGAGTGTCTGCCATAAAGTATGTTTAAATATATGCTGTCTGGGTGAGTGTCTGCCATAAAGTATGTTTAAATATATGCTGTCTGGGTGAGTGTCTGCCATAAAGTATGTTTAAATATATGCTGTCTGGGTGAGTGTCTGCCATAAAGTATGTTTAAATATATGCTGTCTGGGTGAGTGTCTGCCATAAAGTATGTTTAAATATATGCTGTCTGGGTGGGGGTCTATTTTTATACGTCAGCCTAGATGAAACGTCAGACAACGGTGTTTTACATGCAGCAAAAAAGACTTGTCTGGACTATATTACTGTCTTTGATCCAATCAAATTATGTCAAGCTCACACATAAAAGTTACACCACCGTGCTCAGTAAACAGTGACACACACCAAATTATACCGCTCACGTTAGATGACCTACATAAAGGAAATAAGGATTTAAAAAAAAAAAACAGCAAGCGACTAATGAGTTTCACCGAGAGCCGGAAGACAGACACGAGGAAGGGGGAGGGGGTGGCCGTCCAGAATTGACCTGTCGGTACACGAGCGCGATGGACAAGTAGATGAAAAGACAACTTGTTAGTTAGCATGTTGTAGCCGGCAGCTGGACAAAACTCCGTGTGTAAACCGATCGCCTCATCTCTCCTAGTCGGCGTGTGCCACTCGCCTACGTAGTACAGGAAGGACTATAGGGTCACGTAGTCATGTATGTTGGTCTGTGACTTAGGTTTGAGTCGTTACACAGACCTCACCACCACCGCCGCTCATCCCCCCATGCTGTCCATACACCACTTTTTAAAACAAGCCTGCGCGACATTTCTAGCCGGAGGGGAAGACCAATTTAATATTCTATATGAGCTTCACCTCATTGGAAATGAACATCGAGTTTTTAAGCCGTTTGTGGCACGTGCAGAATTAAAGAGATTGGGGGGAGGGAAGTGAGAGGAAGAGTGTGATATAAATAGAGTTCCCTCCATGACTTCCGTGGTGCCTCCATGGTCAATGCACTATCGGTTATGGTGGAGATGAAATAAAGGCTCATCAAAATATAGTTTATGTGATAAACACCTCATCCTTAGAGTAACTTCACAGATCAGATTCTGCAGGCTACCGAAATACTTGTGATCGAATACTAAATATCGGTTCTTGGAACAGAGCCTAGAAGCTGTGGGCTCAACAGCTCGGCAGTCTATACCCAAAATAAGGACGGTTCTCAAACTCAACCAAAACTGACACAGCCCCGGCCAATAATGACCAGCTTTCATTATAATAACTCCCACAGCCCCGGCCAATAATGACCAGCTTTCATTATAACAACTCCCACAGCCTAGCCAATAATGACCAGCTTTCATTATAACAACTCCCACAGCCCCGGCCAATAATGACCAGCTTTCATTATAACAACTCCCACAGCCTAGCCAATAATGACCAGCTTTCATTATAACAACTCCCACAGCCTAGCCAATAATGACCAGCTTTCATTATAACAACTCCCACAGCCTAGCCAATAATGACCAGCTTTCATTATAACAACTCCCACAGCCTAGCCAATAATGACCAGCTTTCATTATAACAACTCCCACAGCCTAGCCAATAATGACCAGCTTTCATTATAATAACTCCCACAGCCCCGCCAATACCGACCAGCTTTCATTATAATAACTCCAATCATTTGTCAACATCTCCCTCCGAGTGAATACAGAATACAGTCATGCTGTCCACAAAAAACAGCTGATTCAAAGTGACAGACGTGTGTAATGATACAATGTGTCCGAAGCTGTTGGGTCAACCCATCGGCACCAAGAAATCCATACATGTATTACTCATGTAAGACAAAACAAAGGGAAATTTCATCCTCCGTAATTCCACACCTGATGCTTTGAAGACACTAGCCCAATAATCAATCGCTCGATTCGGTGGTGGGGAAAGGGGGGAGAGAGAGAATCCAAACCGGGTTTCCCCGTAAAATGACACAAAAAGAAATCGTAGACCCCCCCCCCCCCTCCGTTAACCTTCATTTACTTTGAACGTGATTCGAAAAGCGCCCAACAATGAGAGTATATTATTAAAACTGTGTACTTTTATGTTCTCGCTGGTCCCCCGGATATGGTGAACTATTTTTAAACTGCACTTTTAAAAACAAGTCCAATCTGTATGACGTTATTTGATATGACATTCCGCCAAAAAGGTGTCAGATGTCGTCAGCTCCTTGGTTATGTGTCAAATATGTAAACACAGGGACTATGAGACACAAAAGCGGCAGGTTTTTTTTGTTCACAGTATCTAGGTCACATTCTACTTACGTCACAGTAGCCTGTCACGAGCGAGAGCCGTCCGAATAGAATTTCTAGGAGGACAAGACATGGGGGAGAATTTATGAGTCTGGTGGTTTTGGGAAAGGTGGGAGGAACACATGAACTACACATGAGATTTTACACGGAGTTTTTTATTTTATTGAAACAAAGAGAATGCCTTTTTAAGTAGAATGATTATAATCAAAATATAATAGGGGCTGCATATTTTGATACAAATTGTATAGACAATATACACAGCTGTATTTAAATTGTTGTCATTTGACATCGAACATTAGGGCAACCAAAATAACATTTCCTTTTTAACCCTAATAAAAATAAACTTATAATAACACAATGCTAAAATATATCAATGTTTGTAAAATAAACTCAAAGTAACTGAAGCATCTATATAAATAATAGCAATTTGGGTTCTGCGTTAAATCGAGAGTCAAGAATTATTCCAGTTTAAAATACAATCAGGAAAAAATCGGATCTGCCCGAAACCAAAAATAACCTAGCCTACCGATCAAGCCTAAGGGAAAATAACCATATGAAAAGGTTTTGCAGGGTACAGCTAGTAATACAATAAAGACACGAAAATTAACATATCTGATATTGATGATACAACTTAGGGTGAGGGATTGCCATGAAGACAAACATGGTCACAAAAACAATCTGTGATTATCCCCGTATTAAACACAACACTACTGCTTGCTGTAATGATTTCAAGGTGAGAGGGAGGAGGGTCAGCTATGACGTTGGTGTGCTGGGAGGAAGGGGGAGTGAGGTGGCGCTCAACAGGCGGTGACGGTTTGGATCGATAGAATATAGGCCACTGCGACTGAAACATCTAGTCCGGACCAGTCCAAGAGAACCGGTTCTGTTGATTTACACAATATAATATTTATATTAACACATATTTACAGCTTCCGATCTCGGATAGGATTACCAGGTATACATGCATTTTACACTCACTGTGTGTGCTGTTTGTAGGAAATACAGTTTCTCTGCTGCCCCCCCACCCCGACTCACGTGCCTTACTTCAAGCCGTGCTTCGACGTCATATGCCAGCACGCGGAGAAGATATGGCGCAGCGATCGTGTTGCTAAAAATAACGACGACATCAATGAATGACGGAACGATTAAAGGAGAGGGAGAGCGAGCGAGAAAGGGTGGGGAGGTGAGAGTATTTGGTAAGACGAGCAGGACGGGGGTCTAATCTGGTTAAATTTAAAATAAACAAACAAACAATGTTACCAGGTGCAGCCGAATAGATAAACTTAACAGCGAAAAAAAAAAGGAACAGGGGTGTCCTTGAAACATGACCTTCTTTCAACAGAATCAACAGTTCAACACGCAGAAATGGCGGTACACAATGCACACAATGACAGCTGTGCGTGGTGTGCTGCAGAATGTGTGCGACAAGTGTTCGTTGTACTGTGGGTGCACATGTATTATGCATTCTGTAAAATAAGGTTCAGTGCTTGGGTTATGCAATAAATATGACTAATACACAGGCCATATTAAATAGTACGCACTATACAGTGTGTGACCAAGGAGTGAGTGTGCCAATCAGTGTGATGGTACAGTATTATCCAAAGTGTAAACACTATAATGTGTGCAATGAACAAATGTGAAAGTTTATCAAAGGACAAGTTTGTACATAGTTTATGTTGCTGTAAAGCGCGAAACGTTATTAAGCACGAAGGCCTAACAGTACAGTATACATCAAGTAGATGTTCAGTCGTGTAAAATGAGTGGACATATGGCTGTGACTAGTGAAATGTTAATAAATGTACACAGTTGACACTAATACAAGTAAATAATGAAACATGCAAAGTTGTGTCATAAGTGAACGTGCGTATGTGTGTGTGTGTGTGTGTGTATGGGGGGACTTGATGATTATGTATATGTTAAGGTGTCTGTGATAAGTATGTATGTATATATATGCACACTTGTGACAGATATGAGCACAATGAATAGGATGTGTGGGGGGGGGGGGTAGATGATTATGCATATGTTAAGGTGTCTGTGATATATATATATATATATGCACAATTGTGACAGATATGAGCAGAATGAACAGGGTGGACGTGCCAAGTAAGTGCACTACAGTACAATATATCTTGTCTTGTCATACAGTCTCTATATTAAACAAGCTTGAATTATTGGTACACGTGAGTGACTATGCTCACTGCACGGACTGCACGTGCAATATCGTGAGCCATAAGTCAACATGATACAATTGTACAGTTAGTGCAGATGTTACAATGTACTGCGGTTTAGCTTAACTGTATCTGGTGAACGAGGTGCATTCATAAATAGTTTATAAAGAGGTAAAAAAATTGAACCCATTTAGTGTAATCAACATATTGTGCTTTCTTTGAATGTTTAACACCGAGTACAAAGTGTGTGTACACGACTAGACACATTCCAGTATCTAATCCTTCAACTGCTCCACGCCATGGTGTGTTTTAAATACACCCAATGCAATCTGTACAGGGGAATCATGCACATTTTGCCGTCTGAAGGATGTGCAGTAAAGTGTGTCATATTCATCAAAATGGATTGTCCTCAAATGTGCGTCCACGACAGTGTGTGTGTTGATTGGACACAGTCCACAACAGCCTGTGTGTTGATTGGACACAGTCCACAACAGCCTGTGTGTTGACTGGACACAGTCCACAACAGCCTGTGAGTTGATTGGACACAGTCCACAACAGCCTGTGTGTTGATTGGACACAGTCCACAACAGCCTGTGTGTTGACTGGACACAGTCCACAACAGCCTGTGTGTTGATTGGACACAGTCTACAACAACCTGTGTGTTGATTGGACACAGTCCACAACAGTCTCTGTGTTGATTGGACACAGTCCACAACAGTCTCTGTGGTGATTGGACACAGTCTACAACAGTCTCTGTGTTGATTGGACACAGTCCCCCCACAGTCTCTGTGATGATTGCACACAGTCCCCCCATACACTAAATATCAAAGAAACGTCTTTCATTAATTACTATCAATGGGTCAGAATTAATTGCTCCCTAGCCAGCATACGTTGTAGTGTCAATGCCGGTGACCTCGCCAATCCTCGACGGTATGCTGCCAATGTAGATATTTTTTTCACCCAGGTCTAGATACTGTTCGGGAAATCTAGATTCAATGAAATGCTATCAAATAATACAACTGGAACGTAAACTGCTCATTATTTTTTTTCTGGATAATTCTTCAAGACAGTAGTTGGTAACTCTGTGTTCAAGTAACAAATGTATTGTTCCTCTCTCTCTCCTTAAGTCAAACACACCCACACGTCAAGAAATAACATACAAGTAAATTAACATGTAGATAGCAGTGTGTAAAGTCGTCTTTCGATCTGGGGGTCCCAGGTTCGATACTAGGGATTCTATTTCGGTCATGGTGAGAGTTCCCAAGTCTACTCAGCTTTAAATGTGTATCTGAAATACGTTGGGGAAGTAAAGTATTGTGGTGGTCACAATATCTCTTAATATGCAGTGACTACAGAAATAATAGTGCATTCGCCCCGATGGTATAAATTATGGGACAAATATAGAAAAGTGATAAGGATATATCAGTTATGTTCAGAAAACACCACACGACTCGTTAAAAAACCCAACAAGAGCAACTGCTATACTGTGTTGTGTGTGTGCTCTATTATTAGACTTTGGTGCATTTGATGAGGTTGTTATGTTGGGGATTAAAAAAATACAAGCAGAATTAGCATGAACGAGCATTTTAAAGTAGTTAAAGATGGTGGTGTTGAATGTTCATTATAAAGTAGTTAAAGATGGTGGTTATCAATGTTCATTTTAAAGTAGTTAAAGATGGTGGTGTTGAATGTTCATTTTAAAGTAGTTAAAGATGGTGGTGTTGAATGTTCATTTTAAAGTAGTTAAAGATGGTGGTGTTGAATGTTCATTTTAAAGTAGTTAAAGATGGTGGTGTTGAATGTTCATATTAACGTAGTTAAAGATGGTGGTGTTAAATGTTCATATTAAAGTAGTTAAAGATGGTGGTGTTCAATTCTCATGTCATTTAAAATCTAGCCATCCCATTTAATTACACTTAAGACCTCAAACTTAGTGGGCCGGTTTCTGGTCTTTGTATTTGTGGACTGCAGAGTGTACGAACTGAATTACAAGCCTGGACAAAAAACCTGAATGTGTAAATATAATAGAGTAAGGCGCTAGTCATTCAGACCTCTACATGGGCTGATAATAACAAGAAAGTCTTAACGTGCGTCTGCAGTGACTACCGCACAAACAAGCACGACTGACCCAGTTCAACCTAAGGTCAGCTGTGGGAGTCAACACAGATTAAAAAACAACAACAAGCGGGCATCAATCACTAGGCCTCTACAGCTGTACACTTTATTATAACAAACAAACATGGACGAACGTGTAAATGAACCAGGTGGAGGAGGTCTACATCCAATTATGTTAAAACACGTATGAACAGAACCACATACACACACGGCTACTAAAACTAACAGACAGTAACATCTCATCGCCATCACTTACTTGTTCAGAGTAGTACGTTACTACCATAATCGGTAGAGTTCAAGGTGTTTATAAACAATAAAAGAATAAACAATAATCACAGTCTCTGACGAATAAATCACAGAAACATCACATGTAAATGTGCGCACAGAATGTAGCCTCTACACCAAACAGCTGATTATACATGTATGATGAAGCAATATGTAAAATTACACAGCAGCTATTAGCACACCACCACCAGTGAGGTGAAAAAAAATAGTTCCCGAGCTTTCCTACACCACGAAACGAGTGACTGCCAAGAACTTTGGAAACTAGCACGTACACACACAGCGGCGCGCACATAACAACCGTCCCGATGAGGCAAGACGTCTGCTTGTGTGTGTATGTGTGCATGCGTGTGTGTGTGTGTGGTGGAGCGTGAAGTGTGCGTCAGCCCTCTCTTGTGTATTGCGCTGCTGAAACTGGGAGAAATTGGGAGGGAAGGGGGGTGAAATGAAAGGGAGAGGGGGGGAAGAGGGTAAAAAAAAAAAACAACAACTGGGGTGGACTACATTCGGCCCGGTCCTATTTCTGGAGAGGAAAAAAAAAACAACAGCAGACGATAGATCGAGCAACAGAAAAATTGGGGGAAAAAAGAGGAAACGACAGGGAAGGATGGGGGTAGGGGGAGTGGGGAAACCGGGGAGGTTATTCCCAGAGAAAGCAGCTCCTGGGTGGTGCTGACCCAGTAGATGGGTGACAAATGTACTGGATGCAGCCCAGTACTCTGGGATTTTTACCACCCAAGAAATTGTCTTTTAATACGTATGGTGCTAACAAAGATATGAACAAATTGTATAATTTAGAATATAAAGGAGAACATGTAACTGAAGTTATTGATTTGATTACATATGCACTCTGGGTGTAATGACATTTTGTATTTAGGTTACATGTTTCAATGTAGATTGTAACTGGTTTAGTTTACCGGGAACATTCGCACTAAACGTAACTTGACCACAGTCATGACCACTGGCCGGTCAGACCTCATTGGGTTAAGGCCGATGACCAGATCAGGATGACATCTCACACACACACACACACGGCTGGCTCTGTATGGGGGATGGGGCTGATCAATTCACGCCAATATAGTATCGAACTTAATTCGATCTCCCCTACCCCACCGCCCTTCTCCTGACAGACACCCCTCCCGTACCCATAGCAAATCACACCCCCCTGCCCCCTTTCATTAAAAATGGCCAAATCCGGATTAAGTGTGAAAAGAGAGCATGGGGAATGACGGGAGACATCTTCGATTTTTTTAAAAGACGTATAAATAAATAAAATAAAAAAAAAGACACGGGGGGGGGGCTATAATGTATTTATATAACGTCACGTGAATCAAGACCAGAATTGGGTCGCGTGTACTTTTACAGTGGGACACACACACACACACACGCCCATACAGTCGCATGCGCTGCCAACTCAACAAACCCACATCAACCGATGATCCTAAAATGGAAAAGAAAAAAAAAAGCAAGGAAAGTTTTTCGCCCTCCTTCTTGGTCTTTGGTAATTTAAAACCAGTTGAACGGCTCTCCATCAACTTTTATTGTCCCCCCACCCCCTTACGACAGATGCCCTGTGTAATGTTTTAAGCGTTAAGAAAATAATAATTATAATAATCCACCCCAGCTTAGGTGTTGTGCTATTATTTATGATGTCATCAACAATGTTTTGTTGTTCGCATAGTGTCAGATGGTTATTTTCTTTTTATGGTTTACTAGCTGGCCTAAAAAAAAATTAACGGTTTGGAAAACAAGCCAAGGACTCCGGTAGTTGGGTTTGGTTACGTGGACCCAAGTTGAGTATCTCTAAAAGTTATAAAGTGACTGAGTTACTGCGGCTAACAAGTACAGTTTGGGGAGTAAAGCCCAAAAATATAAAAAAAAAAATAAACAGATCACGAAATAATGATAGTTTTTAATTGTGAAACACTTTAGTACGATCAGACCATGAAACAACATCTGTTGGTTGGAGGAAAGGGAAAAAAAAGGGGGGGGGGGTACAATTTCATTAGATAGATTTTTAAATATATCATAATGCAACATCTTGTTACATTGTTACTGTAAAACAAGAATGAGTGAAGGCGCGTCATTTTTTAAAATCAATTTTCACTCTCACCGAGCCAAGTTAACTATATTGAGTGGCTCACTTCACCCCCTCACCGAGCCAAGTTAACTATATTGAGTGGCTCACTTCACTCCCTCACCGAGCCAAGTTAACTATATTGGGTGGCTCACTTCACTCCCTCACCGAGCCAAGTTAACTATATTAGGTGGCTCACTTCACTCTCTCACCGAGCCAAGTTAACTGTATTGAGTTACTCACTTCACTCTCTCTCACCGAGCCAAGTTAACTATATTGAGTGGCTCACTTCACTCCCTCACCGAGCCAAGTTAACTATATTGGGTGGCTCACGTCATTCTCTCACCGAGCCAAGTTAACTGTATTGAGTTACTCACTTCACTCACTCACCGAGCCAAGTTAACTATATTGAGTTACTCACTTCACTCTCTCACCGAGCCAAGTTAACTGTATTGGGTGGCTCACTTCACTCCCTCACCGAGCCAAGTTAACTATATTGGGTGGCTCACTTCACTCCCTCACCGAGCCAAGTTAACTGTATTGAGTTACTCACTTCACTCTCTCTCACCGAGCCAAGTTAACTATATTGAGTGGCTCACTTCACTCCCTCACCGAGCCAAGTTAACTATATTGGGTGGCTCACGTCATTCTCTCACCGAGCCAAGTTAACTGTATTGAGTTACTCACTTCACTCTCTCACCGAGCCAAGTTAACTGTATTGGGTGGCTCACTTCACTCCCTCACCGAGCCAAGTTAACTATATTGGGTGGCTCACGTCATTCTCTCACCGAGCCAAGTTAACTGTATTGAGTTACTCACTTCACTCACTCACCGAGCCAAGTTAACTATATTGAGTTACTCACTTCACTCTCTCACCGAGCCAAGTTAACTGTATTGGGTGGCTCACTTCACTCCCTCACCGAGCCAAGTTAACTATATTGGGTGGCTCACTTCACTCCCTCACCGAGCCAAGTTAACTGTATTGAGTTACTCACTTCACTCTCTCTCACCGAGCCAAGTTAACTATATTGAGTGGCTCACTTCACTCCCTCACCGAGCCAAGTTAACTATATTGGGTGGCTCACGTCATTCTCTCACCGAGCCAAGTTAACTGTATTGAGTTACTCACTTCACTCTCTCACCGAGCCAAGTTAACTGTATTGGGTGGCTCACTTCACTCCCTCACCGAGCCAAGTTAACTATATTGGGTGGCTCACTTCACTCCCTCACCGAGCCAACTTAACTGTATTGAGTTACTCAGTTCACTCTCTCACCGAGCCAAGTTAACTATATTGAGTTACTTCACTCTCTCACCGAGCCAAGTTAACTGTATTGGGTGGCTCACTTCACTCACTCACCGAGCCAAGTTAACTATATTGAGTTACTCACTTCACTCTCTCACAGAGCTAAGTAACTTCCACATTCATTCCCCTCTCACTAACTCTCTCAAACTCACAGATAATAACTCTTACTACGTATACGATCAATAATAACAATCTGTTAAGACCGATAGACAGACGAGGACTGGTGTGAGATACATATAATAATCACGCATTGATTATTCGCACACATGATGTAAAGTGATTCTTAAAATTTTGCGTTTCGTAGGCCACTAATGAAACTTGTTGGGGTTTTCGCGATCCACATGTTAATTAAAAAAGAAAAAAATAGGATACAAGTAAAGTCAACACTGGATGCACATATTGTTGATATAAGTAAAGTCAACATTGGATGTACATATTGTTGATACAAGTTAAGTCAACAATGGATGCACATATTGTTGATTGAGCAATTGTTTAATTTTTTTGAGGACCCACCACCTCAAATCAGTCTCGATGGGTCGCTACCCACAGTTTGAGAACTGAGCATATAGCGCGAAGGGAGGTTTATATTTGCCTACAACTAAGTATCACATTACAAACTGCAATTCTTCATTTTCTCATTATTTCCAAAGATACGGCAAAGTTAAACTATAGTATGAAAACAACAACAACAAGATAAACAATACATTTGAATACATCACAGAGAAATGTCTAGAGCAGTGCTTCTCAAACTTTTTGAAGTCACGGACCCCTTGGAACGCCAATCAATATGTCGCGGCCCCCTTGTTATTTTTTTTTTTGGTTTAGATTGCTTAAATTTATAATTTTTCGAAATTCCACGGCCCCCCTCCGGAACTAACGGTTCTTAGTCTGGACACCGTGTCCACTGTCCACTGACTAAGCCTGTTAGTAGTTTTACAGCCACAGTCACCCTCTACCAAGCTAAAAGCTGGAGTCCTCTTGAACAGTGGTGGGCAAACGTCTTGCACCGCGGACCACGATGCGTCATTAAATTGGACAGAAAACGGCCGGATACAAAGCCGATGGATGGAGTGTTTGCGTGAAATGATAAAGAATAAATGTACACATCATAAATGTGAGCGAGCAGCGGAGCAGCTCAAACAGCAAGCTGGTCGCACGTGGCCCGAAGGCCGTAGTTCGGCCATGCCTGGTCAGCGAAACGTGAATGACGACTTAGTGCGTTACGACTAGTGGGATTGTTGGTGTCATGATTTAAATCCTTTAACCACTCTGATAACCACTTGAACAGCCAAATGTTATGAAATAATTTACTTCAATTCAAGTGTTCGCACTCAAAAAAGCCAAGATCTATGGGGAATCTAAATTATCCCCATCCCGCAAAGGTCAACTACTGGACACGTATCGTAACAGGTGTCAATTATGTAGGTCAATGCGAGTCAGAAACTAAAACCCATTAAGAACAAAACGTGGCACAAAATTTAATTTGACCCAATTAAACGAATGCACTTCATTTAATATACTGTCTATCTTCTAATTAGGTGAATTAAAAATGGAAGAAAGTTATGACACATTTCCAAGAATTGATTTTTACGTGTTTATCGAAGGGCTGAAACCATTTAAAAATGACAGCCTTGGTTAAGCAGCTGCGCACATCCATTCCCCCCCCCCCCCCGGTGTGATATATTCATATCAAATCTCCCCCGCCCAACCCGTGATATATTCATAATCAATCTCTCCCCCAACCCCCATTCATGTGATATATTCAAATCACATCTCGCCCACTTTTTCTCATAATCTTGATCTAAAAATCCACACAAAAGAACAATTTTCTCCTCACCACTAAAAAAAAAAACCAAGTTCAACTCGGCTATCAGCACTTCTAGTTTGTTGAATCCCGTGCAAAATAAACTGGTAGCACGGCATACTGACGTCACTAATATTCCGGGATGTCGACCTCGCCACGACAAAAAAAAAGGGAATAGGTGAGGGGGAGGGGGTGGGAAAGAGCGGGAGATGTGTTAGCGGCCAACCCCCCCCCTCCTCCCACGTGACTCGACTAGCCAGTTATAACCGTAACAAGTCAGGTGGAACAGCAGCCCCCCCCTCCCCACCTACCTGTATTCTTGTGTCGAAAAAAATAATAATATGTAGGTTAAATTGAGTGTTTTTTTTTTTAACTTCGTCAAATATTGTATCAGCAACACGGTAAAGCTATTAACACCTTCGAGGAATTGAACACAGACGGCATCGGCACAAAAGTGAATCAAGTTTTTTTTCCCCCCTTCTATTCTGGAGTTATTATATCTATAACATTAGCCAGGGGTTGGTAACTGAATTTGTTAACTTGTATCCGTGGCCCCTGCCCCCCCCCCTTCCCCCTCACACTCGGCGGTACAGTCTGTCGGGTTCGAGCACGACCTGTGTGCGGGCAAGAGGAGGGTGGGGGGTTTGTGAAGTTCCAGTAGGTGTACTTTTAGCCCGTGGGGGATTGGGGGGGGGGAGGGAAGACGGTCGTTATAGCATTGAATGTAGTCGTGGTGTGTTATAGAATTATTTCAAGTACACAATACAAAACACACACACGCGCACGCACGCACGGACACACACACACACACGATATACAAGTACAAGGGCGATGTGGCCGGTCATCAACCAGATGACGTAATGTTGCCAGTACTGTACTGGGGAGGGGGGGCTGACAAGGGGCTCCTCACATTTACCGCTTCGATTGGCCAAAAAATGGAGGCTCAATAGTAGGGGGGGGGTGCAGTGTTCGAAGACAAACCCCAAATAAATAGATAAATCATCACATGTTTTACATTTCCATTTATTTCTGAAAGTTTGCGGTAAAAACTGGGCAGTAAAAAGTTCTACAGACTCCGCTTAACGCGCTATAAGAAATAAAATAAATTTACCAAAACGAAGCAGCGTCGCTATACGAGGACATCAGAGGCAACAATTGGGGATAAATATAGTGTGTATGAGTGTGTACATTTTTATAGTGCGGTCATATATAATGATTGAAGTAGTGTTTGAATATTAATTTTGAATAATTTCTTTTTTTAGAAAATCCAGCGTTTATAGTGACATTAATGGTGGAAGGGGTGTATTCACATTCAGGGGGGGGAGCAATAGTCTGCAATGTGTCAATTCATTTATTATTATTTGTATGTAATGTAAACCATTGAATTTGTATAAAAGAGAGACACCATAGACACAGTGTATAGAGAGACACTATAGACACAGTGTATAGAGAGACACCATAGACACACTGTATAGAGAGACACCATAGACACACTGTATAGAGAGACACCATAGACACACTGTATAGAGAGACACCATAGACACACTGTATAGAGAGACACCATAGACACACTGTATAGAGAGACACCATAGACACACTGTATAGAGAGACACCATAGACATGTTATATAGAGAGACACCATAGACATACTATAAAGAGAGACACCATAGACACACTGTATAGAGAGACACCATAGACATACTATAAAGAGAGACACCATAGACACAGTGTATGGTATGTCTAACTCAACAGATGCATGAATAACTTCTGACTCAGCTGTTGGCTCGTGATGACCAAGTCAATGGCCGCCATCTGTTGATACAGTCAGTCATCACATATCTTACTGGAGGGGTGTCAAAGATTAAACTTATTTCGGAGTTGTTTTTTACACCAAACCGGTACAGGTTAATACATTTGAACTGAGTATTCAAGATGGCCAACTGAGTTATTAAAGATGGCCAACTAGGTAATTTAGGATGGCCAACTGAGTTATTAAAGATGGCCAACTGGGTAATTTAGGATGGCCAACTGAGTTATTAAAGATGGCCTACTGAGTTATTCAAGATGGCCAACTGAGTTACTAAAGATAGCCCTTCTGATTCGCTACTCACACGATTTGAGATTCGAATCACTGTTTTGGGACGGATAAAATTAGAATTCTCAAGTATCGCTGTATACGTGATTAGCACATTAAATAAACAAATCGTTTTTTTTTTAAAATTATTGTTGCACAACAGGGATAAACATCATTTAAATATTCCAGCTTCCGGGTCCGAATGACCACGTCTCGCTCTGGAAACCCAAGGTCTTCGACTCTTCGTTTAATAGATATATTTATTTCATTTTGAAATTAAATCTCAGACATCATCTACGCGTTTGCAGTAGGGTACAAATAAATAAATAAATAAAAAGGTTAGGCAAGTGCATGCTAAAAATAGCTTTTCGCTGTCATAAATATGTACTTTTTTGAACATATTAAAAAAACAACATCTAATATGTTCTTGATTTAACCCAAGCGAAACAATCCCATTGTTAATCACACACACACACTGACACACGCACTGATACACACAAAAAGGTACAGGAATATATAATCCCAAATAATCTTTTTCATTTTATTTCTTTGACTGGTTAAAAGTACACACAACAACTACAGCAAACGTCGAATAGAATAAAAATGATATTAAGGGGGGTGTGGTATAGGAACGTGTTTCTTAGCTAACAGATTTGTTGGAGCATTATGTGAAGGAGTGGACTATACAGGGGGTGAAACTACAAAGACTGTCGAATCCCTTGATGCCTGCCTGGGGGGGGGGTTTAAAACGGACGGTGCCAAGCTTTTTTTTTTTTACAAAGAGAGCACTACCCCCGGGGCTGGGTCTTTACAGAGGGCCGTGAGCTTTTATAGGGAGGGTGGGCCCGATTCAGTCATTCAAATAGCTCAATGCCAAATATTATAGGCGTCAATAGTTTAAATAACAGTCAATCGTGCAAATTACGTGGGGGGGGGGGGGGAGAAGGGAGAGAGAGATTGTGTGTATGTGTGTGTGAGAGAGTGTGTGTGTGTATGTGTGTGTGAGAGAGTGTGTGTGTGTATGTGTGTGTGAGAGAGTGTGTGTGTATGTGTGTGTGAGAGAGTGTGTGTGTATGTGTGTGTGAGAGAGTGTGTGTGTGTATGTGTGTGTGAGAGAGTGTGTGTGTATGTGTGTGTGTGAGAGAGTGTGTGTGTATGTGTGTGTGAGAGAGTGTGTGTGTGTGTGTGTGTGAGAGAGTGTGTGTGTGTATGTGTGTGTGAGAGAGTGTGTGTGTTTGTGTGTGTGAGAGAGTGTGTGTGTGTATGTGTGTGTGAGAGAGTGTGTGTGTATGTGTGTGTGAGAGAGTGTGTGTGTATGTGTGTGTGAGAGAGTGTGTGTGTATGTGTGTGTGAGAGAGTGTGTGTGTGTATGTGTGTGTGAGAGAGTGTGTGTGTGTATGTGTGTGTGAGAGAGTGTGTGTGTATGTGTGTGAGAGAGTGTGTGTGTGTATGTGTGTGTGAGAGAGTGTGTGTGTATGTGTGTGAGAGAGTGTGTGTGTGTATGTGTGTGTGAGAGAGTGTGTGTGTGTATGTGTGTGTGAGAGAGTGTGTGTATGTGTGTGTGAGAGAGTGTGTGTGTATGTGTGTGTGAGAGAGTGTGTGTGTGTATGTGTGTGTGAGAGAGTGTGTGTGTGTATGTGTGTGTGAGAGAGTGTGTGTGTGTATGTGTGTGTGAGAGAGTGTGTGTGTATGTGTGTGTGAGAGAGTGTGTGTGTATGTGTGTGTGAGAGAGTGTGTGTGTATGTGTGTGTGAGAGAGTGTGTGTGTGTATGTGCGTGTGAGAGAGTGTGTGTGTATGTGTGTGTGAGAGAGTGTGTGTGTGTATGTGTGTGTGAGAGAGTGTGTGTGTGTATGTGTGTGTGAGAGAGTGTGTGTGTGTATGTGTGTGCGAGAGAGTGTGTGTGTGTATGTGTGTGTGAGAGAGTGTGTGTGTGTATGTGTGTGTGAGAGAGTGTGTGTGTATGTGTGTGTGAGAGAGTGTGTGTGTGTATGTGTGTGTGAGAGAGTGTGTGTGTGTATGTGTGTGTGAGAGAGTGTGTGTGTATGTGTGTGTGAGAGAGTGTGTGTGTGAGAGTGTGTGTGAGAGAGTGTGTGTGTGAGAGAGTGTGTGTGTGAGAGAGAGAGTGTGTGTGTGTGAGAGAGAGTGTGTGTGTGAGAGAGAGTGTGTGAGAGAGAGAGTGTGTGTGTGTGTGAGAGAGAGAGTGTGTGAGAGAGTGTGTGTGTGTGTGAGAGAGAGAGTGTGTGTGAGAGAGAGTGTGTGAGAGAGAGAGTGTGTGTGTGAGAGAGAGAGTGTGTGTGTGTGTGAGAGAGAGAGTGTGTGAGAGAGAGAGACAGACATAGAGAGAGAGAGAGAGAGAGAGAGAGAGACAAAGGGCCAGTAAACAGAGAATCAGAATTAAGAGACACAAGTAATAATAATTAAAAAAAAACAACCCACGTCTGCGCTTAAGTCCAAGGAGACGATAACTGGATCGATAACCAAGACCAGGGTTATTTCCCCTGCATCATTTCCTGACTCGACTCTATTACATGGACTACCTACGAAAGAAAACATCAACAACAACAACAACATAACTTCCATGAATGAGAAAGAAATACAATCTTCAGCTGAAAGCTGGAAAGCTTTGGGGTTGAGGACTTTCGCTATATACTCGCTTTCAAATTTATTTTTTTTACCAATTTCTGCTACCAATGTTCAATTTAATTTGCCGGGAGCAGGTCGTGTGCGGTAAATGGTATTGAGGGAAAGTTTAAATATTTTTGCGCAACATAACGGTATATAGCAGTGGTCCCCAACCCTGGGCCGCGGACCGCTACCGGTCCGTGGAACGAATGTTACTGGGCCGCCCAAGAAACATTAAATTATTTCGTTTTTATTTACTTATCTCGTCATTCTGCGACTTTCAATGGATGATATATAATCAACACCCCCCCTCCCCCAGTGGGCCGCGGTGAAATTATCAAACGCTAACCGGTCCGTGGCGAGAAATGGCGAGAAAAAGGTTGGGGACCACTGGTATATAGGACTAGTCAACAAAACGGTATGTAGGACTAGTATTAGGAAACGAAACATTTCTGCGCTCTGGTGTAATTTGCGCGCGCTCGCAGACAACTGACCGCTTAGCATTGACTACAAACCATTGATCCAAAGGCTGCCAACTCTACACATTTCACTTGTTTCCCAATTCAGGGGTAAATAATCCGGGCAGAAACATACGTCAATTCTCAAATCTGTCAAAAGAAACAAACAAAAAAAAAAACCCGTTTTGTTTCATCAAAAGTCCAACCCCGTGTAACTGCAGTGACCTTGAAAAATCACCAGGGATGTGCGCAGTCTCCTTTGTGACGGCGCCACTATGAGGCGCACAGGATAAAGTAGCGCCGACAAGAATCGAACCCTAGTGATCCAGCACACTGATGACAAGTGTGTTGTGTGCGAAGTTACTGGTAAGGATGAGATGAAATCACTTAAGATCCTATAAACCACCAATGGGACGGTTTTTTTCAACCCCACCATAGCCGATAGAGCAATGTCATTGAAGGCACCGCGGGAGACATATCGTGGGGTGGGCACTTTCACAGGAGATCGAACCAGCGACCCTCAGGTCGACCAGTCGAGCGCTTTACCGCACGTCCATCCGTCCTCCATGGTCTCCTCGTGTGCACAAACAACAACATCGATATAACATTCCCATTAGTTTTATTAATTCATAGTTGTTTTATTTATTTAATTACAGAATAATTATTACTCAGAAAGCTTTTACATACGCATTTTAGCGTGACTACAGAGTTGTTTAAAAAAAAAAAATTCTCATTATTCTCTGAAAGCAATATACATTTGGTGGGACAGGGATGGGAGGATGAACGAGACCGTGTAATGAATCAGACTAATTTGCACAAATATGTCAGCTTATTGGAAGAAATAAAAATAGAACCATTTGCTCGAAGATAAAAAGTTCTAAGATAATTTCAGAACTCAGAGGATGAAAAATAGAGAATGAGTAGTTACGTTTTTACGTCATCAGTTTCTGTGTAACTGGGTTAAAAAAGAGTCTCTCACACAAAGAAATGATTACAGCATTCACGATTCACTAGGCTACTGGATTAGTTTTTGATAAATTATAAGGCGAGGAAACTAAATCAAGGACAAGTGACATGGTCTGACATTTTGTTTTGGAATGCATTGAAAGACGAATCAAGTGTAGGCCGTGCACAAGAGAAGGACAGTGGGTTGAAGTCTTCAATACACAAATTATTTATTTATCTAGTACGTCGTGTGTCTGACTTTAAGTATGTATACAATACACATACAAAGTATATATACAATACACATACAAAGTATATATACAATACACATACAAAGTATATATACAATACACATTACTACACATACACTGTAAGTTAGTTAACATATCTCAAAATGACGGGCCTGCAACTATATACATTATTCAAAACATGTTAGGAGTTGGGGGACTCAGTTTGAATGTATCGTGTGTATACAAACAGGGCCGCCAAAAGCTATTCTTGGTTCTCTCCCCCCCCCCCGGGACAACAAACACAAGCTGGGACCAGGGCTGATAATGGTCATTTTGTTTGTTAGTTGATTAGGCTGATTAAAAAAAAAACTAAAATCAAATTTAAAAAAAAAACAAACAAAACAAACAACAATAATAACTCAATATCTGAACTCTCCAAAACACGAACTCAATACTGGCACCGTTGTTACAACGTGCTTTACAATTGTACACGCCTAGAGTAGAGTGTAGTTTCTAATGTAAGTACCGGTACTTTCACTGGCACCACCACATAGAACTTGCTCAGGTGCTTGTAGTGTAAGCAGCTCTAGAGATGTGTATATTAAAATATTCCACGTTTCCCTTGAAATCAATAATATTTAGGGCAGATTTTTTTCTTCGAAAAATCACGTTTTTTGGGAATACAGAAACGGTTTGATTCATTTTATATGATTTAAATAGAAAACAATCGCTTAACGGTGCAACCAAAGATTTACAATCTTTTTTCAAAATAAAACTCCAGATGATTCTAAAAACTCTATTCGGAAAAAGAGGGGTGGGGAGGTGGGGGAAACCATTGGCACACCTACCTGGGACCTGTCTAATAATTTCAACCAACCAACTGCTAAACAATTATAGCATATTATTCGATGGGGCCCCTGACCAAGGTGACCGCGGGGTGGGGGTGTTGGGGGGATTGCTACCCCATCACACGCCAGGGGCCCCAGTCCTCAAGGGTCACAAAGGAAACGGTTAAATGTATCTCTTAGCAAATCGTGGGTGTGGTCAGAGAGCCCCCAGTTGATGGAGTTTTAAATGGGGCCCCAAGTTAAATCTGGCGTGTGCCCTGATCACTGGATTTAAAACAAACCACATCACCATATTGTGCTGAGAAGTGGTGTGACGGGCGACTGGCAGTTGACGACATAAAATAACTGCACGACAAGAGAACAATTTAACAAACCGAAACAAAAAATTGAAATAAAAAAAAAAATCTCAACGGCGATTTTAAAAAATAAGCCAAACTGGCATTTATAAAATTAAATTTAAAAAAAAAAGCCAAACTGGCATTAAGAAAATTGAAGTGGATGAAAAATGGAAACGTTGAGCTAGCCAGTTAAGAAATAATGTCAACAACATGCCAACGCTGTAGTGGATTCATTTTAATCTCAAACAAGAAGAAAATACCCAGTTCAGGCTTAGAGGATTCTTCACGGCTAGAGTTGACCTGAAATCAATGGTTGACCTGAACAAGTTGGTTAAACCTTGGAGCTAAAGTTTGACCTGATGCTGTCAGCTTCTGAGGTCTGTCAGGTGGTTCCGTTTAAACATAAGACTGTGTGTGTGTGTGTTTGTGTATGCGCACGTGTGTATTTGTGTAGTTGTGTGTGTGTGTGTGTGTGTCAAAAAACTTGCAAGTTCCCTGTATCGTTTGCTCAGTTTCACTATAGGGGACATAATGGTTCAATAAAGTAGAAGCTGTTCACCGTGAAATTGTGTTGTCTCCCCCTTAACTTTTATTTAAACAAATTATAAGAGATAGAAGGGGAGGTTAATAGGAATGATAGGAAATGATGCAATACGGTGGAATAAAACGGCGGAGTAGAAAAAGCAGGACAAAAATAAACCAATAAAGTATATTTAATATGTTGTTGTTTTGTAGTGTTCGACATTAAGCTAACGATTTGAAAACAAAATTCATCAAAGAAAAATTCCATCTTTTAAAAAGAAAAAAAAATGATTTTAGTAACGTCATAGTTCCACGTCCTGGGGGTATTCAATATTTCTAAAAGGTTTTAAAGTAGAAAAAAAATATATCCCGTTACACTGTCAGTATTGATCTACACACGGGGACAACAGGCCGGTGAGATGCCAAGTTTTATCCCGAATAATTATCCAGAAAAAGATGAAATCATAGCTAGAATATACAGAGAAATGTAGCATATCTAGATGTATTATATGAAAGCATTTTATTATTTCTAGAAAGCTTCAAAAATATCTTGATTGGAATATAAATCGTCCAAATTGGCAGCCCTGCCGCTGAGAACTTTGGTGGGATTCAGACAATTTCCGTTTTTTTTTAAATTGGCAGTAGAATACAGTATGCGAATACACTATGTGAATACAGTACGTGATTACAGTATGTGATATAAAGCTAGCCGTAGAGTGTATGAAAAAAATGAATATACGTCAAACCATTGGTATCATGTATTATGGTCAAACTGTACTGTGATGGACAGAACTGGACTTTACACTGATGTGCGACTGTAACAGACCTCACAACACTGCACTTAGATCAATACACATCAGTGCAATAGCTCTCCCCCCCCCCACAACATGCACAACAGAATCACATAAAATGACATCAAGTCAGTCTAAAATACATTACAATGTATGCATGACATTACGGCAGTCTAAAATACATTACAATGTATGCATGTCACAATGCATGACATCACGGCAGTCTAAAATACATTACAATGTATGCATGTCCCAGTGCACTCAGCTACAGCATATTGCACAACACTGACCGTATTGCTGACATCGGCAGTCCACACGTCGAGATAATACTCCAAACTACAACACTACAATGAAGTGGACTGCATTGCACTACACTACATTTACAGGTATCACTGAGCACACTTTTAGGAGTTGTATATGGACAACATTAAAAGAAAATTAGATAACATTTATTAGGACAATGACTAGAAATTATGAATGAAATGAGCTTGGTTGTCGCACTGAGTGTACGAAAAAGTGAGTTAACAGTGTGACATCAGGGTGGTCGTGCATGAGAATCCCTGGTTTGATCTCCTGTGAGGACAAATGGATATTCCAGATCATGGTGAAAGTTCCCTCTATATATGTTTGACGCCTCCATGGCCGGTGTACTATTGCCTATGGAGGGGATGCAAAAAGGGCACCATAAAACCTCCCCCTTTATTATAGGATCTAAGAGAGCTCGTCTCATCCTTACAGGGACTTCACACACACACACACGCACGCACAGACACGCGCACACGCACACACACATAAGCACTAACAACGACCACCACAGCCAGGAGAAGGTAAACAAACAATCGGATTTATAAGTCGGTTGGGAGCGGGGGGGGGGGGGTTGAAATATCCGTTTAGATCTTAATTAAAATGGCATGCACGCAAACACACAAAGACCAACACGCAAACCAGAGAGTCAGCCAATCACTGTAGGTGATCTGATTTCATTAGCTGGATCGATATGGGAAGAGAAAGACTACACAATGAATATTTTGGTGTCTACTGTGTGTGTGTAGGCGCGCGCGTCTGTGCATTTGTGTGAAAATGATTGTTTATAACTGTGTATTTGTGTGAAAATGATTGTTTATAACTGTGTATTTGTGTGAAAATGATTGTTTAATAATTGTGTATTTCTGTCTGAATGACTGTGCTCTGTGTTTTTTTTCCCTTATCGCCTGCATACTTTGTGAAACACGAGACCAAGTTTTAATGCAGTTACTCAGTTGAGGGGACGGGTGGGTCATGCGGTGTACAGCGCTCAACTGTGGTAGGTGAAGGTTCACAAACTTTTCAAATGGGAAGTAAAGGCGGCTGGCCGTTGTGCTGCGCCCCCCCCCCCATTATGACGTGGCGATTGAAACGGGTGACTTTGTCCCTTTACTGTTTTACCCCCTTCCCCCTTGACTTGTTTCTGCCCTTCTTGTATACCGAGAACTAGAACAGCCCAGGAGCAACCGTGGGCTGTAACCTTGATCTCCTTTCGAGACAGCCCCAAACTCTGTGCCATCTGATCCACCCAGTGGGTAAGTGGGTTCGTATCGCGGTCACTGTTTTATAATAGAATGACTGAATCGCCTAACCTTACCGGTACATAGAGCAGCACACAGACACACACGCACCACATACCACGCTGTGTCTCACATCCCACCATGCTATCAACTATCCTGCAATACACGATGGAACACACTTGTGTATTTTAGTTTACAGCCTGATATGAGATGTGTGTGTGTGGGGGGGGGGGGGATTCTATGAATTTTAGAAATTTTATCTTCCACAGATCACTGATATTTAATGTCGAAGCATAATAAGTGGCACTGTGACATAATGGGTGGCACTGTGGCATAATAAGTGGCACTGTGACATAATGGGTGGCACTGTGACATAATAAGTGGCACTGTGACATAATGGGTGGCACTGTGACATAATAAGTGGCACTGTGACATAATGGGTGGCACTGTGACATAATGGGTGGCACTGTGACATAATAAGTGGCACTGTAACATAATGGGTGGCACTGTGACATAATAAGTGGCACTGTAACATAATGGGTGGCACTGTGACATAATAAGTGGCACTGTTACATAATGAGTGGCACTGTGACATAATAAGTGGCACTGTAACATAATGGGTGGCATTATGACATAATAGGCGGCACAATAACATAAAAGTTGGCACGTGGATATAATAGGCGTAATGAGACATAATAGGTAGGGAGCGACCGATAATCGGATCGGTATCGGTATCGGACCGATATTGGCACTATCGGTTAATATCGGATCGGCCGATTTTTGTAGGGAGCGACCGATAATTGAACCGATATTGGCACTATGGGTTAACTATCGGACCGGCCGTTTTTTTGGCTGCCGATACATGGTGTTTTTTTTCCCACAAATCTTGTAACTCTAAACTGGTTTTGGTTTACAGAGCTAAAGTTTACTTAAAGACTTCCAGTTAACTGTTCACCTGAGTGAAGTGATTTACTGATATAATTAAGTGTTTTTAATTTTTCAAACTTTTTTAAAAATCTGTTACAAGAAAATTCAGTAAAAATTACAAAGATTAACGAAGAAAATTATTTTAATTTCATCACAACTTTCACAAGTTAGTGAAGTTACAATTAACAATTAATACATTTTTACTTTTTTTAGTTTGACAATTATTTACAACTTTATCTAACTTTTCTGTTTGTGTACAAGTAAAAGTAAAAACAACAAATTGTTTGTTATAAGTTTAATTTTAAACAATAAACATGCAGATTTTTGAGATTATGCAGACATGGTTTGTGTTTCTGACTTTGGTCTTCCGGTCTGTCTTTTCAAATCTTTTGTTCTTCTAATCTTCTTCATCTGCAAGACACCCTTTCATTAATAGCAAAATATCGGAATCGGTATCGGTAAAAATGCTGGGGGAAAATATCGGTATCGGACTATCGGTAAAAAGGCATATCGGTCGCTCCCTAATAATAGGTGGTACTGGGACATATAATTGTGGAAGGGATAGAGATTGGCATACGTGTGTGAGGAGGGCGCGGGAGAAATACAAGTACAAACACCTGTAAAGGGAAAAGGGGGGGGGCTATTTAGCGAAATTATTGGTTTAAAGCTCAACATTTTAGGGAGACAGCTGGCACATGGTTGATACAGATAGACATACTACAGATAGACATACTACAGATAATTCAACTGAGCGATATTGAATGGGTGGGTATACATGGATGGTAAAAGATATGCGGTGAGAAAACATATATATGCAGACACACATACAGACAGACACACAGCTATATATATATATATATATATATATATATATATATATATATATGAAGGAAGGCAAACAGTCCAACAGATATAGCAACAAGCGGGCAGATAATTAATTACACGGACAAATAAAACAACATCTGTAATGTTTAAAAAAAGAAAACGTCATATCTTGTGCTGCTAAATGATAAAAGGCACAAATCTTCTAGTACAACCGGAAGTTAACTAAAATAGCCAACAGAGAATAGAATCTGGATTTAGAATTCTATTTTACGATTCAATCCAATCCCCGCAAGAGAAATGTCTCAATTTAAAAAAAAAATTCTCTTAATTTCGCCACGTTTAAGGCTCATGTTTATTTGTTTAGAATAATAACGACATGAGGGGGTGGGGGGGTGCAGCTCTTTGATCATTTTGGTGCGGCTCCCAATGAGTCAGTCATCTTTATTTAAAAAAAAAAAGAAAGTATTTTTGACTATACTGGGTGTTTAATACCCGGCTTGGCCCGGGAAATGCCATGTGACACCGCCCTCCTAATCAATACAACTGTTGTGTTTTTTTTTAACTTACAGCTAATTAGCTTGTATACCCATAAGTGAAATAACACAAAATAACTCGAAGTAAACGGAGGAATCCAAACATCGTTCACTAAAGCATATCGTTGTAATGGTTCAAACTATGTTTGTAGGCTACCTGTTGGAGAATGGTATTTGTATCAAGATGGATAATGGTACGATCTTCTGAGAGCGACAATATTTATGCCATTCAGACATTTGATATCTTGAAATTTTTTTACTTAAATGTATTATGCTGTCAATAAACATTCATGTCGCATTGCCTCCCTGAGGCCTATGTGGAAAAAAAAATAAATATCCTCTCAACAAAACATAAGAGTCGGGATAATCAATTGCATTGACATATCCGTCCAGTTGTATGATGCAGAAACATGGAGAGTCACCAAAACATTGAGCCAACAAACTTCACAAGTTAGTTAATGGTTGCCCAGGGAGCATCCTAAAGATAAAGTGAGTGTGACGAGCTAAAGTAGATCTAGAGACAATCCCCTTCGACCTTTTAACATAGTAGATATCTAAGAATTAGGATTAGTACGAATAATAGTGACAAGGTGACAGACGACTTAGGACAAGGTGGGGAAACAATAGAATAGTAGACAGCAAAGGTGTGAAGACCGGGAGGCGGCGTCGGACAGGCTAGTAGGGTATCAATGACGACCAGGTGGCGCTCCTAGAAAGATTAGATAGTTAGGACAATACTAAAAGAGACTGTGACGTACTTAGGGTAAATAGGGCACGGACGCTAGGGGTATAAATAGGAGCTGGATTCGGACATTAGTTAGTGAGGGGGCAGTTCGTAGTTAGGAGAAGTTATGAGAGGAGTTTGGACCAGAGTTAGAGAAGAAAGATATATACGAGAGATCTAGTGACGAGAGTTTTAGGGACAGGAATTTTAGTTAGAGTTGAGGCAGAGCAAATTACTGTGGATTTAAATGTGTATTCATTTATGGACTTGTTGTATTCTGATGTACATTTATGTAAATAAATCGTTGTACTAACAACGCATCGAGTTAGATTGGTTTTTAAGTTGTGACAAAGAAGTGAGCAAATAAGAGTGAAACTGACAGACATTAAGCTAAATTGACATCTCTACGTTTGAATTAAAACATACAACTCATAACATAAACCAAAGGGCCTGAGACGTTTATAGAGCATATAGAAAGAGCCCGTAACATATATGAAGTAGATAGAAAGAGCCCGTAACATGTATGAAGTATATAGAAAGAGCCCGTAACATTTATGGAATAAAAGAAAAAGGACCCGTAACAGTGAGGAATAAATATATCTGGCAAACCAAGACCCATATAGATCCACAAATATCCAGTAGGAGATGGGCGGGTCATTCACATTGAAATCCACCATATGACATTACGAATAAAAAAAATATCTCTGGATAAAGGTTGGGCGCCCACTTGGACAGTTGAATCTCAAGTCTCTACTAAAGAGTTTATTTTATTTCACTCCGACTTAAATGTCCGAGAGAAATACAATAAAATTTGAGTGACGACATGAGACTTAATTGTCCGAGTGTTATCTTGAAGAATTCATCAGCATAAGCAAGCTAACACACTTGCACTGCTCACACCCCTTCCCCCCTCAATTTCCCCCCCCCCCCCACAGTAAAATAAAGTGAAAACATAAAATGGGATGAAATCTGAAAGCGGAAGGGAGAGATTTTAAATGTGGAGAATCAGCTTAAATCTGGTCTCACACAATTGTTGCTCATTTTTATAAATCCTAAAATCATTAAGTTTGAAAAAAATAAATATCTATACTGAGACGTTTCGTTGAAGACAGCTTTCTTTCTTGATAATAGATTGAGGAAAACATGGACCATGGGAGATGAAAGGGGGGGACGACACAACATTCCATTCATGCCTTAACAACAACCAGCTGAAGGGGGGGGGGGACGACGCAACATTCCATTCATGACTTAACAACAACCAGCTGAAGGGGGGGGACGACGACGCAACATTCCATTCATGCCTTAACAACAACCAGCTGAAGGGGGGACGACGCAACATTCCATTCATGACTTAACAACAACCAGCTGAAGGGGGGGGGACGACGACGCAACATTCCATTCATGCCTTAACAACAACCAGCTGAAGGGGGGGGGACGACGCAACATTCCATTCATGACTTAACAACAACCAGCTGAAGGGGGGGACGACGACGACGCAACATTCCATTCATGCCTTAACAACAACCAGCTGAAGGGGGGAGGGACGACGACGCAACATTCCATTCATGACTTAAAAACAACCAGCTGTTAACTGTAAGCCCGTGAGCCCAATACGAAACATTCACGTTGATCAACAACAGCAGCGACAACATTCAGTCACCAGCGGTCACCAAAACATAGCCTTCCCCCCAGCGGTCACCAAAACCTAGCCCTCCCCCCCAGCGGTCACCAAAACATAGCCCTCCCCCCAGCGGTCACCAAAACATAGCCCTCCCCCCCAGCGGTCACCACCAAAACATAGCCCTCCCCACCAGCGGTCACCAAAACATAGCCCTCCCCCCCACACACACACACCAACCCCTCCCTGCCTCCATGCGTCCGACATTAAAAAAAACAACAACAATCAAACCGTGTCCTTATTTCACCTGCGACGTAATGAAATCGGTAATGTCCTGTTTATATTTAAATCTGTCATACAACAGTGGGCGACATCCACATATATACACACACACACCAACACACACACACAAACAACGGTGGAGGTTGTATGATGTGTTCGTTTAGCAAAATGTTGCGACATGCGCCGACGATTTCAAGAACGTTAAACCAACACGGTTCATGGCTAGAAAAAACATGAAAGGAGAGGAAAATGGAAAGGAGGGGGGATAAGATAAAAGCAGCAACAGAAGAAAGTCAACAATGTTGACGCTACATGTAGCCAGAGAACAAAAACAAACGGTTTCTGGTTTCAATGTGTATGTCCAGAAACGGCTCAGTTATTTTATTATGTTTTCTTTTTTTAAATAGTATTATTGTTTGTTTTTTTGTTTTAATGTTTGTCTCGTCCATCATTTTTTTTATCTGGACTGACATTTCGGAAATAGACAGACTCGGAAGGACAAATTTTGAAATTTCGACAACTAATAAAGTGGAGAGCAAACTGACCTACTGATTTCCTCAAAACAAACAAAACTAAACACCGCAGGCCGACTCCAATACAAGCAAGGGGGTGGGGGAGGGAGGGAGAGAACACGTAGCACAACTTGCCGGACAACCACTCCCGCCCCCAAGCCCAAGTGACGCAGCCCATGACGTGCCGGACGACCAACCATCAGGCCACTGACCGATCAATTCCTTGTCATTATCAACTCTGACAGGACTCGATCAATCAGAATTTCGTTGCGAAATTTAGGTCAACGCTGCTTGCTTCATTATTGGAAAGAAGATTTAAAAAAAAAGATAAAAGGAACAAAATGAACAGAAAATGAAATCTTTATAAAACCTATCTTCCTGCTCGGATGATAATTAATGTCGAATCACCCCCTCCCCCACCCCGCCCCCAACAGATGAGACCTAACTGCAAAAAATAAGTGAAAAAAATCACAAAAATCTCAGCTCTGAAGAGCAAAACATGATGGGGGAAAAAAAAAAACTCTCTGGCATCTTCGACCTGCAGACAGGTCAGCGCCGTGGAAGATACAACCATCATCTGGACACTGGAGTGAAGTCGAGAGCTTTACACCAGACAGCTCGTATTTTTTCTGGATAAGATGTACACGTCAATAAACGTCATAGGTGACGTCAATTTTTTCCCCCCCAATAGCCAAATGGATTTAGAGATCAGAGAGGCGAAAATGAAAAGAAATAAAAAGAAAGGGGGGGGGGGGGCGAGAGAAAGCAAGGTACTGGTATTTATAATATTCTAAATCAGGAAAGTAGCTAGTCAGTGTGTGTGTGAGAGAGAGAGAGAGAGAGAGAATATTGCATAGACTCACAAACCCAGAATATAGTTTTGTTACCAAACCAAATACAATTATAAAGTTCGCGACTAAATGAACAAGTACGATGCTACCAGTAAACGCCTCTTGAACTACACATATTCCCATATCATTCCTTTCAATCATACTGCCATACATAAGCGAAACGCCCATAAACTAGTACCATATGCACATACACACTGTTGAACACACATACATCCAAATCAAATAAACACAGATACATGCGAACGCATACAAGGAAATCGTGAGTGTAACATAAATAAATAAATAATTTCATACTACTCCAGACAACACAAGCCAAACAATTGGGCTACAGCCAAACACAGACAAATATTGAAATTACTCCGTACTACACCAGACAACACAAGCCAAACAATTGGGCTACAGCCAAACACAGACAAATATTGAAATTGCTCCATACTACACCAGACAACACAAGCCAAACAATTGGGCTACAGCCAAACGCAGCCAAATATTGAAATCCCTATCATAAGGCAAAGTATAAAACAATAAATCAACTGCTTACCCCCCCCCCCCCATCCCCTGGTAGCTTACCACACCGACCACCCCACTCCCTTTTATCACACTGTATTTCCATAAAATATACAACAGCTACACAATAACGGCCATTGTTAAAAGATTCATTAGAGGACATCACCCACCCACCCACCTAGCTCTTTTATGGGGGGAGGGCGGATGGTAGGCGGAGACGGGAATCTAAAAATATCGATGGCATGACAAGCAGATGTCAAGTGACATCATACGAAGGAAGAGACCTGTGGCTGGAACAATGGCGGTGAGCGGGAAACAAAAAACAACAACTAGGCAGCAACCAGCGGATGTGTGTGTGTGTGTGTGTGGGGGGGGTGATGGGAGAGTCATGGAAGAAGAAATCATTGTGTATGGAGTCTTTCTCAGCGGAGGGAGCAGTTGGGGGGGGGGGTATGCCTGTCTTGGCGTCAGCGCCCTGTTTTTTATGGATTTGACGGCGCATCGGCTTCGTCTGAAGCGTAGGCGAGCACACTGTTACACTGTTGGAGTGGTCCTCACATGACGATAACACTGTTACTCTGATGGAGTGCTCCTCACCCGGCCAGTACACTTTTACACTGATGAAGTTCTCTATTCTTGTCTTCCATAAAGTTAACCTATAATAAATACCGTATGCATTTAAATACATGATTCTTATGGATGATTAACAAAACATAAGTCGAACACGCTAAAACCATGCTCTAGTAATCATTTATACAGATAATATCTTTCTTTTTTTTAAATGAACACTTGTGACAATACCACGATCATTCATATGGGGGGGGGGGGGGACAACAGCTTCATATACATCATTTAATTGATTAAGCTAGTACAGTGTAGTTATTCTTCACACTAATCGGTACACAGAAAATGGGTTTTTTCTTTCGCGATACGCGACATCTAAGACTAGATGTGATTCTCTCTGATCATGTAGTACTGCATGCTATCTCTAGACATCAAACAATGACAAGAGTTTACGTCCTGGAATATCGACGACCACTAGCTTATCTGTAAACATTAATTACGAAATAGGCTTATCCCTGTACATTTGTGACATCATCCGATCACTAAATACCTGATACTAAATAATAGTTTTAGTTTTGTATCAATGAACCAGTTCGTGGTATCTTTAAATCATTATCAACGCTATTTACCTACCACACATTTATTTTTTCAACATAGTGTTAAAATCTACACCTGGTACCAGGGTTGGCAGTTATATGGTACGTCGGAATATTTTCGTGGCATGCCAATAGAAATAAAAAAATAAATAAATAGGAAATAAAATAAATTATATTATGAATGAGAGTACTGGAACATATAGCGACAAAAATCATTTCACTATACATGTACTTTAATTTTGGCACTGTGATAAAAACCTATGAGCCACCATTGCCCTGATGTACAGACCCAGTCAGTTTAAACGAAATTCACTTCTGTCGCAAAAGTATGTGTTTACATGGTGTTTACCCAATAGTTCAACGGCATTACTGCAATTGAAAAAAAAAATAAATGGCGGCATACAAACTTTGACTGCTTTATTCTACGACAATGTACGCAACTTTCCAAAGCGCTCTGGATTGATGGCTCAGACTGGAGTTGGCACCAAGACGAGGCAATCGCCAGTAGTGTTGATGTGAAAATAAAATTGATTCAAAGTTTACATTACAGCGTTTATATATATATATATATGTTACGGCCAAAGCCCGAAATCGGCCAAATCGCAAACTGGCCAGCCAAATCGGGAAGTGGCCAATATCGCGTCACATTGACCGACCAATGCCCGATCTTTTCTAGGTTTCGGGATTAGGCCCGCTAGTTTTGCGAAATGGCATGGGGTGATCGGCAAAAGTCGGAAGAAAAAGGTCATGAAAGATTTTTGGGTGTTTGTATACTATAATGATAATCATATGGATTTAGAGATCAGAGAGGCGAAAATGAAAAGAAAAAAAAAAGAAAGGGGGGGGGAAGGGGGAGAGAAAGCAAGGTACTGGTATTTATAATATTCTAAATCAGGAAAGTAGCTAGTCAGTGTGTGTGTGTGTGAGAGAGAGAGAGAGAGAGAATATTGCATAGGCTCACAAACACAGAATATAGTTTTGTTACCAAACCAAACACAATTATAAAGTTCGCGACTAAATGAATAAGTACGATGCTACCAGTAAACGCCTCTTCAACTACACATATTCCCATATCATTCCTTTCAATCATACTGCCATACATAAGCGAAACGCCCATAAACTAGTACCATATGCACATACACACTGTTGAACACACATACATCCAAATCAAATAAACACAGATACATGCGCACGCATAAAAGGAAATCGTGAGTGTAACATAAATAAATAAATAATTTCATACTACTCCAGACAACACAAGCCAAACAATTGAAATTGGACATCGGACACTGGCCACACACCTCGGCCCAAAGTGCGAAATGGCCGGCCCATTCGGGAACTGGCCGAACTTCGAGGTGAGGGGTGGGATAGATCCAGTTGGCAGCCAAGCGATACCATTCTTTATTATTGATTTGTTACACGGGGAGTGATTGTGAGCGGAGGAGGAGGTTGAGTTCTGTCTTGGGATGGGGGGGGGGGTGAGAGTCTGTACCGCCGTGACAACAACGTAGGGCTAACATGTTTACGATACACTCGATACAGGCGAAGGTCAGAAGTAGAGACTTGGTGACGTCAAAAAAAATGTTGCTCTTTAAGTTAATGGAAAGCTGGTAACAGTATTCACAGTCAGGTCAGAGAGAAATCTGGACAGAATTATGTACATATACATTCACCTAGTATGCAGGTGGATTAGATGGACGCTTTTGAAAACTTACACACACACACACAAAGAGATTTGAGTGACTAGCACAAAGCAAAGACGCTTTGTTGTTTGAAGCTTTCAGCCCGTGAAAAGAAATACAATTAAATTAAACAACAACAACGGGATAACCAAGGGGCGTTTACTCGAAATCGGAAGGGAAACAAATCAGGATAAAAACAGAGTTTTTAAAATTAACCGTTTTCTAATACATAATCGTCTAGCCTGGCGTACGTACGAGCGAGCGTGTGTATAACTTTCGCGGGTAAAAATAGACTGGGGAATTCCAAAATTTTAGTCTCACTCAAGGGGAGTTAACTCTTGCTTGGCTAAAAATAATACTCGCCGGTTCGGGTACCGGGCCTTTGATCTAGTTTATATATACATATATATATATACACACACACACACATATATATATATATATACACACACACACACACACACACATATATATATATATATATATATATATATATATATATATATATTAGAGCTGCTGTTCGATTAAAAAAATTGATCGAAATTAACGCATGATTAAAAATTGTAATCGCAAATTAACGCACATTTTAATCGACACAATATAATACAATTGTTTGTATTCAAACTAATATGTCATAAAGCATAACATTGGCATAATAAACAAGTCATTTTAATTTACGAAAGAGGTTTAATGAATTATAACATATTTATTAAGCATTAGCATATATGTCTATTTAATTAGTTATTGAGACCAGTTTATTGACATGTATCAATCACGTCAATGATGCAAATTATTTTCTTTTTATTTAACAACAATGACTAACCTTTTTTTCGTACCACACTTTCTGAACTAATGACGTATGTCAAACCCTCTTCCCTCCCTCCCTGTCATATTTTGCTTCACTTCGCCCACACGTAAGTCTGTTTACCCAACCATCCATTTCCCATTCCAAAAAAAAAAATACACACGTCATTTATATCTCAAATGTAACTTTTCTTTCATAAAATAATAGTATAGCCAGAAAGTTGTCGCTCACTTATTATTAACGCGCTTTGTTTTTCTTTATTCCCCCCCCCCTTTCCCCACCAAGTCACATTTTTAGCACACTCTCTCTCCACTTAAAGATGTCCCAAAAACATGTTGACACCGGTTCCATTGTTTCAAACTAGGAGCACGCGTCAGAAATGACAACCACAGTCACCGAGTTGAAGGACAAATTTACTTTTGATCTTCTTTTGAAGAAATGTCTATAAATGTTACTCTTATATTCTTTCATTCATTTACTTTCATACTATCAATTATTTGTTCAATGTTTTAGTGAACAACAGAAAAGAAAATTTAATTTTTTATCTGTCTGTCAGTTAAATTAATAAAAAAATGTAAAATGACACTCTTTAATGTTACCGTTCAAAGCAAAATTTTGATAGGTCGGCTTTCATTTTTGATCTTCTGTTGTTCTTTCGTGTGTCAACATTAAAATTTTTTTCTTTCGTTTCATTTTGGTTATAGCAACAGTTGTATCAGAGTGTTTTCCGGTCTAACTCTTAGAGAAAAATCTATTGATGTTTTTATTGCTATATACAAAGCACAAACGAAAATATGCCTTTCTTTCCATCATATCGACACCGCTAGTTTCAGAACGTTTATTAATATAAAATATTAAATTTAGCTCAGTATCACAATAATTCTGAAAAATACATACACTGTCTCGTGTACTGATGTTTGCATAGCATAGTCTAGACCAGTGCTTCTCAAACTTTTTGAAGTCACGGCCCCCTTGGAACGCCAATCAATATGTCGCGGCCACTCAATTTTTTTTTTTTTGGTTTAGATTGCTTAAATTTATAATTTTTCGAAATTCCACGGCCCCACTCCGGACAGTCCACGGCTCCCTAGGGACCGCGGCCCACCACTTTGAGAAGCACTGGTCTAGACCAGTGATTCTAAAATACTGGCCCGCGGGCCAAATTTGGCCCTTTATGATAATTTTTTGGCCCCCCACAAGTTAAAAAAAATAACATCTCATTATATACACACATATATAAAAATTATATTTTTGGCCCTCCAAATGTTTTTGGCTGACAATAATGGCCTACAGTAACAAAAAAGGTTTAGCATCACTGGTCTAGACTATGTCTAGACATTGATTTCGAGTGTCATGATACTGTTAGTGCAGCTGATGCAAGACGCTGTATTTTCAAATGCGATAAAAAATTGGGCGCAAAAAAATGGTGATACAAAATTTCTAACATCTCGTTATTTTTACCTAATTATAACAGAGTTCACAAAACACTTGTCGTTCTTTTACCTCCACCAGTACACTACAGTACCTCTACCAATACACTACAGTACCTCCACCAATACACTACAGTATATAATTAAACTAGTGAAAGAAACTCTTTTCTTTTTATATCGACCGGGAAGGGACCAGGAGGTTCACTTGTCGAAGGGCTATACAACAAAACATCTCCATTTCATATTACAATTGTGGCTTTTGTCGACGTACATAGGGGTGAGGGTGTGTGGAAATTATGACAGGGTGGGGGTGGTAGATCTACTTAATAAGTGGAGGGACTTTAACTTCAAATTGTTGCGTGAAATTCCGTTATTTATCGATTTGGTCAGCATTTTGGTCAAATTAACGCATTTAGGTGTTGCGTTAAAAATTTTAATCGCAAATTTTTTTTGACGCGTTAATCGCAAATTAACGCAGTTTAATCAGCAGCCCTAATATATATATATATATATATATATATATATATAAATATTAATTTTGCAATACATTTTAATGTTATCATGTTTAATTGAAGCAAAATGTATTTATTTTTGTTCAAATTACATTAATTCAAGCAACAAGAACATAACGAAGTCGGTTATTGTCGGCCTTAGCCTATATAAATGAATGTCTTCACATATAGACATTTAGATTAATTAAAATTAATGAAAGTAATGAATTAATGGCAAAAATTAATTATTGAATCATGCATTATCATGGAGCAGAGAACATGTATACACAGTTTCTATCTAATCTATCACTAAAAAGTGACTCAAAAATGTTCCTAAAAGTTTAGAAAAAAGTGTGAATAATTCCAACTATAATCCAATGGCTCACTGGAGGCTCATGACTAGACCGGACGCTATGACACCACGACCACATCCGAAAAATTGACTGTCATTGTAGGGAAGACCCCCTCAACAAATAACTAACTAAAGGGCTGTATTTACTTTTGTGCAGCCTATTAACGAGGCTGATGTCTTCCTCTAGTTCAGCGGTCGGCAACAGGCGGCACGCGGACTACAACATGGTCAAGGAGAAACAAGCAATTAAGCCTGTTCCATTCTGGACACAGGACGTGTTAGCGCATTTTCATGTTATGTATCAGTACGTTTGTTAGCTTTCAGTAAATATTTGTAAATTTTGGAAATGTTTATAAATTCAATTGTGTAATGCATATATCTGTAAAAAAAATATTATAAAGACGTTTCTTTATATTTAAAAAAAAATATTTTCTCTTAAATCTAACTACAAGTGGTTTGTGGTTACTGAAATAGGACTCATAATTGAAAACATTCGAAATTGTAGTCATTTAATCGTCCGAAAACTCCGTCAATTGTTGCATAGCTCTGATACTTTCAATTAAACTCAGAACACAAGCTTACTATTTCATTTGATGAGTTTCTTAATAAATCTTGGTGAAACTACGTGCTGCAGTATTTCACACCAAATGAATGGGTTATTGAACGTACAAGGTGTAGAATGGGGCCATATATATAATATATAAGCCCCTTCGGAGCCCTGAAGCCCGGCTCTCAGAGGTCCTATCGCGAAATGAACTTTTGATGTACACATGGTAGGCCAAGACCTACAAAATGATATATACATCATGGGTCTAGGACTTATGGTTGCTGAGATATATGGCGCTCCTCTATTAATATAGCTTATATAGTAAAAAACAGTACTTTATAAGGCCCCTTTTACGGCCCTCAGAGGTCAGATCGCGAAATGAACTTTTGCTGCACACATGGCTGGCCAAGACCTACAAAATGATATATACATCATGGGTCTAGGACTTATGGTTGTTGAGATCTAGGGTGATGACGGACAGACAGACAGATAAAACGGGGACAATAGAGCATTTTTTTTCGAAAATGCTCTAAAAATCCAATAAATATATATATATATATATAATATTACTGGAGTTCTTAAGGTGAAAAAAATCGCTTCTTTTTACATCTAATTTAAATATGGGGTTTTGTCCACTGGCTACTTAGTCCGGATACCCCTGTCACGACCACACAATCTTCAGTCCCTAAGTAACGAAGTTTTGTATGTAGTTTTTTTTTTAATTCTTCACGCAAGGTTAAGCTCCTCAGATTTGTTATTCCAGGATAAATATGTTTATCATATTATCATATGCCGTATCAGTGATCACACAAAGAAGCGTTTCTAAATTACCGCCACAGCCTAGCAGGTGCAATGGTCTTGGTGGCACCACGGTGAAACAGGCGCAAATGGTGCTCGAGCAGCACAGCGCGTCGACAGAGACCACAATCAAATTGGTACCCTGACAACTTTATTATGGGGCGGGTGGCCGAGTGGTATAGATCATCGACTGTCGATTTGCGAGTCCTGGGTTCGATCCCCGGTGAGAACCATGGGAACTTTTCCAGGTCCTAGTTGGTGTAAGTCTCACAAGTCCACCCAGCTTTAAATGGGTACCTGACTTCAGTTGGGGAAGTAAAGGCGGTAACCACACAATTCCTTTATATGCCGTGGTTACAGAAATAGATTAATGTTACACTTCATCTGCACAGATAGCCCATTAGGGTTAAGGAAACTTTACTTTTTTTAAATACAACTTTATTATGGAAACCAAATCTGTACCGGCAGGACTATTGACCTAGCAATCATCAAGCTTTCACACCTCCCTTTCCACTCAAGGATGGAGATTTCACAAGTAACACACTAAAATTTTAGAGTATCAACAGACCCACGATGTACGTTAACACACACATGGAAATGCAATCAACGTAGAATTCTTTTAAGTATAGACTATAAATAAACAAACACACACACACACACACACATGTAAAATGAAGTACTCACCCAACTATACAACACGCACATGTAAATGAAGTACTCACCCAACTATACAACACGCACATGTAAATGAAGTACTCACCCAACTATACAACACGCACATGTAAATGAAGTACTCACCCAACTATACAACACGCACATGTAAATGAAGTACTCACCCAACTGCTCTCCCACATCGAGATGTATGAATGAGGCGTGTAACTGTAGAAATTCTCCAGCCACCGGACCGGAAACTGGGTCGTCGGGGAAAACTCCGTCATCTTGATTAACCCACCAAAAAAAAAACAAACACAACGAAATGGGTAGGGAGAAAGGGGGAAGTGATGAATGTATCGGTCAACTGAGGGCTCGCAGCAGTACAGTGACCAAGACCATACCATACAGGCCCAACACTTGTTTTTGTAAACAACTTTCCACTTAAAAGCAAAGTCAATCAAGAATGATATTGTTAATCATGTTAACTCACAGCTCTTGAAGGCAGCGCCGGTAATCCGTTCACAGAAAAAAAAAGGTTTTCACATCTGGATTAATCAATGGAGTAAATTATCAATAACTCAATGGTTCACGTAATTGACCAAGCTCATAGTCTCTCTGTGTTATGCGCACTTATATACAGTGGCTCAATGGCTCACGTAACTGACCAAGTTCATTGTCTCTCTGATTGTGCACTTTGATGGGTTTTTATTTATTGGAAACAAAAGTGGGTAAAATATCCAACGTCTTTGTATGTCCAGCTTCAATATACACAGAAAAATGTTCACAGTGTATTCAATGCAAGTCCACTTTTAACACAATAAACAGCTGTGTACTTGTCTAGTCCTCAGGACCCTAAAGTCCAGCACTACAGAATGTCCACTTCTCTATCCAGAAATAAATGCAAAAAATCAATTATCTCCTATTGTAGAACACAAGGGGGCGGTGGCTCACATTATCTGGCAACACGGAGGTCAAGTGTGCACTATTTTACTTTAAAGCCTGGCACTTACCCACTAACAAAGTAATGAAAGAGTTAGAGTAGAAGACAGAATGTAAATTTCATTTCCCCCTGTTCCCCCCCCCCCATCTGTTAAGCTGAGCTCGTCTATATTCACCCCCCTTCCCCCAACTCCATGTCCAGGACTGTCAAGAATCGATCGCTTTCAAGTCTATTGTTGTCACCCCACCATCCGTCTCTTCTCTCTGTTAGACCATCCAATTATTTTCACACTTTACAATTAGCGTCTTTAAAGTTAGAGACATTCCGTAATATCCAATCAAATCTTTTCTGAAAGAATCGCGTTTCACCGTCCGCGAGAAATCGAATACTATATTTAGCCTTGCCCGCCTATGGCGGTGTGGCACTGAAAGCGGTTAATGGGGAAAAGATAAAAAAAAACCGGGGACAAAAATTAAATCATCTATCAAGGAACAAAGCAGTGAACACATGTTCCGGGAACCCAACACAAGTTATTCAACACGTCGCTAGGAACTGACAACATTATGTGGTACAATGAGGCTGATGCCTGCAGGTCGCGCCCTATGCCGCCCCCACCCTCCACCCATTGCTCACACACACCTCGATTCTACACCTGATTCTATATTTTTCATGTCAATGTCTTCATCAAGCGACCCTGCGTCAGAGGCCGCCGACCAAACGCGACTGGGAGAATGAAGAGATAACATGCCCAAGTTATCAATGCAGGGGATGTTTCAACAGGACAAAGTCACGGTCGGCGCTGAACATTCGCTCTATTAACATTTACTCATACTGTGGTTCAGTCTGCTGGACACATGATCAACGTGCCCCATGAGCTGCATGCACGTCATGTGCCACGGCGTGTTAAAGAAATATTTATGGCTCGTTGCGTATGTCACACGTATGTCATTTGTATGTCACATGCATGTCACATGCATGTCATTTGTATGTCATGTGTATGTCATTTGTATGTCATGTGTATGTCATTTGTATGTCATTTGTATGTCACGTGTATGTCATGTGTATGTCACATGTATGTCATGTGTATGTCACATGCATGTCATGTGTATGTCACATGCATGTCATTTGTATGTCACATGCATGTCATTTGTATGTCATTTGTATGTCACATGTATGTCACATGCATGTCATTTGTATGTCAGACTCGTTGTGTGAGCTCGGAAGTAGGCGACGCTGGAATATGTTCGCTCTATATCCGGACAGTGGTGTATATTTAAACACAGACTCATTAAATTCACAAATTTAGTCCACTAGCCACGGCTTGTTGTGTACCGACTCGGTGTAGAATAAATTGTTCAATCCACATTCAATCCACAGGTCTCGGCGATTCACAGTTCAGGAACCACTGGTTATCTTGATCGTTTTGACTACAAAATAACATTTGGATACACACTTTATGTACGTGTGTACACATGAATCAAGATAAAACTGTTGTCCCATATCAATGTCGAAATATGGCACACATAGTATTTACATACCTATATATAGAGAGCAGATATAAAAGTGCATTTCAACTTATGTCAAGTTGACATATAGCTTTTTTTTCTTTTTTTTTCATGCTTATGCAATGTTCGATATTTTACCAAAGGCTATTGGGTTTGATTTCATAACATCTTACATACACTAATGTTTGCAGATATACCCCCTCCCCTCAAATATCTAAACTCTAGTTGTGTCATCTATTAAAGAAAAAAATGAAAATAATCACGAGCCACCGAATGTAAATATCGATACTGTCGTCCATCGTGGTTATTATAACAGTAGCCCCACAGCTGGCCGGTACATACCGATACTGCCGTCCACCGGTCAGTCGTCTCCAGACTCTTCCACCGCGACGTTAGACTCTTGTCTATAAATATAATATATTCCCAGCTCGAACATCACAAACCTGCCAACAGCTTTTCTAGATAACTCAATTAAAACATTAATAGAGCCCATCCCCCACCCCCAGATACGAAATATAGCCCTTAGGTCACCCCTACTGCTGCTGAACACATTATGCCACAATTTTAGAACAACATATTATCATTGACTGATATTTAATTATATCAACATGTTATAATAGAGTGATGGACAACTATCTTATTATAATATACATGTACTTGTAAGTCTTGACTCACTACTTAATCATATACCCCCCCCTGTTACATTATTTTGACACGAATGGATTTAAAAAAAAACATTAAGATCAAAATAATTCATCATCTTTTAGATATAAAAAAAAAAAGATTTGATAAGGACGTTGGGGGGGGGGGGAGGTTGGGATAACAGGGCCAGCTACTCTTGTCATTAATGGCTCCCGCCACCAGCAGACGGGATGCGAGTTGTTCGGTACATTTCACCACAGTGACCTTGACGAGAGACTTGAAACTGTAAACAAGATGACTAGACTTTCACAACCTGATCTGGTGTATACACACACACTCACACACACAGACACACATACAGACACACACACACAATTGGGTGAGGGGGGGGGGTAGGGGGGTGGATCGACTAAAATGTGAACATCGAACCGGTGGCTAGGTGGAATGAATTTTTTTTTATTCAAAGGGAAGTAACTTAGCGTTACGGCACACTGTGGGTAGCTCTTGTTTATAAAGATTATAATACGCCACTTCCTTGTAGCGAAATAAAACTGAAATGAATTCAGCAGCAGTAGAAAACGTTTTTATTGCTGTTCACCACCCGATATGGAAAGACAAGTCTTTATTACCGCGTTTTTTTTTTGTTTCTTTCAACGGGACATAACTCTGTAATTGCATCATGCTTCTTGTATTAATAATAAAAAATAATAAAAAAAAATGTCGAGGGGAAACTACTCCGTATTAAATAATAACAATCAGCCCGCTCCGCTATGAGCGGCGATTTACCTAATTAATAACTAGTCACTCACAGAGCACAGGAAGTGAACTCCGGAGGTAACTCAGTCCAAACTATTATTTCATTCTGCTTGAAGTGAGTGATTCCAAGGCGTGATCCGAATCTTCTTGATAGAGTCTCGTGCTCTCACCAAGATGGTGGGTTGGGGAGGGGTTATGCCCGCAAGGTGAATCTTGGCGGCGGACGATTAGCTGTCACGACATACCAACAGCCCTGAGGGAGGAGGGAGGGGGGACTTTAATATCGACTGTATTGGAGTTTCTCATTTATTACCCCCCCCCCCCCAATCCCGACCCTTTCATCGGCCATCAATGATTGCTATTTACTCCACAGATGTAATGCACACTCCCTAGTATTTAGTGGGATGCCCCGGGCACTTTTTCAGTACGACTTCAGACACACCCTCGGGAAATGAGAGGGGTGGGGAGGAGGGGGGTACAGAGATCGATAAATAATTCATTGATCAGGGAAAGGTTAATTTCTGCGTAACACAGATGTTACAGATACTGTAACATAGAAACACATAGAGTGCAGTGGTGGTCAGTCACACATGAAGACTACGATAGTCATCATATTGTGTTGACACAATGTACGATGGTACACAGCCGCAACATAGTCACATTGTTTACAAAGTTCGGTAAATAACAATGATGATACATCTGTATAAAGGGGGTCAGGTTTATATCAGTGGTGTTAACGTTAAGGTCGACTAACTGTAGCAGCATTCTACCACCACCATCGGCAAAGTACGACACAGTGATGAATAGTGTAACGCATACACACACAGGGTGTAACATACAGATACACATGATAAAAGTGCGATAAACAAACACACATACACACACACAAACAAACACAACGATGGCGTCATCATAATCTCCGACACCGTGTCCACCAGTAAACAGGGTTGAGGGGGTGAGGGGGGGAAGGGGCTTAATTGATTCAATTCAAAATAATAACAATAATGACCATGAACTAAAAAAAAAAAAAATCAAATATTTTCGAAATTTGAGAACCAGTGTCTGTGGAACAACACCCTGGGCGATGGTAACCACGAGCACTCCAAGGCCGCGTGAGTAATGTATCATGTCTGTGAGTGTGTGTGTGAGAGAGAGAGTTGTACTTGTCTCTTTCATTTCATCAGAGCACCAACTATAGCACGGGGTCCTACACCAAGGCTGCAGCAGACACCTGTACCGGCCGTCCACTACTACGGCGTCGTCGTGCCGGTAAACAAAAAAAGTGAATTAATTGTGCGCGACTGTTGGTTGGTTGGTTTGTTGTTTCACGTGGTGTGTTTAGTCAGCAGTTGGATCAAAGAGAAATGTGGGAGGGTGGGGAGGGGGGGGGGCGATACTGTAACATTTCATAACCTAACTGCGACATCCGCCCCCCCTTCCCATTTCATTCCCCACCCTCCCCTCCACACCGCACCATTCACATCCTGAAAAGAGAATCAAAATGAGAAACCAATCGATAACGGGGTTTGTACGATTAGCAACAACAACAACAACCGATCGATACTCAATGGCTGTTTACGTCGTACTCCCCCCCCCCGCCCCGCCTTTCATGTACATTCCAAATACCGTGATTAAACCTACGTCTCTGTTCTCTTTAATTAGAAAAAAAAACTATATTTAAAAAAAATGAAAACGTTAAATCTCCTTTTATTGTTTGTATTTTTTAATTATCATTCCAGATTTACCCATGATCACCCACCCCCATAGCCTTTATACCAATAAGACCCCCCCCCCGACATTCCAACTCAAATATTTCTAAGAACCAACCAATGCTCTAGTTGGCCGCAGTCTCCAACAATTCAACCCCCCCCCCCCCCCCCCCCAAAAAAAAAACACACGGCGGTGATACATATCACACACACACGGCGGTGATACATATCACACACACACGGCGGTGATACATATCACACACACACGGCGGTGATACATATCACACACACACGGCGGTGATACATATCACACACACACGGCGGTGATACATATCACACACACACACACACGGCGGTGATACATATCACACACACACGGCGGTGATACATATCACACACACACGGCGGTGATACATATCACACACACACACACA